>JAZDUH010000136.1:34140000-34740000 GCA_036419115.1 Scarus forsteni
TTTGGTGATTTGGTTGGAGTTTCCATCCTGCTTGCATGTCATTGGTGCATCTCTACTGTGGCATTAAGATCGAGGCACATTTACATAAACTGCAGAGGAAGAACAAAAACAAGGATCAAGGTCATGAGCAAACACAAAATAACACTAATAACACAAAAATAGATGTGAGAGTGTTTCTGTAAAGTGGAATGGTACTACAGTATGTTTTAGTCGCATTTGGAATTTGCCATAAGTGTCTAATGATCTAAAAAGTCACAATATTGTTATAATAAACTTATAAAAACATTTCTTAAATAGATCATTAATAAATCAACTTTGTCTAGCATTAAAAACAAGCTTGAGACAGACTAAACAATGAGGTGTAACAACATATACTACTATGTTTCTGTAAAGAATAATGCAGAAAATAAAGGTGGACTCACTTGCTGTTGATTCAAGCTCCAAGTCATTATTCCTAGTTCTGGAAGAAACACAGAAGACATTCAATCTTATATATATCAGATACTTTTTGGTCGAAAGAGACATAAAATATGATCCCCAACATCACATCTCTGTCACCTTTAAACAGAATCTTCTTTGCTCTGAATGAAATGTCTGTGCTATGCTTTGTTCTCTTTACTGTATGGGTTAACCACCAGAACAAGTTATTGACTTGGTTTGTAGTATCTCTCATCAGTCTTTCCCAGTATGGCCTGTTTTAGTGTGCGTCTCTCTAATTTCAAATGAGCTCTTCCTGAACCTGCTGCTATCATGAGACCAGCTCCATCCACCATCCCCTCCACCCACCATAATTCAAGGTTTAGTCAAATCTAAATTTCCCACTCTAAATTTAGTTTGATTGGATCTTGTTCTCAGTTTTGTCAGGAGCCAACCTGAAATCATCACAGTGTTACAGACTGAAACTCGAAGGCATCATTCAGTCTCAGTGTGAATTTCAACACTGAATGAATATTTTTTTTGATTAAAGAGTGTGTTAAAAACGTTTTGGAGACATTTATCACTGTTAGTTTAGGAGGATTACAGAGCAGTAGATGAACAGATGAGTGGGCATTGATGGTATCCCAAAACTGAGTATGGGGGTGAGTGGTATCTGTAGGTGCCTACACACCAAAGCGACTTGAGCATCCTTGGAGATCACTCTCCTTGTAAAGTCAAGGCACAGCCACGATGGGGCGGGGTTAAGCCTTCAGCAATGCGACTGCTGTGTTCAAGGCAATCACTTCACATGTTGCCAAAGTTAAAAAAAAGTTGATCTTTTCAGGCGATGTTGTGTGTGGCTGCGCAGCAACAGCCAATCAGCGGTGTGTGCATGTGTGACAGTACCCGTGACAGACAGTTTTTATTCTGGACTACAGAGTAGCAATCTATGTCCGTGTGGGAAACATTAGTCAGTGAGTACATTAGTTCCACCAAGACGGATCACAGAGAACTCAGAAAATGATGCTGCTGCAGGGCCAGCAGCTGTAGTGTTGTGTGTTTGATAAGTGAGTGAAAAGGATACAGCTGGAATAATGTCAGCTTATGATTCTATTATACGATATATGATATGATCACAGTGAAACTGGAGCGGATGTGACATCACCGAGCAACGGTGACCAAGATGAGATATTTATGGACACGCAATGCGTTTTTGATCGCGGAGTCGCTTTTGGTGTGAATACAGCATAAGATTAATGACTTTGATCGTATATTTCTACCAAAAATGTACAAATATTAATATGTGATCAATCAATCAGGACATCTTTACTGTTTACTCAGTTAATATAGCAAAAATATCAAAAAGTAGGTTTCCATGATATGTCCCCTTTAAGACAAAACTAAAAGTACAAATTGGTCTAAATAAGTGTATAATTTTATTTTGTGAATCTTTTTAGTTTATCTTGACTTTATTAGAAAACAACAAACAGTAAAGAAAACTAATAAACTGTAAGTAAAGCAATGATAAAGTCAAACCGCTGCAGAAGTTTAAAAAGAAGCGATTATTACTTTTGTGACATTTTCTTCTTAACACAGATAGTGGAGATCACACCAAGCCCAATGCCGAGGATGATGAGGGTGATGATTGACCCAATGAGAGCTTTGTTATTGTCTGTAAAGAAATGAGAGAATAATAGAAATGATATTACAGATGTTGTATAGAGGTAAAGATGAGCATGTTTTTCTTGTAATAGAAAGAAGCTCATACAGAAGGTGGTAACTTCCTGAGTCCACTCTGGGCCCCCACGTTCACTGTTAACAGCGCGCAGCTGGAAACACAGAAACCTTGTCAGGAATTAAAAATTTGAAGATAAAAGGAATAAAGCAAATAAAATCTTCTGGATAAACATTTGGATCATACAAACCTTCAGGATGTAAGTTGTGGAGTAGCTCAGATCTTTGAACGTAAAGTAACACCCAGACGTATTAGACTGTTGTTCTTCAGGTTTGCCGTCAGCCTGAAGTGTTGCAACGTAACGCTCTTCAGGTCCATTAAATATTCTTGAATGTACACAGGTGACTGTTATCTCATTGTGCTGAGGGTGAGACACTGACACCATAGTGACACGTTCGGGTGCTGTGAAAAGAAGCATTTTTTTCTTTACAAAAAGCAGCAAACAGGTGTCCAAATGTGAAGAGAAGGAAAATGATAGCTTATTTGAATCAAGGGGACACAGTAAATATGTACAATCACTTGAGTTATACTGTGGTTGGAGTTTTCTAATGATGTTTGAGAAAAGGCATTTAGAGTAAAAGACCCTAACTTACTGAGGAGGAGTGAAAATGTGGTCGGGATATTTCCATGCAGAGATCAGTATTTATCAAAGATGTACGTGGACTTAAGATACACTGGAGTCCTACAGATGATCTGAGCTTTTGTACACGAGTCTTCATTGAGCTTGGTCTACATGTGCACATGGAGCCTTTGTGGTTAATCATGGCACAAGAAAAGATTGTGAGGTTTGGTGGTGATCCAAATACAGATGCAGGTCAAGGATTGTTTTTTTGTGATTTGTCAACATTGCACAAAAGGGCAGTTTTCCACATTTTTGCTGTCACTCAAATAGCTCACTGTGGATTTTGATGACAGTTTCAGGGAAAGTTACTCCTGCAACAAGGAGAAGTGATTTTATTTTGACGATCAGAACAGGGATGAGAATCCAGGAACATCTTTTATAGATTTGTTAGCACTACACAAAAGTGTAATCCACATCTTTACTAATAACTTGGTTAAAATGTCTAAAATGCAGTTGTTGAGATGTGTGCTCTCACCTCTAGTTGATATTGTTGTTATTCTGAATATCTGAGCATTTATTTATTTATGCTTTTATTTTGGTAGGATTGGCAGTTTTGGTGTATTCACCTGAGTATAGATGGGCAGGTTGGATAGGATGGGCGAACACCGGAGAAGGTAAATGTTTATAAGCAGGAAGCCTCTGGCACTAAAGAGCACTAGAATATAATTTTGTTTGTAGGAAAGATTCTTTGAATAAACTTTTTCTATTCATTGACTGAATAAGATTCATCCCTCATGCAAAAGTGGCCATTCTTTTTTCTTTATTTTTTTTATAGCTTCAAAGTTGTTTGTGCTGTAGGTAATGTGCATTTCTCACAGCAAGAAGTTGTCTGTTTGATCCTGGTGCCTGTCAGAGCCTTTCTGCTACAGCTGTGTGCAGATGTTCTCCCTGTGCTTGTGTGTTTTTTTTAGACACTCTGGTTTCCTCCCACTGACCAAAAACCTGCTCATTAGATTAACTGGTGACTCTAAATGACCCTGAGGTGTGGGTCTGTGGGTGAATGGTTGTCTCTCTTTGTCCCCTGCCTCTCACTCAGTGTCAGCTGGTACAGGCTGCAGCCCCCTTTGACCACAGAAGGGATAAACAGTATAGATAATGGATGGATCGTTCTTTGTTAATCAACAAGCTACTACTTGAATTGATTACTAGCAGAGAGTTCCACATCCTAAATCATTATAGAAGCTCCAAATCCCTTAAGAGTCAAAGATATGATTTAATTCATACTTTCTCATATCTGGTGATTGTGCTGAGATGTAGACCACCACAGTCACACCATCTGTGCTTCAGAGACGCTCAGTTCTTACATCCTTACTGCATAGATATTTTGCACATCTACAAAGCTTTTGTAGATTATATTAGAGGAGTAGGAGGAAGACACCAAGAAACACGACACTGGAGACAGTTGGAAGAATTACTTTTTTTTGTTTCTTGTTTTTCTTTACATACAATACTATAGTATCTGCTTTAGCTTCTTAACTTAAACAACAAAAGGCTGAGAGCAGACTGGCCAGGGAAAGACCACCACTGTGGTTTTGTCTGAGCATGAGCTCATGGGAGCAGAAACAAAATTATGGGACGATAACTTTTCTACACACATCCCCCCACAGACAGGACAGTTTAGCTTTAGGAGCACTCAGGTAACTTTTCACACATCATGCAGGTAAGGTCTTGAGATTACAAGCTCAGTAGCCTGAGATTTAGGCTGAACTCAGCTGGAGGTAGTTAGCATTGTAACAAAAGTATTAAAGTTACTGTAAAGGATTTTTTCTGTGTTTTAATCATTTTGAACAGGGCGGCAACTTTTTTAGTCTATCTTGCTCTCTTTTATTGCCAAGCATGTCCTTTTTATGAAAAAGCAAAAAAAAAGGATGTTTTCGGTTATCGACCGCATGCTGCTCATCATATAATTAGACCCTAAAAGAGATGCTTACATGCATAAGTAGAAATATAAAATCCTCTCAATGGTCTTATTTTCCTTTGTTATTCATATGAAGATTACATTATGATCATAAGTATGTTTAATTGGCAGTTGAAATCACTTAAAGCATAAACATCAGTGTGAATCAGAGTTGTCTTGATTTTTTTTTTTAAATCCAGTATATATAATCCTTATTAACACATAACCTGAAAATTCATGATTACAAATGTTAACTGTAGTCTTCTCCAAAAGGAAAGTTTTTCTGCTGTTTTAAAACTTACTGCCAATTGCAGTCATCTCTTTAGCTGTAGATGATGTGCCAACATGTTGTCCATTGTAGAAGGGCCAGACAGTACATGTATAGTGAGTGTACGGCTTTAGTCCATGAACCAAACATTGATTTAGAGAGCTGCGACGTGAATCTGCAACAAAGTTGGATCAGCTGTGTTTGACTTAACAATGAAGAAACTAAAATGACATGAAGGAAATATTCACAACATAACATACATGGTTACTTTCTGAATTTTCCTCATAAATGACAAGAAGAAGAGAAAAAAAGGAAATCACTCTTTCAGGCAATAAACAAACAAATCAATTGATAGTTCAGCAGTTCTGACTATGCAAACCAAAACTTAAGTACATGCATTGTGATGCTGAAAACAACTTTGAGCTAATAAAGATCTGACCATTTCAATCTTTCTCTCCCAGCCAGATGTTTCTTCCCAGTTAAATTCCACTATAAACATCTGTTCATGTTATTTCAGGGTGTCCTCATAAGATGACACGTCCCTCACAAGGGCTTCAGCCTTTGCCCTTAAACAGAGTAGTGTTAACAATAACTACTCATTACTTCTTTGTCACATAGGAGGGCATCTGATTACTGCCACAACGGTGGGCAGGGTAAAGCTAAATAATGTTGATAACCTTGCAAATATGTCCATGGTCTGCAACTTTCGTTTATGCAAATTCTTCTCAAAAGCTGTTTTGTTTTCACATCTGTTCCTACCACATACCTGAGGGTGTTATAGTTTAACTTGTGACTTTGTTAACTGGTGACAGCAGCCGTGTTTGGTAAATATTTTTTTATTTATAGTTAAATTGAAACATATCGGGTAATAGTGATCAAATCCTGTTGAACACTTTCGTGGTTACTTCCGTTGGTTTAAATAACTGTTATGACACATTCACCTGTGACACAATAACACCTGGTCTTGTCCAAAACATCGACAGCATTTGTATGACTGGAGTGGTTTTACACTAGCATCATAGTAAAGGAGTGAGAGAAAGTCTGTGCTCGTTTGTTAATAATCCAGTTATTCACGCTTTAAGACATCAACAGTTTAACAATGTCCGCTGCAACATGTAAACAACAGCGAGAATGTTGCATCGTGACATCACCTAAAAAATGATCTATAATGCTGTTTACAAGTGGACTGAAGGACAATTCAAACACTCAGTTTTTAAAAATCATTGCATAAGTGTGGACATAGTCTGAATCAAAGAAAGTGGAAAAGATTTAAGAACCTTTGTAAAGTGAGTTACAGGAGGCTACAGTTAGAGACACACAGACCTCAGGCTTTGTTGTGTAGGTAAACTAAAAACATGTCGGGATTACGTTACTTCAGAGACTGAAACTCACAAATAATAAAATTATTAAGTTAACATTATCACCAGATTTATGTTTTAAACTGATGGTAAGGGGTGAGATCACATCATCAGGGCGGTCTGCACTTCGTTTGTAACATTTTCCTCAGCGCGCAGTTGTTACTGTCTCAGTGTGTCAGTGTTACAGATGATTCAAAACCAGTCAATTTAAGCAAACTGTGTGAAAAACGAGTGTGCTCCTTAAAGTCCCTGTTGTTACATTTTTATCATTATATACATAAAAAAAAAAAACTGATCATCATTTTTTATTTAAGAGAACAGCCTGGGAAAGTGAGCTGATACAAAAACAACCACAAAATCAAGTGAGAGTCTGAAATTATTATTAGATTATTATTAATATTCAGGTTGACTGCATTCACACACGCAGTTAAATCCTTTGCTTTATCAGAAGATGAGCTGCTTAGCTGACTGGGTGTCAAAAACACTTTTACATACCACAAAATCTACAAATGATCTATTTTTGATCAGTGTTAAACTTTTAATTCATGCTTTGTCTTTTTGTATCTTTTATTAATCAATGTAATGTTTATGTGGCACTTTTAGAGCTCATGCTGTGTTTAAAGTCTCTTGTCCTTCAAGTTTTTTGACAAAAGAGAAACTGAGAAAGTTGATCACAAAAAGTTTATCTTTGTAAATTCATCATTGGAGAGCAGCTTAAATGAAAAAAAATGTCTTGACTTACATCCTTCTCCTCTACAGTGGCACTCATACATCAGCTTGTCAAACTTGTTTATGTGGTCAATGCTACAGTCGTCACTGTAGGGGGTCCAACCCAACTTAATGGAAGTGTTGGTGTTCTTTATCACTCTGTAATTTATTTTAAGATCTGTAGAAACATGAGACAAATGTTACTCTGTGTTCATTATCCAGTTATTATTTCTCTCTTTTAGTCAGGATAAAAAATAAAGTAGAGTAGATGAAATAACACACCACAGTTGATGGTGAACTCAGGAACAGTGATATTTTTTATAGTTTGATTGTTCTGGTTGATCTGCCCCGTACAGCTGTACTCTGTGAAGGGCTCCAGGTCTTGTGGTGTCACGGCCTTGTTTGATGAACCAGTTTCTGAGGAAACACGAGAAAGACACAATACATCAGCCACAGGTGTTAGTGCCCCTGTGATGGGAGACATTTGAATTTCATTTAGAGATATACAGGACTAGCTGCCCCCACACACACACACACACACACACACAAAAACAAAAGAACAAGATGATATTTTGCTGTTCAATGTTTACATCAGTTCTTTTTGTAACTCTCTTTCAGTGATTTGACGATTTAAAGATACAATGGATGTCTGATTGAAGGTGGTGGTGGGGGGTTACGGGCCATGGAGCAGATTTGAAAACTGTCATGGTCTCTGCCTGCATGAGCAGAAAACATACATGTCAGTGGAGGCTGGACGGCTATTATATAATAATCCCCAGGAAGTAAAAAAAAAACAACAAATCAAAGCATTTTAAGGGGCATAAGCTGAGAGTTTAGTTAAAGATGTCATGTTGTTCTGCTCCCCAAACCCCCTTTCACATCATTAAAATTAAAAAAAAAGATTTTGCAGGACATGGGATAGTTATAAAGTGTATAGCTTACTTCAGAAGTTCAGATTAATCAAGTTTTTTTTTAAAGTTGTCTCAACATAGATTTTTATCTTTTTTTTGTCTCAAAACCTCTCAGAGAAACTTTAATCTGGTTTCAGAGCAGGTCACAGCGATGCTCCTCAAAGTGACCAATAATGTACTTTAAACAGCAGAGAGGTGAAGAAACCTTTAATTCTTTCATATCTCAGTGCAGTCTTCAAAACTGTTTGCCACACTATTTTTAAAAGACTGAAAAACGTTGGTGTTTGCATTTAGCTGGTTTCTGTTGTGTCTTTTAGAGCAAGCGTTTGCTGTAACCATAGGTAATTACATCTATCTAATTCAACCATTACCTGTGGTGTACCGCAGGACTCAGTTTTAGGTCCCAGTTCTTTCTCTGTTTGAATAATTGTAAAAGATTTGGGCAGGTAAAAAAAAAAACGTTAAGTTGAATTCTTTCACAAACAGAGGTAGTAATGGATGTTTTTATTAATTAACAAATGCAAAGTAAACAGAAACAGTGCCATAGCAATATGACCTCACTGTATCAAAAGATGAACCGCTATTTCCTGATTTGTGTTTTTACCCTCCTGCTGTAAAGAATGCCTTTTAGTTTGGACAAGGTTCTAAAGTAACAGTACTCCAACCACAGTAGAAGATTCATTCAGACTGTGAGACCACACACTGACAAACACGGGACCTAAGGTCACTCTCATACCTACAATCTGGCAGACCTGTTCTGGTAAGGTTTTATTTAAATTATTTAGTTTTCTTTCACACTGCACCTTATCAAGTAGACCAAAGTCTGTCAGAGGTCAATAAACACAGCCACCCACCATCAGTTATAGCTATGGCCTCTGTTCCTACAGTCTGGCCTATTGTTGCACTATGACCCAGAAATACACAACCAGTTTAGGGTAGAAGAGAAACCTGAACAAATCAAAAATTGCCGTTGCCTCATTTCTTCAAGGTGCACTTGCACACCAACCACAGATCATGTGTGTATATAGACCAGCTCAGATCCTGCCGTCTTTTCATACCAGAAACACTCCATGATGGTGAGATCAGGGCTTTGTGGGGGCCGTACCATCATCTCCAGGACTCCTTGTTCATTTTTACACTGAAGATAGTTTGATGACATTGGCTGTACATTTTGGTTGCTGTCCTGCAGCAGAACAACTTTTGGGCCAATCAGATGCCTCCCTGATGATATCTCATGATTGATAAGTATCTGCTTCTATTTCTCAGCATTAAGGACAACATTAATCCTGACCAAATACACAACTCCTTTTATATAAATGCAGCTACAAACTTGTAAGGAACCTCTGCCACCAAGCTTCACTGTTGTCTGCAGACACTTGTTATTGTCCTGCCCTCCAGCCCTTGGATGAAAAAATATCTTCTGATACAGCAAAATATTTCAAATCTAGGTTGTAGTGGAGGAAATTTGAATGTTCGTGACCTAGTTTTAAGGCTCCTAGACAGCTGTTTCTGTGTCAATTAATCACTGTGAAAATCACACAACTCACTACAATCCCACAAACCCCCCTGACTCGGTGCAACAAATGTGACCTGAATGCAAATCATTTTTGTCCGAGACAGTCTTAATTATTACATGATCTGCTGATCAAATGAAAGTCTGTACTCATCAATATGTTCACCTGTGGTTTAACTCCATGCTCAACCAGAGAATGTCAACAAATTATCCATCAATCTTGTCCACTTACCTTTTAACCCCTACTGTTCTGTTATCCTCCGAAACAAACGGTGGAACAATCCCTCCCCCCCCACACACACTTTTTATTCAGTCCTGTTAAATAAAATATTAATCCAGAGTTAAAGTCTGAGTTGAAATTTTTGCTTAGACCATCAGAATAAAAGTTGTTTAACTAAGCCATCTGTCTATCTATCTATCTGTCTATCTATCTATCTATCTATCTATCTATCTATCTATCTATCTATCTATCTATCTATCTATCTATCTATCTATCTATCTATCTATCTATCTATCTATCTATCTATCTATCTATCTATCTATCTATCTATAACTATCTATCTATCTAACACTCACACACAAATGCATGTAGTTAATTTTTCATGTAGTTTAGATTTATCAAAGCAGTTTGTTTAATACATTTCTGGTGATTGTAACTGATAATTTGCTACAGAAATCA
The DNA here is from genome assembly GCA_036419115.1 of Scarus forsteni. Lineage (NCBI taxonomy): Eukaryota > Metazoa > Chordata > Actinopteri > Labriformes > Labridae > Scarus > Scarus forsteni. The sequence continues at coordinate 34,150,109 of JAZDUH010000136.1, forward strand.
TTGTATAGTTGATCAACTGAATTTAATATAATCAATCATTTTTCATTTCAATATTATTTCAAATGTAAGAGTTTTTGAAAGTGCTATACAAATGAAGTTATTGTCATTATTTTTGTTAAAATATCTGATGGTTGTGAGAGTCAGTGCATAGAATCACACCTTCTTGCTTCATTTACATACCAAATTTATTTAACATTAATAAAATTGATCAAAGATTTTCTTGAACAGACTGATTAATTTTATATTGTCTGTTTCTAGGCTGATGTCCCGATGGGCTCTATTCTAATCTAGAATTTAATTTAGATACTAATATTTAGAATTGTAAGAGACTGTCTTCTCCAAGTACGTAAAATATATACACTGTATATTTAAATGTGGTATATTGTGTTTAAATATAAATCAACTCATGAGGTTGTTTGCAGATTTTACATCTTTTACCTTGACAGGTGTACTCAATGGTGAGACCTTTACAGTTTGGAGGAAATGGTGTATCTATGTTTGCCAGGAGCCCATCTGGGGGCGTAGGTTTGATCTCAAAATAATCTGAAGAGAAAAAGAATAATACAAATATTTAACATCATGAAGTAATATGAACACTTAACATTATATATATAAAATTGCTGTATTGTACATACCAACAGAAATGTCTCTGATGCGACTGAAGGAGGAGCAGTTTCCTGATCTGAAGGTTGTTGTCAGGTTTGTACAAATGTCGTCATTTCCAGGTTTGATACAGATTACACTTTGATTCAAGTCAATTCGGTCTACGGGGCACAGCTCAGCATGAACATTATCAGACGCTGACACTGAGGAGCTAATGTCCCATTTACTCTTGTAACAAACATGCCATGGCAGTGAGGTACAGTTATCATCTTCAACGTCGTTTTCCTCTGAAACAAAAAGTGATTCACAAAAGTCAGAGTTTACAGACAAAGACAGAAAAACACATTTAAACAAAGGTAGTAAGTTTTTACTCACTCATTTCACTGGTGCGTACAATGTCGCTGTTACCAACAGGGTTACACTTTGTGCCATTAAACACCAGGGAATGACTGTACTCAGTACAGGGCTTCAGGGGTGTGATGTCATGTGAGGAGGTTTGGTCTGAGTGCTGAAGGGACTTTAAATCCACAGAATAAGCCTTCTTAGTTAAGGTTAAGACATATGATCCAAAAAGAGAGCTCATGATGTCAACCTTGAAGCCAAATTTGATTGGTGAGATGGTGTAGGAGCCTGCACAATAAAACAACAATAAGAAATCCATCCATCCATCCACCCATCCATCCATCATTATCCATATGTAACTATCCATGATTCCATCCAACCATCTACCAATTCACCATTTTTCTATCCCCACATCTTCCATCCAACCATATATCAAAGCATCCATCCATCCATCCAACCATCTATCCAATAATCAACTGTTCATTCATTCATTTATGCATTCATCTATCATCCACTTTCCCAAATTAATACACCATTTCATTGTTGAAGAGGACTGTATCATTTCCCAGCTGTAAGTGGGTAACATGGGGGTTCACCCTGAATGATAACCACTCTTTTACAGGGCTGACACAAAGAGTCAAAAAACAATGAGGTACAATTGTATTGACATCATGAACAGTAAAGAGTCCGTACTGACCCAAGCCAACATGCTTTAATTTGAGAATATTTTGATTAAAGGCTGAGTTCTTTCAATAAATTCCCTCCAAACACACAGACCTTCAAACACTAACATTCACACATTGGTGGTCAAGGTCACTCTTTAAAATGTCTGTCAGTGATTGTCATATTAAAAAAATGTACGCACCACTGATGCTGCACTGAGAGCAAACTGAGATGACGTATTTTATTCACGGACACGTTGGTATGAGACTGCAGGAGCTGTGATGATAGCCCCAAAGCTACAGTTAAAAGATAAATGACTCTGCCCCTTGTTGCCCTGCAAGAAAGGGGTTCAAACCAAGAACCTGCTTTCTGATCGGGGACAGTGCTAACCACTGATCCACCATCCCCCCCACAGTAAGAAATGGATTTGTGTTTGAGCAGGTAAACACACAGTATCCTGATTTCAGAAGTCAGGAGATACCAGGTCTTGGTACCTGAAGAACTCAGATTGAAATCTGGATGCTGTGTCATGTAAACAACTCATCACGGTTTCTGACAGCTTTCTGTGAATCCATCCTCACAGGCACCTGCACACACGAGATTCATACTCAGACACCAGGATTCTGGTGTTTATCGTGAATTCAGGGAAAATAAAACATTTTCTCTGTGTGCATGTAAATGCCATAACAAGAACATGATCCTCATTGTAGTCTGTTTCTGCTCTTGTTCTCTTCTTCTTAAACTGCATCAAGCCATTGTAGGCTGTTTGCCCTCATCAGCCACCTTTAAATGTGTTGATGGATAAATGTTAATAAAAAGGTCTGTGGCATAATAAAGTTAATTAAACTTACACTTTTTGTTCATAGTGACAATCCTTATGAAAGAACCAAACTCTCAGGATTTTTACAAACACAACTATCAAACTATTACAGAACTACAACATGGTGGTTCAACTTTAAGCATGTACAATGTTTCCAAAGTCTGGCATCACTCTGAACACCCTGTTTGAGAATTTCCTCCTCACCAAATGACCTGACCAAGTTGGTCCTCATGCCTGTTACTACAGTGTAAAAATGATCATTTATCAAAAATGCGCCATGCGTCAGATTCCTTTGCCATTTATTTTGGCCTTGTTTGCAATTCATTAGCAACCATCTATGGAAAAACACAATTATTCTTTTAAAACTTAAAGCAGGGCAGCATTAGAGGCATTTAATGTTGCCAGTGTAAATGTACAAATCATGTCTGCATGTGTTCATCGTAGAACGTTTACCATGTCTTTATCCAAAAAGCTTAGATTTTTGAATGAGGGAATTGTGGGAACTGCAGGTGCTAAAATGGTGACTCACCTCTGCATTTTGGGACTCATTCCTGTAACCATCTGTAAACTTGATAAATTATGAGCAGCAGTTGTTAAACGATTATTTCCAAGTATAAAAAAGATGGACTTGACCATCGAAAAACACAGATGAGGATATGCACTTCTGATCTCTCTCTAAGTCGATTTAACTTGTTGGTTTGTCTTCTGCAACTTTTCTGTCACACTAAAGTAATTTTAAACAATGCTTGGACACATTCTCAGGGACTGGCAGTCACTTTGTGTAACCCTGTAGGTCAATCACAGGACATACTGTTTTTATTGTTTTGATACTCTTGAAGCCAGTGCAAACAGAAACCTGTGATGTAGTTTATAGGGCGGATCTGACACAGAAGAACAAATCCTGCAAAATTAATATTTTGTAAAAAATGACATTCTACTCACATTGCAGAGATGGAGGCGTAGCTGCAGTGGGGTTGAGTGGAGTCGTGGGAAGTAGTTCGGGCTGTAGAAGGACCAGGGAGGTAAGAAATGACAACAACAAAGTGAATTACAAAAAGTTGAAATACTCTTCAAAGGCAACTCAGACATGACATTGGATTTTCTTCCATTATTCTCAGTCATCAGAATTATACTCCAAGACAGTTCTGTAAAATTCTTTTACTAGCCCTGGCCCTGTAAGTGAGAGGCATCACAGACGTTACCCTGTGCATTTCTGCAGATCGGATCAAACACACTTTGTTACTGAATTTTAGAGGACATTAAAATGGGGTGATTGCACACTCTAATGAACACACAGAATGCTTAAATTTCATGTTAGCAATCCCCTTGCCTCAGTACTTTTGTACACTGCATAGCCTACATTTCAATTTGTTCGAAGTACCAACTCGCAGTCATATATTGGGCTCCATTTGATGTTGTAATCAGGATACATCACAGGGGACACCCCCTTTGGTCCTAATTTTCTTCTGGGAAATTTTAGAGTGCTAAATCACGACAAATGTTATATCAAGGCAGTTTAAAAAAGAGTAGGTTAATGTCATACTCTCCTGTTTAATGTTTTAATATTTAACAGAATTTTGTATTTTAATTTCAAAATAATTCTAAGTCAATAACTTTTGATGGCATTGGAGCTCACAGAAGCAAATAAATGAAAACAGACTGAGGTGTTGGGGCTATGCTAAACCTGTGGCATAATGTAAAACACTGGTGAAGATGTATTTAGAATAATTAAATGTTTATGTCGAGTGTTGAATGTTTGAGTGTACAGGTGTACTTACCAGGACTGCCTTGACCTGAAATTACAAAAAAAGAAAAAAAATGTGTGTCATTTGAGCTTCTCGTCCTAAAGGTACATGAATAGATAAATCTTATTTTTCACTCTCCTTTCACTGTGTCAAAGCCAACCAGCTTTGGTATTTTTTTTTCTTCAAGCCAAGTTATCTCTTACAAATGAAACTTGATATAAAAAATGTTAAATGTAATTTTCATCCATAAGGGAGTTAATGATCCAAATCAGAAAAAGATAGAAATATTTTCAGTTAGTTTTTTGTATGATTCATCTAATACCATTTTCATACCATTTTCATGTTCTTTTTTTTTTTTTAAGAAAGAAGCCTTGAAAGCAAAAATACATCAGCATTTTATAACAGCTTTAAATTATCAGAGGGCAGTATATTAGGAAGGCTGGTGAACTTTAAGAGATTAGTGGCACTGACTGAAACACTTAATATCTGTCTCTGTTGCAGTTATCTTCCAGCTTGTTTTGGATAATAACCGCATCCATGTTTCCCAATTTAATGATTTTTTAAAAATTTAATCAAAAACAAGAGGAAAAAACAAAACAACAATGAGGTTATCAGTGTGAACATGAAATATCTTGCCTTTATATTGTATTCAATAAAAATTGGTTGTTTTTATGTACACATTGCCAAAGCTACCGCAGGAAGTAAAAAAGGAGCATTTAAGTGGCATTTTCCTTAAAGAGAGATTCCACAGCTCTTTATGAACCAAGAGTTCAGTTAAAGGTGTTATGCTCTGTTGCTCCTCAAGCCTTTTGGACTTTTTTAGGTGCCTGTGCCACCTTGAAATTGGGACTAAATCAGAGCGTACGTGACGCTAACTGGGCTGACGTCATGTCAGCAGGTTGGAAATGTATACAACTGAAAATGAAGTGCTTCAAAATGTTTATGTACATTCCACTCAATGCAGTTTTGTGGCACTTTTTTTGAAATAAAACTCACACAATTCCACAAAATAACTGCACCCTTCAACAGCGGTGTTTGGGTTAACATTGTAACTAAGAAAGAGCTGGAGCTTGTGAGGGTCTTCAGCCTTCTGACAAACCACTACAGCACGCCTGTCTATCAGTCAGATCAGTCTGAGCTCTTTTTATGAAGAAGTCCTGTCTTTGAAGAAAAGGAAATGGATGCATCGGTCATACTGCAGTGTGTGGTAGGACTCATTTTACAGCCACCACACTCCTTCCTGTCATCGTTTATTTGTTTGATTCCCACAATACTGAAATGAGATGGTTTACAGAGGAAATGTTCACAGTGGTCTGTGGTGAAACTTTTTTCTCAGAGTACATGTGAATAAAGAGGAACAGGGCTTGACATGCACCTCAGTGTATTTTACATGTCTCCTTCACATGTGAGTTTATTTCTTTGAACAAAAGAAATTTGTAGCATTAAGACTTCTCCTTCTCACTTTATTTGCAGTGCCAGCAGCTGCTAACAGCATCTAGTTGTTCTAGCCCCCCAATCACCCAGAAAAAGATGAAGATATAGATAATGGTCATTGTTTTTTGTCAATAAGCCCACTGTTTTGAGGAGCATATATGTGAAGGCAGAGCTGTTGACAAAATAACAGAGAGCAGCTGAACTGACCAACTGCCACAGAGTTGACCTGTAAACCAGGACCTTTTTTAAGATCTGCACTTTTACCTGCCAAAGCATCACTGACTCGTCTGTAACAATCTGAAATCGTCAAACAGGAGCTAAATTATTTTCAAAAGCTATGGTGCAGGCAAAGATTAATACAAATACCTTATGTACAGTAGTACATAGTAGTAGTACATAGTAGTACAAAGTAGAGCCATAAATTATTTATAATAAAATTATACTAATAATTATAACAATATTTCAATCAATCAAACTTTATTTGCATAACACTTTTCATACAAGATTTTGTAATACAAAGTGATTTTCATAAGAAATGAAATAAAATAAGAATAAATGAAATAAAAAGTAGAAAATTGAAAATATTAGACCCAACCCACCCTTGCAATCCACATAAAACATACACACTCACTTACTCAAACAAATAAAGACATATAAAGGATATTATAGCAGAAAACAGAATTATAGGACTGAAGAACACTGTATTGAATTAAAAATAAGGAAACGGAGGAGCCAAGGTTAAAATTATGATTCACAGTTATGATAAGAAATTAAATTAAAAATACTTTAGGGAAAAGTAGATAAATTAATAATATGTAAATTACTGATACAGTTAAATGAGATAGCCTAACACTAAATGCGTAATAAAATCTGCTAAAATAGGATAATAGAAAGAAACTCAGTTAACAGAGAATAATATTCCAAATAATAACGCTGAACTTAAATGGAGAAATAAAACAATTAAGAGGATTTGAATAAATAAAAATAAGAAGAAATGATAATAATTATTATCAGCTAAAAGCCAGACTAAACGGGTAGGTCTTGAGTTTGCTTTAAAAACGTATTCATCCAAATTGCTCTTTTAAAAATGAAGTTCCTTCACAGAACAGCAATAATTATTTGGCACATTTTGCACAAAAGGGAATTTATGTATGGGAAAAGCATATGATTTTATTGCTACTTCCTCTAAAAAAGTATTTCGGAAAAGATTTAATGCAGCGCTCGCACCTAACATAGTAACTCAACTTCTTTTTGTGATCAAATGTTTTTATTTACATTTTCTTTTCCATATACACCATTCAACATTTATGACAACCAAACACATACATATTTTCTCCCCTTCCCCTCCCACCCTCTGGACCATTTAATGGAGAAATAATATTTCAAGGCAGTATTTTAAAGATATGCATTTCATAGGAGTGAGAAAAGAGAAAAGAAAGAAAAAGGTTTGGATAGCTTATACTAATAACAAAAGGTGAATTAGTTTGCAACAGTTGATGGCTCTACTGATAGTAGAACAGTTACATTTAATTTTATAGTTCTTGAGGAAAGTAAGTACAAAACCTAGAGCTGTTTATCATGTCAAAAGTCTAGATTTAATTTCTTCTGCAACTGCGTACCAAAAAGATATGTTTTTTTGTTTAGCATTATGGATTCGGGCAGTAGATATTTCCAGGTGGATAATGTCAAGAAGTGTTGTGTACCAATGAGAGATGTCAAGTGTATGTGGGGGTTTCCATCTTACTGCAATTAACTATTTCACTGCTGTTAGGCCAGCAAGTATTACTCTTCTTTGTCCAAGTGATGCATTTATGGAGGAAAGATTGTCTAAAATAAGAGTTTGGGGGTTTACTGGGATGTTTTTTGCTGTTAGTAGGGAGATAGCAGATGCGACCTGCTTCCAGAAGTCAGCAACAGGTTTACACTCCCATGCCATATGCATAGAAGTCCCTGGTTTGTTCAGAGGATATAATGAGCAGAGACAAGTATCCAGTATCTTCATACGGTGGAGTTTATGGGGTGTTAAGTAAGTTCTATGCACAAATTGAAAATGAATAATCTGGTGATCAGGGTTTCTGGAAGATGACAAAATATTAGACCAAACATCGTTCCAGTCGAGACTAGGGTCCCAATCCAGTATATCTTTTCTCCATACCGCATCTAGAACCAAAGGTTTATATGATTTTTTTAATATATATTGATACAAAATTGTGACCACACCTCTTGCTTTTAAATTATCTATTAATTCATATAAAGGATGTTCAGAAAGCTTAATATCATGAGTGACCCCCTTCGCCTTTAATGCTGCCCTTATCTGCAAATAAAAAAAGAAAGTATTGTTCTGTAGATTAAAGCAAGATTTAATTTCTTGAAATGTACGCAGGCCATTTTCATTATAGAGAGCTTTAAGCAGATGGATTCCTTGATCACTCCATTTCTGGAATTGAATGGGTCTGCCTCCAATCATTAGACTGAAATTATTAAAAATTGGAGTGTTCAAGTGCCACTGAGTTCCAATCTTGCATAGTTTTTCCACACATTGCCAGGTTGAAATCAAATGTGCCACAATTGATCCAAATTGTAACTTACAAGATTTGGTAGGGAAATTTGATAATAGCACCTCTCTGAGAGACCAAGGATGTACAATGTTTTCTTCTAATGCACGCCATGAAACATTTGTATTGGGATTAAACCAGGCGATAAGGGGGCGTAGGGTAAAAGCCCAGGAATATAATTTCAAATTCGGCAATGACAGTCCTCCATCCTTTCTATTTCGATGGAGAGTTGAGCTTTTTAATCTAGACCTTTTTCCCCTCTAGATAAATTTATTGATCGCTTTTTGTAATTTTTCCCAACTTCCTACTGGGGATGCTAATGGTATCATGGAGCAGATATAGTTAACTCTAGGAAGCACATTCATCTTTATAATAGCTATGCGGGCTTGTAATGAGTTTGGCAGGTTCATCCATCTGTCCAAATCATATATGACTTTATTGAAAACATCTGAATAATTGTTCTTGACAATAGCCTCCAGAGAAGCATATATGTTGATTCCAAGATATGTGAAATGCTGTACTACAGGTAGTGAGAGGGATAAATTAGCTACAGCCTCAATATTATCTAGTGATAGTGGTAGTGGTAGCAGTGCTGATTTCTCCCAGTTAATCCAAAAACCAGAAATATTACCAAACTGGTCAAAAATAGTGAGCAAAGCAGGGATGGAGTTAGCTATATCCTCCACAAACAGTAAGATATCATCAGCATATAGAGATGTAGAATGTTGAGTATTATGAATTGAAATTGGGCGGATGTTGTCTGCTTGGCGGACTGCTTGAGCAAGCGGTTCAATTGATAGAGCAAATAAGAGGGGACTCAAGGGGCAACCTTGTCTTGAAGATCTAGAAATATCAAATGAAGGAGAACACTGTTTGCCTGTCAAAACCATTGCTACTGGATTAGTGTATAACACTTTGATCATTGAGATAAACCCCTCTCCTAGACCCATTCTTCCTAATGCAGACCACAAATAAGACCACTCTAAGCGATCAAATGCTTTCATTGCATCTAATGACAGAACTGCTGCTGATTTACTCTCCCCTATTGAATCCACAGTATGTAATAGTCGTCTGGCCAGGCCAGGCGGGATTTAATAAAACCTGTTTGATCATTGTGAACAAGTGTAGTCATGTGAGACTGTAGGCTGCATGCAAGAACCTTGGCATATATCTTAACATCACTATTCAGTAAAGACAAAGGTCTGTAATTATTACATTCTGTTGGGTCTTTATCTTTTTTCAGTAATAGAGATATTAAAGCAATATTTATGTTCTTAAAAAAGAACCTTTTTCAATTGAAAAATGTATCATCTTTAACAGTGGTGGACCCAGAATGTTCCAAAATATCATAATAAACTCAGGTGGAATTCCGTCTAAGCCAGGTGACTTTCCTAATTTCATTTCTCTCACAGTTTGTTCCAGTTCCTTTAGTGATATTGGTTGAGCCAAGTTTTTTGCATCGTTTTCAGCTAAGCAAGGTAGATCTATCTTACCAAAAAATGTGTCACAAGTAGATTTGTTAAATTCTATCTCAGATTTATAAAGTTTTGCATAAAATGATCGAAATACGGCATTTATTTTTTTAGGTTCTGTAGCTAGTAACCTATCTGAAGATTTGACCGCTGGAATGTCGGCAAATTGATCACCAGAACAGAATTTCATTGCTAATAAGCGGCTTGTTCTGGATCCCTGAAAGTAGTATTTTTGTCTTACTCTGTGAATATAAACTTCTGACTGAGCCCTGTTTAATAAATGTATTTCTTTTTTGACTGTCTCCCGTTGTAAGGCTATGCTATCTGAATAATTCTTTTGTAAAGTATAATCCAGTTCTGCATATTTAGATTCAAGTGCCTGCAATTTGCGTAATCTTTCCTTTTTTAAATTGGAGGAAAATAAAATAACATTATTACGAATGAATCCTTTAATAACCTCCCAGAGGATCCTAGGATCATTCACTGATTTCTCATTGAACTGTATAAATTCTGTACATTTTTCTTTAAATTGTGTTTTGAAGTCCTCATCTTTCAGTAAGGTTGTATTAAACCGCCACCTAGTTGCATGAGCTGGGGTATTGTCAATGGATACTGTGCAAAAGACTGCCTTATGATCTGTGATAGTCATGGGTAATAGAGAGCAGCATATAATGTTAGAAAAGATGTTCTTCGTAGCAAAAATAAAATCAATCCTAGAAAATGACTTGTGCCTGGCTGAAAGATGGGAAAAGTCGCATTCAGATGGATTGACCATACGCCAGATGTCTTTAACCCCCAAATCAAATGCCCATTGGCGTAGAGCTATAGATGCAGATTGTTGCTCACTACTTTCATGTATGCCAGTCCTGTCTTTTTCATGATTCCAAACTGCAATTAAAGTCAGCTCCTATTATAATAGAGTAGTCTGTGAGATCTAAAAGCATTTTAGTAAGAGAATCATAAAATTTCTTATCAAAGATGTTAGGAGCATATACTGATACCAAAGCAATATTCTTGTTATATGTCTGCATTTTAACAATCACAATCCTTCCTTGGTTATCTTGAATTTGTTCTATAATTTTGACATTAAGATTACGCCTTAATAAGATTGCCACTCCTTTAGACTTTGTGTTAGCTGATGAAAAGCCTATGACTTGATATAACCTATTATTTAATCTAGATGTATCCTCGGACATCAGATGAGTCTCTTGTAATAAACCAATATCTACCCTTTTTTCCCGAAGTATCTCTAATACACTTGCCCTTTTGTGAGGAATATTAAGGCCGCATACATTCAAAGATAAAATATTTAGCTCAGCCATAGATGAACAAAGTACACTGCAAGAAACAAAGGTAGCTTTCTCTACTTTCTCTACTCTCCTGAAGCATGAGTGGAATTAAATTATACGAGGCTTGATTTCCATTTTTTAATGCAGCATGTCCTTTTTCAAAAAAGAGGTCCAGTCCCAACCCATCCCTGGAAACCCATACCAATTCCAGTAACCAAAAAAATGAAATAAGAATTGTCTCAGAGAAACATATCCCAAACCATTCTCCCAGTCCCCAGATCAAATGGGAATAAAAACCCATCCGAAACCCACCCCCCATCATTAGCTGTGGAAGTATGCGAAGATCAATGGACGGTCATCCCCCTCCCTTAATGTCAAACCTATCTGATCAGTTTCGATATACAATAATTAATAGGCTGTCAGTGACAGTTAACAAGGGGCTATATGAAATAAGTGAAAAATTTACTAGTGTCATCCCAAAATATTGTCAAATTAAATTGAAACATAGTAACTCAACTTCCGTTCTTAAAAATAATGAATCTGAGCCTTTTTTACCTCTAAAACCATCAGTTAACTGATAAAGAAACATCTTCCTGCATCATCATCATCTGCAGCTGCAGCTTTACACCACTCTTCATATAACTATGTTATGAAAATGTGTTCAGGCATTTTCTTCTTATATAATGTTGGTAAAATAAAATCACCTTATGTTCTCTGATCTTCTTTTTACACTTCTTTAAATTGACTTTATCAACTCTGATATGAATGCCACATTTAAAAAAATCATAACTACTTTTAGTTTGCAGGTAAATTATGAATAACTTGTGTCTTAAGCGAGTGCAAAATTATGTTTAACTCTGAGCATATTTAAGATGATAAAGTCAAGATATACACCAGAAATGGCTTATAAAATGGCACAAGTACATATCATTAGTTTCTCATTTTTAGATGGTATTGTGATCTGAAAAGTTCAGTTGGCCTCAGCAGAGTGGATTGGCCTCGCCACAGCTGATATCAGACAGAATAAAGGACACTGAGTGAAATATGTTGAGAGTGGATTTACTGATCTCTCTCTGTTCATGTTTATTATGACTGGAACAACACCAGCATCTACACAAGCTTAAAGTATCAAAATTATGCATTAATAAAGATGAACAAGTCAATTATTCCTCCTGGGGATCTTTTTTTCTCCAAGGGCATTGATGAAGATTCTTTAACAGAAAGAGGACAGTGTAAAAAATGGACAAAAACTCAAACACAACGTGTTGAAATTATAAACCAACGCCTCAAGAGTCAGGAGATGGTGAGATAAAGAAATAAAGAAATACTTGAACTTTGGAGAAGGGGTACACTTCAGAGATTAGACAATTATTTGTGTAATTCTGCTCAATCTTAAAAAAATTACGATACTATATCATATTTATTTAAATGTGTTTTCTGTCTCCAGGATTCAGCGCTCACTAACTATGAAATAAAGTTTAAAAACAGGCAAGTTAAACTATAGACCATTGATGAAAATAAAGTTTCTGCTCCCTTTTTTATTTTTTACAGAAATCTGCCTGTCTTCACATGTAAAACTTTAATAGACAACTTTGTCCACATAAAGACACACAAATGTGCAGTAAATAACATGCAGCAGACAATTGGACTCAGGTCATAGGGACTGGGACTTGAGTTGACTTCAGTCGCTAATTGAACTTGTAACTTGACTCAGACTTAGAAGGTAAAATCTTGAGACTCAACTTTGGCAGCACACACGCACATACGCACTGTGATGATCAGTAGCACTAGCTACCTCTAAAAAAATTACACTTGCAAAAATGTCAGAAAAATGTGACTCAACTTGACTTGCTCACAACAGAAAAAACTTGGGACTTGCTTGAGACTTGAACCAAATGACTTGACACTTGCTTGGAATTCAGATCGGAGGGACTTGGACAATTGTCTGGTGTACAGCAAATTTGATAACCTGTTTATTTTTTTGCAGTTGCAACACAAGTGCTATTTGATTTTGTAATTTATTTCCACTACGTGTCTCTTGGGTAACATGACATGTGGACCCTTGTAATTATGGATCTCTTCACAGATCATTTACACTAAAGTGCCACAGCAAAGTTCTGCCAGCAGTACATCACTGGATATTTAAATTAATTTAGGGAGGATGTAATATTTGTGTAAATGCTCTGTACAGTGTTACTTTTGATGCACAAGGTATTGTGTGAAACTGTACACACAAGACAAACACACACGCTCACAGCGCTCCTGTCCCCTCTGAGTCCGTGTGCCCTTCTCTCTTCAATATTACAACCTGTGATATTCCGCTGTTAAAGATCTCTGTTTCCCTGACCGATTTCCTTTATTTCCACATTTGTAATATTTTAGGTTATTGTCAAACTCACATGTGAAATAATCAAACAGCCTTTTTAATGAATGCTTTGAATTTAATGTTCTTTCCCAAGTGCAACAGTAACATCTTATTCTGTCCATTTCAATGAGCTGAATGTAACTTTCCTCACATCAACTACATGATGTCCTGTAAATACTTTTCATCTCTGCACAGAGACACCATCATGTCCAAACTCGACCTTTGTTTTCGGGGCTGTATTTGTAACGTTCGAGTGGAATATGGGTAAATGATACTCTGTGATGTTTTAATGACCTGGAAATGAAATAAAACCCAAATGTCACAGGGTAACATGAGGAGGACCACAACAGGTGAATGAATGCAGCTTCAACTTCACTGTGCATGAATATCCATTTTAAACCGGCCTTAAATAACTCTGTTTAGTGATTTAATATTACATAATAATCTAAAGCTTTTATGACATTTGTGGCTAAATTGTTTGATTTTAGATTCAGATTAAAACGACAAAATATGACGAATCAATTTAAATATTTTTTAGTATTCAATATCATTTTTCTCTGGGGTTGTATGGATATAATATTTAAAAGTGGTAGTTGCTATTAAGATTGACCGACTGTTCATAATCCACAATAATAGTAATAGATACTTTATTGAATCAACAAATTGGAAAATAAAGACCAGTCAAGGATGGGCAGTTGTGCCTTATTGTTGTTTCACCAGGGTCATTTTCACTAAAATGAAAAGCTTTAATAGGTTATTTTTGAACTGAGGTTAATCTACTTGAGCAGTTCTTTATTTTTATTTTTTTTTATGGATATTTCACTACCGTTTTTGGTATCAAATGAAAAACATGTAATAATTTAAAATAATTGTGCTCTCCTCAGATTACCACCTGCAGTTTTCTCATGTTGCCTCATTTAATCTCCTCCTTTATGTGTGATTTATTAAGGAATGCCTGTACAGGTGACAGCAGGATAGTTTTAGGTATATTGCAGACAGTTTTATTCAAGCACTGCAATTTACTAAAAGATGCCACAAAATGTTTTTGAAAAAGAGACCTTAATTGGAGTATACATCTTTCCTAGTCTGAGAGCATGAATAATAATTCCTACAAATGTTGGTTGGAAACGCCGCTGAAAAATCTTTGTTTATATGCCGGAGTCAGATTATACGTGTCCTTTTATGCACTGTAAATACTGGTATCCAGGTTTCTGATCACATATATATATATCTATATATATATATAGATATATATATGTATTTATTTCCTAGACACTATGCAGTATAAATGTTGAAATTAACAAGGTGTTTTGTACTTTTGGGTCTCAAAACTTTCAAAAAGTTCATCTTATAATTGGTGTAAAGTACAGGTACTTTTTATTTATCTTTAAAAAAAAAAAAAAAAAACTCTTCCTCATTCTGTTTTGTAAATGAAGTTCACCTATGTCTTTATTCTAGTTTAAAATACAGTAGGGCTGTATGCTTCTGTCAACCCTGTGACAGAGGATGTATAATATAAGCCACAATATTTCTGCATCCCTTTAAAATAAAATAATACTAAAAGTATTATAAAGTTTTGTAAGTTCCTTTTAGTGTGGAGCAAGTAAATTCATAGTCAAAGATAGTAAATGTGTTTCTGTTTCTTCTATCTCTGCAAAGACACAATACTTAACCCCGCTAAGAATCGCCCACCAGTGCACATTAAAACTCCTCAGTGTGATTTGGAAGATTACATTTGTACAACAGTCCGGATTTAAATTTGGAGACCATGGCATCAGTGAAATGTATCTGTTGTTTGGCAGTGAAGACTTTTTCATTACAAAAATAAAAAGATATAAATCAGCTGTTGCAAAGGTTAACTCTGAGAATATTCCAAAGTTTTTTGCTCCTGTTTCTAAGAAAATAATCTTGTTCATTTGTCAGAAAAGGGAGGAGGGGTTCTTTAAAAGGAGAAAAAGAGGATTGCCTTAAAAAAAAATATATTGAAAATATAAGAACAGCTAACTCAAATGAACTAAGCAAAGAGCAGGACTGTGAGGCTGAAGGTGTTCACTTACAGTAGAGAGAGCCGATGAGTCCAGCGCAGAGCAGAAAGAAAGTTAAACAACAGGCCATGTTTACAGGAGAGTGTCTGTGCAGGTATACCATATCATTCAACAGGAAGGAGCCCACTGCACAGCTGTATGACTCTGATCACTCTGCTAAGCTCAGCTCTAACTTTATGGGTGTGATGAAGAGATTCAATGCTTGAGCTGCAAGAGTTGAAAAAGTAGGGGAAACTGAGGCTGACTGTAACTGGGTTCTGTTTTAACACACTCAGTTTTCCTACAAGAAGCATGCTATAGTGATGGCCATGGGCAGAACCAGATTGGTGGCCTAGGGATGGCAGGACTCCCCTTTAAAATCTTATCAGCCACTCCAGGTGCTTTGAGGGTCAGAATTTGAATGGTTAATTTACCTTTTACCAATAATTATCTGCAAACTGTTGGACTTTAAGTTTAACCAGCCCAAACAAACATTTCTAAAGGCTGTGCTGAGTATTCAGAGTCAGCTTAGTCTATGTAGCATGAAGTACTCACATGATTTCTGTTAACATTTTGATTTTAGTGCACCTCATGCTGCAAAATGCCTCTAGGTAGGAACTTTTTCATCAAACAAAACAAAGAGTACACTTAAGTCTGACAGACAGTGGACAGCTCCACAGTTAGACCTAAGAACTGTTGGACTTTTCTGGTCTAAGGTCTGAGCGTGAATGTGTAAGTCCATGAGGTTGTTAAAAGGTGATTAACAAGACACACTTACGTGACACTTTAATGAGTGTACAAAATATATTTTTACTGATATTTGAGAGATTGAATCACAGATTTTTCAGAACAAATTCCTGCTCTGTGGTTTTATGACTTATTTGGGTAAATGTTGCTGTTTATTCTGCTGCTGTACTGGTGGGCTCCTCAAACTCCAGCAGTTGCACTCTTCACATTACACAGAAATTGTTGACAGCTTTAGAACTCAGTAATTTTTTAGAACAGGTTAATGTAGTCATTATTACTTTTACTTGAATAGATTACTGTAATGCTGCCTGTACCTGCTTAAGCTCATTAGACCATCACCAAGTGTAAGGTTTATACCACAGCTGCCCTGAATTAACAGAATAGATGCTGACAAAAATTGGTAATGGTCAATACATCAGGGTATAGAAAAATCTTTTAACAGAAAAATATTTTTAATGATAAATGTAATTGTTAATGTAATCTATGCATTTTTAAATGTTCTGTTTTACAACAAAAACAACAGAAGAAATAGTAAAGCGTGTTTATATTTATTGATTTGTACGTCAATTATAGTTATTTATTGCACATCTTCACAGAAACAATTTTAGGGGTTTATCACCTCAAATGTGGGTGTATAAACATACATTCATATTAAAATTCCTTATTCCCATTCAAAATGTATGTCCAATAACAAGAGCATTTTTAGTTTTAAACTGTTTTTGAAAGATTTTAAAATATTTATAATTTATCTCTTTAATGATAGGTGGTCTGATAAATATTCTAAGCACTGTAACCATACTTTTATTCATATATACATTTTATAGATATTTATTTAGAATTTCCAACCCTGCAGCGTGAGGCCATTTGATGAATACATTCATGAAGATATTATACATAAAAACACTCTTCACCATATCTTAGTGAAGTCCTTTTAATCTATAACGATCTTTATCGAAACAACCTGAAATTGAAACCAAGTGCACTTTTGATCACATGGTGTTATTGATGTTTTTATTAAAAAATGAAAATAAAAATAAACACAATCCTGTAAATAATGAAGTGTCCACTTCAGGTTATCTGCATAATTCCTGTAGTCACACATACACCCATTCAAAACTTCACACTCAAATAAAAGTTATGATTGTAATATCTTGATTTCCAAAAGTAAAAATGGACATTATACAAAATACACTACTAAAGCTCTTAAATGAAGAATCTTCAATAAAACCACGCTAAGTTAAGAAAGGCAGTTGTTAGAGGATATGCACATGACAAAACTTTGTTCTTGGTGTTTGGTGATTTGGTTGAAGTTTCCATCCTGCTTGCATGTCATTGGTGCATCTCTACTGTGGCATTAAGATCGAGGCACATTTACATAAACTACAGAGGAAGAACAAAAACAAGGACCAAGGTCATGAGCAAACACAAAATAACACTAATAACACAAAAATAGATGTGAGAGTGTTTCTGTAAAGTGGAATGGGAATACAGTATGCTTCAGTCGCATTTGGAATTTGCCATTTTAAGTATCTAATGGTCTAAAAAGTCACAATATTGTTATAATAAACTTATAAAAACATCTCTTAAACAGATCATTAACACATCCACTTTTATCTAACATTAAAAACAAGCTTGTGACAGACTAAACAATGAGGTTTAACAACATCTACTACTATGTTTCTGAAAAGAATAATACAGAAAATAAAGGTGGACTCACTTGCTGTTGATTCAAGCTCCAAGTCATTATTCCTAGTTCTGGAAGAAAGACAGAAGACATTCAATCTTATATATATCAGATACTTTTTGGTCGAAAGAGACATAAAATATGATCCCCAACATCACATCTCTGTCACCTTTAAACAGAATCTTCTTTGCTCTGAATGAAATGTCTGTGCTATGCTTTGTTCACTTTACTGTATGGGTTAACCACCAGAACAAGTTATTGACTTGGTTTGTAGTATCTCTCATCAGTCTTTCCCAGTATGGCCTGTTTTAGTGTGCGTCTCTCTAATTTCAAATGAGCTCTTCCTGAACCTGCTGCTATCATGAGACCAGCTCCATCCACCATCCCCTCCACCCACCATAATTCAAGGTTTAGTCAAATCTAAATTTCCCACTCTAAATTCAGTTTGATTGGATCTTGTTCTCAGTTTTGTCAAAAACTCATTTTACGGAGCCAACCTGAAATCATCACAATGTTACAGACTGAAACTCCACTCCAGTCACTCGAACGTCAATGCTTTTGTTGTGTAGCTTGGTTGCTTAGTTTTTAGCCTGTCAGTCTCAGTGTGAATTTCAACACTGAATGAATATTTTTTTGATTAAAGAAGTGTTAAAAACGTTTTGGAGACATTTATCATTGTTAGTTTAGGAGGATTACAGAGCAGTAGATGAACAGATGAGTGGGCATTGATGGCATCCCAAAACTGAGTATGGGGGTGAGTGGTATCTGTAGGTGCCTACATACCAAAAGTGACTTGAGCATCCTCGGAGATCACTCTTCATATAAAGTCAAGGCACAGCCACGATGGGGCGGGGTTAAGCCTTCAGCAATGCGACTGCTGTGTTCAAGGCGCTCACTTCACTCATTGCCAAAGTTAAAAAAAATTTGATCTTTTCAGGCAATGTCGTGTGTGGCTGTGCGGCAACAGCCAATCAGCAGTGTGTGCATGTGTGACAGTACCCGTGACAGACAGTTTTTATTCCAGACGACAGAGTAACAATCTGTCCGTGTTGGAAACATTAGTCAGTGATGAAAATGATGCTGCTGCAGGGCATCAGCTGCAGTGTTTTGTGTTTGATAAGTGAGTGAAAAGGATACAGCTGGAATAATGTCAGCTTATGATTCTATTATACGATATATGATATGATCGCAGTGAAACTGGAGTGGACGTAACGTCAGCGAGCAACGGTGACCAAGATGAGATATTTATGGACACGCAATGCGTTTTTGATCGCGGAGTCGCGTTTGGTGTGAATACAGCATAAGATTAATGACTTTGATCGTATATTTCTACCAAAAATGTGCAAATATTAATATGTGATCAATCAATCAGGGCATCTTTACTGTTTACTCAATTAACATAGCAAAAATATCAAAAAGTAGGTTTCCATGATATGTCCCCTTTCAGATAAAACTAAAAGTACAAATTGGTCTAAATAAGTGTATAATTTTATTTTGTGAATTTTTTTAGTTTATCTTGACTTTATTAGAAACCAAGAAACAGTAAAAAAAAAAAAAAAACGAATAAACTGTAAGCTAAGCAATGATAAAGTCAAACCGCTGCAGAAGTTTAAAAAAGAAGCGATTATTACTTTTGTGACATTTTCTTCTTAACACGGATAGCGTAGATCACACCAAACCCAATGCCGAGGATGATGAGGAAGATGATTGACCCAATGAGAACTTTGTTATTGTCTGTAAAGAAATGAGAGAATAATAGAAATGATATTACAGATGTTCTGCGGAGGTAAAGATGCACATGTTGTTTTTCTTGTAATAGAAAGAAGCTCATACAGAGGGTGGTAACTTCCTGAGTCCACTCTGGACCCCCACGTTCACTGTTAACAGCGCGCACCTGGAAACACAGAAACCTTGTCAGGAATTGAAAAATTTGAAGAAAAAAGAAATAAGGCAAATAAAATCTTCTGGAAGTAAACATTTGGATCATACAAACCTTCAGGGTATAAGTTGTGGAGTAGCTTAGATCTTTGAACGTAAAGTAACACCCAGACGTATTAGACTGTTGTTCTTCAGGTTTGCCGTCAGCCTGAAGTGTTGCAGCGTAATGCCCTTCAGGTCCATTAAATTCTCCTGAATGTACACAGGTGACTGTTATCTCATTGTGCTGAGGGTGAGACACTGACACTCCAGTGAAACGTTCGGGTGCTGTGAAAAGAAGCATTTTTTGTTTACAGAAAACAGGTGTCCAAATGTCAAGAGAAAGGAAAATGATCGCTCATTTGAATCAAAGGGACACAGTAAATATGTACAATCACTTGAGTTACACTGTGGTTGGAGTTTTTCTGATGATGTTTGAGAAAATGCTTTTAGAGTAAGAGACCCTAACTTATTGAGGAAGAGTGAAAATGTGGTAGGGATATTTCCATGCAGAGATCAGCATTTATCAAATATGAACATGGGCATAAGACACACTGGAGTCCTACAGATGATCTGGGCTTTTGTACACGAGTCTTCATTCAGCTTGGTCTACATGTGCACATGGAGCCTTTGTGGTTGATCATGGCACAAAGAAAAGTTTATTAGATTTTGGTGGTGATCCAAATACAGATGCAGATCAAGGTTGATTTTTTATGATTTGTCAACATTGCACAAAAGGGCAGTTTCCACATTTTTGCTATCACTCAAATAGCTCACTGTGGATTTTGATGACAGTTTCAGGGAAAGTTACTCATGCCACAAGAAGAAGGGATTTTATTTTGATGATCAGAACAGGGATGTGTATCCAGGAACATCTTTTATAGATTTGTTAGCACTACACAAAAGGATAATTCACATTTTCACTAATAACTTGGTTAAAAATGTCTAAAATGCAGTTGTTGAGGTGTGTGCTCTCACCTCTAGTTGCTATTGTTACTATTCTGAAAATCTGAGCATTCATTTATGTATGCTTTTATTTTGATAGGATTGGGAGTTTGGGTTTTTTGATCTGAGTATAGATGAGCAGGTGGGATAGGATGGGCAGACACCGGAGAAGGTGAATGTTTATACGCAGAAAGCTCCAGAGGCTAAAGAGCACTGGAAAATACTTTTGTTTGTAGGAAAGATCTTTTGAATAAACAGAGAATTAAGTCTTTTTTTATTCAGACACTGGATAAGTCAGTGTATGCAAGTAGTGCTGCAGGTAGTGCTGCAGGTAGTGCGTGTTTCCCACAGCAAGAAGTTGTCTGTTTGATTCCGGTGCCTGTGAGGGCCTTTCTGTCTACAGCTTTTTACAGATGTTCTTCCTGTGCATGTGTGTTTTTTAAGACACTCTGGTTTCCTCCCACTGACCAGAAACCTGTTTATTAGATTAACTGGTGACTCTAAATGACCCTGAGGTGTGTGACTCTGCCTCTCACTCAGAGTCAGCTAGGACAGGCTGCAGCCCCCAGTGACCCCAGAAGGGAAAAACGGTATAGATAATGGATGGATAGTTCTTTGTTAATTGACAAACTACTACTTGAATTGATTACTAGCAGAGATTTCCACAGCAGTGACACTATCTGTGCTTCAGAGATGCTCAGTTCTTACATCCTTACTGCATAGATATCTTGCACATCTGCAAAGCTTTTGTAACTGATATTAGACGAGTAGGAGGAAGACACTGGAGACAATTGGAAGAATGACTTTTTTTTGTTTTTCTTTATATACAGAACTGCAGTATCTGCTTTAGCTTCTTAACTTAAACAACAAAAGGCCCCTATAGACAGGACAGTTTAGCTTTAGAGGCACTTGGGTAACATTTCAAGCGTCATGCAGGAAAGGTCTTAAGACTACAAGCTCACTAGCCTGAGATTTAGGCTGAACTCAGCTGGAGGTGGTTAGCATTGTAACAAAAGTATTGAAGTTACTGTAAAGGATTTTTTTTTCTGTGTTTTAACCATTTTGAACAGGGCAGCACCTTTTTTAGTCTATCTTGCTCTCTTTTATTGCCAAGCATGTCTTGTTGTGAAAAAAATGCTAAAAAAGAATATTTTAGGCAATCGGTAGCATGATGTTCATCATATAATCAGGGGCTATGAAGATGTTTACATGCATTAAAAGACATAAAATCCTCTCAGTGGTCTTATGTTCCTTTGTTATCCCTATGAGGATTACATTATGATCATAAGTATGTTTAACTGGCAGCTGAAATCACTTAAAACAAGCATAAGCATTAATGTGAATCAGAGTTGTCTTGATTTTTAACAAAACATCCAATACACATCATAAACACATCACCTGGAAATTTTTATTATTACAAATGTTGACTGTAGTCCTCTCCAAAAGAAAAGTTTTTCTACTGTTTAAAACTTACTGCCAATTTTAGTCTTCTGTTTGACATCAGGTGATTTGCCAGCAAGTATTCCATCGTAGAAGAGCTTGACAGTACATGTATAGGCAGTATTTGGCTCTAGTCCATTAACCGAACATCCATTTGGAGAGCTGTCACGTGAAGAGATGGGATGTGAATCTGCAACAAAGTTAGATCAGCTGTGTTTTAATGAACAATAAAGAAACTAAAATGACATGAAAGAAATATTCACTACATGACTGGTTACTTGCTGAATTTTCCTCATAAGTGTCAAGTAGATTTTTTTTTACCATAAAATCTACAAATGATCTATTTTTGATCAGTGTTAAACTTTTAATTCATACTTTTTCTGTTCATATCTTTTATTCATCAATATGATGTTTAAGTGGCACTTTCAGAGCTCATGCTGTGTCTGCAGTCTCTTGTCCTTCAAGTTTTTTTGACATGAGCATCTTAAGTGAGAAACTGAAAAATGTATCACAACAACTGCAAATATATAAATTCATTGGAGAGCTGCTTAAACACTGGAAATGTCTTGACTTACATCTTTCTTCTTCAGTAGGCCAACAATGGCACTCATACATCAACTTGCCAAACTTGTTTAAGTAGCCAACTTCACAGTTGCCAGTGGGGGGGGTCCAACCCAACTCAATTGAAGTGTTGGTGTACTTCATCACTCTGGAGTTTATTTTAAGATCTGTAGAAACATATAAGATAAATGTTACTCTGTGTTCATTATCCAGTTATTATTTCTCTCTTTTTGTCAGGATAAAAAATAAAGTAGAGTAGATGAAATCACAAACCACAGTTGATGGTGAACTTAGGAACAGTGGTAGTTTTTATAGTTTGATTGTTCTGGTTGATCTGCCCCATACAGTTGTACTCTGTGAAGGGCTCCAGGTCTTGTGGTGTCACGGCCTCATTTGATGAACCAGTTTCTGCGGAAACACGAGAAAGACACATTTCATCAGTCACAGGTGTTAGTGCCCCTGTGATGGGAGACATTTGAGTTTAGTTTAGAGATATACAGGACTAGCTGCCTATAAGCAGTTCTCAACTTTTTCACCCCCCCCCCCCCCCCCCCCCCCACACACACACACACACACATACACACACAAGAACAAGTTGATCCATATTGTTGTTCATTGTTTACATCAGGTTTTTTTCTAACTTTCTTTCAGTCTTTTGATAATTTAAAGATACAATGGATGTCTTATTGAAGGTGGTGGTGGTAGGGGTTACAGGCCATGGAGCAGATTTGAAAACTGTCATTGTGTCTGCCTGTATGAGCAGAAAGTATACATGTAGATGGAGGCTGTACAGCTATTATATAATAATCCCCAGGAAGTAAAAAAAATCATTTTAAGAGGCATATTTTAAACTGAGAATTTAGCTAAAGGTGTCATGTTGTTCTGCTCCCCAAACCCCCTTTCACATCATTAAAGTCAAAGAAAATTGATTTTGCAGGACATGGGACGGTTAAAAAGTGTATAAACTACTTAAGAAGTTCAGATAAATCGAGAGATTTTTTAAAAAAGTTTTTATCTTTTTTTGTCTCAAAACCTGTCAGAGAAACTTTAATCTGGTTTTAGAGCAGGTCACAACGATGCTCCTCAAAGTGACCAATAATGTACTTTAAGCAGCAGAGAGATGAAGAAACCTTTAATTCTTTCGTATCTCAGTACAGTCTTCAAAACTGTTTGCCACACTATTTTTAAAAGACTGTCTGGAAAACATTGGTGTTGCATTTAGCTGGTTTCTGTTGTGTCTTTTAGAGCAAGCGTTTGCTGTAACCATAGGTAATTACATCTATCTAATTTAACCATTACCTGTGGTGTACCGCAGGACTCAGGTTTAGGTCCCAGTTTCTTCTCTGTTTGAATAATTGTAAAAGTTTTAGACTGGTATAAAAAACTGTTAAGTAAGAATGCTTTCACAAACAGAGGTAGTAGTGGATGTTTTTATCAATTAACAAATGCAAAGTAAACAGAAACAGTGCCATAGCAATGTGACCTTGCTGTATCAAAAGATGAACCACTATTTCCTGATTCCTGTTTTTACACTCCTTCTATAAAGAATGCCTTTTAGTTTGGACAAGATGTCTGCACATTAAATTAAGTCTGTTCGTCCAACTAATACTGGCAACTTGCTAATTATAAAACAATTTAAAACATGGTAGACTGCAGACATTAAAACTGGAGGCAGATCTTTAAAGTAACAGTACTCCAAACACAGTAGAAGATTCATTCAGACTGTGAGACCACACACTGACAGACACGGGACCTAAGGTCACTCTCACACCTACAATCTGGCAGACCCGTTCTGGTCAGGTGTGTAGTTACATTGTTCAGTTTTATTTCACGCTGCATTTTATCAAGTAGACCAAAGTCTACTGATGTGAATCAATATAGTCACCCACCACCAGTTTGGACTGTAGCTGTGGCCTCTGTTCCTACAGTCTGGCCTATTGTTGCACCATGACCCAGAGATACACAACCAGTTTAGGGTAGAAGAGAAACCTGAACAAGTCAAAAATTGATGTGGCCTCATTTCTTCAGGGTGCACTTAAACACACAAACCACAGATCATGTGTGTATATAGACCAGCTCAGATCCTGCTGTCTTTTCATGTAATCCCAGAAACACTCCATGATGGTGAGATCAGGGCTTTGTGGGGGCCGTACCATCATCTCCTGGACTCCTTGTTCATTTTTACACTGGAGATTGTTTGATGTCATTGGCTGTACATTTTGGTTGCTGTCCTGCAGCAGAACAACTTTTGGGCCAATCAGATTCCTCCCTGATGATATCCCATGATGGATAATATCTGCTTTTATTTCTCAGCATTAAGGACAACATTAATCCTGACCAAATACACAACTCCATTTAAAGAAATGCAGCTACAAACTTGTAAGGAACCTCCACAATGCCTCGCTGTTGCCTGCAGACACTTGTTATTGTCCCGCCCTCCAGCCCTTGGATGGAAAGAAAATATTTTCTGATACAGCAAAATATTTCAAATTTAGGCAGTAAGTGGAGGAAGTTTGAGTGTTCGTGGCCTAGTTGTAAGGCTCCTAGACAGCTGTTTCTGTGTCCCCCTGACTCTGTGCAACAAATGTGGCCTGAATGCAAATCATTTTTGTCCTAGACGTTCTCCATCATTACATGATCTGCTGATCAAATGAATGGTTGTATTTACCAATATGTTAACCTGTGGTTTAACTCCATGCTCATCCATCCATCAGAAACACTCACACACAAATGTGTGTAGTTAATTTTTCATGTAGTGTAGTTTTATCAGAGCAGTTTGTTTAATAAATTGCCGGTGATTGTAACTGATAATTTGCTACAGAAATTATTGTATAGTTGATCAACTGAATTCAACATAATCAATCGTTTTGCATTTAAATGTTATTATTTTAAACTTAATTTTTTTTGAAAGCGCTATTCAGTTGAAGTTATTGTCATTATTTATGTTATAATAACTGATGGTTGT
This sequence comes from Scarus forsteni, assembly GCA_036419115.1. Lineage (NCBI taxonomy): Eukaryota > Metazoa > Chordata > Actinopteri > Labriformes > Labridae > Scarus > Scarus forsteni. The sequence continues at coordinate 34,175,680 of JAZDUH010000136.1, forward strand.
GAGATTCAGTGCATAGAGTCACACCTTTGTCTTTAATTTACATACCAGTTTTATGAAACATTAGTAACATTGAGTAAAGATTTATTTAAACAGACTGATTTATTTAATATTGTCTGCTTCTGGGTTGGTGTCCTGAACAGATCCGTTCTACAGAATTTAATTTAGATACTAATATTTAGATTTGTAAGAGACAATTTTCCCAAAGTAAGTAAAATATATACAATGAATATTTTAATGTGGCAGACTGTATATAACTATAAATCAACTTATGAGGTTGTTTGCAGATTGTACGTCTCTTACCATGACAGGTGTACTCAATGGTGAGACCTGGACAGTTTGGAGGAAACGGTGTATGGTCTATGTCCTGGACTGGGAGTCTAGTCGGGGGCATATGTTCGATCTCAAAATAATCTGAAGAGAAAAAGAAAAACACAAATGTTTATAATAATATTTTTAATATTAACACTTAACATTATATATGGAATTGCTTTATTGTACATACCAAAAGAAATGTCTCTGATGCGACTGAAGGAGGAGCAGATTCCTGACCTGAAGGTTGTCGTCAGTTTTGTACAGATGTCGTCATTTCCAGGTTTGATACAGAACACACTTTGATTCAAGTCAATTCGGTCTACGGGGCATCGCACAGCTTGAACATTATTAGACGCTGACACTGAGGAGCTAATGTTCCATTTACTCTTGTAACAAACATGCCATGGCAGTGAGGTACAGCTACCACCTACAACGTCGTTTTCCTCTGAAACAAAAAGTGATTCACAAAAGTCAGAGTTTACAGACAAAGACAGAAAAACACATTTAAACAAAGGTAGTAAGCTCTTACTCACTCATTTCACTGGCGCGTACAGTGTCCCTGTTACCAACAGGGTTACACTTTGTGCCATTAAAAACCAGGGAATGACTGTACTCAGTACAGGGCTTCCGGCGTGTGATGTCATGTGAGGAGGTTTGGTTTGAGTGCTGAAGGAACTCGTTCAGTACAATCCCAAAAACGCTCTCAGTTAAGGTTAAGGCATATGATCCAAAAGGAGAGTTCATGATGTCAATCTTGAAGCCAAATTTGATTGGTGAGATGGTGTAGGAGCCTGCACACAAAAAAAGACAATTTGAAAATGTATCCATCCATCCATCCATCCATCCATCCATCCATCAATATCCATATGTAACCATCCATGATTCCATACAACCACCAAACAACTAACCATTTTTCTATCCCTGCATCTTCCATCAACCATCCATCCATCCAACCATCCATCCAATAATCATTTGCTTATTCATTCATTTATGCATTCATCTACCTATCCACTTTCCCATAATTAATACACCATTTCATTGTTGAAGAGGACTGGATCATTTCCCAGCTTTAACTGGGTAACATGGGGGTTCACCCTCAGTGATAACCACTCTTTTACAAGGCTGATGCAAAGAGTCAAAAAAAAACCAATGAGGTACGATGGCATTGACAATATGGACAGTAAAGAGTCAGTACTTTGCCAAGCCAACATGCTTTAATTTGACTATATTTGATTAAAGGCTGAGTTCCCGCCAACCCACAGACCTTCAAACATTAACATTCACACACTGGTGGTCAAAGTCAATCTTTAAAATGTCCATCAGTGTTTTTCATATTTATAAACATTTCTGAACCACTGATGCTGCTCTGGGGTGAGGTATTTTACTCAAGGACACATTGGTATGAGACTGCAGGAGCTGGGGATCAAACCTCCCAAAGCTACAGTTAAAAGATACATGACTCTGTGCCCTTGTTGCCCTGCAGGAAAGGATTCAAACCCAGAGCCTGCTTTCAGATTGGGGGCAGCGCTAAACACTGATCAACCATCCCCCCTACAGTACGAAATAGATTTGTGTTTGAGCAGGTAGACACAGTATCCTGATTTCAGAAGCCACGAGATCCCAGGTCTTGGTACCTGAATAACTGATATTGAAATCTGGATGCTGTGTCATGTAAACAACTCATCACGGCTTCTGAGAGCTTTCTGTGAACCTCCATCCTCACAGGCACCTGCACGAATAAGATGCTTACTCAGACAAAAGGATTCTGGTATTTAACATGTATTCAGGGAAAATAAAACATTTTTTGTGTGAATGCCTTAACCAGAGTGTGATCTTCATTTCTAACTTGTGTGTTTCTGCTCTTGCCGGTGTTTTCTTCTTCTTGAGCTGCATCAAGCCATTGTAGACCATTTGCCCTCATTGACCACAGTAGGCTGCCCTTCCTAAACACTTTATTTGGACTCTTTCCCAGGAAGTCTAGAGAAATAAATTAAATGGTCCATCTGGCTTCTCAGGTTATTCAATGTTAGCAGCTCATTAGTTTCCAGGACAAAAGCCTATCTGGTTTTAAATGTGTTGTTGTGGAAAAATGCTGATTAAAATGGCCTGTGGTTTAGTAAAGTTCATGAAACTTTTTTTTTTTTTTCAAAGAGATAATCCATATGAAAGAATGTCACTCTCAGGAGTTTCTTTCAACTACAAAAATGACTATCAAACTATTACAGAACTACAACATGGTGGTTCAACTTAAAATCATAAAAGTCTAGCTTCACTCTGAAAAACCTGTTGAGAATTTCCTCCTCACCAAATGACTGACCAAGTTGGTCCTCATGACTGAGACTACGGTGTAAAAATGATCATTTATAAAAAAAAAATAAATAAATAAAAAGCTGCAGCTGCAGGATGAAGAGCAGGAGGAGTCACCTTCATGTCTAAAAATTCAGCAGCCAAGAGCCTTGCCTTACACCATATTTATCAAGAATATCAGGTTGATTTTTAAAAACATGTCTGTTGTAAAACATCAGAAATGTTTGCGTTAGGTTCCCTTGCTGTTTTTTTTTTTGTTTTTTTTTTTGGTCTTGCTCACAGTTAATAAGTAACCGTCTTTTAAAAAACACAATTATTCTTATACAACTTAAAGCAGGTCAGCATTAGAGACATTTAATGTTGCTAATGTATATGTACAAATCTTGTCTGCATATTTTTATCACAGAAAGTTTGCCATGTCTTTATCCAAAAAGCTTTTCAAAGACTTCTTACATTTTTGAATGATGGAATTTTGGGAACTGCAGGTGCTAAAATGGTGACTCACCCCTGCATTTTGGGGGTCATTCCTGTAACACTTTATAAACTTGATCAATTATGAGCAGCAATTCGTTTTAGTATAGTTATTTCAAAGTTAAAAAAGAGATGGACTTGGCCACTGGCAAACACGCAGCTCCTCTGCAGCTATTCTGTCACACTACAGCATTTTTAAAACAATGATCGGATATATTCTCAGGGGCTGGCAGTCACTTAGTGTAACTCTATAGGCCAATAACAGAGCATACTGTTTGTGTTGTTTTTAAACTCTTTAGGCTAGTGCGTACAAAAACCTATGATGTACCTTATAGGACAGATCTGACACAGAAGAACAAATCCTACAAAATTTATATTTTGTGAAAAACAGAATTCTACTCACATTGCAGAGGTTGAGGCGTAGCTGATTCTGGTTGAGTCGATTGGGAAGTAGTTTTGGCTGAAGAAGAACCAGGGAGGTAAGAAATGACAACAACAAAGTGAATTACAATAAGTTGAAATACTTTTCAAAGGCAACTCAGACATGACATTGGCTTTTGATATTCCTCGTCATTAGAATTTTACTCCAAGACAGTTCTGTAAAAGCAAACAAGGACATTTAAAGAGGAAAATTCCAACCTGTGTTGGGGGGTACTACTGTGGTGTTGGACTGGTTGTTTGGAGGCAAGAGTGTGTTGGAAGCGGTGTTTGTTTGAGGGTCTGTTGTCTTGTTGGTTGAGACAGTTGTGGGTGTGAGTGAAGTGTTCGTAGGAGAAGCTGCAGCTGCAGGATGGAGAGCAGGAGGAGTCACCTTCATGTTTAAAATTCAGCAGTAGAGAGCCTTACCTTACACCATATTTATCAGGAATATCAGGTTGATTTTTAAAAACATATGTCTGTCATAAAGCTGCACACTGAGGATGAGTACATTACCAGGAACAAGTGGAGATTGAGTGAGGGTTTGGGAACGATTGGTGGATTCAGTGATTGTAGAGGTTGGAGACAGGACAGAGGTTGTTGCCATGGTGCGTGGAAAAGTTGGAGACATGGCAGAGGTTAATAGTTTTGTTATTCTTAAAGTGGTTGCATAAGGTGCATATGCATGGTAAATACATTTTTTTAATGTAACCTTTATTTAACCAGATACATCCCATTGAGATCAGAATCTCATTTACAAGGGCGACCTGGCCAAGAGGTCAGCAGCACACGCCAGATATCAATAAAAATGAAAAATAAAATAAAATAGGTTCAGGCAATAAATTACATCCAATAAATAAATCAGAAACATAAACCATAATGATTTTTACTAGCCCTGGTCCTGTAAGAGGTGAGGTATCGCAGATGTTACCCAGTGCATTGCTGCAGATGGGACCAAATGTGCTGCGATATTGAATTTTAGAGGAGAGCAAAATGGGCTGATTGCACACTCTACTGAACACATACAATGCTTAAATTTGTTAGCAATCTCTTTTGCTTCAGTGTTACTTTTGTACTCAGCATAGCCGACATATCAGTCTGTCTGAAGTAAGCTCTACCAAGTAGCAGTCAAATGTTGTGCTCCATTTGATTTTGTAATTGAAATACATCACAGGGACACCCTCAGTCAGAATTGATGGCATGTTGATGGCATTGGAGGTCAAAGGAGCAAATAATAAAACAGACTGAAGTGTTGGGGGCTATGCTAATGCTGTGGTGTAATGTAAAACACTAGTGATAATGCATCCAGATTAATTCAATGTTTATATCAAGTGTTGAATGTTTGTGTTTGCAGGTGTACTTACCAGGAGTAACTTAAAAAAAAGTGTCAGTTGGACTGCTGGTTTGGCGGAGTGGTTAGCACCCCATGTACATGCTTCTGCCGGTCTAGGTTCGAATCCTGCCTGTGACCAGTTTGCAGAATGTCTTCCCCTACTCTCTCACCCCCTTTCACAAGCCCATCTACTGTCTCTCTACTATCAATAAAGTCACAAAATGCCCAAAAAATACATTTAAAAAGAAGTGTCAGTCATTTGAGTTTCTTGTCCTAAAGGTACAAGAATAAATAAATCTTATCTTTCACTCTCCTTTCATTGTGTCAAAGCCAACCAGCTTTGGTACGATTTTTTTTCAAGCCAATTTATCTCTTACAAATAAACACTTCACTTCTTTGTACTGTATTGAGTCTGTGTGACTGTTTGTTGAAACTGTGTTTTGCTGCCATTCTTGGTCAGGTCTCCCTTGAAAAAGAGATCTGCTGATCTCAATGGGACTAACCTGGTTAAATAAAGGTTAAATAAAAATATAAAACTGTTAAATCTCATTGTCAACCATAAAGGAGTTAATGGTCAAAATAATAAAAAGACTGAATGTTTTTAAGTTATTGTTTTGTATGATTCGTTTAATACCATTTTCATATCATCTTTATGTTCTCTGTTTTGTTTAAAAAGAAGTCATGAAACCAAAATTAAATCAGCATTTTCCAAAGGCTTTAATAAATCAGAGGGCGATATGTTAGTTGGGCTGGTGAGCTTTTAGAAATTGTCAACACTGACTGAAACACTTAACATCTGGCTAATAAATTTAAAATGTAAGAAAGACTTAAGTCCTTAGGAATCACAGGGTATAAAACAGAGAAGTATCAACATCAGTGTGAACATGAAATATCTTGCCTTTCTATTGTATTAAATGGAAATTTGTTGAAAATAATTTGAACAGCATTATATCCTGTTTTTATTTACATATTGCCACAACTACTAAAAATTGGAGTTTTATCAACTGATGAAAAAAACTATAAAGCTTGTATTAAAAGATCATAAGAACATAAAGCAATTACACCAACAAGGCTAAAGAAATACATGTTTTTAGTTATTTCAGAGTGTCATAGACTGTGATACAGCTTTTGTGTAGTTAATAACTTACTTTTACAGTACCTTCTAAAATGATGATAAATGACAAGATAATCCATTATTGAACCCCATGCAGGAAATTCAACAATGTTAAAATAGTTATTAAAATAATCTTTGTTACATAAATGCTAATTTTCACATCATAGTTTCACTTTTAAAATATCAAACCTTTGCCATCCCTGTACCACCTTTAACCACCAAATGCCAAATAGACCCTGCAGATGAGCCACCTGTTTTATCGGTATAGACAACAGAGTTTTCCTGAAGTTATTTTTCACATTCAAATGAAGAAACTGCAAAAAACACAACTGTGTGGCATTTTTCTGTAAATGTCTGACTTCTGTGAAAGTTGAGACCTGGCCACATGACTTGGGCACCAGCTGAAATCTTGCCGAAGACACCAAATATTTTTGAGCCAGTTCTGATCCCCTCTGTCAAATGTCACCTCTGACTGGCCAGTTGAATAAATAACACGTGAGAAAAACAACCAGTCATGCTAGGACCCCAGTCACACATTCCCTTTTCTCATGGTGATTGTGCACGATTGTCATAATGCTGATGAAATGTGCTTTGGTCATGGTGCATGTGCTTCTTGATCTTGTTCAGCGTTGTATAGTTGTGGACGAATGCCATGCGGACTGATTGTGGCTCAGTCCTGAAAGCTTTCTGAAGACGGCTGACAAGGACTACGTCTCGTTCAAGGTGGCACGAGCCGTAGGGCTAAATTGGGGCATATGTGACACAAACTGGGATTGAACAGGGCTGATGTCATGTCAGCAGGATGGAAATTTATGGAATCCTTGTCATGTCTTTGTATTAACATAATTGAGAAGCACTACTGACGGTGTATTTATGGGGTGTGTCTTGGGAGGGAGATGGTCATTTTTGAGTTCAGTTCAGTTCAGTTCAGAGCTTTTATTGTCCCTCCAGGGGAAATTTTGTCTGCAGTGACGGCACATCAAACAACAATAATCAATAAATAAACATTTATACAAAACAACATCACAGAATACAGCATAGCCAAACTTGACATGAACAACCCCTGATGATGTACAAGGATTTAAAGGGTGTAAAAGAATATAAAAGAAGTGAGGTCATGGGTAAATCTAGTTTTCAATATAAAACAAGGATAAAATGTGTTTAATTAAGTCACCTGAGCAGTGCAATTAAGAGTTATGCAAGTTGACTGCGGTAATGGCTCGTGGCACAAAGGAAAATTTGTATCTATTAGTGCGTGCCATAGGTACCTTATATCTCCTTCCCGATGGGAGAGAAATAAACTCCTCCAACAGTGGGTGGTCAGAGCTAGACAGGATAGCCTGTGCCTTCTGTAAAACTCGTCCGTCAAAGATCTCTGAGAAGGAGAGCTGCTGCAGGCCAATGATCTGACTGGCTTCCCGCACAATCTTGACCAGACGATTTTTGTTTTTAGGAGACAGGTTTCCATAAAAAGAAATTAGACAGAAAGTTAAAACTGACTCAATAAAAGATTTATAAAATAAAACCATCAAAGTCTTATTAACATTAAAAGATTTTAGTCTCCGCAGAAAGTATAACCTTTGTAGGCCCTTTTTGCAACTCGATGAGGTGTTGAGGTCTTGTGATACGTTTTTTATCGATCACTGATCCCAAGTACTTGTAGGACTCAACAATCTCCACTGCTGTACCCTTGATAATGGTTGGGTGAGCTTGTTGTGATGTTTTTCTCAAGTCAATGACAATGTCTTTAGTTTTATGAACATTTAGCTTGAGGAAGTGGCTATCACACCACTCCACAAAGTCAGCTGTAACTGGCTCTTGGTCAACCTCTCCATCCTGGAGTAAACTGACTCAGACAGTGTCGTCAGCAAACTTCAAGAGATGCTTGTCTGTGTAGTGGCTCCTACAGTCATTTGTATATAAAATGAACTGTAAGGGGGACAGGACACACCCCCTGAGGTGAGCCTGTAGAAGTAAACTTCTTTTTGGGTAAAACATTATTTACCCAGACTACCTGAGGCCTGTGGGTTAAAAAGTCTGTGAGCCAGTTGGTCAAACCAAGATCAAGACCAAAAAGGGACACAAGTTAATGGCGTAAAATGAGTGGCTCCCATATCATGCTGATCAAACCAGCCTTGCCAATCGTGTTCAGTCGTGCACAGTCACCATTAGAAACAAGAATTTGTAACTGGAGCATAACATCCACACCCACCACTTTATAGTGCCACTAATTAATCCTACTAGCATGTATTTCGTTTTCGTCCATTATTTTTGTTGAACCAGAATAAAATTTACATCACTGTTTCAAAAAAAATTTTTTTTGCTTCATGTAAGCACTCCATATTCCCTTAGCCCTCCCCAATGATCCCCTCCCACAGTGGCCTAGAAACTTCTTACAGCAGATCGAGCATGGCAGTAGTTTGAGACAAATAAAATAGACCTCTATAAAAATACATACATTTTGTAGTGCTCATAAATGTAAAATTAATATCTTTTTGTCATCATATCATCACTTAAATGTGCTTAAAAGTCTTCCCTTGTGTTTTGTACACTCCTTTCCTCACTGAGGAAAAATTACTGAGGAAACTTTGGTGATTATTGGACCCTTTTTAGATTGTTCAGTATTTCTGAAGTAGATTATTATCAAATTATTGAAAGAAGTCAGTTTGGTGGTTGAAAAGGCTCCCGGCAGAGTAGCCCCTTTAGGAACAAGAGCCAACCAGATACAATTCGTATGATTGGGCAAAAATTACAGAGTGCTTAATTTGTTTGGCACTATTTCAAAATCAACAAACGGCTTTGAGTTCTTTAGTCTGTGTACAATGGATGGCAGGTTGTTCTATAAGTGTACCTTTGACTCAGACCCAACAGGAAGGTTCATGGGCATTGGTGTGCAGTTTACACACACTGACCACCAGGAAACTCCCGAATCTCGTTTTATGAAGACGGTCCTTCCTCTGTACACCTTGATTCATAAAGGTAACGCTGTACTTAGTTCAGTAATACTTTCCTCTGCTGTTTTTGTGTCCTCTTGAGTCCATAGAGCAAAACAGTGAGTCAATGAAATCAGTGCACACAGGACAAGAACACAAAGCCATTTGCTGCATCATAAAACAGAGCCAAACACGGGGACTTTCTGGAAAAATGAAGTGCTCCAAATTGTTTCTCAAAATGTTTATGTACATTTGATCCAATGCAGTTTTGTGGCGCTTTTTTAAAAGTAAACTCACACAATTACGCAAAATAACTGCACCCTTCAACAGCAGTGTTTAGGGTTAACTTTGCAACTAAGAAAGAGCTGGAGCTTGTGAGGGTCTTCAGTCGTCTGACAAACCACTACAGCACGCCTGTCTATCAGTCAGATCAGTCTGAGCTCTTTTTATGAAGAAGTCTTGTCTTTGAAGAAAAGGAAATGGATGCATCGGTCATACTGCATTGTGTGGTAGGACTCATTTTACAGCCACCACACTCCTTCCTGTCATCGTTTATTTGTTTGATTCCCACAATACTGAAATGAGATGGTTTACAGAGGAAATGTTCACAGTGGTCTGTGGTGAAACTTTTTTCTCAGAGTACATGTGAATAAAGAGGAACAGGACTTGAAATGCACCTCAGTGTATTTCACATGTCTCCCTCATATGTGAGTTTATTTCTTTGAACAAAAGAAGTTTGTAGCATTAAGACTTCTCCTTCTCACTTTATTTGCGGTGCCAGCAGCTGCTAACAGCGTCGACTTGTCGAGCCCCCCAATCACCCGGGAAAAGATATAGATAATGGTCATTGGTTTTTGTCAATAAGCTCACTGTTTTGAGGAGCATATATGTGAAGTCAGAGCTGTTGACAAAATAACAGAGAGCAGCAGAACTGACCAACTACCGCAGAGTTGACGTGTAAACCAGGACCTTTTCAAGATCTACACTTTTACCTGCCAAAGCATCACTGACACGTCTTTTACACTCTGAAATCGTCAAACAGGAACTAAATTATTTTCAAAAGCTATGGTGCAGGCAAAGATTAATACAAATACCTAACGTACAGTAGCTTAAGTACAGGTACAGCCATAAATTATTTATAATAAAATTATACTAATAATTATAACTCTAATATTTCAATCAATCAAACTTTATTTGCATAGGACTTTTCTTACAAGATTGTGTAATACAAAGAGCTTTTCATAAGAAAATGAAATAAAATAAGAATAAATGAAATAAAAAGTAGAAAATTTAAAATGTAAGACCCCACCCACCCTTGCAATCCACAAACAACATACACACTCACTTACTCCAACACACGAAGACATATAAAGGATATTATAGCAGAAAACAGAATTATAGGACTGAAGAAAACTGTCTTGAATTAAAAATAAGGAAACAGAGGAGCCAAGGTTAAAATTATGATTCACAATTATGATAAGAAATTAAATTCAAAATACTTTAGGGAAAAGTAGATAAATGAATAATATGTACATTACTGATACAGTTAAATGAGATAGCCTAACAATAAATGCATGATAAAATCTGCTTAAGTAGGATAATAGAAAGAAACTCAGTTAACAGAGAATAATATTCCAAATAATAGTGCTTAACTTAAATGGAGAAATAAAGCAAATTAAGAGGATTTAAATAAATAAAGATAAGAAAAAATTATAATAAATATGATCGGCTAAAAGCCAGACTAAACGGGTAGGTCTTGAGTTTGTTTTAAAAACGTATTCATCCAAATTGCTCTTTTAAAAATGAAGTAACTTCACAGAACAGCAATAATTATTTGGCATATTTTGCACAAAAGGGAATTTATGTATGGGGAAAGCATATGATTTTATATTACTTCCTCTACAATAGTATTTCGGAAAAGGCTTTAATGCAGCGCTTGCACCTAACATAGTAACTCAATTTCAGTTCTTAAAAATAATGAATCTGAGACTTTTTTGCATCTAAAACCATCAGTTAACTGATAAAGAAATATCCTCCTGCATCATCATCATCTGCAGCAGAAGCTTTACACCTCTCTTCACATAATTATGTTCTGAAAATGTGTTCAAGCGTTTTCTTCTTATATAATGTTGGTAAAATAAAATCACCTGTTGTTCTCTGATCTTCTTTTTACACTTCTCTAAATTGACTTTATCAACTCTGATATGGATGCCACATTTAAAAAAATCATAACTACCTTTAGTTTGCAGGTAAATTATGAATAACTTGTGTCTTAAGCGTGTGCAAAAGTATGTTTAACTTTGAGCATATTTGAGATGATAAAGTCAAGATGTACACCAGAAATGGATTATAAAATGGCACAAGTACATATCATTAGTTTCTCATTTTTAGATAGTATTGTGATCTGAAAAGTTCAGTCGGCCTCAGCAGAGTGGATTGGCCTCGCCACAGCTGATATCACACAGAACGAAGGACACTGAGTGAAATACGTTGAGTGGATTTAGTTATTTAGTTAATTAATGATCTCTCTCTGTTCATGTTTATTGTGACTTGAACAACACCAGCATCTACACAAGCATAAAGTATCAAAATTGTGCATTAATGAAAAAAAAACAAGTCAATTATTCCTCCTGGGGATCTTTTTTTCTGTAAGGGCAGTGATGAAGATTCTTTAAAAGTAAGAGTACAGTGTAAAAAATGAACAAAAACTCAAACACAAAGTTGCGCTTGAAATTATAAACCAACGCCCCAGGAGTCAGGAAATGGCGAGATAAAGAAATAAAGAAATATTTGAACTCTGGAGATTAGACAATTATTTGTATTATTCTGTACAATCTTAAAAAAAACATGACAATACTATATCAAATCTATTTAAATTTGTTTTCTGTCTCCAGGATTCAGGGCTTACTAACTATGAAATAACATGTAAAAACAGGCAACACAAACTATAGAGTATTTTTGAAAAAAAAAAAAAATCTGCTCCCTTTTTTATTTTTTACAGAAATTTGCCTGTTTTCACATGTAAAACTTAAATAGACAACTTTGTCCACATAAAGACACACAAATGTGCAGTAAATAACATGCAGCAGACAATTGGACTCGAGTCATAGGGACTGGGACTTGAGTTGACTTCAGTCGCTAATTGAACTTGTAACTTGACTCAGACTTGGACGGTAAAATCATGATGATCAGTAGCACTAGCTACCTCTAAAAAGATTACACATGCAAAAATGTCAGAAAAATGTGACTCGACTTGACTTGCTCACAACAGAAAAAACTTGACACTTGCTTGAGACTTGAACCAAATGACATGACGCTTGCTTGGAATTGGGATCGGAGGGACTTGGACAATTGTCTGGTGTACAGCAAATTTGATAACCTGTTTATTTTTTTGCAGTTGCAACACAAGTGCTATTTGATTTTGTAATTTATTTCCACTACGTGTCTCTTTGGTAACATGACATGTGGACCCTTGTAATTATGGATCACAGATCATTTACACTAAAGTGCCACAGCAAAGCTCTGCCAGCAGTACGTCTCTGGACATTCAAATTAATCTGGGGAGGATGTAATATTTGTGTAAATGCTCTGTACAGTGTGACTTTTGATGCACAAGGTATTGTGTGAAACTACACACACAAGACAGACACACACACTCACAGCACTCCTGTCCCCTCCGAGCCCGCGTGCCCTTCTCTCTTCAATATTACACCCTGTGATACTCCACTGTTCAAGATCTCTGTTTCCCTGACGGATTTCCTTTATTTTCATATTTGTAATATTTTTGGTTCTTGTCAAACTCACATGTGAAAGAAAATCAAATAGCCTTAATGAATGCTATGTTTTTTTATTTTCATACCCAAGTGCAACAGTAATGTTGTATTCTGTCCATCTCAATGAGCTGAATGTAACTTTCCTCACATCAACTACATGATGTCCTGTAAAAACTTTTCATCTCTGCACAGAGACACCATCATGTCCAAACTCGACCTTTGTTTTTGGGGCTATATTTGTAACGTTCGAGTGGAATATGGGTGAATGATACTCTGTGATGTTTTAATGACCTGGAAATGAAATAAAACTCAAGTGTCACACGGCAACATGAGAAGAGCCACAACAAGTGAATAAATGCAGCTTCTACTTCACTGTGCATGAATATTCATTTTAAACCGGTCTTAAATAACTCCGCTCAGTGATTTAATATTACATAATAATCTAAAGCTTTTATGACATTTGTGGCTGAATTGTTTGATTTTAGATTCAGATTAACACTACAAAATATGACGAATCAATTTAAATATTATTTTAGTATTCAGTATCATTTTTCTCTGAGGGATGTATGGATATAATATTTAAAAGTGGTAGTTGCTATTAAGATTGACTGACTGTTCAACAATTTGGGAAAAATAGATCAGTCAAGGATGGGCAGTTGTAAAAAAAAATCTCATATCTGAATTCATTTGTATTGATTTTTATTTTGGTTCAATTCCAAAATTGGCCAAAATTGTCAGTATTTATGATTCTGTTTTTCCTCTAGAGGTGTGCTCCCATTGTTTTGTCTCTGGCTGAAAATGATGATTTTGTTTTACTTAAATGGATAGTTCAATATTTTAAAGCTGAGTAGTTTGAGGTACATTTTAGTAGAAGACTCAATAACCACAATGATATTGCTTATATTGCTTCTTATTGTTATTTCACCAGGGTCATTTTCACCAAAGTGAAAAGATTTAAATAGGTTATTTTTGGACTGAGGTTAATCTAATTGAGCGGTTCTTTATTTTTATTTTTTTTGATTGATATTTCACTAATGTTTGGGTATCAAACAAAAAACATATAATAATTTAAAATAATTGTGCTCTAGCTAAACTAAAATCATTTAGGGAAAATCTCTCCCACCTGCAGCTTTCTCATGTTGCCACATTTAATCTCCTCCTTTATGTGTGATTTATTAAGGAATGCTTTTAGTTAAACAGGTGACAGCAGGATAGTTTTAGGTATATTGCAGACAGTTTTATTCGAGCACTGCAATGTACTAAAAGATGCCCCAAAATGTTTTTGAGAAAGAGACCTTAATTGGAGTATACATCTTTCCTAGTCTGAGAGCATGAATAATAATCCCTACAAATGTTGGTTGGAAACACCGCTGAAAAATCTTTGTTTATACGCCGGTGCCAGATTATAAGTTTTCTTGTATGCACTGTAAATACTGGTATCCAGGTTTCTGATCACACACACACACACACACACACACACACATATATATATATATATATATATATATATATATATATATCTATATATATATATATATATATATATATACATATATATATTTCTATATATATATATATATATACATATATATATTTATGTGTGTATATATATATACATATATATACATATATATATGTATATGTATATATATATATATATATATATATATATATATATATATATATATATATATTTCCTGGACACTACGCAGTATAAATGTTGAAATTAACAGGGTATTTTGTACTTTTTGGCGTCAAAACTTTAAAAAAGTTCGTCTTATAATTGGTGTAAAGTACTGGTACTTTTTATTTCTCTTTAAAAAAAAAACTCTTCCTCATTCTGTTTTGTAAATAAAGTTCACCTATGTCTTTATTCTAGTTTAAAATAAAGTAGGGCTGTATGCTTCTGTCAACCCTGTGACAAGGGTTGTATAATATAAGCCACAACATTTCTGCATCCATTTAAAATAAAATAATTCTAAAAGTATTATAAAGTTTTTTAAGTTCCTTTTAGTGTGGAGCAAGTAAATTCATAATTAAAGATAGTAAATTTGTTTCTGTTTCTTCTATCTCTGCAAAGACACAAAACTTAACCCCGCTAAGAATCGCCCACCAGTGCACATTAAAACTCCTCAGTGTGATTTGGAAGATTACATTTGTACAACAGTCCAGATTTAAATTTGGAGACCATGGCATCAGTGAAATGTATCTGTTGTTTGGCAGTGAAGACTTTTTCATGACAAAAATAAAAAGATATAAATCAGCTGTTGCAAAGCTTAACTCTGAGAATATTCCAAAGTTTTTGCTCTTGTTTCTAAGAAAGTAATCTTGTTCATTTGTCAGAAAAGGGAGCAGGGGTTCTTTAAAAGGAGAAAAAATAGGATTGCCTTCAAAAAAAATCCTTAAACTATAAGAAAAGCTAACTCAAATGAACTAAGCAAAGAGCAGGACTGTGAGGCTGAAGGTGTTCACTTACAGTAGAGAGAGTCGATGAGTCCAGCGCAGAGCAGAAAGAAAGTTAAACAACAGGCCATGTTTACAGGAGAGTGTCTGTGCAGCTTTACCAGATCATTCAACAGGAAGGAGCCCACTGCACAGCTGTATGACTCTGATCACTCTGCTAAGCTCAGCTCTAACTTTATGGGTGTGATGAAGAGATTCAGTGCTTGAGCTGCAAGAGTTGAAGAAGTAGGGGAGACTGGGGCTGACTGTAACTGGGTTCTGTTTTAACACACTCAGTTTTCCTACAAGAAGCATGCTATAGTGATGGCCATGAGCAGAACCAGATTGGTGGCCTAGGGATGGCAGGACCCCCCTTTAAAATCTTATCAGCCACTCCAGGTGCTTCAAGGGTCAGAATTTGAATGGTTAATTAACCTTTTACCAATAATTATCTGCAAACTGTTGTACTTTAAGTTTATCCAGCCCAAACAGACACTTCTAAAGGCTGTGCTGAGTATTAAATTTAGTCTATTTAGCATGAAGTACTCACATGATTTCAGTTAACATTTTGATATTAGTGCGCCTCATGAAGCAAAATGCCTCTAAGTAGGAAGTTTTTCATCAAACAAAACAAAGAGTGTACCTGAGTCTGACAGACAGTGGACAGCTCCACAGTTAGACCTAAGAACTGAGCCCTGTTGGATTTTTCTGGTCTAAGGTCTGAGCGTGAATGTGTAAGTCCATGAGGTTGTTAAATGGTGATGTGATACTTAAGGACTGTACAAAATACAGAACCGAAACCAGTGAAGTTGGCACGTTGTGTAAAATGTAAATAAAAACAGAATACAATGATTTGTAAATCCTTTCAACCTATATTTAACTGAATACACTGCAAAGACAAGATATTTAATGTCCCAACTGAGAAACTTTATTTCCTTTTGCAAATAATCATCAACTTAGACTTTAATGGCAGCAACATATTGCAAAAAAGTTGGCACAGGGGCATTTTTACCACTGTGTTACATCGCCTTTCCTTTTAACAACACTCAGTAGATTTTTGGGAACTGAGGAGACCAATTTTTAAAGCTTTTTGGGTGGAATTCTTCCCCATTCTTGCTTGATATGCTAATGTCTAATGAATGTATAAGGAGAGGAACGATCATTATAAGGGAAGACTGTAGACGTGCATGGAGGAGAACATGGGCAAATGTCTTTATAACACTCTGAATGTTTGTCAATTTGACGTCTTTGTATTGTCTTTAAACACTTAGAGTTGTTCTTTTTCTAACAGTCTAGAAAGAGCAGAATAAGTAACTAACACAGTTGTTGGTTTGTTGTTAACATTAATTACCTACACCAGAATGTTTCCTCCCCTGTAAGGCGTCCTGCAGTGCCATAGAGTGGTGCAGAGGTGACATATTTGTCAGCTAAGCTAACAGATTGCATCCAGCATGTTCCATTGACAAAAAGCCCATGGGTATATTTCCTCAGGTTTCAAGATAAGCTCTTTATTTAAACTTCAAGAAAAGTATTTTCCGTTTTTTTCATCACGATAATGTTCACAAATGAACACCACAATATAAATGCTGATGTAACTACATCACAGTTGACTCACTTCAGTGTCGTGGACACTGTAAGTTTACATGTTTGACGCGCTGATGTTTCATGTCCTCAGCAAACTGTCTTTTGTGTGACATGAAGAAAACTTAAATAATTAGTGGACACTTTCAAACGTTTCTTCTTTGGTAAAAAAAAAAAAAAAATGATGAAAATGTCTTTATAGACCTTATTGGGCATCTAACCAAAAATCACTGGAACCAGAGGTGCTAAGATGTTAATTTAAAGTGTTTCAGAAATTATCACTGCACCACTCTGTCAAATTCTGTGAGGCATCTAAAGTGTTTTATAAAATCACAATAAAGATTATATAGAAAAAAAAAATCTGAACCCTCCAACAAAGAGAGATTATACATTTTATTCATCTCCACATTCATGTTATTCAAGAATTGATTACTTTTTTACCTTCAGTGTGGATATGGATAAAATGCAAGACTGTAAAATTGGTGTAATGGATATATCGGATCACTCCCCTTTGTATTTAAATATAAAAATGATTCAAGAAATAAAATTAACTCATTGGAGACTTAACAATAGTATACTAAACGATAAAACATGTGAACAATTCTCTGCAGAAATAGTTGAATATTTACAAGTTAATGATAACGATGAGATGTCCCCACCCATGGTGTGGGATGCCTGTAAAGCGGTGATGAGAGGGAGAGTAATATCAAAAACATCTTATCTTAAAAAACAGAGAGCTGAAAGACTTAAGGCACTACAATCAGAATTACTATCATTAGAAACAAAACATAAGGGCACGTTAGATAATAAAATAAAAGTTGAAATAAAAAAAAAAGAAATCAGATTGAGGAAATAAACAATCAAGAAACTGAAAGAAAATTATTGTTTACTAAACAGAACTATTATGAAGGAGGGACTAAACATATAAAACAACTGGCATACAGACTTAAAAAACAAAAGTCAGAAAACACAGTTTATAAAATAAAAGACTCCACAAATAAGGAAGTATACTTCCAGTCAAATAAAATAAGGGATTTTTTTAAATGTTATTATAGCAAATTATATTCACAGCCCCCTATAGATAATGACCATAAAATGGAGAGCCTATTAAGATCATTGAATTTACCAACTTTAACAGAAGAGGAAAATAAAGGGCTAACAAAAGATATTATGAAAGAAGAAATACTATCGCTTATCAGTAGACTTAAAACTAATAAGGCCCCCGGCCCTGACGGATTTACAGCAGAGTGGTACAAAAAGCTCAGGGAAGTGCTAATACCTATTCTCCTTAAAACATTTAATTGGGTTTTAAACAATGGCGAAATCCCCCCCTCTTGGAGGGAGGCAATAGTCTCTGTTATACCTAAAGAAGGAAAAGATAGATCGGAATGTTCCAATTTTAGACCAATAAGTGTTTTGAACTTAGACTACAAGATATTTACATCCATCTTAGCAAGGAGGATAGACAAAATCCTGCCAAGAATAATTGAATTAGACCAAACAGGGTTTGTAAGATTCCGTCAAACCCACGATAATATCAGAAGATCTCTGCAAATAATTAGACACATAAATTTGAATAAAATAAAATCTGTACTATTAAGTTTAGATGCTGAAAAGGCCTTTGATTCAGTGAGATGGAAATTCTTATTTAGAGTTATGGAAACTTTTGGATTCGATAAAATTATTATTAGGACATTGAAGGCATTATATAATAAACCTTCAGCGAGATTGAAAATTCATGGAGCACTCTCTGACACTTTTGAGCTTGAAAGATCTACTAGACAAGGATGTAGTCTTAGTCCACTCTGTTTTGCAATATTTATCGAACCGTTGGCTCAGTATATTAGACAGAACAATAAAATAAAAGGCATTCAGATGGCAGCAAGTGAAGAAAAACTGGCTTTGTTTGTAGACGATATATTTGTTTATTTGTCAAATCCAGCAGAATCACTCCCTGAGCTGTTTACAATTTTGCGAGAATATGTATCATATTCTGGCTATAAACTAAACGAACAAAAAACTCAAGCTCTTACAAACCTTCTCATCACCTTAAACAATTATACAAGTTGGATTGGGACAAGAAAAGTATAAAATATTTAGGCATACATATACCAAATGACCTGTCTGAGTTAGAAGAACTGAATTATGGCCCATTAAAGAAAGAAATAATCAACGATATTAATGGATGGAATTTAATACCCTTTTTGAGTATTACTTCAAGAGTTGAAACCATCAAAATGAATATTCTTCCAAGAATGCTGTACGTATTCCAGTCAATTCCTATTATAAAACCAGATCTGTACTTTATTGAGTGGGATAAAATCCTTTCCAGATTTGTATGGGCGGGCAAAAAGCCAAGAGTGAAATATAAAACCTTGCAACTTTCAAAAGAGGGAGGGGGATTAGCCCTCCCATGTCTCCATGATTATTATAGAGCAGCTCAATTACGTCCATTAATAGGCTGGTGTAAACCCAGTTACAAAGCTAAATGGAAGGATATAGAGTGTGGTTTAGTAGATAAAATTCCTATTACTACACTTATTGGTGACCCCTTGAATTTGAGATATTTGAGGACACTAATAATCCTTTGATCAAAAGTTCAATCAAGATTTGGAGTGATATATTAAAACGGTACCAATTATGTGAAAAGGCAGAATTTTTTAAATGGTTTGCCTATGATTCAGATTTTGTACCAGGCAAAATCGACTCGAGGTTTAAAATATGGTGTAAATCCGGTCTAACTACCTACTACAAGGGATAATGATGAGCTTCCAGGACCTTAAAGATAAATTTGGATTAACCTCTCAAGATCATTTTAGATATCTGCAAATCAGAGATTTTGTTACTAAAAAATTCAAACAACCAATTATTTTAAGAGGAGAAATTCTGGAAATTTTTCTAAGTGCATATAAAGACCTCCCATTCCAAAAAATGATTTCAAAAATATATATTGGAATACAAAATTGTAAAGCAAATGACTCAAATGATACAAAAACAAGATGGGAAAGAGAGGGTAACTTTTCTTCATCCGCAGAAGATTGGGAAATGATTTGTAAGCAACAATGGTCTGTTACCAGTGCTCTTCTAGGGAGGGAATTTAGTTGGAAAAATGTGACACGTTATTTTTGTACACCAGCTCAGAAATCTAGATATTCACTTCAAACAGACTGTTGGAGGTTATGTGGTCAGTCATTGGCAGGTCATTTCCATATCTTTTGGGATTGCACATTTATAGCTCCATTTTGGAAAGAAGTACATAAGGTCCTGGAAGCTGTGTTTAAAATAAAAATTAATTTAAATTTTAAAATCATGTATCTGGGTAATCTAAGAGATTTAAACCTTCGGAAAACCGACTCATATTTGATGAAAATTTTGTTAGTAGCTGTAAGGAAAAGTATAACTAGTAAATGGCTAATGAAGGAAACTCCCACTATTAATGAATGGATTGACCTGATTTACAAGATTTTTACAATGGAAAGAATAACTTTTAAATTGAAGCTACAAATGGATATTTTCAATGACTACTGGTCAAAATGGTTAATGTAGACACTGTAAAAATGAAAACTTAAAATTGTTGGCCTGACAATGTTTTTTAAGTCAGGCAAACATTAAATGTCTTGTTGTGTTGCAAACAACATAAAAGCAGTTAGCTCAACTACCTTTTATAAGTTTGTTGTGTAAAGTTGGTCTCATATAAAAACTTAGGTTGGCAGAACTTAAAATTGTAGGTTTGAGGCTATGACTAAATTCTTTGAGTTGACTTTCAGGAAGAACGGGGTTTCCAACTCAAATCTGCAGGGGTCTTTCTGCACTTTCAAGTTCCCACATGTTCTGCCATTTTCCTGTGCACTTGTCCTGGATGGATGTTATCTCAATAAAGGTGAGCATTTTATTTGAGTATTAATCAAAGTCTAGCTTTGCAGTTGATTTTGACTTGATGCAGATTAATGTTACTTTAATTTTTGTCAGTTAGCTTAAAACAGCATGGTCATTACAGATATGTTAGCCACCTTTGAACATTAGCTAGCTACCATGCTAGTGGTTGACTGTGCTGTGTCGAGATGCTGCTTCACCAAACCACTAACCCGGGT
This sequence comes from Scarus forsteni, assembly GCA_036419115.1. Classification (NCBI taxonomy): domain Eukaryota; kingdom Metazoa; phylum Chordata; class Actinopteri; order Labriformes; family Labridae; genus Scarus; species Scarus forsteni. The sequence continues at coordinate 34,196,454 of JAZDUH010000136.1, forward strand.
GAGAAGGTGTTTTTCATGTGTATTCAGTTTCTTTTCTGTGAAAGCATGAATTATAATGTTTCAGACTTTGAAATCAAAACTCCCTGTTGAAATGTTGCTAGAAAAAAGGTTGATCCTATCTTGGCAAATAATAGATTGTGTGCCTGAACAGACGAGGCAGTAAATCGGTTTAATTTTAGAGGGGAATGGCTATCAACAAAACATTGCTCACAATTGCTGCAATGAGATGTGTATGCTATAACATTAAAAATCAAATACATGTATAGACAGCTCCACAGACTGACATATTGGCCTATGGCACGGTACAGATTAGCAATGATACTAAGAGGACCCTTTCTCCTGCACAGTGCAGCGGGTTGGATTGGCACAGATGCACTGCTGAGGTTCACCAGGCCACTTGAGAGGCAAAGTTTGACTGCAGCACCTGGCTCCTGTTGTTTGCAATATGATGGTAAGTTCCTACCCAAAACTGTTTCTTAAAGTTCTAAATACAAAGTAGTAAATTATTGAGACACAATCATATTAGCTGTGAACCAAGAGCCCTGCAAGAATTTTTCCCTTCATGAAGAATGTAACGTCCTTCTATTACTGAATACCTGTACATAATACAGTCAGTTCAATAGAAATCCCAGTACTACTCCTGAAGATAAAAATGCCAGTAATGTCAGTCTGACGTTAAACGCATTACTTTATTTCACGAAAAGAAAAGTATCAGAAAATGAAACAAAACCTACTGTGCTACAGATTGCCATATTTTCCAGTCTAAAAATTGGTATTTTTATCATAGTTTAGCTGATCCTGCAACTTATAGTCAGGTGTGCCTTGTATATCAAAATATAAATAATTTGACTGAAAATGTCAAGTGGTCTTACCACAACAAAAGGATAAATATTAAATATTTTACATCTGGGGTGTATACAAGTGTACTTATAAATGCAGTAACTACATTTTAATTTACCACTTGAAAATACATTTTCAAGGATTATTTTTAAATTAAATTATATGCGTTTTAGCAATAAAGACCAGGACCAATACTGAAAATGGTTTAGCTTTTTCTAAATAATGTTTGAAAATTTTACATAAGCTGTTAAAAAAAAGTGTTTTAGTACATCCCAAAAGAGGATTACATCTTATTCTCCTTGAATTTTCCTGTAAAATGCAACATTTTCGATTACAAAAAAAAAAACGAGTTACAAAACTGACAAAACAGTCACACCATGTTACTATGTTACTTTTCAAGAAAAAGTGGCACAAAAATTCAAACATGAGAGTCAGCAAGTATAATTGAACTTGTGCATTTTGTTATTTTCATTGAGGAAAAAAATGCCAGCAACTAAAATTGGGCGTTTTCTATTAACTAATTTTAGAATTTTTATATGGACCCTGCCACTTTGACCTACTTTTTTGTTTTTGCTTGACAATGTCATCTATTGGGGGATATGAGGATCTATTATTTTGTAATAATCATGAAACACTAGAAAGTTAATACATGTTATTTTACAGATATAAATTCTTTTTTTGCCTAATAATGAACATGTTTTTGAAATTTCATATGTTTTTGAAGCTGTTGTTCATTTTCATCTTTGTCAATGTCCATCCACTACTGCTACACTTGATGTACTATTTATGTATTTATTTATAATATATATTTAAAAGTTGTTAGTGAATGGAATAAAAATATTTATTAATTATATATATTTTATAGTATATATATTATATAGTCCACAAATTCTCCAAAGTTACCATAATATTCAGAACGTTTTATTCATTGTTAAACAAGACAAATGTATAACTTTGCCAAAATAACAGATAATGTGTTTTATTGATACTTTCAAAAAATTTTTTAGCAAGTTTTAGAATTTGGTGCCAAGTTTTTTTGGTTACAACACTTTGACATTTTTGCCATTGTCCCCTAAAAGCCCCACAAAATTGATCAAATGCAGAAATTTTAGACTGACTCTTCAAATAAGAGAATGTATTCAAGTTATTTGTTCATTCATTTTAAAATTTTCTCTGATGTTAGCTGTTAGCTGGTAGCTGCTAACGCTCAAGCTGAACAACAACTGTTCGCAGGCTCTGTTGTTCAGTTGGAGCTGTTATGCCCCGACTAGGGGTGACCAAGACACAACATGAAGATTACCCGTTTCACCTGGATCAAACAGCCACTGGAGCCACTTTAACAAGTTAACCGTAAATCGGTGTATTTATTTACAACAAAAACAAAAAGATCAACCCCAGTTTAAACAAGTCAAACAATACCTCGAGGTGATCATAAAATCACCTCTACATTTACCAAACAATAAACCAAAAAACGAGCTGCTCTCCAAACAAGGCTGACGTGGCAGTTTGAGCGGTGAGCCGGGGATTCCCTCCTCGCCGCGGTGACGTCAGCAGGCGCTTTTTATGGAGCCTTTCCCTCTTCTCAGACCAATCACCGGCGTTCTCGTGATGCCATCGGTCCAATTAGAGGCAGGGGCGGCACACCTGATCAGGGCAACCTGACTGACACACGCACACTGCGCTCACACACACAGAGGCGCAGGAGAACCCTTGGAACACCATGAAACAAAGAAGAACACAATACAATATACAAAATACAAAATTACGACCAGAATTCGTAACACCCCCTTTCCCAAAAATTAAACATCCCCTAAATGTTTAATTCTTGGAAAAAAGTTCTTGACAAGGAATCTGCTAGAACATTTTCTGTTCCCTTCTTGTGAAAGATCTCAATGTTGAAATCCTGCACAAGAAGGGACCAACGCATGAGCCGCTGATTCGAGTTGCGCATCTGATTTAAGAATATCAACGGGTTGTGGTCGGTGAATACCTGCACAGGCTGTGACGTCGACCCGAGATAAACTTCAAAGTTTTGCAGGGAGAGGAGCAAGGAAAGAGCTTCTTTTTCGATGGTACTGTAGTTAGTCTGATGCTTATTGAATTTTTTAGAAAAATAACAAATGGGATGATCGATGCCCTGCTCATCTTCCTGTAAAAGAACGGCACCAGCCCCGAGCGCGCTCGCATCGACTTCTAATTTGAAGGGCCGGGAAAAATTCGGGGCCGCGAGGACCGGAGCACAACACAACAGCGCTTTTGCAGACTCAAATGCAGCTTGGCATTCAGAGGACCAAACGAACAACATTTTTGGACTCACAAGAGCGGTGAGAGGAGCCACCACATCAGAGAAATTACGACAAAAACCTCTGTAATACCCACACATGCCGAGGAAGCGGCGCAGATCTTTTTTTGTCTGCGGAACGGGAAAATCAATAACGGCTTGTACTTTTGCAGCAACAGGACGCACCTGTCCCTGACCCACTTGCTTACCCAAGTAAGTGACTGTGCCTTTGCCAAATTCACACTTTGAAAGGTTAACGGTGAGTGACGCTTCACGAAGGCAGGTGAAGATTTTATTTAGAGTGTCCAGGTGATCAGACCAAGTGGACGAATATGCCACCACGTCGTCGAGATATGCCTCGCAGTTTTTTACTCCGGCCAGCACTCGCTGCATGAGGCGCTTAAATGTGCTGGGCGCGTTACGCAAACCAAACGGCATGACCGTGTATTGGAGAAATGAATCAGGCGTGACAAAGGCGGATATCTCTGACGCCGCGTGGAGTTAACGGCACTTGCCAATAACCTTTTAGTAGGTCTAGTTTGGTAACAAACTCTGCGAATAACTCGGTCAATACAGTCTTCCATTCGGGAAGAGAAGCGAATCGGGTTTTGTGACCGCATTTACCTTCTGATAATCATTACAAAAGCAGCGCTGGTGTCGGGTTTTGGCACAAGGACGCAGGGAGAGCTCCACGGGCTCATGCTCGGGACAGCAAGTCCGTGTTCAACCAGATAGCTTACCTCCTGTTGCATGAGAGCTCTCTTAGTGGGATTTATACTGATGCAGCGTGCTGTTAATCGGTTTATGACCTTCCACGTCAATATCATGAAAAAGCACAGATGTCTGACGTGGATGATCCGAAAAAAGCAATAAATTATCCTCAATCAAATTGATCAAATCAGCTCGCGCAGGGACAGACAAATGAGCCAGAAAAGACTCCAAATTACCCAATATTTCAGAATTTTTCAAAGCGACTTGGGGGCGTAGAGCCACTTTTTCGCCATACAGTCCATCCTCCGTGAGGTGATACTCTGGCAACGCGGACACAGCGATCACGGAGCAGCAGGAGGCTGCGGTGCAGAGCTCTCACGTGAACAATACTTTTTAATCATATTCACGTGACAGACCACGAGTTTTTTAAACTACGGTCTGGTGTCCCAATCACATAGTCAGTGTCACTGATCTTTTTTTCTACCACATACGGACCGGAAAATTTGGACTGGAGACTGGATCCAGGCAACGGTAACAATACCAGGACTTCGTCTCCAGGCTGAAACTCTCTGGTTTCAGACTTTTTGTCAAAATGCCGTTTCATTTTTAGCTGTGCCTGTGACAAATTTTCGCGAGCTAATTTACACACATTATGGAGGCGCTCGCGGAAGGCACTCACATAATCCAGCACATTGTGGACTGGTTTTGGAGAGTCGGACAACCATTTTTCTTTTAGGAGACACAACGGACCACGAACTGTATGCCCAAACACAAGATCACACGGACTAAAACCTAACGATTCCTGTGGAGTTTCCCTAACAGCAAAGAGAAGAAGAGGAAGACCTTCATCCCACTCTTTGTTGGACTCCTGACAGAATTTTCGCAACATGGATTTGAGCGTTTGATGGAAGCGCTCCAGGGCACCTTGTGACTCAGGGTGGTAAGCACTTGATTTTTTATGAGTTATGTTTAACTCAGCCATTACCTGTTTGAAAATTTTAGACATAAAATTGGTACCCTGGTCTGTCTGGACGGTTTTTGGTAACCCGAATGTAGAAAAGAATTTGGTGAGCGCTTTAACAACAGGCTTAACTTTAAGGGTGCGCAGAGGAATGGCCTCCGGGTAACGTGTTGCAGCACACATAATGGTTAGAATGTACTGGTGGCCAGACTTAGTTTTTGGCAAAGGGCCGACACAGTCAAGTATTACGTGTGCAAATGGTTCACCGAGAACAGGTATTGGATGCAAAGGTGCAGGTGGGATTGGTTTATTAGGCTTACCTGCCATCTGGCAAGTGTGGCAAGAACGACAGAGTTTTGTAACATCTGATTTCAATCCAGGCCAATAAAATTTTTTCAGCACGCGCTGGTAAGTTTTTTTAATGCCTAGATGGCCAGCAAAAGCGGAGTCATGCGCTAGGCTGAGTACCTGCAACCGGTAATTTGATGGTACCACAACCTGGTTTACCGAGTGCAGCTCACCCGAATCAGCGTTCCACCGTCTCATCAGCACTCCATCTTCTAGATAGAACATAGCAGAAGGATTAACACAGGCACTTTCGACATTTGACAAACAAATTGATAAGGATGGATCACAATTTTGAGCAGCAATCAACATTTCCTTGTTTACATTTAAGCTTAAATGATTTTCAGGACACAGATCAAACACATTTTCAAATGATTTTACCTCCTCTGTCACTTCTGAGCATTTCTGGGCTTCATCAGAACATTTTACCTCATCCAAATTTGCCATGAATGAGTTTGACAGGTTTTCATGATCAGCTAATTTGCGTGCCTCTTGTAGCGTAATAGCACCCAGAGAACCTGAACACAGAGGAGGCAGGAGGGTTTGAGGTAGACTCATTCACCACGGATTATCGACTACTTGAGTGAAACACTCTCCCTCCCGCTAGGTCATTTCCGAGAATAAATGAGACATCTTCAATCGGAAATTGCGGACGCACGGCCACTTTAACTCTCCCCGTCACTAGCGGCGAGTGTAAATGCACCATGTGCAGCGGAGCTTTCACTACGCTTAATTCAAGTCCCCACACCAACATATCAGCATGACAAGATGTCTCCTCAGAAAGAGGCAGCACATCGGACAACAAAAAAAGAATAATGCATGGCGGTATCGCGCAAAATGGTAACAGGGACCTTATCTTTCTTCTCCCCAGTCAAAGACACAAAACCCTGTGAAATAAAAGGCCTAAATCTAGCGTCAACCTCACCAGCCGGAACGTGCACGTTCGGCTGCGGAGGACCAGAAATAAATCCTACACCCGAGGGAGATTTTGACGGTTTATTTTGTTTTCTCTTCAGTGTCGGGCACACTGCAATCAGATGACCAGGCTCGTGGCAGTAAAAACACTCTCGGCCCTCACCTGCGGCTGGAGAGGTGTTTTTACGCACAAGTCTGGGAGATTTAATTTTACGCTCAGGTGAAACAGTTTTTCCCCGAGAATTTGGAGCAGAAAACACTGCTTTGTGAGTCAAAATAAACTCATCAGCCAGAATGGCAGCATTAGTTAGCGAGGTAACTTTTTGCTCATTTAAATAAACAACAATGCGGTCTGGGAGGCAATTTTTAAACTCCTCTAACAAGATCAACTCCCTAAGGCCCTCAAGGGATTTGATGTGACATGAGTTACACCACAGGACGATCACCTCCAAGACGACCACTCCCTCGTTAAAGAAACTGAAGTAAAGGTGATGGACTGGCCGAGCATGTCTCCAGATCTGAACCCTACTGAGCATCTGTGGAACGTCCTCAGAAGGAAGGTGGAGGAACACGAGGTCTCTAACATCCACCAGCTCTGCTATGTGGTCATGGAGGTGGAAAAGGACTCCAGTGGTAAAATGTGAAGCTCTGGTGAGCTCTAAGCCCAAGAAAGTTAAGGCAGTGCTTAAAAATAATGATGGACACAAAAATAACGCTTTGGGGTGTGCTGACTTTTGTTGACAGCAGTTTAGACAATTATTGTCTGTGTGTTATTTCAAGGTGCGAGTAAATTGACACTGTTGTACAAGCTGGACACTCACTATTGTTTCAAAGTGTCATTTCCTTAATGTTTTCCCATGAAAAGATAAAATAAAATATTAGCAGAAATGTGAGAGGTGTACTCACTTTTGTGAGATACTGTTTTTGGAAATTCCACTTACTTCATATAAACTGAGACTGAGTGAGACTCTGCGTCATAAAGAAAAGTGTTAACAATTCTACAGTTAAGGTGAATAACATTCGAACTGACTTGGTTTTTGTTAGTTATGTGTGTGACAGAAAAGTGGATGGAATTAGTCTTGTTATGTAGGACTTAAAACCTGAAGTCATAATACATATAAAAGAACATTTTCTGATTGATAAATGTTTGCACTTCTTTATTTCAGAATTTTTGGTTTGCAGAACTTGAAATCTGTTATACATATGAAAGGTACATTTTATGAACAAAAACTAACAAGTTGGCAGAGCTTTAATTCAACTGAATTCTTTTTGTGTGCAACTCAAAAAAATTAAGTTACAACAACTTTAATGATAAGTTATCTTAACAAAAACTTATTTGTTTGGTCAAACTTAAGATTTTTAGTTGGACCTCAAAACTCAAAAATTTAAGTTTAGTACACTTTAACGATAAGTTATCTCAACAAAAAATTATTTGTTTGATAAAACTTAAGATTTTTAGTTGGACCTTAAAACTCAAAAATTCTGTGGAGACTGTTGCCTTGAAATTTTGAGTTGGCACAACTTTTTTGTTTTTACAGTGTATCCCTGCTGTGAGACCAGACTTTGTCTGCCTATGATGTTACCTTCTATCCACGGTGTGTTAGTTACCCACCGTTTGTTGGTGGATTTTGTTACTGTTCACAATAATATTTTAAAAAATCAATAAAATGTGAATGACAAAACAAAAAAAAAGAAAAATCTGAACCAAAAGTTCCCATCATGGTTAAGTAGATTAGAAATAGATACTTTTTTTCTTTTATCTCAGACATCTATTAATCACATATCTTGTCATGTATCAGCGGAAACTTCTGCCTTCATCAGAAGTGTCACTTGGTGGTAGGTGTGGCATATCTTATCAGCTGGTGTTATGGAGGCAGTTGTCTTCAGTTTCTGAGAAATAGTTTTGTTTTTTATTTTATCTCAGACATCTATTTCTCACATGCCTTGGTGTGTTTCGGCCTCCAAAACACCAGTTGATAGGACATGCCACAATTACCACCAAGTGACACTTCTGAGGAAGACAGAAGCTTCTGCCAACATGTCAAGGTATGTAAAAAAAAGACTTTTCTAATAAATTGAAGACATAATGGACAACATTTAACTAAGGTCCTGCAGATGTTTTTGACACACAGGAGCGGTGAAACTTTCATTGTTTTTGATGTTGTGTAAATTTGCTGTCTGATTTTTTGTCAAGAAATAAATATGTTAAAGAGAAGGCAGGTCCACACCTTCTGCAACGGTCCATATCATAAAATAACTTAAAACAAAATTACTGTATGTCCTCAGCTTAGATACCAAAGAGAGAAGTCACAGTAAGAGAACAGCTTATGAGATTTTTCTTCTAATGAAACTACAGCATAAAAAAAGGAAATAAGCAACAAAGGGACTAGTTTTCTTTAACTGTACATGAAAAAAAAGGTTCCTGTTGTTGTGCGTCTAGTAGAAGTAGCGTAGATACTGCATCATTTTAACGTGTATCTACGCTACTTGCAGTTCATAGGTTTACACCAGGGGGCACAAATGACGAGCACTGACTGCTTCTGGTTTACATAATGGAAATGATATTGCATGAAAGGTTAAAGGAGGAAAAACTTTATTTCAGTGCCTTGTGAGTTATATTCTAACATTATCATAGAGTGTGTGAACTGTTTCAAGTATTGTTCAATATGCCCATTTTTCTGTTGTTTTTTCTATAAACAGTAAATAACATGTTTATGAAATTAGAGCTTTTAGGTGGAAAAATGTAAGTTATTTTGGTCAACAGAATATTTTGTCGTAATGCTGCATTCCAGTAACCTTGGAAATGGGCGTGACATCATCTCCGACTTATCGGCGTTCCAGTTGAAGTCAGAAAAAAACATGCCGATCTACCAGGCTATTGTTAGCTGTAGTTAGCACGCCCTGCATTGTTGTATGAAGAATGTGATTATCACTATGGCAGCATTTTTGTAAATATAAATCTAACAATACTATGTATGTATACAGCTGATCTAGAGCGACACACCCCAGTCAGAAGTGCAAATAAATTGATTATTACAGGAGCTAAATAACTGTTCACACTAGGGACGTCTAGCTTTGATTGACACCTCGGGGGTGTGAGGTTTCACCGAGTTCCCAGTAGGAAATTCTGACTTCGGGGGACGTTCCAGTTGCAGTTTCCTACTCGGAACCCAGAAATTCCTACTTCTGACTACAACTGGAACGCACCATAGATGTGAAGCCAAAACGTGTGTTTGTTGTGATGAATGCCGCTCGGATGTTCCTCAAAACTCTGCATTGCTTTACAACTTCATTTTTCAACAACTTACAGGATGCAAAGCGGCGAGGTAATGTATCTCTCTCTAGTTACGTAGCGGTAGTTTTTGATGTGTGCCAACCATAGACTGTAAAAAACATGGACGCCATGATGCTAGGCTAAAATTGAAGCCGCCACAAAAACTGCTCCCCCTGGTGACTGGCTGCAGTATAGGTCAAATCTCCGTCTCCCCCATTCATCTGAACGGGCCATAGTGAAACTTCAAAAAATTATAACACCTCGTAGAAATATTTCTCCCACCCGTATGCTGTGGTGATATTGAAGTATTATTGGGCTGCGTTTTTTCCAAGTCATCTTTTTTCTGAAAAGTTTCCTTTTCATCAGTTATTAGAGTTTAAAAAATAACTGCGGTTTACGGCAGCTTCACAATGATTGTGTACGGCGTATGCTGCAGAGTGTTGCGACCATTTACGACAGCTGCGTCCGGATCATGGTCCAGATTCTCTACTGGCTGCACAATGGCGGTGCCCTGACGGGGGATATTATGGCTTCAAATCCGTTACATGGTAGAAGGCGGAGCCACGCTATCCAGTTCTTATAATACATCCATGGTGCCAACAAGCACTTAGGGGAAGAATTATTATCGTAGTTGTCGCCGACTATATATCGCTACTTACAGCCCGGTGCTGTAAGACGTGAAATATAAATAATAAAATAATATAAATTTGCTTCAGTCTTAATTTTTCTGGTTCCCGAAGTTGAGTATCCAGGCCAGTCCAGTCCTGTACGACCAGAAGGCTAAGGAATAGCATTTATAGATAACCTATTTTGATGCTATAAAACTCATCTTAAAGTGTGTATTAAGATCAGGCATGTATCTAAAAGTGAGACTTTTTTGTAATTACTTAAAAACTCCTCACAGTCTCTTTAAACATTTGTCCTGATTTAGTTAACATTTACAAAAGCTTAGTGACAGCACACTGGACAGTCCAGCTGTGCTTTTTAAAAGTGAGTACAAGGCTTTGTGATTTTTGCTATTTGAAATGTTGGCTGTTTCCATGTCAGATTGAAGACTCTTATCACAAACACTCTGTATGTAAAGCATTTTAATAAAGCTTTTGGTTTTGGTTTGAATATAAATGCGAGTAATTCAAGCTCCTTACAGGTGAATACATTTAATCTAAGCAGAAGGCAGAAAGATCCAGCTCTGAGAGTGTCCACTTCAGGTCAACTGCATAATCCCTGGAGTCACACCTTCAAAACTTCACACTCAAATAACAGTATTGTAAAACATTGATTTCCAGAAGTAAAAATGGGCATTACCATAAAATGATTAACTAAGAAGAGGAAACTGAGGCAACAAGGTCTCACCAAAAGTGGACACTAGATTTGAAAAGTATTGCATGATCTGATCAGCTTCAATATCTGCTATATCGCTTTAATTTGGATTTGACAAAGCGGAATGCTGTTGCAACAAAATGTCTTGGCAGTTTATACAAAGTACACTACTAAAGCTCTAAAATGAAGAATATTCAATAAAACCACAGTAAGTTAAAAAAGACAGTTATTAGAGGATATGCATATGACAAAACTGCATTCTTGGTGTTTGGTGATTTGGTTGGAGTTTCCATCCTGCTTGCATGTCATTGGTGCATCTCTACTGTGGCATTAAGATCGAGGCACATTTACATGAACTACAGAGGAAGAACAAAAACAAGGATCAAGGTCATGAGCAAACAAAAAATAACACCAGTAACACAAAAATAGATGTGAGAGTATTTTTGTAAAGTGGAATGGGACTGCAGTATGTTCTGGTCGCATTTGGAATATGCCATTGTAAGTGTCTATTGATCTAAAAAAGTCACAATGTTTCAATAAACTTATAAAAACAAATATTAAACAGATCATTAATAAATCAACTTTTTCTAGCATTAAAAACAGATTGAGTCTACGATTGAGACAGACCACACAATGAAGTTTAGCAACATATACTGCAATAGTTCTGTAAAGAATAATACAGGAAATCAAGATGGACTCACTTGCTGTTGATTCAAGCTCCAAGTCATTACTCCTTCTGGAAGAAAGACAGAAGACATTCAATCTTTAATAAATCAGATGCTTTTTGGTCAAAGGAGACATCAAATATGATCCCCAACATCACATCTCTGTCACCTTAGATTTTAATCAGACTGTAAGATTTCATGTTTTCAGACATATGAACCACATCAAATACTTTGGATGCCTCAATTAGGCTTTTCCTCACCAATACGATCTCAATTGCATACAATTGACTGATACTTGTTTGTGTTTTGAAAAAAAGAAAAGAAAAAAGAGCACAAGGAGCAGTGCCATCTTGTAAGGGCATCTGAATCACAACATAATGAATTGATTACTCAAAGAAGTGTCAAAAAAGTTTTGGAGACATTTATGACAGTTAATTTAGGAGGATTACAGAGCAGCAGATATATAGATGAGTGGACATTGATGGCATCCCAAAATTGAAAATGGGGGTGAGTGGTTTCTGTGATTAAAGACTTTGATAATTTCTTTCTACCAAAATATGGCAGATATTAATATGTGATCAATCAATCAGGGCGTCTTTACTGTTTACCCAATAAATATAGCAAAAATATCAAAAAGTAGGTTTCCATGATATGTTCCCTTTAAGATAAAACTATTTTATTTATTTTTTATTTTACTGTTTATTTGACATGGACACACAGTAACATTGATGCTGTGATATTTAAATATACACAGGTCACAGATGCACTGCTGTAAGTGTTTATAGCACAGTGCTAATTTTCAACACCAGTCCATGGGAGGCTTTTACAGATTAAAAATATACAAAATATATTTAAAGAATAGCGATGCCTTAGACAAAGTTCATTAAAAGTACACATGAATTAAAATGTCCATAAATAAATAAATACATAAAAATAAGTTCTAAAAAGATGAATGAGAAGGTTTCATCAGGTAAACATGTATACAAACAAAATGATTTATATGTGGGAACTAAAAGTACAAATGTGTCTGAATAAGTGAATAATTCTATTCTATGCATCTTTTTAGTTTATCTCGACTTTTTCAGAAACCCACAAACTGTAAAGAAAACTAATAAACTGTAGTAAAGCAGTGATAAAGTCAAACCTCTACAGAAATTTAAAAAAGAAGTGATTATTAATTTTGTGACCTTTCTGCGAACACGGATAGCGTAGATCACACCAAACCCAATGGCGAGGATGATGAGGGTGATGATTGACCCAGTGACAGCTTTGTCATTGTCTGTAAAGAAATGAGAGAATAATAGAACTGATATTATAGATGTTCTGTGGAGGTAAAGATGAGCATGTTTTTCTTGTAATAGAAAGGAGCTCATACAGAAGGTGGTAACTTCCCGAGTCCACTCTGAGCCCCCACGTTTACTGTTAACAGCGCGCAGCTGGAAACACAGAAACCTTGTCAGGAATTGAAGAATTTGAAGAAAAAAAAGGAATAGAGCAAATAAAATCTTAAGGAAGAAAATATTTGGATCTTACAAACCTTCAGGATGTAAGTTTTGGAGTAGCTCAGGTCATTGAACTTAAAGGTACACTCAGATTTATTATACTGTTGTACAGTTTTGCCGTCATCCAAAAGTGTCACTGCAAAATGGCCTTCAGGTCCGTTAAATTTTCCTGAATGTACACAGATGACTGTTACCTCATTGTGCTCTTGAGACACTGACAGTCCAATGATAGGATCGGGTGCTGTGAAAAGAAGCATTTTTTCTTTACAAAAGGCAGCAAAATGGTGTCAAAATGTTACGAGAAGAGAAAATAATCACTTATTTCTATCAAGGGACACAGTAAATATCCACAATTGCTTGAGTTTCACTGTGGTAAGAGGTGTCTGATGATGCTTGAGAAAATGCTTTTAGAGTAAGAGACCCTAATTTATTGAGGAGTGAAAATGGATGTTTGGCATATGCAGAGATCAGTATTTATCAAACATGAACATGGGCCTAGGATACACTGGAGTCCTACAAATGATCTGAGCTTGAGTTCACGAGTCTTCATTCAGCTTGGTCTACGTGTGCACATGGAGCCTTTGAGGTTGATCATAGCACAAGAAAAAGTTTGATCCAAAAACAGAGCCAGGTCAAAGATTGTTTTTTTTTTTATGATTTGTCAACACTGCACAAAAGGGCAGATTCCACATTTTTGCAATCACTCAAAAAGTTCACTGTGGATTTTGATGACAGTTTCAGGGAAAGTTACTCATGCAACAAGGAGAAGTGATTTTATTTTAATGGTGATCAGAATAGGGATGTGAATCTAGGAACATTTTTCAGGATTTTTTAGCACTACACAAAAGGATAATTCATATTTTCACTAATAACGGCTAAAAATGTCGTAAATGTAGTTGTTTAGGTGTGTGCTCTCACCTCTAGTGGCTATTGTTATCATTCTGAATATCTGAGCATTTATTTATGCTTTTATTTTGATAGGATTGGCAGTTTTGATGTTTTCATCTGAGTAGGGATGTAATGACATGAAAATTTTGTATCACGGTTATTGAAAACAAAATTATCACGGTTATCATTATTATCATGGTATTGTTGCAGTGTGCTCAAAATGTTCAAAAAGTACTTTTACACACAATTTAATCACTTAACCCCTTCAATATTATTATCATAATGGTTCTTTTTTGTCTTTTTGTCAATAATATGTCAAGAAATGCCCTTTGAGTACATTTTTACCCTTCTTTCATGAGAAATAAAAGTAAACAATCCTGGAAAGTATTTGTCATTATTATGTTATAAACGGTGTGATTACAAGAAAAGAAAACAACTGATTTCAACTTCAAATAGGATTCTCTTTATAAACAATTTTAAATGAACATGTTCAAAGTTTTGAGATGACAAAAAATGAGCCTAAACTATTTTGTATACACTCACACATTTTTGTTTGCCTGCTGCATTACTGTCCATGTTACAGCTCCTTATATTAGACCATGTCCAGGACTTTCTTTTTTAAATGACGATAGTCCCTGAAGCAATTTACCCCCTTCATGATTCTCCTCTAGTCTCCCCCCTCCCCGGCAGATCTCCTCGGTATTTTCTCCTCTAAATATTTACAAATAACGATCTATGAAATCCATAAAACACGAACTGTGACGAAAAAAGACGATCTATGTCAAAATACGGCGAATACACGGCAAATCAAAGGCAAGAACACAGTCCAGAATGATACTAACTCTGTTATTTATAAGATGTATACATTTTTGGATAGAATTACCTCTTATTCTCTCAGGTATGGCTTACTGAGTCCTCGCTCTCTCTCTCTCTCTCTCTCTCTCTCTCTCTCTCTCTCTCTCTCTCTCTCTCCCTGCGGATCCGTCAGTTCATTTACTCGAAGAGTTCCTGCCGTTGAAATCGCGCACGTCATTTTCTTTCGCTGCAGCTTCGTGTTTAGACAGGGAGACTGTCTTCTATCAGTTTCTCCACAGAATCCTTGTAAAAATCCAAAATTCAACCTGACTCTAGAGTCCGTTTCGAGAAAACTCCGCTGTGGCTCGAACTTTCGCTCTCAGACTCAGAGGCCAAACAATGCAAACTGCGCATGGGCGCATCGGTTTAGGCTGCTTAATCTAGGACAGATACATAGTTCAGGCTTTTCCAGTCAAACAGCAGCATCACCATGCCTTATTGACACAGGGTGGTGATTAAACATGGTTAAATGGTAATTTTAAAAAGACAGGGTAATGATTACCGTGAGAAATTTTTCCGCGGTTTATCATTTTACCGGTAACCGTTACATCCCTACTTCTGAGTATAGACGAGCAGGTTGGATAGGATGGGTGGACACCAGAGAAGGTGAATGTTTATAAGCGGGAAGCCTCAGGCACTAAAAAGCACTAGAATATAATTTAGTTTGTAGGAAAGATTCTTTGAACAAACAGAGAATAAACTTTTTTTTTATTCACTGGCTGAATAAGATTCATCCCTCATGCCAAAGTGGCCAATCCTTTTTTTTTTTTTTTGAGTTTCAAAGTTGTTTGTGCTGCAGGTAGTGTGCGTTTCCCACAGCAGAAGCTGTGCCTGTCAGGTTCTTTCTGTCTTCAGTTTGCATGTTCTCCCTGTGCATTGTGTGGTTTTTTTGGGCACTCTGGCTTCCTCCCAATGACCAAAAAGCTGCTTATTAGATTAACTGGTGACTCTATATGACCCTGAGATGTGGGTCTGTGGGTGAATGGTTGTCTCTCTTTATCCCCCATCTCTCGCTCAGTGTCAGCTGGTACAGGCTGCAGCCCCCACTGACCCCAGAAGGGATAAACAGTTTAGATAATGGATGGATGGATGGATAGTTGTTTGTTAATTTTTAATTGCTTTGTTTGTTAAGCTCCAAATCCCTTTAGAGTCTAAGATTTTTATCAAACTTTAGAGGCACTCTGGCACATTTCAAGCATCATGCAAGACAGGTCTTGAGTTACAAGCTCACTAGCCTGAGATTTAGGCCGAACCAAACTAAAGTTAGTAAGCACTGTCACAAAGGTATTAAAGTTACTGTAAAGGATTTTTTTTTTGTATTTTAATAATTTTGAACAGGAGGGCACCTTTTTAGTCTTTTTCTCTTTAATTGCCAAGCATGTCTTTGCTATAAATAATAAAGCTACAAAAGGGATGATTACATGCATAAATAGACATGTAAAATCCTCTCAAGGGTCTTATTTCCTTTGTTATTCATATGAAGTTTACATTATGATCAGAAGCATGTTTAATTGGCAGCTGAAATCACTTTAAAAAAGCATAAACATCAGTGTGAATCAGCATTAACCCCAAGTGGTGCTCAAATTATTCTTACATTTGTGATTTATTTAAGAGTTATGATAAGTCACAAAGTTTAAGCTTCCATTAAAATATCAACTTTCAGCCTACACAGAGTTGTATTGATGTATAAAAAAAACATGCAACATATAATCCTTGCAAACACATAACCTGGAAAGACATTTCATTATAACAAATGATGACTGTAGTCCTCTCCAGAAAGGAAAGTTTTCTACTGTTTTAAAACTTACTGCCAATTGCAGTCCTCTTGTCAGTTGTAGATGGTGTGCCAACAGGTCTTCCATTGTAGGTGGCTTGGACAGTACATGTGTAGTTAGTGTACGGCTCTAGTCCAGCAACCGCACATCCTTTTGGAAAGCTGGAACGTAAATCTGCAACAAAGTTTGATCAACTGTGTTTGACTTAAAAATTCAGAAACTAAAATTACATGAAGTAAATATTCACTACATGACTGCTTATTGCAGAATTATAAAAGTAATTAAGTAATGATTGAAGCTGTGGCATTTCCTCCATTGCTTAGACTTCATGAGAGGAAACACTGGTGTATCTGCACTCTCTGCTCCTCTAGAAGCCTCCTCTTTTCCTCCCTCCTTGCCTTCTTCAGGTGCAGTAATGGAAACTGGAAGATCAGCTTCTTTTTGTTATTACGGCCCCCGTCTGTGGAACAGTCCACCTGAGAGCAGCACCTACTGTTCATATTTTTAAAGGCAGAGTCGAGACCTACCTCTTTAATCTCGCTTTTAGCTGATTGTATTTAATATTATTTTATGCTATATTTAACTTATTTTAACCCTTTTATTTTGTTTTATTACTACATTTCGGTTCAGATTTTTATTTTAGTTTATTTTATGTATTTTATTTATTTATATATTTATTTATTTTTTACTTGGAATTTTATTCTTTGTTAAATGCTTCTCCAATTTTAGCTGATTTTATTACGCACCTGATGTTACACAATCTCATTTTACAATATTATTTATCTAACTTTTATTCTATACTGTTATATTATTGTATTTATTTATGTATTTACTCATTTATTTATCTTACCCTCTAGTATTTTCAAGTATTTTTAAGTATTATTTTAGTTTTAGCTCCTGTGTTTCCTCATTTTTAATACAAGATGGCGTTTCCTCAGTCCTCTTATTCTGTTCTCTGTCAGAATTTTCTTTTTATGTCTTCGTGTGTTTGAGTAAGTGAGTGTGTATATTGAATATGGTTTTGGGGAGGGGGGATTGTGGGGGTCTTATGTTTTCATTTTATGCAATTATGCAATTTCTGCTTTTTATTCCACTTATTATTGTATTTTATCTTTTTCTCATGTAAAGCACTTTGTATTAGAAAGTCCTGTATGAAAAGTGCTATACAAATAAAGTTTGATTGATTGATTGATCCAGCATGGCAGAGGGAGAATGACTTTTAGGTCAGTGGAGGAGAGAGGAAGCACAGCTTGACAAAGTAATGTTATGAAAGAGAGCCTTAATGTGAGAGAGACTATGTGCTTATCATCCGACTTAAATTGTCTTTCTGAGATGTCAGACAGTAAGAATGTCCATGTGAGAGGTGTCCTCCCCTTGTATCAGGACATACATTTAAGAACAAATAAGGTGAAATAAATTTGGAGCTTCAGATAATGCTGGAGTATTTCTTATGATTCAGCTGCTTACTGAGTTGGCTGGTGATGACATTGGAGTGGGGGGTGCTCCACAGCTGCACCATTTTATTGACTTTTGGCTGTGTGAGTATCTGAGCTGTAATGGATGAAACTTTGTTGTCTTTTGCCAATGTTTTTTAATTATTCTACTCGTATGTTAGGAGCACTCAGGTTGTATAAGATCATTAGATCATTGTAGATCATTTGTACAGTATGAGCTACCGAATTGTGCTCGTTGGTCGTGTATCAGAAATGATTCAGGTGCACAGTGTAGGTGGAAACTTCTCTATGACTGATGTAGTGTCCACCTGGAAACATACAATATATACCTCTTTAGAGAGGGTTATCTTTCATTAGCAAAGTAAACAGGCCTGTTTGTGTCTGTGTAGTCTTAGTGATGCATGAGTTAGGGTTGATCATTTCGAACTTCGATTTATCAACTTAATTCCCAATTTTCTGGTATTTTGATGCTGCTTTGTTGAACTTTGCCGAAGACTCCTCTGCCTCAACACTGATCCTACTGGTCATTTTTACATTGCAGCTTGCATCTGTGTTGTGTTATTTCTGGACAATGTGCACAACTGATAAGCTGGAGAAGATCAAGAGTCCATGTCTGTGTAGTTGGCAGCTAGAGAACCTCAAACCAAAAGCTACAGCTACACAAATGTTTCAGATACATAAAATGAGTATAATGTTTTGTACTCTACCCCCCACCCCACCCCACCCCCATTTCACAGCAGTTAAGATTTTTTGGATGAGATGTAAAAAACTGGCAATATGAGTATCAAACCAC
Organism: Scarus forsteni; assembly: GCA_036419115.1. NCBI lineage: Eukaryota > Metazoa > Chordata > Actinopteri > Labriformes > Labridae > Scarus > Scarus forsteni. The sequence continues at coordinate 34,215,033 of JAZDUH010000136.1, forward strand.
CTTCATATCCACTTTTTCAAGAACAGTCATTTTTTACATACCATAAAATCTACAAACAATCTATTGTTCATCAGGGTTAAAGTTTTAATTCATGCTTTTTCTTTTTGTGTATTTTATTCATCAATATAATGTTTATGTTTATTTCAGTGCTCATGCTGTGTCTGCAGTCTCTTGGCCTACGAGTTTTTGACATATGAGAGAAACTGAAAAAGCTGATCACATAAAGTGCATCTTTATAAATTCACTGGAGAGCTGCTTAAACACTGGAAAAATCTTGACTTACGTTGTTCTCCTGGCATACAATCACACTCATACTTGAACTTGTGAAACTTGGTAAAGTTAACTTCACATTTGTCACTCTTGGGGGTCAAGACAAACCAAATGGAAGTATCAGTGGGCTTCCACTTTTCGTTTATTTTAAGATCTGTAGAAACATATAAGACAAATGTTACTCTGTATTCATTCTCCAGTTTATTACATCTGTCGTTTAATAAGGATGAAAAATAAAGTAGAGTAGATGAAATCACAAACCACAGTCGATGCTGAACTCGGGAACAGTGATATTTTTTATGGTTTGACTGTTCTGGATGATCTGCCCCGTACAGCTGTACTCTGTGAAGGGCTTCAGGTCTTGCAGTTTCACGGCCTTGTTTGATGGATCATCATTGTCTGAGGAAACACGAGAAAGACACATTTCATCATCCACAGGTGTTAGTGCCCCTGTAATGGGACACATTTGAGTTTAGTTTAGAGATTGTTTAGTTTAGGGGAGCAGGACTAGCCGTCTAAAAGTGATTCTCAACCCCCCCCCCCCCCCCCCCCCCCCTTCACACACATGTAAAGGGGGACGATCTAAAGATACAAATGGGGGTTACAGACCATGGAGCAGATTTGAAAACTGTCCCGGTGTCTGCCTGTATGAGCAGAAAATATACATGTAGGTTGAGGCTGTACAGCTATAATATAAAAATCCCCAGGAAGTCAAAAAAGTGTTTTAAAAGGCATATTAAAGGGCATAAACTGAGAGTTTAGTTAAAGGTGTCATGTTGTTCTGCTCCCCAAGCCCCCTTTCACAACATTAAAATCAAAGAAAATTGATTTTGCAGGACATGAGACTGTTATAAAGTGTACAACCTACTTCAGAAGTTCAGTTTAATTAAGATGTTTTTTAAAGTTGTCTCAACACAATTTTCATCTTTTTTTGTCTCAAAACCTCTCAGAGAAACTTTAATCTGGTTTTAGAGCAGGTCACAGCGATGCTCCTCAAAGTGACCAATAATGTACTTTAAGCAGCAGAGAGGTGAAGAAACCTTTAATTCTTTCATATCTCAGTGCAGTCTTCAAAACTGTTTGCCACACTATTTTTAAAAGACTGTCTGAAAAACATTGATGTTGCATTTAGCTGGTTTCTGTTGTGTCTTTTAGAGCAAGCGTTTGCTGTAACCATAGGTAATTACATCTATCTAATTTAACCATTACCTGTGGTGTACCGCAGGACTCAGTTTTAGGTCCCAGTTTCTTCTCTGTTTGAATAATTGTACAAGTTTTAGGCAGGTATAAAAAAAATATTCAGTAAGACTGCTTTCACAAACAGAGGTAGTAATGGATGTTTTTATCAATTAACAAATACAAAGTAAACAGAAACAGTGCCATAGCAATGTGACCTCACTGTATCAAAAGATGAACCACTATTTCCTGATTCCTGTTTTTACCCTCCTTCTGTAAAGAATGCCTTTTAGTTTGGACAAAATGTCTGCACATTAAATTAAGTCTGTTAGTCCAACTAAGACTGGCAACTCGCTAATTGTTAAAAAAAAATTAAAGCATGGTACATGGACTGCAGACATTTAAACTGGAGGCAGGTTTTTAAAGTAACAGTACTCCAAACACAGTAGAAAATTCAGTCAGACTGTGAGACCACACACTGACAGACACGGGACCTAAGGTCACTCTCACACCTACACTCTGGTAGACCCATTCTGGTCAGGTGTGTATTTACATTGTTAGTTTTATTTCACGCTGCACCTTATCAAGTGGACCAAAGTCTGTCAGATGTGGATCACTATAGTCACCCATGACCAGCTGGGTCTGGCCTTTTGTTGCACTATGACCCAGAAATACACAAATAGTTTGGGGTAGAAGGGAAACCTAAACAAATCAATATTTGTAGTGGCCTCATTTCTTCAAGGTGCACTTACACACACCAACCACAGATCATGTGTGTATATAGACCAGCTCAGATCCTGCTGTCTTTTCATCCCAGAAACACTCCACGATGGTGAGATCGGGGCTTTGTCGGAGCCGTACCATCATCTCCAGGACTCCTTGTTCATTTTTACACTGAAGATAGTTTGATGTCATTGGCTGTACATTTTGGTTGCTGTCCTGCAGCAGAACAACTTTTGGGCCAATCAGATGCCTCCCTGATGATATTCCATGATGGATAAGTGTCTACTTTTATTTCTCAGCATTTAGAGCAACATTAATCCGGACAATATACACAAGTCCATTTAGAGAAAAACAGCTACAAACTTGTAAGGAACCTCCACCATGCTTCACTGTTGTCTGCAGACACTCGTTATTGTCCCGCCCTCCAGCTCTTAGATGAAAAAAATATCTTTTGATACAGCCAAAAATTTTGAATTTAGGCCTTTAAACCCCCTGACTCTGCAACAATTATTACATGATCTGCTGATCAAATGAATGGCTGTATTCATCAATATGTTCACCTGTGGTTTAAGAATGTCAACAAATCTTCCTTCATTCTTGTCCACTTATCTTTAATCTTTTACTGCTTTGTTATCCTCCTAAATAAACTGTGGAACAATCTCCCCCACACACTTCTTATTTAGTCCTGTTAAATATTAATCCAGAGTGTAAGTTTGTGTTGACATTTTTGCTTAGACCATCAGAATAAAAGTTGTTTTGCTAAGCTAAGTGACCCACATCTATCTATCTATCTATCTATCTATCTATCTATCTATCTATCTATCTATCTATCTATCTATCTATCTATCTATCTATCTATCTATCTATAAAATAAAATAAAATTGATTGAAGATTTATCTAAACAGACTGATTTATTATATATTGTCTGTTTCTAGGCTGATGTCCTGAGGGGATCTATTCCAATTCAGAATTAGATACTAATATTTAGAATTGTAGGAGACAATATTCTGTCAGTAAGTTAAACATACACACTGTATATTTTAATGTGGCAGACTGTATAAATCAACTTATGAGGTTGTTTGCAGATTGTATGTCTTTTACCTTGACAGGTGTAATTAATGGTGAGACCTTTACAGTTTGGAGGAAACGGTGTATGGTCTATGTCCTGGACTGGGAGTCTAGTCGGGGGCGTATGTTCGATCTCAAAATAATCTGAAGAGAAAAATGAAATCACAAATGTTAAACATAATTAAATAATATTAACAATTAACATTATATATATGGGATTGCTTTGTTGTACATACCAACAGAAATGTCTCTGATGAGACTGAAGGAGGAGCAGTTTCCTGACCTGAAGGTTGTCGTCAGGTTTGTACAAATGTCGTCATTTCCAGGTTTGATACAAAACACACTTGGGTCTACGGGGCATCGCTCAGCCTGAACATTATCAGACGCTGACACTGAGGAGCTAATGTCCCATTTACTCTTGTAACAAACATGCCATGGCAGTGAGGGACAGCTACCATCTACAACGTCGTCTTCCTCTGAAACAAAAAGTGATTCACAAAAGTCAGAGTTTACAGACAAAGACCTAGAAACACATTTAAACAAAGGTAATAAGTTTTTATTCACCCATTTCACTGGTGCGTACAATGTCGCTGTTACCATTACACTTTGTGCCATTAAACACCAGAGAATGACTATACTCAGTACAGGGCTTCAGGGGTGTGATGTCACGTGAGGAGGTTTGGTCTGAGTGCTTGAGAAACTTGTTCAGTACAATCCCAGAAACTTTCTCAGTTAAGGTTAAGACATATGATCCAAAAGGAGAGCTCATGATGTCAATCTTGAGGCCAAATTTGATCGGTGAGATGGTGTAGGAGCCTGCAGACAAAAACAAAAATTTGAAATGTTTCCATCCATCCATCCAACATCAAAGCATCCATCCAATCATCCATATCCATGTAAACTCACCATCTTTGTATCCCTGCATCTTCCATGCATCCAGCCATCCATCCAATAATCAACTGTTCATTCACTCATTTATCTGTTCATCAACGTATCTATACTCATTCCATAATTAATACACCATTTCCTTGTTGACGGGGATGTGATCTTTTCCCAGCTGTAATACCCACTCTTTTACAGGGCTGACGTAGAGTCAAAAAACAATGAGGTAAAATGGCAATGACGGTATGAACAGTAAAGAGTCAGTACTTAACCAAGCCAACATGCTGTAATTTGAGTATATTTTGATTAAAGGCTGAGTTCCTTCAATAATTTAAATAAGCAAATACAATTTTTCCAAAGTCTAGCATCACTCTGAAAACCCTGTTTGAGATCTTCCTCCTCACCAAATGACCTGACCTAGTTTGTCCTCATGGCTGTTACCACGGTGTAAAAATAATCATTTATCAAAAAACATCAGAAATGATTGTGTCAAGTACTCTTGCTGTTTTTTGGCCCTGTTCACAGTTAACCATCTTTTGAAAAACACAATTATTCTTATAGAACTTAAAGCAGGGCAGCATTTGAGGCATTTGGTGTTGCTAATGTAAATGTTCACATTTGTGTTCATCACAGAATGTTTACCATGTCTTTATCCAAGACGCTTTTCTAGGACTCCTAAGATTTTTGAAAAGTTTTTCTAAGACTCCTTAAAGTTTTTGAATAAGGGAATTGTGGGAACTGCAGGTGCTAAAATGCTGACTCAGATGGACTTGACCACTGACAAACATGGATGAGGATATGCACTTCTGATTTCCCTGTAAGTCGATTTGTCTTCTGCAGCTTTTCTGTCACACTATAATAATTTTAAAACAATGCTTATTCTCAGGGACTGGCAGAAACAAATGGTGTATTCAGTGATTTTGGAGGTTGGAGACATGACAGAGGCTGCTGCCATGGTGTGTGGAGATGAGGAGCTGCTTGACAAGCTGGTGACTGAAGGCACAACTGTGTGTGAGGTGTTTGAAGGTAAAGGGAATGAACCAGCTGCATTGCAAGAAAACATTTATCAAGCCAAACTCATAATCATTGAGAGTTTTGTTATTCTTGAAGTGGTTGCATGAGGTGCATATGAATAGTAAATACATCAACAATAGTGATTTTTACTAGCCCTGGTCCTGTAAGATGAGAGGCATCACAGACGTTACTCTGTGCATTGCTGTAGATAGAATCAAATGTGCTGTGATACTGAATTTTAAAGGACAGCAACATGGGGTGATTGCACACTTTAATGAACACATACAATGCTTAAATTTGTTAGCAATCCCCTTTACTTCAGTGTTACTTTTGTACATTGCCTAGCCTACATATCAGTCTGTTTGAAGTGAGTAGTACCAAGTAGCATCAAATGCTGTACTCCATTTGATGTTGTAATTGAGATACATCACAGGGACACCCTCAGTCAGAATTGAAGTGATGATGATGGCATTGGAGCTCACAGGACCAAATAATAAAACAGACTGAAGTGTTGGGGGCTACGCTAAATCTGTGGTGTAATGTAAAACACAGGTGAAGATGTATTTAGAATAATTCAGTGTTTGTATCATGTGTTGAATGTTTGTGTTTGCAGGTGTACTTACAAGGAGTAACTTGACCTGAAATTACAAAAAAGGAAGAAAAGGGTCAGTCATTTGAGCTTCTTATCCTAAAAGTACAAGAATAGATAAATCTTAGCTTCACTTTCTTTCCTGTGTCAAAGCCAACCAGCTTTGGTACGACTTTTTTTTCAAGCCAAGTTATCTCTTACAAATAAACACTTCATTTAAAAAATGTTGAATCTCATTGTCAACCATAAAGGAGTTAATGATCAAAATAATTAAAAGATGGAAATATTTTCAGCTATTGTTTTGTATGATTCGTTTAATACCATTTTCATACCATTTTCATGTTCCCTCTTTTTTTTTTAAAAGGAAGTCATGAAACCAAAAATACATCAGCAAGTAAACTGAAATAGACTGTTTATCAGCTGATCAAAAGTTTAAGACCATCGCTCAAAAAATGATAAAAAAACTCTCCAAACCAGAACAAAAATGCTTCTCAGTAGGACTCAGTAATGAGTCGCTCCACCGTTCTTATTAATCACTTCAAAAATTAATTTGGGCATGCTTGATGCGAGTGTTTCCAGGAAGCTTTTGGGAATATTGCTCCAAGTGGTGAAGATGGCTTCATGAAGGGCATCAACTGTCTGGAACTGACGGCCATTTTTATAAACTTCCCTTGCCATCCATCCCCAAATGTTCTCTATGGGATTTAAATCAGGGGAACATGCGGGATGGTCCAAAAGAGTGATGTTATTCTCCCTGAAGAAGTCCCTGGTCAAGCGAGCATTGTGAACTGCAGTGTTGTCCTGTTGAAAAACCCAGCTGTTACCACACAGACGAGGGCCCTCAGTCATGAGGGATGCCCGCTGCAACATCTGCACGTAACCAGCCGCCATTTGATGACCCTGCACCACCTGAAGCTCCAGTGTTCCACTGAATGAAAAAGCACCCCAGATCATGATTGACCCCCCTCCACTGTGCCGGGTAGAAAACATCTCAGGTGGGATCTCCTTGTCATGCCAGTAACGTTGAAGCCATCTGGACCATCAACGTTACATTTTTTCTCGTCAGAGAATAAAACTTTTTTCCACCTTTCAATGTCCCATGTTTGATGCTCCCTGGTAAAGTCTAAACAGGCAGTTTTGTGGTGTTGAAGGAGACGAGGTCTTTGAATTTGTTTTTTGTTTTTGAAACCCTTTTCCCGCAGATGCCGTCTGATGGTTATTGCGCTGCAGTCAGTAACAGTAAGGGCCTTAATTTGGGTCAAGTGTGTCTTGACGAACAGCCACTCGGATCCTCCGGCTCAGCGCAGGTGTAATTTTTTTGGGTCTACCACTTGACTTTTTTGTTCCATAATGCTCAGGATCTTTCAATAAATTTAGAATGACTGTCTTACTGCGTCCAACCTTAGCAGCAATGGCACGCTGTGAGAGGCCTTGCTTATGCAGCTCGACAATACAACCACATTCAAGAGGAGAAAGCTTCTTAGCTTTAGCCATCAGGAGGGCATGACCGTGTGAATGCCTGACAGAAATGAACATTTTGAGCAGATTTTGGCTTTTATAGCCTGTGGTCTTAAACTTTTGATCAGCTGATAAACAACCAATTTCAATTTACTTGTTGTTTTCAATAAATTACTTTTTCAAAGTGCTTTTTGTCACACTCCCCCTTCTTGCTTTAACATATTGTAGCTCTATTTAAAACCTCATTAAGATCCAAAAGTGCAAAATGTAAATTCTAGCAATTTTTCAACCTGTCTTAAGATTTTGATCAGGAGTGTAGAATTAGGGCTGGTGAGCTTTTAGAAATTGGTAGTAATGACTGAAACACTTAAAATCTGTCTCATAAATTTAAATGTCAGAAAGACTAAAGTCCTTAGGAGGCACTGGGTTTAACAAACGAAGTATCAACATCAGTGTGAACTTGAAATATCTTGCCTTTCTATTGTATTAAATGGAAATTTGTTGAAAATAATTTGCACGTCATTATATCCTGTTTTTATTTACACATTGCCACAACTACTAAAATTGAGGTTTGTAAATGGATGAAAAAAATATAAAGCTTTTATGAAAAGATCATAAGAACATAAAGCAATTACACCAACAAGGCTAAAGAAAGACATGTTTTTTGTTATTTCAGAGTGTCATAGACTGTAATATGGCTTTTGTGCAGTTAATAACGTAGTTTTACAGTACCTTCTATAATGATGATAATAGATAAGATAATCCATTATTGAACCCCAGATGGGAAATTCAAGAATGTTAAAATAGTTATTAAAATATTTTTTGTTACATAAATGCTCATTTTCACTTCATAGTTTCACTTCTAAAATATCAGACCTTTGCCAAATAGACCCTGCAGATGAGCCACCTGTTATATCAGTATGACAACAGAGTTTTCCTCAAGTTATTTTTCACAGTCAAATGAAGAAACTTTGAACAAAAAACACAACTGTGTGGCATTTTTCTGTAAATGTCTGACTTCTGTGAAAGCTGGAGGAACTGGCCACATGACTGGGGCACCAGCTGAAATCTTGCCAAAGACACCAAATATTTAGAGCCAGTTCTGATCCCCTCTGTCAAATGTCACCCCTGACTGGCCAGTTGAATAAATAACACGTGAGAAAAACAACCAGTCATGCTAGGGCCCCAGTCACACATTCCCTTTTCTGATGGTGATTGTGCATGATTGTCATAATGCTGATGAAATGGGCCTTCCTCATGGTGCATGTGCTCCTTGATCTTATTCAGTCTCGTATCTCACAGTCGTCCTCAGACGAGCTTCCATCGGAGTCTCCAATCCTTCCGGTTCTCCATCCACCCAGCCAGCTCCGAGGAGCTTTCAGCTCCCACATCCTTCTTCAGGACATCCACATACGTTAGCGCGGGACGTCCTCGTGATCAATGCCCTTGCGTTGGTTCCAACAGGACCAGCCTGCTGGCTGGGAGCTCCCGATGTCTGTGGCAGTGGCTGGCCAGCCTCATCCTCCGTCGTATTGTTGTGGATGGATCAGGAAAATCGCCTGACAGTATGGACTTTGGAATAGGTATTAGTGTGGCATGTACGGGGCTCAATCGGGCTGATCATGGCTCAATCCTGAAAGCTTTCTGAAGACGACCGACAAGGACTGTTACCCGTCCATGGTGGCCAAGCTGGGGCATACGTGACGCACACTGGGCTTGAACTGGGCTGATGTCATGTCAGCAGGATGGAAATTTATGGAATCCTTTTCATGTCATTGTATTAACCTAACTGAGCTGGACGATTGCCCCTGAAGCGCTGTTGAAGCACTACTGACGGTTTAGGAGCACTACACGGGGTGTATCTGGGGGAGAGATGGTCACACCCAGGTTACACCTCTTTTTTAATTGAACCAAGAGTAAACTGTACATTGCTTTTACATAAAGCCATTTTTTTCCGTATGTAAGCACTCCATATTCCTATAGCCCTCCCCAATGATCCCCTCCCAAAGTGGTCTGTAAACTTCTTATGGCAGATCAAACATTTCTTTGAAAGAAAAATAATAGACCTCTATAAAATTTCATGCATATTGTTGTGTTAATAAGTGTAAAAATTTACATTTTTTCGCAACTATATCATCACTCAAATGTGCTTAAGAGTCTTACTAGGAAAAAGTCACAAAGAGAAATCTTCGGTGATTATTGGACCCTTTTTAGATTGTTCAGTATTTCTGAAGTAGATTATTATCAGATCCTTGAAAGAAGTCAGTTTGGGGGTTTAAAAGGCTCCCAGCAGCATAGCCCTTTAGGGACAAGAGCCGACCCATTACAATTCATATGATTGGGCAAATATTTCAGAGAGCTTTATTTTGTTTGGCACTATTTTAAAATCAACAACTGGCTTTGAGTTCTTCAGTCTGTGTACAATAGGTGGCAGGTTGTTCTATATGCTTACCTTTGACTCAGACCCAGCAACAGGAGGGTTCAAGGGCATTGGTGTGCATTTTACACACAAAAATGAAGTCCTCCGAAATTTTTCCCAAAATTTTTTATGTAAGTTGGATCCAATGCAGTTTTGTGGCACTTTTTTAAAGTAAAGCTCACACAATTACGCTTAATAACTGCACCCTTCAACAGCAGTGTTTAGGGTCAACTTTGTAACTAAGAAAGCGCTGGAGCTTGTGAGGGTCTTCAGCCTCTGACAAACCACTACATCACGCCTGTCTATCAGTCAGATCAGTCTGAGCTCTTTTTATGAAGAAGTCCTGTCTTTGAAGAAAAGGAAATGGATGCATCAGTAATACTGCAGTGTGTGGTAGGACTCATTTTACAGCCACCACACTCCTTCCTATCATTGAAATGATGAAAATTGAAATGAGATGGTTTACAGAGGAAATGTCCACACTGGTCTGTGGTGAAACTTTTTTTAGCAGGATACATGTGAATAAAGAGGAACAGGACTTGGCATGCGCCGCAATGTATTTTACATGTCTCCTTCACAAATGGGCGTTTTTCTTTAAACAAAAGGAGAAGTTTGTGACATTAAGACTTCTCCTTTTCACCTTTTTTGCATTGCCAGTAGCTGCTTACAGGGTCTAGTTGTCAAGCCCCCCAATCACCCAGGAAAAGATAAAGATATAGATAATGGTTGTTGATTTTTGTCAATAAGCTTCACTGTTTTATACCTTTTGGAGCACACACGTGAAAGCAGAGATGTTAGTAAAATAACAGAGAGCAGCACTGAACTGACCAACTACCACAGAGTTTACCTTTTTCAAGATCTGATTAAAAAAAAAAACCTTACGTACAGTAGCTTTAGTACATGTAGAGCTATAAATTATTTATAATAAAATAATACTAATAATTATAACAATAATATTTCAATCAATCAAACTTTATTTGCATAGGACTTTTCTTACAAGATTGTGTAATACAAAGACCTTTCATACAAAAAAGAAATAAAATAAGAATAAATGAAATAAAAAGTAGAAAATTGAAAATGTAAGACCCCACCCACCCTTACAATCCACATACACACTTACTTACTTCAACACACAAAGACAAATAAAGGATATCAAAACAGAATTATAGGACCGAAGAACACTGTCTTGACTTAAAAATAAGGAAACCCAGGAGCCAAGGTTAAAATTATGATTCACAATTATGATAAGAAATTAGATTAAAAATATTATAGGGAAAAGTAGATAAATTAATAGTATGTACATTACTGATACAGTTAAATGAGATAGCCTAACACTAAATGCATAATAAAATCTGCTAAAATAGGATAATAGAAAGAAACTCAGTTAACAGAGAATAATATTCCAAGTAATAAAACTGAACTTAAATGGAGAAATAAAACAAATTGAGAGGATTAAAATAAATAAAGAAAAGAAGAAATAATGATGAATTTAATCAGCTAAAAGCCAGACTGGAAGGGTGGGTCTTGCTTTAAATAACTTATTCATCCAAATTACTGTTTTAAAATGAAGTAACTTAACAACAGCAATAATTAATTGGGCACATTTTGCACAAAAGGGAATTTATGTATGGGGAAAGCATATTTTTTTAGTTCTCTTTATTCTATAATAATATCTTGGAAAGGCTTTAATGCAGCTCTAGCACATAACATAGAAACTCCACTTCAGTTTTTAAAAATAATGAATCTGAGACTTTTTTGCCTCTAAAACATCAGTAAAGTCAAAAAACATCCTCCTGCATCATCATCATCTGCAGCAGAAGCTTTACACCTCTCTTCATAAAATTATGTTCTGAAAATGTGTTCAAGCATTTTCTTCTTATATAATGTTGGTAAAATAAAATCGCCTGTTGTTCTCTGATCTTCTTGAGGGATTTACACATCTCTAAATCGACTTTATCAACTCTGATATGGGTGTCACATTTAAAAAAATCATAACTACTTTTAGTTTGCAGGTAAATTATGAATAACTTGTCTTAAGTATGTGCAAAATAATGTTTAACTCTGAGCATATTTGAGATGATAAAGTCAAGAAGTACACCAGAAATAGATTACAAATTGGCCTCACCTGATATCAGACAGAACAAAGGACACTGAGTGAAATATGTTGAGTGGATTTAGTTATTTAGTTAATTACTGATCTCTCTCAGTTCATGTTTATTGTGACTTGAACAACACCAGCATCTACACAAGCTTAAAGTAACAAAATTATGCATTAATAAAGATGAACAAGTCACTTATTCTTCCAGGATTCTTTTTTTTCTGTAAGGGCAGTGATAAAGATTCTTTTTTTTATGTATTTTTTGGGGCATTTTGTGCCTTTATAAATAGGAGAGAGACAGTGGATAGGGTGTGAAAGGAGGTGAGACAGTAGGGGAAGACACCCTGCAAACTGGCCACAGGCGGGATTCGAACCCAAACCGGCAGAAGCATGTATATGGGACGTGTATGGTTGCTAACCACTCCACCAAACCAGCACCCCATGATTCAGATTCTTTAACAGAAAGAGTACAGTGTAAAAAATGGACAAAAACTCAAACACAAATTGCACTTGAAATTATAAACCAACGCCCCCAGAGTCAGGAAATGGTGAGATAAAGAAATAAATACTTGAACTCTGGAGAAGGGCCACATTTCAGAGATTAGACAATTATTTGTATTATTCTGCACAATCAAATCTATTTAAATGTGTTTTCTGTCTCCAGGATTCAGGCTCACTAACTATGAAATAATATTTAAAAACAGGCAAGTTGAACTATAGACTACTGTTAAAAATAAAGTTTCATCTCCCTTTTTTTTTTTTTTTTTTTTTTTTAACAGAAATCTGCCCGTCCATACATGTAAAACGTTCATAGACAACTTTGTCCACATAAAGACACATAAATGTGCAGTAAGTAACATGCAGCAGACAATTGGACTCAAGTCACCCAGACTTAAATTGACTTGAGTCGCTACTCGCTTGCAACTTGATTCAGAGTTGGTAGGTAAAAGTTGAGACTCAACTTTGGCAGCACGCACACACTCGGGGGTACTAGCCACCTCTAACAAAAAAATACACTGAACTGTCAGAAAGGCAGTTTGAGCCTGCAATTTAAATGTTGCAAAATATTCCAAATAAATATATGTTTTGTATCGAATATGCCATTTCTTTAATGGAATGTAACGTCTCCCATCTACTTCAGTCTAAATGATCAGACATGTAATGTTGTAATGGATAAATGAACAGCTTCATGCTGCTTTAATCCATACAGATTAGTCTACATGCTTTTCTTTGACACCGGCCTTAGGAAGATAAGATTTATCTTTTCAAGATGTAAACCTGAGTGCTGAGTGGGTCGGGGAACAATGTCAAGACACTTGACATAACCTGTGACTTGATTTGACCTGACAACCTGTGGTTGACTGGACTTGACATACCTTTGTGACTCGACTTGGCTTGCTCATAACAGAAAAAACTTGGGACTTGCTTGAGACTTGGACCAAATGACTTGACACTTGCTTGGACTTCAGATCGGAGGGACTTGGACAATTGTATGGCATGCAGCAATTTCAATAATTTGTTTATTTTTTTGCAGTTGCAACACAAGTGCTACTTGATTTTGTAATTTATTTCCACTACGTGTCTCTTGGGTAACATGACATGTGGACCCTTGTAATTATAGATCTCTTCACAGATCATTTACACTAATTTGCAAAAAAGTTCTGTCAGCCGTACATCTCTGAACATTCAAATGAATTCGGGGAGGATGTAATATTTGTGTAAATGCACTGTACAGTGTGACTTTTGATGCGCAACGATTTCCTTCATTTTCATATTTGTAATATTTTTGGTTCTTGTCAAACTCACATGTGAAAGAAAATCAAATAGCCTTAATGAGTGCTATGTTTTTTTAATGTTCTTTCCCAAGTGCAGCAGTAACATCTTATTCTGTCCATCTCAATGAGCTGAATGTAACTTTCCTCACATCAAATACATGATGTCCTGTAAAAACTTTTCATCTCTGCACAGAGACACCATCATGTCAAAACTCGACCTTTGTTTTCGGGGTTACATTTACAACATCTGAGTGGAATATGGGTAAATGATACTCTGTGATGTTTTAATGACCTGGAAATGAAATAAAACCCAAATGTCACAGGGTAACATGAGGAGGACCACAACAGGTGAATGAATGCAGCTTCTACTTCACTGTGCATGAATATCCATTTTAAACCGGCCTTAAATAACTCTGTTTAGTGATTTAATATTACATAATAATCTAAAGCTTTTATGACATTTGTGGCTAAATTGTTTGATTTTAGATTCAGATTAAAATGACAAAATATGATGAATCAATTTAAATATTATTTTTTTATTCAATATCATTTTTCTCTGGGGTTGTATGGATATAATATTTAAAAGTGGTAGTTGCTATTAAGATTGACCAACTGTTCAACAAATTGAGAAATAAAGACCAGTCAAGGATGGGCAGTTGCATCTTATTGTTATTTCACCAGGGTCATTTTCACCAAAATGAAAAGATTTAAATAGGTTATTTTTGAACTGAAGTTAATCTACTTGAGAGGTTCATTATTTTTAATTTTTTGATTGATATTTCACTAACGTTTTTGGTATCAAACAAAATACATATAATAAGTTAAAATAATTGTGCTCTCCGAAACTAAAATTTTCATTTTTAGGGAAAATCTCAGCCTGAGGTTTTCTCATGTTGCCTCATTTAATCTCCTCCTTTATGTGTGATTTATTAAGGAATGCCTGTACAGGTGACAGCAGGATAGTTTTATTCAGGCACTACAATTTACTAAAAGATGCCACAAAATGTTTTTGAAAAAGAGACCTTCTTTGGAGTACACATCATTCCTTGTCTGAGAATAATCCCTACAAATGTTGGTTGGAAACGCCGCTGAAAAATCTTTGTTTATACGCCGGAGCCAGATACAGAACTTTCAAAAAGTTCACCTTATAATTGATGTAAAGTACTGGTACTTTTTATTTATCTTTTTTTTAAAAACTCTTCCTCATACTGTTTTGTAAATAAAGTTCACCTATGTATTTATTATTGTTTAAAATAAAGTAGGGCTGTATGCTTCTGTCAACCTTGTGACAAGGGTTGTATAATATAAACCACAACATTTCTGCATCCATTAAAAAAAAAATAATATTAAAAGTATTATAAAGTTTTGTAAGTTCCTTTTAGTGTGGAGCAAGTAAATTCATTATAAATTATAGTAAATTTGTTTCTGTTTCTTCTATCTCTGCAAAGACACAAAACTTAACCCCGCTAAGAATCACCCAACAGTGCACATTAAAACTCCTCAGTGTGATTTGGAAGATTACATTTGTACAACAGTCCAGATTTAAATTTGGAGACCATGGCATCAGTGAAATATATCAGTTGTTTGGCACTTTTAAGACAATTTCATTACAAAAATAAAAAGATATAAATCAGCGCTACCAAAGGTTAATTCCGAGGATATTCCAAAGTTTTTTGCTCCTGTTTCGTAAAAAATAATCTTGTTCATTTGTCAGAAAAGGGAGCAGGGGGTTCTTTAAAAGGAGAAAAAATAGGATTGCCTTAAAAAAAAAATCTTGAAAATATAAGAACAGCTAACTCAAATTGACTCAGCAAAGAGCAGGACTGTGAGGCTGAAGGTGTTCACTTACAGTAGAGAGAGTCGATGAGTCCAGCGCAGAGCAGAAAGAAAGTTAAACAACAGGCCATGTTTACAGGAGAGTGTCTGTGCAGCTTTACCAGATCATTCAACAGGAAGGAGCCCACTGCACAGCTGTATGACTCTGATCACTCTGCTAAGCTCAGCTCTAACTTTATGGGTGTGATGAAGCGCTTCAGTGCTTGAGCTGCAAGAGTTGAAGAAGTAGGGGAAACTGGGGCTGACTGTAACTGGGTTCTGTTTTAACACACTCAGTTTTTCCTACAAGAAACATGCTATAGTGATGGCCATGAGCAGAACCAGATTGGTGGCCTAGGGATGGCAGGACCCCCCTTTAAAATCTTATCAGCCACTCCAGGTGCTTCAAGGGTCAGAATTTGAATGGTTAATTTACCTTTTACCAGTTATAATCAGCAAACTGTTTGGACTTTTAAGTTTTACCAGCCCAAACAAACACTTCTAAAGCCTGTGCTGAGTATTAAACTTGGTCTATGTAGCATGAAGTACTCACATGATTTCTGTTAACATTTTGATATTAGTGCGCCTCATGCAGCAAAATGCCTCTGGGTGGGAAGTTTTTTATCAAACAAAACAAAGAGTGCACCTAATGATGCGTTCACACTGGACGCTACTTGTACTACCGCAGTGATCACTCTCAGTTCAAAGTCAATGTACAGCCGCGATGGGGAGGGGCTAACTTTCCTGTGATGCGATAGCCACTTACAAGACGATCACTTCACTCATCGCGCGATGTCGAAGTTAAAAAAAAGTTGATCTATTCAGACGATGTCGTGTGTGGCTGTGCAGCATCAGCCAATCAGCGGTGTGTGCACGTGTGATGGTAAAGTCATTCATCCGGACTACAGGGTAACAATCCATGTCTTTGTGGGAAACATTAGTCACTGAGGACATTAGTTCCGCCTAGACGGACCGCGGGAAACTCACCGATGATGCTGCTGCAGGGCATCAGCTTATACATCTTATTATATTATATATGATATGATCGCGGGGAAACTCGAGTGGACGTGACGTCACCGAGCGACGGCCGACGGCAACCGTGACTAAAATGAGGTATTTATGGACGTGCAACGCTTCCTCAGTGGGCGACGCGATTTTTGTAGCTGGGTCGCTTGCGGTGTGAATGCAGCATAAGTCTGACAGACAGTGGACAGCTCCACAGTTAGACCTAAGAACTGAGCCCTGTTGGACTTTTCTGGTCTAAGGTCTGAGCGTGAATGTGTAAGTCCATGAGGTTGTTAAAAGGTGATGTGATACTTAAGGACTGTACAAAATATATTTTTACTGATATTTGAGAGATTGAATCACAGATTTTTCAGAACAAATTCCTGCTCTGTGGATATACAGACGTGGACAAAATTGTAGGTACCCTTCCATTAAAGACAGAAATCCCAAAATGGCCACTGAAATGAGCTGAAACTGACTAAAGAAACAATAAATAAAAATTTACAAAAAATCAGCTAATGAAAATCAGACTTTGCTTTTGAATTGTGGTTCAAAGGAATAGTTTTAAAAAACAAAATAATGAAACTGGCCTGGACAAAACTGATGGTACCCCGAGAAAATATTGAAAATGATGTGACCATAGTAACATGTTAAACTCAGGTGTGTCCTGTAATTATCATCACAGGTGTCTCCAAGCTTGTATTCAGTCAGTCTGCCCATTAAAAGGCTGAAAAGTGGTCACTGTGCTGTTTGGTATCATGGTGTGTACCACACTGAACATGGAGCACAGAAAGCTAAGGAGAGAGCTGTCTCAGGAGATTAGAAAGAAAATTATAGACAAGCATTTTAAAGGTAAAGGCGATAAGACCATCTCCAAGCAGCTTGATGTTCCTGTGACTACAGCTGTACAGATTATTCAGAAGTTTAAGGTCCACAGGACTGTAGCCAACCTCTCTGGATGTGGCTGCAGGAGGAAAACTGATGACAAACTGAAGAGACGGAGAATACGAATGGAAACCAAAGAGCCCAGAACAACTTCAAAGAGATTAGAGAAGAACTCCAAGGTCAAGGTACATCAGTGTCAGATCACACCATCCATCACTGTTTGAACCGAAAGAAGACCGAATGGAGTACATCACTGTTGAAAGAAAATCAGAAAAAAGAGAGACTGGAATTTGCCAAAATGCGTACTGACAAGCCACAAAGCTTCTGAGAGAATGTCCTTTGGACAGATGAGACAAAGCTGGATCTTTTGGTAAGTCACATCAGCTCTATGTTCACAGACATAAAAATGAAGCATACAAAGAAAAGAACACTGTACCTACTGTGAAACATGGAGGAGGCTCAGTTATGTTCTGGGGCTGCTTTGCTGCATCTGACACAGGGTTTCTTGAATCTGTACAGGTACAATGAAGTCTCAAAACTATCAAGACATTCTGGAGTGAAATGTGCTGCCCGGTGTCAGAAAGCTTGGACTCAGTCACAGGTCATGGGTCCTCCAACAGGATAATGAGCCAAAACACACAGCTAAAAACACCCAAGAATGTCCCAGAACAAAACACCGGACTATTCTGAAGTGGCCTTCTATGATCTCTGATCTAAATCCTGTTGAACATTTGAGGAAGGAGCAGAAACATGCAGTCTGGAGAAGACAGCCTTCAAACCTGAGACAGCTGGAGCAGTTTGCTCATGAGGAGTGGGCCAACACACCTGTGGACAGGTGTAGAAGTCTCACTAAGAGTTACAGAAATCACCTGATTACAGTGGTTGACTCAAAAGGGCTGCAACAAAATAAGAAGTCAAGGGTACCATCATTTTTGTCCAGTCCAGTTTCATTATTTCTTTTTAAATAATGATTTTGAACCACAATTCAAAAGCAAAGTCTGATTTTCATTAGTTGATTTTCAGTCAGTTTTTATTTATTCTTTCTTTTTTCAGTTTGAAGTCATTTCAGTGACCATTTTGGGCTTTCTGTCTTTAACGAAAGGGTACCAACAATTTTGTCCACGTGTTTATGACTTATTTAGGTAAATGTTGCTGTTTACTCTGCTGCTATACTGGTGGGCTCCTCAAACTCCAGCAGTTTCACTCTTCACATTACACAGAAATTGTTGACAGCTTTAGAACTCAGTTAATTTTTTAGAACAGTTTAATGTAGTCATTATTACTTTACTTGAATAGATTACTGTAATGCTGCCTGTACCTGCTTAAGCTCATTAGACCATCACCCAATGTAAGGTTTATACCACAGCTGCCCTGAAATAACAGAATAGATGCTGACAAAAATTGGTAATGGTCAATACATCAGGGTATAGAAAAATCTTTTAACAGAAAAATATTTTTAATGATAAATATAATTATTAATGTAATCTATGCATTTTTAAATGTTTTACAATGTTTACAACAAAAACAACAGAGAAAATAGTAAAGCGTGATTACATTTATTGATTTGGATGTCAGTTATAGTTATTTATTGCACATCTTCACAGAAACATTCATTTTAGCAGTTTATCATTTTGCTCGATAAATTTCTAACTCATCCATGAAGCCCAATTAGCCACCTCAAATGTGGGTGTATAAACATACATTCATATTAAAATACCTCATTCCCGTTCAAAATGTATGTCCAATAACAAGAGCATTTTTAGTTTAAACTGTTTTTGAAAGATTTTAACATATTTAAAATGTATCTCTTTAATGATAGGTGGTCTAATAAACTTTCTAAGCACTGTAACCATACTTTTACTCATATACAGTCCTGCTCATCATTATTGGCACCAATGAAGTTTAAGTACACAATGTTGAATATCTTCTGGAAAAAGAAATTAATCAAGACAAACATTTGTTTCTATGGAGAACTTATGTCTGACACAAAAGTGCAATTGATAAACAGTAATTTTAAACAATAAAACATGGGAGGAAAAAATTTAAAAGTTTGCTGTGTCGCTGGTGTTGGCACCCTTTGCTGCAAATCAGTATGGAACCACATTGTGACTCATCTGTGGGACATCAGAGGTGTGATTATCAGCAAACACAAGACCTTCAAAGGATACAAGGTCATCTCCAAAGACCTTGGTATTCCTGTATCAACAGTGCGTAATGTTATTAAGAAGTTTGTCAAGCACGGAACTGTCAAGAACCTCCCCGGACATGGAGGGAAGATTGATATCAGAAGTCTTTGAAGTTTGGTGGATAAAACACCACGTCTAACTTCCAAAGAGCTGAAGACCAACCTGGAACAGTCTGGGGGTCATGGTCTCCATGAGTACCATATGAGACACACTAAACCAAACAGGGCTTTATGGGCGATGGCCAAGGAAGACACCGTTGCTGAAGAAAAAACACAAAAAGGAAAGACTAATATTTGCCAAAGAGTACCTGGACAAACCACAATCTTTCTGGGAAAATGTTCTGTGGACAGACGAAATGAAACTAGAGCTGTTTGGCAATGCACACCAACAGTTTGTTTACAGGTGGCGCAATGAAGCCTACAAGGAAAAGAACACCCTACCAACAATTAAGCATGGTGGAGGTTCCAAAATGTTTTGGGGCTGCTTTGCTGCATCAGGTACTGGAGGCCTTGACCGTATCACAGGAATCATGAAATCTGAGAATTATCAAGAAATTTTAGGGCGAAATGTCCTACCCAGTGTAAGAACACTTGGTTTGTGTCAAAGATCGTGGGCCCTCCAGCAAGACAAAGACCCAAAGCATGCAGGAATGGTTAAAAAAGAAAAAATGGACTGTTTTAAAATGGCCATCCATGAGATCTGATCTCAATCTAATTGAAAATCTTTGGTATGGCTGAAATCTGCCATCGGGGAAAAGAAACCTGCAAATGTTCATAAACTTAAACAATTTGCATTGGAAGAGTGGGGAAAAAATACCAACTGAGAAGTGCAAGAAGCTTACAGATGGCTAAAAGAAACGTTTGGATGCTGTCATCAGGGCCAAAGGGTGTGCAACAAAATACTGAAGAGGGTTGCCAATATTGCTGCACATGCTTTTTTCAGTTTCCTCTTTGAAATTACAACATGTAACTTGTAAAACTTTTTTTTTTTTTGTTAAAGTATTTTGGACCTTCAGTTAAAAGATCCTGATGACATCAATTTGGTACATATTAATTTATTTCTGAAGATATTCTTAAAGTAAAGCAAATAATGAAGGGGTGCCAATAATACTGAGCAGAACTGAACATTATATAAATATTCATTTAGAATTTCCAACCCTGCAGCGTGAGGCCATTTGATGAATACATTCATGAGGATATTATATATAAAACACTCTTCCCCATATCTTAGTGAAGTCCTTTTAATCTATAACTATCTTGAACAAAACAACCTGAAATTGAAACCAAGTGTAATTTTGATCACATGGTGTTTTTGATGTTTTATTCAAAAATAAAAATAAACACAATTAATCCTGTAAATAATGTCAGGGGCTGTTTTTTCATCAGAGACTTGGATGTGACAAAAATTAGCGACAAAGTATAGATTCATGGACAAAACTGTCCAAAGTTTGCCTCTGCACCACATGTGAGAACTCTGTGTTCAAAGCTGGTTCAGGTCCGGGACACTTCTCACCCTGCTACCTGCTCCACCCATTTATAGCTGTCCATAAACAAAGGCATCCCCCTCCCTTTCTCTTTGAAAATGTTAGGAAATATTTCAGGTAAATGAAGTTAACAACAAGAGAAAAGTATAAAAAGTAGGATGAATGAATAAGGACATTGCAGTGCAAAGCTCTACTTATTGTTTCAGATGCATGCATTTTATTTGTGTGAATGGCTTTTTGTTGTAAATAACTTAAATAATAACAATGTTTCTTTTCCTTTTAAAATAAAGGTAACATAAATTGTACAATTAAAGGCCAACAAACAGTATCATTCTTTAATGGAACTACACTTTGAGAAAATGCTGTACATAGACATATTCTGCTCTGTCCAAAACTTCTCTTTCCTTTTCCTTGAAGAAAGAAAACTGTCATTTGCTCTTGATTTTTGCCGTTCTGTTCTCTTCTACCTTGTTGTTGGTGTGTTTGAGGTCATTAGCTGAGTGTTTATGGTCTCCTTCCCTCGAGAACTCCCACCTTCCCCTTCCCCTTCCTCCTGCCTCAACCTCTCTCCGTTCTGTAGGTTCCCTCCAAACGAAGCCATCCCTCTGGGTCCTCATATTCCCTGTTGGCCGGGGAGCGGTGGGGGTGGGCACCAGCTCTCTCCCTGTAATGAACTCCACAGGGACTGCTGCTCAGTTTCATCACAGCCCAAAATTGCTCCCATGGAGCCCTGAACTCAGTAAAAACAAACAAAAGTAAATATCTGGAATTAATATACACGTTGTTTGGCTAGAGACCCCCTTCCCCCACCCCCATGGACCCCACTGTTTCGCTTTCTGGAGATTTTTATACATGGCTGCAAACTGGCATCACATATTAAGCTTTGTGATCAAAATACATTATTGGAAGAAGTTTGAAAGAATGCTGTTTTCTCCCTTTTGTTTACTTTGCCTCTCAAATCCATGCATCCCTAAGTCCATCTAGTGGTTAAAAACCTTCACTGCAGTTAGATCTGACTGATGGTTCCTTCATATGTCTGAACACATCCTGCAGCAGAATGGGCCTTTTCTAAAGGTATCACATGAATATACTCAAAGTTTATGTGTGGTAAATTTTAAAGCACTAAAAAGCAATAGTGATAAATGGGCAGCTGAGCTGGTGGGTATGACCAGATCTCATGTCTCAGTATCTTAAAAGAAATGACATTTACAGGATATTAATCAGTATTTTGCTGTAAGTGCTCAAGGCTGCAAAGGGGTAAAAATATCTGAAAACTTTCTAGAAACTTCCCATTTGAAGTTACACTGGGGCATTTTGGAAAAACTCCAAATTGGGCACTGACCATGGGAATTATATGAATTTTGGGAATTTATGGAGATTCATGGCAATTCATAGCAAATTTGTTGTAATTTTACCTTTATTTGTATAGTACCAGTTCTTTACAGGTGTCATCTCAAGGCACTTCAAAATAGAGCAGGCCACACTCTTCTTCTTATAAATACACCTGCAGATATACACATATACATTTAAAATATGCATATACACATACACACACTCAGAGATGGATCCATCCAGGCAGAGAGGAAGGGACTAAAATTAAGAATTTATGGTTGTGACAAACTTATGGATGCCCAGATCATAAATCTTTCTTGACCTTAACTGTTTCTTCTGAATTTGAATTTATTCAAGGGTGGCCCCTTCAGATGTGGCATCTCGTTTTCAAGAGGGTCCTCATGTCTCTATGATTGCAAAGGTATTTATGATGGAGGTGTAATTAATTACAGCCATCGATAGAGAAGTGAATCTATTATTAACATTAACATGAATAATAATGTTCACTGGTCAATTCATTAGGTTAACCCATTCAGCTGCTTGTAAAAGTAAATCAGCCAACCACGTGCCCGCATCTCAGTGCATTAAAGTATGTAGACATGATCAAGGTGATCTGCATCAGAACAGGAAAGGAAGGTTATTTCAAAGACTTGTATCCATGGCATAATTGTTGGTGCCTGATGGGCGAGTCTGATTGCGCCAGAAACTGCTGATCTGCATGAGCAACAACTCTCTGGGCAAAAACACCTTGTTGATGCAAGAGGTCAGAGGCAAATGGCAAAGGTGGTTCAATGTGACAGAGAGCCAGCAGTGTCTGAAATAAACACTTGTTACAGCCAAGGTGTGCAGAGGACTGATCCTGAACTTACTACATCAAATGGTGGAGCATATGAGCTACGGCAGCAGAAGACCACTCCTGTTAGTTGGACAATAGTTGGACAATAGAAGATTAGAAAAATGTTGCCTGGTCCGATGAGTCTTGAATTCTGTTGAAACATTTAGACGTCAGGATCAGAATAAGACATAAACATGACGAAAGCATCAATCTATCCTGCCCTGGATAGCAGTTCAGGTTGATATTGTTGTGGGCAATATTTCCTTTGCACACTTTGGGCCCCTTTGCACCAATTGTTGTACTCATGACAGCCTTCCTGATTATTGTTGTTGACCACGTCCATCCTTTTGTGACCACAGGGTGCCCACCAGTTGGATAATGCTCCATGTACCAAAGCTCAAACCATCTCTGGCTGCTTTCTTTAACCTGATACTGAGTTCACTTTATGCCAGTGGCCTTCAGTCACCGGATTGCAATCCAGTAGAGCACCTATAAGTTGTGGTGGAACAGGAAACTTTCTTCATGGTTGAGCAGCTGACAAATCTAGTATCAACTCCTCTTGGATATAATGATACTCCTCAAAGATTAATTATTTCTCTCTTTTAAAAATACCAATCGTACTAAGCCTGATTAGTCATGCTTACAAGAAGTACCACTCTGGTACGTTTGTAGCTTTAAACTTGTGCAATATCCTAGGGTGTCATGAAAGGTGCTTTGAAAATAAAATTCATTATTATTGTTGTTATTATTATGAACTTGTAAGGATCGTGTATTAGTGGGATGAGCAGCACAGCTGATGTGTGGGTAACACCTGCCCAAAAATACGCCTCAATCCACTCTTTCCCTGGAAAAAAACTCCTACAGTTCCTCATTGAAGCAAGGGTGAGAAACCGGTCTTCCTGGTGTGTTGTCTTCCTGGCATGCTCACTTTGTGGTCCGTGTTTGACTTCACCATCCTCACAGAACTCGATCCTAATTTTGGAAATGTTGCAGCGCTGACACCAAATAATGCTGCCACTCTGCATACAGGAACACCAGTTTCCAGTTACAGTGGATTTTGGCACATTTTTGGGGCACTACCCACACATTTAGCTGTGCTTATCATTATAAAAACTGCTATCCTTTTGTACCACATTGTAAATAAAGGGGAATAAGCAGGCCTTCCAACATTATAAAATACAATACTAGCTGATATTATTAAAGGAAGGAAAAAACTGGGAAAAGGATAGTGGTTGAATATTTTGGTTATGATTTTCTTTGAGGCAATCTTCAGCTGTAAACAAGCACTTTCAGAGAGTTTATGACTGTAAAAATAGTGTGTATGTGCCTTAAAGACGGTGTGTGAAGAAGCAGCAGAATAATCTTATCAACTGTCCCAGGTGATCTTTGAGTGTTCTGAGGCAGAAAAATGGGGCCGTTCCAGAGGACATTGACTTGTTATTTTTTTCTCCTTCTCAGTTTGTTTGTTTTGTTT
This sequence comes from Scarus forsteni, assembly GCA_036419115.1. NCBI lineage: Eukaryota > Metazoa > Chordata > Actinopteri > Labriformes > Labridae > Scarus > Scarus forsteni. The sequence continues at coordinate 34,239,520 of JAZDUH010000136.1, forward strand.
TTAGAAGCCTAAGAATATCAATATTTTTCACACATTTGAAATAGCTTGTGGCGCATGCTTGGTGATGGCAGCCTGAGCTTCAAACATATTAGTTTGCTGGGAGACAAAGAATCACCAGGGACGGTCTCCAAACGCGAGTGGGGAACAGCAGCAGCAGCAGCACGATCCTGTTCATCATTTGAAAGCTGCTATTGTTTGAACTTGAATGACTTTAAACAGGTTAAACTCATATTTAGGATGAAAGTGGTGTCTTGTAGGCCTGCTCGGTTTTCAGGTTAGCATATTTGTCAGCTGCAGCTCTCCAGGGAGATGGCTGTGAAGCTCAGGCAGAGGAAGATAGTCCCTGCAGTCATCTATCAGGCACAAGCCACTGATAAGTTTGTCAATGAGAAATATGACTAAAGGTGTTCGTCATCCACCATTTTTACCCCAACAAGAAGAAAATAATCAACTTAAAACAAATCTTTGAATATAAAGTCTTACTGAATATTTGTTTACATTTTATCAACCTGGCATGTTTGGACTCCACGCAGCTGCAGGAGGCTCGTGTTGACAATATGAGAGGCCGTTTGCTTGTTTCCATGCTGTGTCCCACAATGGCTGAGGATACATACAACAGAATAGTTAATTACACAAACACATACTATGCATGCAAACAACTAGCAATCAGCAGTTGACACGAGAACTGCTGATTCAACTGGTCCAGAACTCAGCTGTCTGCATCATCACCAGAACCTCCCCTCGCCATCACATCACCCGCCTCCTACAGCACCTCCACTGGCTCCCCGTCAAACATAGAACTGAGTGCAAAACCCTCCTGTACACCTTCTAAGCCATCGACAACCTTGCCTCTCCATATCTGTCTGAACTCCTCCATATTGCTACTCCAGCCCACTCCATCAGGTCCTTCTCCTCCACCCACCTCACTGTGCCCTCTGCCAGCCTCAGCACCATGGGGAGCAGGGCCCTCAGTCACTCTGCTCCCCAGCTCTGGAACTCTCTCCCTCCAAAACTTGAACTCTCCATATCACAATGGAGTATTCAGTCCATTGCTGCTTTCATTCCCATACTTGACATTGTCTTTTGTGTTTTGTTGATTTTATTGCTTATTGTTGTTGTTTTAAACTTGTACAGTGTCCTTTGGTGTCTAAAAAAAGACCTTTTTTTTTACTTTTTGTTTAATTTCTTTTTGGGGCATTTTGTGCCTTTATTGATAGGAGAGAGACAGTGGATTGGCTTGAGAAAGGGGGTGAGAGAGTAGGGGAAGACACTCTGCAAACTGGCCACAGGCGGGATATGAACCTGGACCGGCAGAAGCAAGTACATGGGGTGCCTGCTTGCTAACCACTCCACCAAACCAGCACCCCAACAAAGACCCTTTTAAATAAAATGTAGTATTATTACAATAAGAAAGGCCATATGTTCTAATGAAAAAGAATACTGTCCTAAATCAGTTTATATAGCTCATTGGTTTCTAACAAGGTCTCTATAGCTATCTTACACCTTCACCCAGCTTGTAATAAAATTCAATTTTTACATATTGCATTTTTCAACATACTTTGCCCAGTTTGAGAATTTGAACCAAGGATCATGATACCTAAGCCCAAAATTTGTACTCACAACCACCTAAAGCAATACCATCAAAAGATCCCCCCTCTCTCTTTTCATAGCCCTGAGATGGACCAGGTTGACACTTAATTAGCTTTTTTCACTAATAAATGAACTGAATGTTTCCTTTCTCAGTTTGATTGCTCCTCCCACATATTGTTACATTCTCTGAATATTTACAATGAATAGAAAAAAAGAGTACAACAGACTCAGAATGCAAGGTTTGTGTCCATATCATTTTGATCAATACAGATATAAAAACTCCTAAAAGGCCTCAATAATGTTTTAATGATGGATTCAGTGTGCAAAAGCCTTACATTTAAAATGGCAGCCAAAGTAACACTACTGGAAGCTTCACTCAGCAGGCTGCAACCAACGTCACTCCTCAGCCCTGCTCCTGACACACTAACATATGTGAAAGCACACACGCAGTAAACAGCACACATAATAAGCATGTGTACGCTGGTGTAATGAGTGACTCTGGCTCTGCATGTCCTTAATCTGTAACCACCAGGCCAGCACAGAGGGGGCACAGTAAAGTACAAGCAGCCTGCAGCGAGCTGAGCCAAAATAAAAAGCCAAGTGGCTCACTAAAGCCGCCAGGGGCTCTTAAAAAGGCACGCACTGCTTCTCCCCCCGTCTGTCCGGCAGCCCTTCAGGAGGTTTATAAAAACGCCGGCCCGCAAAACTCAACTGGGAAGCATCACTGCAGCCTTCCGGAGCGGGCGTTTTCACAAACTGTAAACTATTGGAAACAAATGTGTTCAAAAGAAACAGGATCCTCACAGACACTTTACAGGTGGCCCAACAGGGGTGTGTCACACATCACGCAAACTCACATGTACACACACACATACACAAACACACATACAGTATGTAAAAGTCCACACAGGGAACATGAACATGCCCAAACACTTGTATTTTTCTTTAATGTGCATTTATGTGGGGGAGGACTTTTGAATATTCAAACAACATTTCATTTACAACTCTGATGATTTCATGTATGCTCTTTAAAATTGGAACTACACTTTTTACACAATACTCACTAGATCCTGGCTGTGCAGCAGGCAAGTTTATTACCTTCACCAAGACAATTTAGTTTTTGCCTGCATCGGTCTGTTTGTCTGTTTGTTTGTTAGCAAGATTACGCAACAACTACTGAACAGATTTTGGCAGAATTCACAGAAGATGTTTATAATGGCCCAACTCAAAAATTATTAGCTTGTGGTGGTGATCCGGGTAAATGCCATTAGCGTACAATCATTCTTGATCAATAACTGTGTAACTAATAATAATATCAATATGATTCTGAGTGCTAGGTGTGGGTTTTCAGGGTCAAAGCATCATATTATGATGGTAACTTCATCATGGAACAATTGCTTATTGTTGTAACTGTAATATGTGAACCACCTTGACAGAGGTTTGCGCTTTCTGAGCGCTTTCGAGTTTGTGTTGCACCTTTCAGCAATTCAAAGGGAAGACAAAAAAGCAAATCTTAAACAAAAACTAATGTAGCAGAAATTATTCTAAATTAAAATCATTTTTGACTTTAATTTAAAGTCAGATCTTTTTGAAAAGTACAGTTCAGTAATGTATATAAAATACTAACTAAAATGTATTTTCAATAAGAGTTAAATCTTTTACAACTGCTTATAAAACAGTCATTAAAATCATGAATAAATAATTTAATCAAAGACAGTAGTATACATAGCATATAGTATAAGAAATGACAGTTTTAGCTTATCTGCAGTTATCTGGAAGTTTTTTCCAGATATCTGGAGTAAAAAACTGAAAGCTGCCTCTCCATGTTTGGTTCTGTCTCTGGGGATCGGAATCAGAGGACCTGAGAAGTCATATGGTAAAAAGAGGTCTCTGATGTATTTGGACAATAAACCATTCAACATTTAAAAAAACTGACGGGAGGATTTAAAATTCTATCCTCTGAGAGACAGAAAACCAGCATAAAGACCTCAAAAATGGAGCGATGTGATCCACTTCAAATGTTGGTAGTATGATTCCTTAGTTGGATGGGTCATTCCCTTTTTGTAAACATATGGTACAATAATTTCTGTACTTTAACAAGATAAATAACATATGCATTAAGATCTTAAAAAAGAATACATAACAGAGAACAACTGTCTCTAAACACAACACCTTTGGTTGTGTTCATGGACATAAAAAATAACAAATTGTATTTTTCTAATGATGAATATTCAAGGTGTCTATAAAAATGTTAATAAAAATTATCAACAAACATGTATACCAAAGAGATGATACATTAAATAAAAGAAGTCAAAATAATAAGAAATGAAGCAAAAATACTTGAACAAATACGACACATAAATACAGACACATCCAATAATGATGTAACAGCTGATGGGTCTTTCCGTGTGGACTTTGCATGTCCTTCTGTGCGTACATAGGTTTTCTTCGGTAGTTTGTTTTCATCCCACAGACCAAAAACACACTTGCTACATTAACCGGTGACTTTAAGCCAAGCTCAGATCACATCATTTTTTTTCTATGCCAACCACAGAGCCAAAGCTTTGTGTTGTGACTTGCTTGAGGATCATGACGCGATTTGAAATTAACAGCATAAAACGACCAACGTGATGACATTAGAAGAAGGAGGGGGTACACTGACTGCAGCAAACAAACACACTGTATTATGTGTTTTATAGTTTTGTTTGTCTTTTCAAATGTTATGCTGAATGATGCTGACTTGATGATAAGTGCAGTCCCTCGCTGAGTTGCCTCTGCTGTTTCTCTCCAACATTTCTCTGTTTACAGTTTGGCTGAAGCTCCTCTACAACACATCATAAAGGCAGAGATGTTGTTTTCAGAGCTTTTGCAAACTTTTTCTGTCTGTTTTTACTCTCGAAGCAACAAATTCAGTCTGTTTACAGCAGCAAGACTTTTTGTTGCGGAGTCGTGAGGCGTCCAAGAAAAGTCTCCTGGTGTCGTTTACTATGACACACTACACAACAGGAAAGGAAATGAAGGGCCTCAAAACCCTATGACTGTAAGATTGTGCCATATTCATGCATAAATCATGTAGTCGGATCTTAACTTGATTTGCTTGTAGGTGTGAAAGTGAGAGTGTATGGTATCTCCTTGTGCTGGCCCTATGATACTGTGGTGACCAGTCCTACATACAGTTGTCCTAAACCTGACTACAATCCTGCAGAATCCCTGATTTGATTTAAATTTTTCCTTTCTATCTAATTTTACTTAACACAGCTGTGATTGTCACCTGGCAGAAATTTGAGAAGGCAGGTGTGTAATAGCACTGTAAAGCAACACCACTGATGAAGAAGCAGGACTTCTTGGTTAAGTTACAGATTGCTAAAAGCAAGTGAGGCACTTTTTGGAAATACAATGGACACACAATTTTCCTTGCTGAAAGTAGCTGTACAATAGACTGCCTTTATGCTACTAGTTCTAGGTAAAACAAACAAACAAGCAAAAAACGCACATGTTGCTTAAAGTGAGCTGTTGCATTTCTTCTTGTGGTAAAATCTGAACAGAAAGTTAAAGAAAAACCCCTATTCTTTAATTAAGCATAAATAAATAAATTAGTGTCTCCAAAACTATAAAGAGGATGCAGGTGAATCACACCAATGGGGGGGTTTTAAACATTTAGATATACCAAATTAGATCACGTACTGGTTACCTGCTGAAAACTACAGAATTAGCACAAGCTTTTAACTTTAATGAATGTTGTTTCAGTCAACACCCTTTCTTTTTTTTCTCTGGCAATAAAGATTTCAAGTTTTATGTCCTCTTAAGTCTCCTGTATTTCAGCCCCATGCCAGACTTCCGAAAGGATTTCCCTCACTGTCACAAGCACATGTGTGCCGTGCTCCAGTAAAATAAGCACTCTGGCTATAAAGCTGCCAATGAGCTGTCCCCAAATAACCACATCTGTCAGCTCGGCTTAAACAGGCCCTAAAGAGTCACTCTTAAAGATGAAGGAGTTTGCCGCCAGCTCCCAGACACACAGGAAAACTATTACATCTGTTTATATGGATTAAAAACTGTTAAAGATTCTTTGAGAGACAAAAATGTGTTTCTTTGTTCTTTTTGATTTGAAAAGTGTTTCCTCACAAATGTGTTTCTCGGTGAAGGGGCATCTGCAGCATTAGTGCACTAAAATCCATTTGTTGTCTGTGCTGCTTATTCAATTCAGGACTGCAAGCTGGGTGTGCTGTAGCTTGTCCCAATTATTATTGCACAAGAAGCAATCAATCACAGGGCTGACATGTAGAGACAACATAAACATGTTTACTCAAATTCACTCCTATAAGCAATTCAGTCATTACACAGCCTAGAAAGCCTGTTTTTGGTCTGTAGGAGGAAATAAGACTGTCTGAAGAGAAGCCACATATGCCCAAGGAGAGCCCACAAGAAAGGTCCAAACCAAGATGTAAGACCAGGAAATGCCTTGCTGAGAGGCAACAGGGCTCACCCCTGCCCCATCACACAGCCCATTTCAGCAGTGAAATGTCTAAAATGTGGCACACACTACAAGATAACTGGCTGATTTTTGGCCTGAATCCCCCTTCTGACCAAGGCCAGCAAAGACCTGGTATTTACTGGCCCTTTTGGTGCATTCATTTTAACTCTGCACTTAGATATTGGACATGGATATAACAGCACATCCCAGTTAAATGCATTCAAGTTATAAGCTGGTAAACTCAGGTACCTGAAGATTGTTTGACTTTCTAAGTAGTAAATATGACATACAAACAAATGCACCATAATGGTGATTAATCCTGATTATTCCGTGGTGTGAGGTCTATTGGGTAGGATTTTCTCCTACCTAATCTTCTCTGAGGAGGATGGAGGCTTCACCAGCTCAATTACATTTGACATGAAAGTCCAAGTCATTTTACAAGCATGCTGACTCAGCATTGTAGTTATTATGAAGGCTGTCCCTGGCATGTTTTAAGAAAGCTTGTGTATTGCATGCAGGGGGTGTTGACTCATTTGTTCTTGGGAGGTAAATAACAGAGTGGGGTTGTACAGACAGTTCTGAACTTCCTCTGCTCAAAGACTGGTTTCTTCCTCTGAGCTGCTGAGTAGATTCGAAGTAGGAGCAGGGTTGTTGCTGGTAAACCAAAACTGATAATATGTCCATAGTAGCACATGCTCACCTTGCATTGCAGCTGGATTCTCCAGTCTCCACAGCCTAGTTTCCACCAAGTGGTCTGGTTTGGTTCAGCGCAGTTTGGTATTGTTTGGAGCTGCACTGTGAAGGATATTTTTATGTTTTTACTTTCTTTACAAAAACAGCAGAAGACAATCACTGTCCACTGATTATTCCAAACATGGTGAAGTGTGTGTCCTGGTGTTTCTGTTTTTGCTGCTGTCACATGAGAATTGACAGTTTTATTGATTTTTGTGAATCAATCAACAGACTTCAGCACTCTTAGCTCCACCCTTTTAGGATCAGTTTGGTATGGATGGTACCCCCTCAGAGCGGTGCCAAGAAGAAGTCAGCATGGGTTTGTTATGAGGATACCTTTTCTGCTAATCTGACTGTAAAAACACGTTATTGCACGCAGCACTAAACCAGAAACTCATCTTATGTGTTTCATAAGGCTCAACCTTCTGGAAAAAGCTTTAATCCAAATGATTGCTCTAGCCAATAGAACTGAAGATATCAGAACTCACAATACAGATCTAGGATTTGATTCTTCAAACCTAGGTGAGTGACAGTGCTGAGATCAACTAATCCTCAACCTGTTGCTGGGCAGCTGCAGCAATCCTGTCACACGACTTTTTTCTTATTCAGCATTATGGTGCTTCTACCCCTCCTGAAGGATAGATTTAACATAGTTTACCTGATGAAACTACTAAACACTGATACTACAATCCAATATTTTAAGGTTTATTCTCTTGACAGAAAAATAATCACTTAATCTAAAATGGCAAATCAATGTAAATTTTGGGTTATTATGATGTTCTTGTGTCTTTTTCAGTATATTTAGTACAGAAAATTATTGTAACCACTGTACTGCTTTTTGTGGATCCACATTTAGAGAAAAAAATGGACAAGCACTGATAATGAACAATATTTAAACTAACAACAAAAAGAATAATGTGAGAAGTTACAGCAAATATGATTTAATTCGCTCAGGTACTTTCCTGGACCATTTTTTTTTTTAAGAACAACAATGTCTGCTTTCAGTGACTTTTATTATTTTATTTGGTTCTTTTGCGATTGCAATGAAACAGTTATCAAATATCAGACTCATTTACTGGTATTGCATCAAAGTTTAAAACTCTGGTATTTTAGCAATGTTGGTCATTATTCCACAAATGTAGACATTATAGTTTAAAAAGCTGGCATGTTGGATCTCTAGTTACTGATTTCCTTCTCAGTTTTATGACTAACAGAGTCAAATTCAAACCATCACATTCTTGCAAACAACTTGAGCTCATAGGCAGTCCTACATCTCACCTCATAACAGTAAAGCCCGAGACTATAAAGTCAATGCTGCTCTCAAACGTAGGCCGTCCCAGGAGTGATTTAAACACAGCTGCTGCGAGATGAGTGCAGACCCTATGTGCATTTGAGTGTGTGTGTGAAAGGGGAAGTAAGAGGAGGGGGGATGCTGGTGGGGTTGATATACCTGGCCATGCTGTGTTTCCTTGTTCCCACGGTCCACTGTTAGCTAAGTGTAATCCCTGGCTTCTGCCTGAGCACAATGACAAGTATCGTGGTTTAAATGTTTTACTATTATTACTGCAGTTATCAGAGAAAACGTATGTATCAAAGTGATGATAATGTGTTTAGCTTGAATGAATACACACAATTGAATTAGCAACTTTTCAGAGACACATGCTTGTTGTCCTAAACTTTAACTTTATAACTTTTGACTGACCTGTATAACTACAGTGCTTCATCTAGTGATGGAAATTTGTTCTCTCAGATATTGTTACCTTATCAGATTTTTGATACAAATAGTTTTTTTTTTCTGTTTTCTCGGACATGTATACTTTTCACCTTTACATGTTTTGGCGGAAACATTTTGCCTCCATAACACCAGCTACTATGACACATCACACCTACCACCAAGTGACACTTCCGAGGATGGTGGAAGTCTACGCTGAACACATGTCAAGGTACGTGAAAAGTACACATGTCTAAGACAAAAGACGAGAAATAAGAAACTGAAGACATAATGAACTCATTTCAGATGATCTTAACACTATTTTTCAGGGGTAAGGTAACTATTGAGATATTTTTTCTGGACCAGATATTTCATGTGTTTTGGTTGTGGTGTGATGCTTTAAACACCTGACAGACCTAGATGATGTCAGATGGTGTAGTCTGACCTCGGCGTGGCAGAGTGAGGTGAAGCCCTACTTTTAAACCTATAGCATTGATGCACAGGTCATGTCACATTTATTTGAACCATATAGAATGTTGCAAAAAAGTATTTCCAACAACTTTTAGAGCAATGAGTGCACATAAAAAGCATGAAACTTTATTTTTGATTTTCTAACTCCCTTAAAGGCAAGTACATATGCATGTGAATGGATAACAAGGGCAGAATCAAAAACAAAAGAAAGGATGAAGAGCAGGAATATCTCTGACCCAAAGGTTTCTGAAAAGGGAGCAGAGGGCTGATCAAAGGGCACACATGGAGAAGGGTTATATCAGTATATCCCTGGTAAGTTTTTAACATAAACCTTAAGAAGAAGCCTAAAAATGAGGCTAAAGGCGAGGCAATGTCTGCCAAAATAACTGTGGTGTTACAAGATGAAGCTGAAAGACAGGCGAGGAGCCAGACACACTTTTTCATAGTTCAAAAAAAAGAATAAGGGGGGATAAAATAAAAACTTGGATCATGGTGAAATGCTGTCTGTTCTGGATATAATCAATAGCTAAAGAAGAATCCAGTTCAGGGTTGTCTCTCACATTTCAATCCCTGCTCTTCTGTGATCAATAAAAGTGAGCTGAAATCAAAGCGGGCCCTCTTTACTATTGTCTATTCAACGTTAGCAGACAAAGACTGAGGAGCCTTTGATCGCCCTGTCTGCAGGGCCCACAGCTAAACACAGACCCCATCCTCCCACTCCCACCCACCACCTCCAGGTGAGCACAGTGTGTCTGTGCCTGTGTGTTCGGGTGTGTGTGCAGCCTAAATAGAATTTTTTTTTTGCTCATGTACAAAAACAAACACAGTCAAAAAAAACAAAAGAACTTTTTATAGGAATCAGAGAGAGGGAAGCGGGGAGGTTGTGTTGTCAGCTGGCAGGTCATCACACGAGTTTGTGGCCACTGAGCTTTGCTGTTTTGTCTTTACTGCGTCGATGTGGTGTTTCCTGCGTCTGGTTCAAGGCTCCACTCTGCCAACATCCGCTGTGTTTGAGCTACGCAGAAGAACTTTCAAAATCTGTCAATCTTTGTGCCCCCTGCGGACAGAGCCGCACATTTTAACCCCGAGTTGACTCGGAGTTTCATGTCAAGGAATCTCATTCTGCTTCCCTCTACTGGTCAAATGTACTTTCAAAACTATGAATATGAGCAAGCAAAATAAAATAGTTTGTTATTCAGCTTTTCTCAGAGGGAATAACAATGCATGACTGTTTCCATGTACTTACCAAAGTCCATCACGTCACATTTGAATCTTCTGATGTAAAAAAAAGTATACTGTTTGTTGATGTACAAACATTGTAAGAAAAAAATAAAATAAAATTATATAAAACCTAAACTAGATATTGAGATAAAAGAAAAAATAGTTGTCTAAGTATTTTCTATTTAAAAATTTCAGTTGTTTTCTATTAATAAAACGTGCAAGGTACAAGAAGGACAAAGAAGATAAATATGACTTAATACCCTAATGCCAAGATCAGTAAAAGTTTATGCGGAAAAACACAGTGAAAACACCATTAAAAACTACAAACTCTTGAATCATAGTATGTTATAAATACTATATAAAGTAATAAAAAGGGTATGAGAAGTTTTGAAACACAACATATCAGATAACATTATGCTTGGGATTACATGTAACAATAAGAAGTAATAAAAATATTTAATGGTTTCTGATTGATTGTTAAATGCCATATGTACGGTTTTAAAAAGTCCACTGAAAAAATCATATTGTGTCCTGAGCTCATTAACATGTCTTAGTGATCAAATTCAAGAGTTTTACGTCTGAAAACTGGTCATCATATACCTGAATGAACACTATTTTGTTATTTAATTAAATGTGCTTGAGTGTTGGTACCATACATGGAAATGTTGAGGCGCAAACAGTCGCAGCACTTCAGTAAAACTTTGGCAAATTTACTTTTTCTCTTTGTCTTACTATTTTGTGTGCTCACAAGCTTGTGTACTTCTTCTCTCAAACCACACGACATGTATTTACCCCAAACTCCTAATTAACACTCTGTCTTTGCTCCATCAGCGAGCCGCAGAGAAGGTAACTCTCCCACCTCTCCGCAGCATTTTCTCACCGTGCTGCCGACTTGTTAGCTTCTTGTTCTTCAACCTGCCACACTCCTGCATGTGTTTTTATGAAATGTGTGCTGTTTTTTGTTATTTATGTTTGCTTGTTAAATGCTTCCACACCCAAATGGACAGTAAGCCAAATTAAAACAGAGACAAGAGGTGACGTTTTATCAAGAAAAAGTCATTAACAGAAAGGTTTAAGAAGTCCGAGCACAGACAGAAAAGGGAGCATTTTACTCAGTATTAATGAAGCCTGCCGTCAGCTCTAATAAACACTCAGATCCCTCAAAATTAATAGACGTCGTGAACTTTATAGCGCTCCTGTGTGGCGTTGTTGTGTGAGTCAGTGGATGTTTGGCACAGAATGGGAATCATATGCATTTATGCAAGTGAACAAACACGAGGCCCGGAGTGTGTTTAGAGAATTTGTTTAAAGGCCAATATTAGCATATAGCGACAGACAGACGGAGTCCTCTCACCCATACAAAATCACTTGTCCAAGGTGGGCTCTCCTGTGCCACTCAATCAGCCAACATCTCTGAAATTAACCTGATACAACAGTGATATGTAGCAAGGTGGGGTAGTTCAGAACTTTCAAACTGCTTTACTTTACCCAAATTTCCCGGCAGTATGGACTGTTATGTGCTTTAAAATGATGTTATACCATCAGCTTTCAGAACACAAACACCTATGTTTTACCCAATTTATGGGAGTTACATCAGAATGCAATCACTTTTTTGCATCATTTAGTGACCTAAAGCTTGTTTACAAGACACTCTGCAGAATATCAAACATGCAAAGCTTTTCTTTTGCAGGCACAATGAGTCGTACAGAGAGGATTTAAACACAATCAAATATCCAGTCTGTCATTGGACATACCTGATTTCAGCTGGCTGAAGAGTTAAGTTGAGTTGGACTAATCCACATTGGAGGAGGCTTTTAGATGTAAGACACTGGAGACAGTTAGAGACTGGTCGGCTTATTTTTCTGACTCATAGTAATGCAGCAACATTATGTTTTATCTTCCCAACCTGACCAACCCAGGTCCAAGCAGAAAGTGGCAAAAAGGTCCAACACACACATGCTTTACACCACTGGAAAGACAGCATTGCATCAATTAAGGGGAGCTTGATATCAAAAGACCTCCATTGATAAAGAAACAGTTTGGCAAATTTGAATAAATTATATGATATGACAAAATTTGTGCCAAAACAGTCCCAAAACATTTTGACATTTTGGAACAGATGTAAGAAAATCAATTTACATGCTATGAAAGTTGGATCTTCCAATATACATAGACAAACATCAGTCAGTGCACTGGAAAATACCATCATAATCAAGGATGAAGAAAGCTCAAACTCAAGGCCATGCTGATTGTTTTTATTCACATTAAAGCTAGGGTCTACGATTTGAAACCGCAGCCTGCCCCCCCTTCCCTCACCTCTCCCCTCCGTGTTCCAAGATCCCGCCCCCAGCTCGTGTCGCCTCATAAAGCCCCCTCGGACAGAGCTACGAGCGACTAGCACAATATATCAGCAGCAAACTCAATCAAAAACAGCTCAGCTCAACTGAAAGTATCAAACACGACAGACATCCCCCTTGTAACACACAGCAGTAGCCATTTCAATTGGACCGGCGGGAATGCGGGTCTGGCGCCGCCAGAGCGGAGCCGAGTGTGGGGGAGGATTTATCTTTCTCAGCCTGTCCTCCCCAGCTCAGCTTACAGTGCAAAACGATTAGCGGCTAACAGGCTAACCCGCCCCCCTACAAGTTATTAGCCCGTGCAGGCACAAACTAACCAGAGTTATTCAGCAGACATCTCCCACTGTAGTAAACAAAGCCATTACCTGATCAACCAGGGGCGAAACGGTCGATGCTGAAGGTCTGACGGCCGGCTGAGGCTATTCGTTAGCCGTTAGCCGTTAGCCCGCTAACAGGCCTCAACCCGCGGGCAGAGCTCCGTTGGGCCCCGCGGAAGAGGGAGGCGGCTTCGGTCTTGGCGCTAGGCTTTTCCGGCTCCATGATAGTTCAGTAGCTAACGCTGCTAGCTGCTCACCGGAGGTAGAGGGGAGGAGGCGGGACCATGGGCATGACGCTGCGTAGCGAGGAGAGCGAGATTGGATGGACTCACAGACCAACTCACGGACCAATTAATAGTCGCAGGTTCTTAGGTTTGATTGGTCAGCTAGTATGCAGCTTTTCAGCGGATATACTGAATGGATTTTTTTCGTTCTTTTTGGTCTTTATACTGTGTAGATAGGACCATAGGACCATAACAGCCTTATAAACGGTGTTATTAATATGTACAAAGCTTCCAAATCGTAGACCATAGCTTTAAGGGGACAATTTTGGAGGAGTACCAGAAGGATTATCTGTAAAAAAAAAAAAAAAAGAAAGAAAGAAAGAAAGAAAGAAAGAAAACTATAACAAACGGGTTGTTGAAAAACTGCAGATCTGAAGTCTGAAGAGAGACCACAGCTTTGGAAAAATGTTTTCATTCTTCATCAAGACGAAAGCCTGCTGACCAAGTGCTCTTTGTAAAACAGTTTCTGGCCCCAAAACAAATCGCAGAGCTTGATCGCCCTCCCTGTTCACCTGATTCATCACTGTTTTCTGTGTCAGAAGTTTAGAAAAGAACGATAGGTGTTCAGAGACAACTGTCCAAAGAAGACTCGCTGCACCACTTCTGAAGACCTGAATGAAGCGGTGTGTTGACGCAGAAGGGGAGGAGATTGGAGGAGAAAGACACACTAAAAAGTTTATGTTCCATAAAATTGTGTAGCAGCATTATTCTGTTTTTAAAATAGCCAGAGCTCATGTATTAACTGTTGAAAAACTAATTTTCACCATAAAGTTTCTTAAGGTATAACCTCTCAAAGGAATAAACACATTTAAAGCAATTATTCTGCACACCTTGTCATGATGGCCACGAAAAAGATGCTGTGGCTCTTTAAAAAAAAAACCTGAGAATAGGTATCAGCATATTGCATCCCAATGTTTATGTGAGCCTTTAAATCTGTGGACCAAATCTTACAGCCACCAGCTCGACCTGAATTGGGCTTGGAGGTGGGCCTCTGTGAGCCAAACGAATCCAAATGTAAATAAGTATGAGAAAGGAAAGTTGAGCAAGTTTTCCTCTCGCTATATGCCTAACCTTTAAGCCGAGAGGCCCCCTGTGACTCCTGGATTCCTGATTAGTTTACACTATACTCCCAAATCAGCATAATAAAGCGTGTGATGAGGCTGATGAGATCTAACAGTCTGCTCTTGTTTACCCCGCCGCCGCACCCGCTCCTTCACCGCGTGTGTGTGTGTGTCTGACCCCGAGGCACCAAGTCACTTGATGCGCCTTACATCTACCTCCTAACAAACATTTACACGCACACGCACGCACAAACACCCACACAAACCCCCCCGCTGGTAGAAATCCTAGTTGTGCTGCCGGATCTCAGCGGAGGCCGGGAATCCACATCCCCTTTAGGCTAGTCCTGGGGTGCATTTACTCCACACACATACACACATTCACACAGAGAAACAAACACAAGCCTGTAAATACATGCATGTACACACTGACGCACACACACGCTGTATCTTAATGAGAGAAGGAGATGGTACCATGAAGGCGACAGCAGAATGAAACCTACTCACCAAGGACTGACCTGTGGTTCAGGGGCGGCAGCAGCTCGGCAGGGAGCTCCTCTCCCAGCGCTGATCAGAGGGCTGCACCGCCGAGGCTGCTCGCGCTGACGGCGCAGCAAAAACCAACTGATTAAACGCCACCGCCGCCTCAGCTCAGCTGCTATATGGAAAGAAAGCTTCCTCTCTTTTATATTTTTTTCACTCTCTGTTTGTTTGTCAGTCTCCTTTGTTTTCTTTGTCCTCTGCCGAGACAGCGGTGCCAGTTGGATTGGAGCTGTGAGCGTGAGGGATTTGTGCGTAATTAGCTGAAACGCTCACCCAAGAAAGCGCAAAAAGTTAAATTTTCAACTTTTTGAACTATACTTCTTTTTCTTAACGGTATTTCACTGACACTCTGCTTCACTTTCCAGATCAAAAAACCTCGCTACATGGTAGAAATATATTTTATATGAGTCTTTGGAGGATGTGGACGGCAAAACAGAGCTGCCAACTTGCAAGTTCCATTAACAAGTTGTGCAAACTTCAAATTGAGCAAAGTCTGTCTGTGAAAGAAGTCCTGACTGTAAGAATATATGAATGCATTGATGAAATGATAACAGGGTGACAGGGAGAGAAACTGAACCCACCAATCATGTCCCTAAAACCGTCTGTTAGGTACTGCTACATGATCTGTTTGACTGTTTGTTTCACACAGAAACCTCAGAGATGTTGTTTCTCTACGTTTCAAAGGGTTTTTAAGACAACGCTGATTTCACTTTTCAGTTTTGGAATTATTAAAACTTCTGGATCAGTGTAACTTTCCCAGAACCAGAATCATGAAGGGGGGGGGCATCCAAAATGTGATCAATTATGTTTTATTTTAATCCTATATAATTAGCATTCAGTTTTAAAGCATCGTGCATCTACTTGTTTATTGTTACCTAATTAAAATGTAGCCTTACCTCATTTTTTTTTGTCTGTGCTCGATGGTTTATAAAGCCTCACATGTAGGTCAGTAATGTTGATGTGTAGATGTATCAAGACTGCGACCACTTTTTTAGACACTTCAAAAGCTGATTTACAGCAGGCCTAGATGGCAAAGAAGTAGTAGCTGTGCTGATCTGGCATGCTTATGTTGATAGTGTTAATATATGACATCTGGGGAGCCATTCAGAGAGCTTATCAGACAGGGGTGCACACTAAAAATGTAACTGTGGTGGCCAGACAGGGCAGTGAAAGCCCTGGGGTTTCATATTGAGGCCAAATCTTAAGTTAACTAATGATTTTGTATTTTATGGCATAGGTGGAAATGTAAATAGCTTTAATCTGCACTAAATGGAAAGAAAAAAATGTAATATGTTACATTCAAGGAAAAGTGTAAACTGGAATACTGTATTAAATATTAGGTATTAAAGTAAATTAAAAAAGGACACACATTTGGAAAAAAAAAAGTGTGGGAAAGTCCCTACCATTCCTTCTTGTTTTGTAACATTAAACACAACTTAAAATGTAAATAAACAGGTAAAGTTACATCAGTGAAAATAATTTTAGATTAATAATACATTAATTATTCTTTAGTTTTTAGGTATAACTTTAATGGCTCCATATTATCCAAGAAAAACTTAATATTTTCATTCATAAGAACATCTTCATGTCAACATAAAATCGCTCTTGTCCCTTTGTTGCTTGCTACATCTTGCAGAAAACACGCCCATTTGGAAAAACTGCCCCCCAGTGGTGTCATCTGGGTTTAATGCCACAGATGGGAGACACTCCCTGAACAAGGTCTTCGTACAGCCCACACGCAGCTCCAGCGCAAGGAGCTGTATTTGACATATTTATAAAGCAACAGTAAACATCAGAGCACAGCTCAAGAAAGTTAAAGCCACATCCACCTCTTGAAGAAGCCAGTTCGGCGCATAGCTTGAGGATTTACACTAAAACATCCGGTTCTGATCATGACAGAGAGAGGCATGCCAAAATCCAACCACTAGGAGAATTTTCAGCCAAGAAATGTCAGAAGTATGTCCAATGGATATTTTTGACCAGTGTGACCTTTTTAAGGAATAAACAATATGCATCACCTTTAATATTTCAATCTGTTTGCAGCATGGAAAGTGCTCTAGCCTGCTATTTAATTCTGCTTTTACTGACACTCTACAAACACTGATGCAATTTTTGACATAAAATTTCAAATGATGGACTATTAGCCTATCAGATCTTGGAGGCTACTGGAAGAGCCAATGATATTTCAAGGTTGGTTGTAGCCTCCTCTGGGCACCCTGGGTAGGCACATAGAGTGGTGCAGAGATGATTATTATTTTTAGGCCAACCCGGAGGCTAGCATTGCCCAACTCTAACCCTAATCCTTACCATATAATTTCAGTTGTATCAGATTTTCCTCAGTATGAGCTAAACAAGACATGGCTGTAGTTTTTACATCAGTACCACCGTTTATTAAATCTAATCAGAAATCATAACATTTGAAGCCCTTTTGTAGTCCTGGGTGGCAGTTTGTTAACAATCGACCCTTTTGAAACACATGACTACTCTAAAAAATGCTACTACCATGTGTTGGACTAATTTCTGCACCACTTTGTTGTTATCATGGGCCCAGTCTTTAGCATGGACAGGCCAAACAATTGCTTATGCTCCTCTAATTCTCATGTTAAGATTTATTTTATTAAGAATTCTTGAGCTGATGGTGGAGGTGGCCTCACAGTGGAGCCAGCACTTAATTATCTCCACCCACCATTTCCAGCTTTAACTACTTTCCTATCTATTAAATGAGGGCGTAAAAGCACAAAGTAAATCAGATTAAAGTGGGATAGTTGGTGGTCCTTCACAGACATAGAAGATGATGAAAGCCTGAAGTCAGAGGTGGAGGGCAGCATGGTCTGGCGTGTCGTCCTCACATCTCCATCAGCAGCCAAGTCACTGCCCTACGGACCACACAAAAGTGATTCTCCATCTCATTGTTTGACCATATAAGGTGTGGGTATTGCATTGTTGAATGTGGAGACATTCTGGCACACATTTAGGGTTTGAAGACTCTGCCCATTATCTGTGCCCTCTGGCCTCATTGGGCGAGTCATCCAAGGCTGAGCGATGACTGCCAGCGCCGGGGCCAGACTTTTCTGACTGCCAGACACCTTGTGCCACTCGAACAATGTCAGCAAGCGTATATCGACCAGTCTCAATAAACTGCATGCAAAATAATTCCACTCTTATGAAAACATTCAATGAAGTCTTCACCTCAAAAACTTTAAGATGAAATACTAGGATAAGACTTTTGTGTTGTGGTTTTTCCAACGTTCATCCAGCTGCCCTCCACCCTGCTGTACCCCCTCGTCCTTGACTGCCACAGTTTGGCCAGGGGTTTCTCTGGCCAGCATCGACAGATCATGGAAGGGCTGGAAGAAAGACAGGACAGGGGCAAACAAAGGAGGAAGCTGGCTGCCATGCCCTTGAATGACAGAGCAGAGCTCAAACAGGCAGACAATGGTCACCCTGGACATTCAGCCAAGTCAACTTTTCACTCACCCTCCCAGTTTTGTCTGCCATTTTTTTCCATAAATTGAAAGTTTCTCGTTTCAAAGTCACCGTCCACCCTTTGGCCCAGCTATGACAGCCAGGAGAGAAATGAATATCTCAAGGAAAGAGAGACCGAGCATTGAGGCCCAGCTGAAGCAGCACAATGAATGGAAGGAAAGAACGAGGATGGAAAAAGGAAAAGGTGGAAAAAAGAGATGACCGGGCAGCGGGCTAGGGAAGCAGTGGCTGGCAGCACAAAGAACGGTCCTCCGTCTGTTTCTCAGCTCCATTAATATCTGAGCTGCAGCCTGCATATATCCTCATTCATTATTCATGAGGAGGCCAGGAAAGAACACAAGCAGGGAGGAAGGAGGGGAAGCAAAGGCCAGAGATATTTCCAATCAGTCCTGGTTTAAATGACAATGAGTGACGGAGCCTGTGGTTTTATAGTCCAACATTCAAATGAGACACTGCATTGTGAAAAAAGAGCCACATGTGCAAACAGTTAATGACCAACTGGATAAATAAGAGCCTGAACACATAAAACAAGCTCCAAGACAAGAAGTAAATTCACAAAACAAACTATTTATGCTTCAAGAACATTTTGAGACCACTTTTTAAACTCTCCTCACCTGGACATGACCCCATCTTAACAGATCACATTTTGATGGTGAGCGTCTGTTTGGCTGCATTTTAGCAGTGTGACGGCTGAGGAGCAGAGAGATTTTTATTTCAGCATGTATGTTACAGAGTCATTGATTGCCATATTCTCATGTAGATGAGAAGTTTTAAAAACAGATCTTGTTATGTGGATTTTAGTCTAGGCTGTCTATGTGTCAGTCCGTTTTGGGAGCACATGCCAGGTCGGCACTGCATTCATCATTCCTGACAACTAATGTGCAATGAAGTTTAAAGAGCAGGGGGCAAACTCTTTGCCCAAAGGCTCCAGAGGCAAGAGACACCAACCTCTTCAGCCGTATTACCAACTGCCATAACCATCTGTAGTGTCACAGGAAGTTAGCTCGCACCTCCCCAGCTTCCAAACATGTTTTGATCAGAACTTGAGCCGGCTACCCTCCTGTCCACAACTCAAGCCAAAGACTGAGCTACACTGCGTCCTCATATGGAAAGAAAAAAGGTCCTCTTGGGCCTAAAATTTCACTCTACGCAGATTTCTTGTTGGCATGACATCACACTTAGCCACATGGTCACTTCTGTTAACTTGAAAGTTTTGCTGCGGATCATTTTGCTATGCTTTTGCTGGTTTCTGTGCTACTAAACTGTATAATTACATGCTTACCCATTTCTGTAGTTGCTTCCACACTGTGATGCCACCGTTATTGTTTCACAGTTGACCATGTTGGCTGATGACCCATGGCTGCCTGTGTCTCGAGTATCTGTGATTACAACAGATGTGGAAACAAACAAAAAAACATATGAATGCTTTAACATGATCTGATCAAGCTCATTAGACATATATTGGACTGAAATTTGAAAGAGATATATACTTTCTAAAAATGTCTGCCAACACCTGTTAACATAGTTACATGTTTAACACTAACATTGGTTAGACGTGTGGTTGGAATTGTTTGGGAGGTTATGTCTTTGCCAGTGTTTGTTCATTTGTTTGCCTGTCTGTCTGGCATCAAGATATTTAAAAAGGTTCTCAATACATTTTTTTTTTTTACATATATATATATATATATATATATATATATATATATATATATATATATATATTTGGGCATTTTGTGCCTTTATTGATAGGAGAGAGACAGTGGATAGGCTTGTGAAAGGGGGAGAGAGAGTAGGGGAAGACACTCTGCAAACTGGTCACAGGCTGGATTCGAACCTGGATCGGCAGAAGCATGTACATGGGGTGCTAACCACTACGCCAAACCAGCACCCCCTCAATGCATTTTAATTACATATTAACGGAATGGCACAAGTGTGAAGTGATTTGATTTTGATGGCTATCAGAAGTGTTTTACAGATTTGTTTACATTTTGAGAAAGGCTGTTTTCCATATTTTTCCTTACAACTTGGCTGGCTGAGGTTTCTGTGCACTTCTCAATTTGAAACGAAAAAGCTTTTGCATTAAAGGTTAGAAAATCTGCCGCCGGGCAGCTGCATTGTTGCATGCTCATACAACATTTCTCAGTGTAATCAAACATTTTCAAGTGGGCGTAAATGTTTTTCAAAATCAAATTATATGGACAGAACTGTTATTGAAAAACTTTATTATTAAAAAGATCACATTTGTGGCTGAGGCCACAGTTGGCATAAGCTGTATGTCTCATGTGCATCACATGCACTGGAAATCTTGAGAATAGAAGGCTTGCCATTTTTACTATGAAATGTATGCGTTAGCTATAATGGAAAGCAAATGAACAAAATGAGCCATATTTACCTGGTTTCAGCTCATTGTACTCCAGTGGTCTCCACAATCAGCAGATATCAATCCAGTATAGAACTCTGGGATGTGATGGACGAGATTTGCATCACAAATGTCCAGCCAGAAACTGTTTTGCATCTGCGTGATGCTTTCATGTCACTGTGGACCAAAATCTCTGAGAAATGAATGTGTGTCATGGAGAAATTAAACATTACTGAAGGCAATAGGGATTCTTTCCTAGTAAATGGTCAGAGAGTATTTCTGGGTCCTGAGAGTGGCTTAGACCACTTAAGCCTCTTTAATTCACTACATTTGCAAGGAGCAAAACCTATTTTGGGCATTTGAATATTAAGTTGACTGTGTGATCACAACATGCGTTGTATTGTAGCCATGGCACACAATGTGTGATCTTTGTTAAGGCCTCTAACGCTTCTCTTTTGGACCGTCTTTTTTGTGATGACGTGTCTCATGCATTTAATATTAATATAATGCCTCTGTGCGCTTAAACGTTCTTGAACAGAGCTGAGTTTGATGTTCAGTCGGATCAGTCAAACCTCCGTCCCCCCGGCACTGATGTCACTTTAAAACTGCCACATGCCTGCCACGATCATTGTTCAGAGATTAGTGAACAAAAATGAAAACAAGCCTGCTATGAACATGTTACAGTGAAAGGGAATTTTTAAACAGAATGTATAGTAAGCGTTTTGCAAAGTACTCAAAAATATTTTATCATCTCATGGGGCATCCTCACAGCCTGTGTGTGCATGTGTGTTTGTATTTGTGTGTGTTTTCCTCAAGTCTCAGAAATGGTAATGCCCTTAACCCCAATGCAGGGAAGACTTAACAGTTGGTATTGACTTTGTGAACATTTACCATTGAGGATTCAGACTATTCAATTCTATTTCAACTGAGGGCTGCAGACGGAGAGGGAGGAAGTCCCAAGGCCCATGTTGCTCTCTCGCACACACATATACTCACCCGCACACATTCAACACACACACACACACACACAAAGAGGCTGTGTGTTGAATGTGTTATTCTCCAGTGATATCGACTCAATCGGATTTTAACCCCTCTCTGCTAGAGCCGCACTGAGACAAATGCTCTCAACATAACAAAGGCTGTGAGTGTGTGCGTGTGTGTTTAGTATTGTTGTTTCAGATGTTTAGGCCTTTGAATAGCAACCACACATGGGATTGCAAATGTGCCACTTCAGTCATGGTTGATCAAAATAAGACTTTAATTCTCAGTTCTTACCTTGAATCCACCTTGTCCTTTAGAGTGACTTACATTTTTGCATGTGTACTTTAGGTTTCCAGTAAAATAATGAGTTGATTGACATTTCTGTTATTTAAATACAAGGCCACAGACTGCTGCGAGAGAGCTTAGCGAGAGCTTAGTTTATCCAGAGGACAGTTAATTGAGCCTATCAATCATTCAGAATCGTCCTGTTGGCCCTCTAAAAGCAGGGATGAGCCATGACATTCTGACCCCTACTGTTGTCTAAAACTGGTAAATAAACTTAAATAAAGTTTGGAAATGTTAAAGTCCATTATTTCTCCTCTTTGATAATACCAATTGGAGCTGTATTTTCTATTGTTGGAAAGTTACCTCTTTACAACAAGGTACAACTTAAAAGGATTGTGCTTTTGTGTAATGATCAACATGGCTAAACATGTGGGTAGTGCACGGAAAAATACACCAAAATTACCTTTTTCCTTGGAAGAAGGTCTATAGTTCCTCAGTCAAGCAAAGGTGAGGAACTGGCCTTCTTGAGCTGTTGTCTTCCACCTCGCAGTCTGTCATTGATTTCTCCGGCCTCACAGAACTTGGTCCTAAGTTTTGATATAGTACCAGTAACACCAAACAATGCTGCCACTCTGTGTATCTGAACACCCGCTTATATTTGCAGGGAAGCTTGCCTCATTTTTAGTGATGCAACCAACACATTTAGCTGTGTTGCTCATTTCATGAATGCACATGGTGACTTTGGAGGCCACTGAAGTGCAGAAAACTCATTGTCCTGTTAATAAAACCAGCTTGAGATGATATAAGATTTGTAACATGGTGATTTATCCTGCTGGAAGTAGTCAGAAGATGGGTGCAATGTGGTCATAAATGGATGATCAAGGTCAGCAACAATACTGAGGTGGGCTGTGATGTTTAAACAATGTGCATTTTACTGAGGGGCAAAAGTGTGCAAAGCAGGGGTGATTTTAGGATCTGACCTTTAGAGGGGCTCGGCTCCTTCAGAACATCATGTCGATAGTAATTTAGCACAACAGGTCACCTTTGATGCAGAGAAAATGTCTCCAATACAATATATTGGTAATGTCAAATCAACTCATGCTTTTATATAGCTTTGTCAAATTCTGACCCTATGCACTGCAAGAACTGTGTGTTTATCTATTTTCAAGTCAAAACTATCAGAAACACTTCTAATCAACATTAACTTAAGTATTGTGATATACAGTGTATCTTACTTTAAGCAATGAACGTCAAAAAATAAGGCACTGAATTGCTTGTAGTGAAGGAAAAATAACTGCCAATGAAACAAGGAAAGTTGGACTCAGTGAGGGTCTTAAATTAAGGTTCAATATCTTCTCAGATTACATTTTTTCTTGTCCTATTGACAGATTGTTTTACTGCTTATTACAAGTAACTCAGGCCTCATTCTTAGTTTTATATCTTCAAATAAGATCTTAATCCAGACATGTCAGGAAATTGTGGATTAGAATATGTCGAGTGAGATTTTTTGTCTTGTAATTGAACAAATACTCTCATCTAGATCTGAATTTTTTTCAGCGTAATCTGAATATTGCAGCAGAAATAGAGACTTACAAGAATTAAAGGATTTTTTCATGTATTGTCCAGTTTTGGTGAGCCAGTGTAAGTTGTTGCTGTAGTGTCCTGTTCTTAGCTGACAGGATTGACACAGGGTATAGTTTTCTGCTGCTGTAGCCCATATGCTTCGAGACTGGATGGACTCTGCATCCATAAGGTAGCTGCATCTCATCCAGACCGCTGCTGATTGAGTCCTCACCAGCACCAAGAAAGAAGACCATATTACATCAGCTACACCAGCTTTCTGTGAGCGAGAGGATGAAGTTTAAAATCTTTCTCCTGGTTTAAAGCCCTCAAAGATCTTGGAGCTGAATGCCTTTCAGATCTTTTAGTCCTCTATGAGGCATCCAGACCCCTCAGGTTCCCAGGATCAGGATGAAACAGAGTGAGACAGCTTTTAGGGGCCGTCCACACGGAGACAAGTTCAGGAGTATCTGCCAAGTTTATTATCGTACAGGCATTTTGCCTCCTCTCACTTGAAATTCTTCAGGTTTTTCTTGTTTATTTTGTTGTCTTACTTTCACTAATTTTATCCTTTATGCCCTTAATGTAATAATAGCCTTGTTTTTTAACTCTATTGAGCACTTTGAATTACTTTATGTATGTATATGTGTGAATTGTGCTCTATAAATAAAGTTTCTTTCTTCAAATTTTGATTACCACGACAAGGAAGTTAGCAACATAACTTGATAAAGTTATGGACAGATTTTGATGACATTTTTAGGAAATGTCCAGATTGGGACAGGGAACAAATGATAAGATTTTGGGTTTGATCTGGAACATCGTCTAGATCAGCCATGACGAAAAATGGGATTTTCATGAATAACTACTGAACTAAAATAGATGTCATTATGAATCCAGTTGTGAATATTTTTTGTGGTCAAGGAATCTTAATATTCAGATGAAATATAGGTAGGACTAATATTTATGGTGACGATCACAAAATGGGTGAGGTCCGCGCTCTCTGAGTGCTTTTCTAGTCATAAAGAGTAATTATCAGAGTCTGGATGAAAAGTTTATATAACCTCAAGTTCTTCTGTTCAATCCCTCTGACTAGTGGTGTAATGAAATTGTCAACTCACAAAACAATACGAAATACGAAACAGGGCTCACGATACGAGATACTCACGATACGAAATAAAGATGAAGGAAAATCCCCAACAGTAGGAAGTTGTGAAAAGATCTCATTTTTTTTTATTTTCTTCTTAATGCAGACATAAAAAAAATATTGCTGCATCAGTACAAAATAAATGCTCTTTGAAAAAAAACAAAATTGTAGTTTTTTCCCCTTATTTAGACTCCAGTGCAAATACAAACAAAATCTCAATAAAAAGTGCTTTGTTGTTGTAACAATCAGGATAAGAACATCCTTGAATGAAAAGGAAAACAAATAGCAGTCCTCAAGGCTGCAGTTTAGACCTATAAATGTCTGAACTGTGAACTATAATATTTAGCCTGTAACAGTGCATATACCTCTGATCTTTAAGTATGATCAAATTCTGTCAACTCAACAGTAAATGCAAAAATCAAATATTGTTTTTTATGCAGACTTACACAAACATACAGTTGCTGCCTGTCTCCAGTTCAAAGTAGTTGGTAGTTGGTAGTTGTACTCGCCGCAGTATATGGCGAACTGTAGCGGCACATTTTGCACACAGTTGTTCTTTCCGCAATCTTCTCACTGTTCTCTCGTCTTTTACATGGGAAGCCAAAATAGGTCCACACAACCAACTTATTTGACGAAGGAGCGTCAGCTCGACCTCGACCTCAGCCTCGTCTTCCTCCATATTGAAGCGAGTTTTTTGCTACAGTAGGCAGGGAGGGTAAAAAGTGGTGCGCATGCCCCTTCGCGTATTTTATTTTGTGCTTTTATTTTGAGCATCTTTAAATTTTATTTTGTCATTTCTTATTTCGCGAAACTTCATGGCACGAAATTTCATTACATCCCTTCCTCTGACCCCTGGATTTCACAAGAGTACCACTGTTCCCTGGATATCTTTTCTTTTCTTGACCATTCTCTGTAAACCCTAGAGATGCTAGTGCATGTGAATCCCAGTAGATCAGCAGTTTCTGAAGACTCAGACTTTTCTTTCCTCACAGCAGATTTTGTGCCCAAACATTTCTCAGTCTCTGGCCTGTTCTGCTGCACACTCTCTGAGGATTGATTCCACACGGCCTCACATCTTACCAGGACACCCACCCCACCCCTTCAACCACCCACCCACCCACATCATTTATACATGTGAGCATTAGGGCTTGTCACAGCCTCTCAGTCAGGCCCTTTATCAGTCCAGGCCATAGATTCTCATTAAACTGGTGAATCCTCCTCTCCCTGACACTTTGGCCATCATGCGTCCACTCTGCCATCTCTTCACCGCTGACCGTTTGTCCAATTTGACTGGACAGATAGCGCTGAAAGGACTTTTTGCTTCTTGAGTGTGGTCTTTCTTCTAAGATATACAAGCAAAAATGTGCTTATAGGCTGCTATACACAAACAGATACCTCACATTCTGTAATATCATTCAGAGCCAGAAAGTGTCTCACATGTGTATCAGACTATCTCTGCGTACTCTTACATGACTGGACCATGGTGAAATCAGTTTAACCAGTGGTCAAACACGGTCAGGAGATAGCCAGTGCTGTGTGGTCGCAAGATAAGAAGCGCTACTCCTAGAAGGCCAGGCTCACTGCCTTGTTAGTGCTGGGTCAGTGAACTGCCGTGCAGATTTTTAAATGGCCACTCAAAGTACAAGACCGGATTTTTATGTGTGTGTGTGTGTGTCAGAGGAATAGAGATGTGTGTTATTGTTGTCTTTCTGGACTTTCTCACTGAAGGCTTACTGTTTACTGCATGAGACTCCTCAGTATCGGAGAAAATGTTTCGTAGGATTGTTTGTATCTACATCCTGCTGCAGACTTGAGATTAGAGTTGAGCAGCTATTTTGTTTTTTGGGTTTTGTGTTGTCCCTTCACAGGTGCAACAGATCATCCATTTCAAGATATAATACACAAAACAGAAGTCTTTCACTGCTTCTGGTTAGCAAATATAAGGTCTTTGGTTTCTCAGACTGAAATGTTCTAATTTGAAAAGCCCATATTTTGCCTTGACTGTGGTTCATATATTCCTGTTTGATGACTGCTTGGGTATTTTCAAAATAACTCATGTAAGTGCATCGAGCCACAGTATTTACCTGCTGAAATTCAGAGCCAAGGCTGTGTATTGAAACCAGACTTTTTTGTCAACATGCTGTCACTGGGGATATCTTGTGGATGGAGAGGAGAAATACGAGGAATTTGACAAACACTGAATTACATTAGAAGATTAGAAGATCGCTGACTACACCTTTAAATGGGTACTCCAACCATCAGTGGATGCTGTGAGCATACATAGGTATGAATGTGTCGATGTGGCCTGTGGTGTAAAGCTGTTTTTAGAAGTCAAAGACAAATTAGTGCTCTTTAAGTTCAAGTCCATTTACCATTTACCAAAGTCACAATGCTGCTGAGAGCCCTTTTTACAATTTCATTGACTTTTGTCTAGTATCTGAAACAACCCATCTTCAAAAACACTGAAATATCCCTTTGAAATAATTGTAATGGCATCTGAAATTTTAATGCAAAGTTATGTTAATCTGTTTCTTTTGGCAGATATTAAACTTAGAAATGTGCAATGATCTAAGTTTTGTTAAAAATGTGAACCTCAATATTTTGAGCTTAATGGTAATAGATAATCTAAAGAAACTCAGTTTATCATCCAGCCCTTGCACACTCTAATGCATTTGATGGGTTTTGTTGTAATGTCTTAAGAATCTTAACAGCACACAATGCATTATTTGGAGGCCTTTGTTGTAAGCTTTGACCCTGTGCTGCTCTTCCTACACACACACAGCAAGTTCTTGACCTCATAGCCCCTCACTCCCACAGAGTTCACGCACAGAGAGGCTGCACAGCTGCCACTGCTGTGTGTGTGCTGCTGTTTCCGTGTCCACACGTGTCCACAGAGAGAGTGTGTGAGGCAGTGTGTGTGTGTGTGTGTGTGTGTGTGTGTGTGTGTGTGTGTGTGTGTGTGCCTCTGTCAGGCCAGCAAATGTGTGTGTGGGGAAGAAGATGTGTGTGTGTGTGTGTGGAGAGGGGAAAGACAAAAAAGGAAGGAAGAGAAAGCCTCAATATTTTGAGCTTAATGGTAATAGATAATCTAAAGAAACTCAGTTTATCATCCAGCCCTTGCACACTCTAATGCATTTGATGGGTTTTGTTGTAATGTCTTAAAAAGGAAATATCAGAAGCATTCAGTATTTAGGAGGCCTGAATAGAGGAGTTCAGCCCCTTTGACCCTGTGCTGCTCTTCTCATACACACACACACACGTGCACAGGCTTACACACAGTTATCTCCAGCCCCTCACTCCCATAACAGAGAGGCACTGAGGTCTGTGCTGCACTGCTGATGCTGCTGGATTGACTGGCAGTTCACGTGTCCACAGAGAGACAGAGCCAGTAAATGTGTGTGTGCATGTTTGCGTGTGTGTGTGTGTGTGTGTGTGTGTGCCCGAGCTATACAGGCCTGGTCTGGCAGCAGAAAGCAGTGACTCCTGGGAGGGCCGGATGTTGGGTCAGGAAGAGAGGAAAAACAAGAGCGGAGGAAGAGAAGAAGGGTTGGGGAGAGATATACATGGAAGACATGAAACCATCTATATGTGGTTGTGTGTATGTGTGTGTATGTAAAAAATGGATGCATCTTTCACCTTTGACTCCATCAGGTATCAGTTTGCCATGGGGGGATTCTCCCCTGCAGCCACATACACAAAACATACAGCATATATATGTAGGTATGTGAGCTGTATCTTAGTTGATTTTGATTCATACATTTGTCATTTCTGCTGTATGTACCTGTGTGCGTTTGTGTGTGTTTTATATAATACAACCCTAGAGCCAAAAGAGTAGGGATGCTGTGTATGTGAATGACAACAGAATGCAGTGATTTGCAATTCCTTTTCAACTTGTATTCAATACAGCATGAGGACACGGTTTATAAAAGTAAAGTAACAATCTCACTGTTTTTTTTTTTATTATTAGGCAATATACACACAATCATGGTGTAATGCCTTTAACACAAACTAAGGTAGTATCACACCAGAATCACTTGGGAAATAGCTGGTCTCAGCTCGTTCTTGACTTCTGGGGCAGTTCATTTGCCGTGAGAATTCAGTCGCCCCAGAAACCAACACCAACAGGGTGCCAAAATAACGTGTATCACTGCTGTAGTAGTAATAATATTACATTACAGCTACCATGTGACTAGGCTGTTAAAGTACTACTTAACAATAATGTTTTGATCCTTTTAAGTCACTTGCTGTGTTCAGGTACACCATACATGAAAATAGCAGGTTATCGTCACTCACTGTCTCTACAGCTGATCATTTCAGGACTCGACAACATCCTCAAGTTCAAAAACTCGGTAAGACTCCCAGACTGCTGTAGTTCACCTTTATTAAGCAGAAGAATTTATTTATTAATGATAACTAACCTACTCTCTACTTCCCCACATCACAGATAGTTTCTATGGCAGACACCTCAGGATGTGTTACCTTATAATAAGTTCCCATGCTATATGGTGTCCCATATGGTCCACCAGCGAGCATTAAAAGACCTTTTTCTTTTGAGTTTAGGGTTTTACACTTATGTTGGAAGGCATGTCATACACTGATGAATATGTTAATCTGTATAGTCTTGCAAAGGACATTTGAAATCTTTTTTACTGTTATTATATGCTAATTTTGTGGCTAGCTTGAACTGTCGTCTTTCTTCCCATATTGCACAGTTGACTAAACCTCATGGGAATGCTGGCTGTGACGTAATTGTGTTAGGCCCTTGAGGCTGGACTCAAGCCCTCCTCCCGTCTTTCTTGGACTTATCTGTTTATACCAACTACGGCATCATACTCAGATATCCACCTGCAGACCCGTTTTCAAAAAAGGTGCGGAGTCATGGACAAATACGCGTCTCCGTGTGTCAATATCACCAGATCGATAGTTTATTTTACCGGAGTCTTACAAATTCGTCCTTGTGTAAAGCCCACCTCAGACTGCTTCACAATTCTGCCCTATGAAAATAAATTGATCCAAGGTAAAGACACAAATTTGTTAGATTTTAAAATGACCTAAATCTAGAGGTGCTCCTAAAAGCACAAACCTCCACCAAAGCACCTCTGACAGCTAAGTTGCCTTTTAGAATATGAAAAACTGGACAATCATGTAGTTTATAGTTCCTTTAGAAAGATCCATGGATCCACATCAGCATTGATCACCACCATAATCTAAATTTCTTGCATCACATCCAACATTTGGAGTTATCTTGCTCACAGGCAAACAAATACAAAAACAAAGTAACAGACAAACACTGGACAAATATAACTTACACAGCAGAGGTAAAAAGTTGGGGCTGGAGCTTATTGAGCTTATGAAATGCTCAAAAACATCTGCTTCAAGTAAGTTGATGTTTGCACCATTATTGTGTAGCTATAGCTCTCAGTACTGTAACTGGCATTGAGGGAGATGGGCAAAAATGAGTCAATCCACCCCTGACAAGCCACAGTCCTGAGCTAGTTTTTTCATTTTTAATCACACATATTTAATGGGTCACAAAAAGATATCATATTAATACCCACTAATGTCCACTTGAGGAGTATTTCATCCTGGCATTGGTCTCACTTCTCATTTGAGTTAGTGAAGATAGTGATATGGAGTGTAACCATCAGAGACATGCTTTTTTAAGTACACATGTTTAACTGCTTATTGATGCAAATATCTTATCAGCCAATCACATGGCATCAACCTGATACATCAAAGCATGTAGAAATATTCTACAGTCTAGTTCTGGCAGATTCATTCTGGATCATCATGATAGAATAAAAAAGATTGTTTTAATAGTGTGGATCTGTATTAGTACCCATGGCCAAGGCCACTCATGAGAGGGGATAAAGGGAAAAGATCTCTGGGGCCTACTTTCATGTAGACCTTTAAGAGGAATAAAACTATGGTCCATCCTAGGTGTAGACCATTTTATTTTGAACCTAAATATTCACCAGTTATGATAACCACATAAAAAAAATGTAATTACCTATGTCTAAAGGTAAACCCTCTCTTCGTGCAGGGGTAAGATCCTGATTTTTGTGATGTTAATGCTGTGAATTGAACCACTTAATGTAACAGTCAGCAGTAATGTTGAGTGCAGACAGTCAGGCTATGACCTAAAACATGATTATTTTTGGCCAGCTCCAAATCTGCCCAGAATGTAAATGTTCCCAGGGCTAATGTTACTTCCAATGGCGCACATGTTGATGTTATTTCTGTCTTGTTTTGAAAACGTGAGTGTGTTACAGGGTATGTAAATTAACCGTGAGACCACTGGCATTCCCTGGACCTTTTTTCATTTCAATTCAATTTTATTTGTATAGCAGGTATCGTATTGTAAACTCGCTGTCCTTAGCAGAAGATACATCCCAGGACACAAAAGAAAAAACACAAATAAATGATAAAAATACAATGAAAATAATTACAAACTATAAATACTAATAATAAATTAATTCATTTTCTATATGCCTTTATCCCTTATGGGGGGTGATCTCAACCATTCACGCTAACACTCATACCTAAGGGCAATTTAGAGCTACCAATTAACCTAGTGAGCATGTTTTTGGACTGTGGGAGGAAGCCAGAGTGCCCAGAGAGAACCCACGCATGCACAGGAAGAGGCAGTTTGGTCCACAGAAAGGGATCATATACAGAAAGCTCCTTCACTTGCCTTTGTTTTCATATTAGGTACAGTCTGGAGGCCTATTATTATATCTGAGGAGGGCCCATCCACAAGTCTTTTCAGAGATCCAGCCATTTTTTTTTTATTGGCCTGCCCATTGCATGGGTATCTTGCAAACTGTGAAGCTGTTTTTTTATCAAAAAGGTGCCAGGCTTCTGTATGAGCCGCCTGAAATTTTACAGCATGACATCATGGTAAAAAAGTGTGCAAGACATACAAGGAGCCCAAAAAGACACAAAACCCCTCCCCTGCTGAGCAACTGGAGATGTACCTTAAGCAAGAATAAGAAATAATTCTACTTTCAATTAACAGGAACAGGTTATTAAACAAACATGCCCACCTGTCCCATCATAGCATGTTCTGCATTGTTAATCCATTCAAACACTGGATATCTTGTACTTTGCTGTATTTAATTAAACACAGGTAAAAACAGGATTTTTAAATCACTGAATTCTGTCTTTATCCACGTATTATACCATAACCCAGCTCTTCTGAAACTGAGGTTTATACATCAACATTTAATGGCAGCAGTACGGCAGGAGCCAACACATTTTTTCACCTGTGTTTGAATGCACCAGATCTGTCACTACACGGGGGGTAGAGAGAATGTCATGGAGGAGGTATGTCTTTCTTCATCGTATCCATCCACCGAGCATTTTAATTGGGCTTTTGCTCCTCGGCTGAAAAAAAAGAGAGGGGACAGAGGTGAGAGGAGGAATGAATCATAGTGGGTTAGAGGGGGTGGTGGCTGGATACTTGCTCCTCTTGGTTTCCATCCTCACCTCCCCAGCTATGGCTTTATTGTTATTTTGGCCTGCGCAGTGAATACACACACTTCAGCAGCCTTTATTGTGCTGTGTTGTGTTTGTATAAAGCTTTATTGAACAAAGGTGCAGCTGACATTCTGTCTGTGTCTGATGAGGGCGCCCAGTGGAACTAAAATATTGCTGCTGCATCCAAAGTGTCGCCTGGTGACCATCAAATAATGATTGTCAGTAAATAGAAATAGATAAAGATAAAGATGATCTAGGGTGGTAAAATATTGTTTACCTCTGGATAGTTCATTCTGATGTTAAAGTAAATTTAAACCAGCCCTAATGTTCAGTAAAAGACTGTTAACTGTAACATACACTGACAGTAACGTGCTTACTGACTGGAAAATAATCCTTGTGAAATAAATGGGTATTGTTCTACTTTATTTAAGAACATTTATGATATTAGTAAAAACTAGGTGATAACAACTGCAGTTTGGTGCCACAGCAACAGAAATTTGAGCCCAAGACATCAAAAATTTTGATTGCTTAATTTATTTGAATGATCAAAAGTTGTCACCAAGCTCCTGTATACTGTCTATAGCAGGGCACACACTGCAACTTAATCCGATTCCAGCCTCCCACCAAAGTTAGAATAGGCCTGATTGTCTGGTGATCCCTAAAGACGACCTTACCTGATCATCCTGTAGTCTGGTCGGCCCTCTGCATTCTCGACAGGGTCAAGCAGTAAAAATGGAAGTGTTGACGAGCTGGCTTCACTCCTGGCTCAGTCCACCATCTTTTCCAAATGTTGCTGATATATTTGTGCAGTATAGGTCATGTGTTTGCCTGCGTGTTTCTCATAATCCAGAGCAAACAAACATGCAAACCATGTTCAGGTGTGTTCAGACCTTTTACTCTGTTGCTGTGGTATCAAACATTTATCACTGTTCTTTTGTTGGAACAAGAATCTGATCAAAGTAACTTATGACTTACTGATGTGATGCAGCACCTCCAACTCTAAACTGAGACTTACAATACATGAATCTTCTGATAATTGCTATGGCATAAAAATATAGGCTGTAGACTAACTGAGCTGACAACCCTGCAAAGTTTTTTTTTTTCAGACAGTCAATATAGGACTGTTTTTTTGACTGCAAGTGCCACTAATTTTTATACAGCTAACAAATTTCATTAGGTTTTTTTCATGTATACTGTATTTTTAAGAGGAATAATAACAATACAAATATATTTAAAATAATAATAATAAAAATTATTATTATTATACTGTATTAAAAAGTTTGTTATTCTGGCATTTCAACAACCATTTGAAAAAGAGTGGGGCAGGTTTGAATCCTTGAGAATTAGTCCGCCGTTCAGCACTGCCAGTTCCCTCGTCCAGACACTTTGGGTTTTAGAAGAAGTTTTTCAGATATATGCATAAAATAAGGTTCTGCAATGCAGTAATACAGTAATACACAAGAGGTTCAAACTTTTTTAAGGATCTCAAAATTCAGCATGAATTGCCCACTTATGAATTTCAAAGGGTTATTGTGTCTCTAAAATGATACTTGCCAATGAATTGTTAACAAGGACCACAACCTGATGTAATCATTGATGATCCTTTTTTTTTTAAGAAAAAGTCTCAAATTTCCTACACCTAACCTCTCAGACCTTTACCACAGAGCTATCCAATGACCGGCATGTTGGATAGCCAATGACCCCCGTCACTCCCTTAACCCCAACTTCACCCTGCTTCCATCAGGCCACAGATACAGGACCCTGAAATAGAGAAAGGGCTCGCTTTAGCAAGAGCTTAATGCCCTCTGCCATTGCAGTGATAGTTTAGTAGCATTATTGTGACGTACTTTCTTTTGCATATGATGTGTTGTGAATGTTTTTCTTGTTTGTACAGACAGTGAAAACAAATTTCTCTTAGGGACTATAAAGGCTAGCTATCTATTCACACCATTTTATAACCCCAATCATGAGCACCAGGTTTATCAGTTCGTTAAATTAGAAGGAATTTCTTAAACAACAGGTTACAGCAGACATTTTAAGCTGGAAGTGTAAGGGGATTCTAAGTTGAACAACCATGTTGTGTCTCTATGGTAACCTAACAATAGCTATTAAGTTTTGTGATTAAATTTGTGCTTGAAAAATTGGGAAAGTTATGCTCACATCAGAGGATCACCATGGCAAAAAAAAAACATGAAGTTTCATGAATCACAGACCTTAATGTCCACAGTTACCTCAAAACACACTGAAAATCCCACAGGCTTTCAGTCGAGGGAACCAGTGTGACACTAACTTCCAGGCTGACCCATAAAACAACGTTATCCCTACACCACTCAGTTTCTTCTCTGGGTTAAACGAATCGGCATCGCACAATGTGATTTTTTAGGCCGTATCACCCAGCCCTACATCAAACATTCACCAAGCAGTGGACACGCTGATGGAGAAAACCTGCAGAAACAGAGACTGCAGATGTGAGTCTGTGGATCACATGTGTGTGTATATAAATATGGGAGTGTGTGTGTGTTGTATGTTGATGGTTGATGTACAGGCCTGGAGGGCAAACGCTCCAGGCTTCTCTCGTTAAGAAGCTGTCAGTCATCGGCAGAGAGGAACCAAAAGCAGTTCAAATCGCAACACTGTGCGTGTGTGTGTGTGTGTGTGTGTGTGTGTGTGTGAATACATGTGTTTGTGTGTGTACTAAATGCATTCAGCCACTTGGCTATTCCCAAAAAAAACAAGTGAGGAGAAAATATGTGAGAGGAAAAAAAGGGAAGGCTAATGTTTCAACATGAAGCAACACTGCCCTCCAGTGGTCATCAGAGGCTTCACAGCTTTACAAACAGCACATGTGAGTGTGGGATGATTTGATACATGGAGTTGACTTTTCTACAGTAAAATTTTCAGAATTTAAAGAATACACAGGATCACAAGTTCAAACTAAAATATGCATTTGTAGTTAAACACCAAATAACAAGACACTTTAATAATGAAGCCTGTGTTTGAGCGAGCATCAACACTGAGCGCAAAATGTTGCAGACAGGAAGAGGAAAGAGGAAGTGTGAAGAAGTCTTTCTGCATCTAATCTTCACCTCTCCACCCTGCTTTTAGAATACGTACAAACTCTTTGTTTCCTTCAGAGCTTGCCCCTAAGTAATATACATCAGAGGTAAGCCAGTATCTGTTATAACAGGTGTGTTACTGTTGATGATGACTTAAATCTAAAAATTCAAAATAAGGACTTGCAATACATCTATAAGCCTATTAGATTTTTATATATATTATTAACTCAACCAGTATGTTTAAGACAGCACCTGAGTTGTGTGTCTCTAGAAGCCATTTGTTGTGTAATATTGGTAGCCTTCACATGTCATCACACACATCAAATGCTCCCCTCTCAGGCAATAAAGGCTTCCCTGTGCTTTATATTTATTTTTTTATTTATTTTATTTAACCTTTATCTAACCAGGTTGGTCCCATTGAGATTAAAAACCTCTTTTTCAAGGGAGACCTAGCCAAGACAGGCAGCAGCAAAAACACAAAGTTGCATACAGGTACAAAAAGGACGAAACAAGTTACAAGCACATCATTTTGGATTAAAAACAGAGACATCTATGAGCCATATCACAGCTTAGGTAAAAACATCGGCATTGCATAGAATCTGCTTCCATGTCTTTCATTTTCGATTTGAAAATATTTAAGGACACCAGCTCCTTGAGCTTCACTTCGTTCTGCAAAGCATTCCAGTCTGATGGGGCAGAGTACGCAAAAACCCTTTTCCCAATTTCAGTTCGTGCGTTTGGGACGGAGAGCATGATAAGGTCCTGTGAACGCAAGGAATACTGTCCGGTAGTTCTTTGCATAATAAAAACACATAAAGAGGGGGGAAGCAGACCAAGAATTGCCTTATAAATGAAAGTGTACCAGTGTATTGCCCTACGGGTCACCAAAGCGGGCCATCCAACACGAGTGTACAACTCACAGTGATGAGTCAGAGGTTTAGAGTTGGTAATGAACCTCAAAGATGCATGGTAGGCAGTATCTATCATATGAAGACACTGTGCAGAGGCATGCATGTACAAAATATCCCCATAATCTAAAACAGGTAAAAAAGTTGCAGCTACAAGTCGCTTTTTTACATCAAAAGAAAAACACAACTTGTTTCTAAAATAAAAACCCAGTTTCAGTCTCAACTTTTGACAAGATACAGTACATGTGATTTAAAATTAAGGGAGTCATCAATCAGTATATCCAAGTATTTATAGCAGTGTACAACATCAATCTGCTTTCCATCAACAGTAGAAATTGCAGGAACAACTTGTGACCCATGTATATCATGGAGAAATTGACTGTCTCTGCTTCTAATTAAGTATTTTGACCAGGTTATTGTCATCTCTTGAGTAGTGGATAGTTATTTTGAAGAGGTCCTATCGTTATTCTTTTTGGTTTACATGTTCTTCAGTGTTTTAATCATGTCTCCTCCATGTGATAGAGCACCTCTGTGAACTAAACAGAAAGTCAGTTGCATTAAGACCTCTCCCTCTCCTCCTCTTCTCTTCCCTGACTAGTCTTACCGGTGGGATGTCCATTGTTTCATGAGCAAGCTCACTGCTGAGCGTAGACCTGGGATGTCCAAACCATGGCCTGGTGGCCAACTGTGGTCCACCATCCACTTTTTTTGGCCAAAAGCAAGTTCCAAAGATGATGGAAGTCTGGTCCACACTGGAGTACAAAGCTTGTGCTTGATTGATGAAGACAAACTGATTACAGCATTTAGTAGCTGCATCAACTGCCCTATATGCTTCACTGTCTTCTCTGTCAGAGAGGTCTGAGTTATTTGGACTGTGAGTTGGTTTTCTTCAAGCACCTACCAAGCTACAGCTAAGTTTGTCAGCTTTGAGCAGTGGCTTTTTGTTTTGAGCGTGAATGTGGAGATGGGACATCAGGGGGTCATTTTATATTGACCAGCAGCCTGGACCAACCAGGAACACTGAAGTCTGATTAGCCAGCCCAAAATCTTTTATAATGACTATTTCTTTTGTCAAACCATAAACAGAGCACTGTTATGAAGGCTGTTTTTCCCATAAAGCATTATTTTAAATTAAAGATATCTTAACCTAAACTGAATCAATGTAATAACTTTACCACACTTGGGATCATCATATCATAGTTCTCCATTTATCTGTTTCAAAATGATTTTTGGCCTTCACCTTTGCTGATTGTGGACAGACAGCTGAAATAGCCTTACAGCAGTTTTGCTCCTGGAGAACAATGGAGAGCACACAGGAAAACAGGCCACAGGTGGAGGAGACGTGTTTAATACACTAAAGAGCATGTAAAACTGAAAAAAGGAACAGAAGCGTGTCTCTTTGGAGGGTAAAATTCACAAAATAAATCAGGAAGACAATTGTAATCATGCATGCAAAGGGTGTTCCCTCTTTCACTCTCATTTCCATTCCCAGGCTGATTTTTTTTTTGTCTGCAAATTCTTTCCCCTTTCTAAAATTGTATTTTGAAATTGTATTTTAAGTTGTGGTATTTTAAAGAGGAAAGAAAACACATCTGGAGTTTTTTTTATTATTTAGTCGTGCAAAATTTCAATCAATCATCTCTTAATTAATTTACAATCTCTACTTGTTTGTGGATTAATTAATAGAATTTTAAGCTAATTTATGAATTCCTGTTTTGATTTTTTAATTTGTGATTATATGAGTTCTATGTTACTTTTAGATCATTTTTATCCTCCATATTGAGCCTTAGACATGATTTCCAATAAAACTTGTACGTTGAAACCTGTTTTCTTTTTTCTTGCTTAAAAAAATCCTTCCAAACAGAACTAATGAAGTAAAGATAAGGACATTTGATGTCTGTTTTATATGCACTGAGTGTGAAAACCATGGACCATGTTGGCACAGATGTTTAAAATTAGTATTTAAGAAGATAAAATGTTCACTTTTTAGTTTTTTCAAATACTCCTTTTGACGTAGTTCTCCAACACTACTAATATTTTCTCTTCTCCTGATCATGAAAAAAGATCACAGTTTGTCCAACAGGCCATTTTCACAGCCCGATAAAGAAAAGTGTCACTAAATCAGCAGAAAGGTGTACCATATGCCAGCATTAAATTGGCATCTTAAACTTACAACCATTCATGCCACATTCCTTTTCTAATGGCAGATTTTTGTAAGAAGCATCAGTTTTGGCCCAGTGCTGATGTTCATCCCTCTGCGTGTCATATTTGTTGTCTTTTTACTGCTTTACCATTCAATGGTGTCGTGGGCCAGGCCTCTACAAAAAAGAGGTATTGATCCCAAATTAATACCTAATAAAATAAAATGAAAAAATATCTAAATAAATAGATAAATAGAATTAAGATTCAACTCTGAATGTGTATTAAAAAGTGTGATTCATAACTAGGTAACAAAAGGTAACAAAACATAACACTTAAATGAAACAAGTAGAGATGCTTAGTGAGCACAAAGGCATTGCTGACATTGTTAGTCCTGTTTTTATTGAAAGGCAGAAAACTGCCCTACTGGACATGTTAATAAATCATTGAAAGTACCAGATCTGCATTGGTATACAGATCATTAAGTTTAAGTTTAGTCACTTCTCCCTTGTGTCATGAGCAACATTTCCTGAAAATGTCATCAAAATCTGTTGAATACCGATCAGCAAAAATGTGAAGAACTGCCCCATCTGTAATGCTTACAAATCTTTAACCCTGTATTGCCTGAAAACACACATAATAGCCAGAAAATTCTAATTCTTTGGACTTGAAACGTTTATTTAACTTCGTACTGAAATATTAATAGTACAAAATTTCCATTAAATTATATGTATATATATATTGCACTTCATGTGATACATTGGGTGGTGTTTTGGCAACTGATAATCCACTTAAGGGCATTTTTTTTTTAATCATTTATCCGTTTGAAATGTTTTTATGGTAATTCATTTATCACGTTGACTCGATGAAGGTATCATAAAGCTATGTATCAAATATGATACAAAAGGCATTAAGGCTTGAGTAATACCTACATATGCCTCTGTGTTAGGATCATCACAATAAAATCACTTTCTTCTTGTACCTTAACTAACACTCCCTGAAAATATCAACCACATTCGTTCTTTAGTTTTTAAGTTAACCTGTTCACAGAGTAAAGCTTGGAAACTAACAAATACTGGCAAAGACATAACCTTTCTGTAAGCACCAAAATCTTTAAAACTTTAGGCAGATGTACAGAGAGGGGTACAGAACTGAGTAACAACATCCGAAACTCTACCCACGAACAGAGTGTAGGTGTAGCGTGCAAACAGTGGAGGAAAAACTGCGTGTGTCGTGCAGGGCGAGCTAACAGTGTATTCACACACATCTCTCATAATCCATTTTTATCACACCTCCCTGTGGTCAGAGCTGTGACTGCACAAGAGGAAGTAAAAGCACAGCCTATGAGATATGTACTGCGCCCCCTCCCCCTTCCTCTGTGATGATCCCTCAGACTTTCACAGAAGAGGAGAGAACATGGGAAAGGGGAGAGGAGAGGATTCAAGTGAGGGAGGAAGGAAAGGACACCACAGAAAAACTCTTTAACATCACAGAGCTGAAATTAAAGAAGGAGAATAGATTGAGGAAGCTGTGACATAGTAGTTCCTCTTTCAAACCACACCCTCTTCCTCAGCCCCTACTTAAAGACCAGCAGTTTGAAATAGAGGCAGAAACACTTTTACTGTAACACAAATTATGATAAATCTCATCACAATGTAGCTGGAGGTCATAAATCTGTCTGCCCTAATGCTCCCTCTTTGCTGTCATTTATATTAACAATGATACTTAATTTAAGATTTCATTAGAAAGGAAGTTAGATAAACTTTTAGATTGACTCTTTTCAATTCTTGATTCCATTTAACATAGCACTGGGGGTTTCCCAAAGCTAAGATTAAACTGGTATTTCTATTTAATCTTACCCAACATAGGAGTGTTTGCAGTGTGGAAGGGACCACATCTTTCTGTGTAAATGTAAAAAGAGCATATTATTACTAAAAAAATATATGGGTAATTACTGGCAAATTAATTGCATAGTGCTGGCAAAAATTTAGCTGAATTTTGCATTTGAGTTCTGCACTGAAGTATACTGTAACTATTTGACTAACCCAGAGCACAAATAATGTACTATTGACTCCACTGCATTTCCATCAATATCCCTGATAGTATCTACTTTTAATCTGAAGAGACTTAATGTTTTTATTCTAAATTTAATTGGTAAAACAGCAGGTCGTACCTATAGTTCTGTGCATGCTAAAGTGAAAAATACCAACCCTAAATATCCTGTTTGAAATAAGTTCTCTGCATTAAAGAGCAACTCTATGATCAAGACGGAAAATCAGCAGCATTAACACCTGCCCCTCTCCCCCTCATGTGGTGACAGCTGCAAACTAAAATGTCTCATTCCCCCTGCACCCCTTATCAGACCTACCAGTGTGATGTCACACCATTGTTTTGCTGTCAGTTTCAGCCCATTGCCTCACAATAGCAGGGCGGTTGCAGAGAGTAAATGCCACATGAGTGCAGAGTTGTGGACAACATAGTGCCAAAAGCGTTGGCCAGACCAATTACCACAGAGTAAACCTGTAAGCCAATCAAAGGAGGCTGGGCTCATGTGGGGGGAGGGAGCCTTAAAGGAGCAGAAGTTTTAACAGAGTTTCTCACTGCTGGCTGAAGAATGCTGTAGCTTTCATACCAGGCATGTAAATATGGTACATTGTACTATATCAGCACAAGAATGAGCTTTTATAAAGAGGTCAGGAAGAGCCACAAGTGACCTGATTCATTGATTAACTGACCCGAGAGACCTGCAAAACTGAAACATCTGCATGAACAAGGAGAGTTACTCCACGGAGCTCAGATGGTGAGCTTGAAGAAGAGCAATCAAATAGTTTGTGTTTTCTGTGACATATTTTGCCGTTGCAGACATACATAATAACTGGATTTAGGTGATTATGGTTCTCTGCACCCCATGGAAAAATGATGAGCCTTCTGCTCTTTAGATTTCAGTGGGGGAAACGCACATGAGACGAGTGGCTCTCTCTGGCAGTCTGAAAGCTCTGGATTGATGCAGCAAAGTTCATCCAGAGTGAGATGGGCCTAAGAGGAGTCGGTTTATGAAAACTAGACCCATTTTGAACATAAGTGATTTTGAACCTTTGTGATTTTCTGCAAACTTTGCACAAATGGCCACACAGGGAATAACTATTAAGATTTAAAAGGTTAACAGTAATGGAGCCTTTTGGTCAACCTTTACATGTGAACGCAATATTTAGAGTATAATTTAAAGGATTGATATCAAACTTTGCAAAAACGTCCACATTGTTATAAAAATCTGATCATTAGATTTTGAAAGTAATAGGTCAAGGTCAAGGCTTTCAGTCTCATCATCATGCTTTGGTTGCAAACACAATTTTTCTGGCATCAAATCACAACAATACTGGGGTGCTGGTTTGGCGGAGTGGTTAGCAACCAGGTACCCCATGTACTCGCTTCTGCCGGTCCAGGTTCAAATGCTGCCTGTGACCAGAGTGTCTTCCTGTGCTCTCTCACCCCCTTTCTCAAGCCTATCCACTGTCTCTCTCCTATCAATAAAGGCACAAAATGCCCAAAAAACATTTAAAAAAAAAATCACAACAATACTTAGTTTGCTGACATATAGTTCATAGTTCATAGGCAGTTTTCTACACTTTTGCAAATAACTCAATTAAAAGTGTCAGAAATGTCGCTTTGTGGAGGTTTGTGCTCCCAGAGCACTTCTGTTTTTGCAGCAGGTTCACCTTGAAATAAAATGTACCTTATTTGGGGTTGTAAAATCTGGTCACCTTCATATAAATTCAGATTCAACTAGCTTTATTGACATGAATGCCAAGCATTATTATCAAAGCATTTCAATACTGCTACTACTACTAACACTACAACTGCTACTACCAATACTAATAATAATAAAAAGAAGAAGAGGAAGAGGAAGAAGAAGAGCCTGATTTAAAAGAGAAGGGAGATCATCAGTTTTGTGATATAAAATGATAACGTTGTGACATTAAAGGTTAAAAGAAAGCGAAGATAAAAATGTGTTTGAATGTAAAAATAAAAGACGTGATAAATTGATTAGAAAAGACTGTCGTATCAGCTATGAAGTGGATGAATGCTAAATTGGATTGTAAAAGTTCTGTAGTTAATGATGGGAGTATTTCTATATAAATGCAAACTGAGCTTGACTGTAATGAAATGCTGATGCCAACCACTGTCTGCTGGCAGCTCTCATGTTTTCATTTCCTTATGCAGCAGACAAGCATATTACTCATTCCAGGGCTTCCACATTTTTCATTTAAAATGAACAACATGGTTGAATGACTTGTCTGAATTGTGAGACTTGGACACCTCAGACACAACAGTGAGCAGAGTGTGGCTGGATTGCATTATTAACAGGACGGTGTTTGCCTAAGAGCTACTTCCTGCTTACAAGAATCTATACACTCAAGTGGAAATATCCAAATACCAAGGTCTGAGAGGAAATCCATATTTAGACCTTCACACTAAAAATGTCAGCTCTTTGTCGGAAACACTGTATGTTCAAAGTGAGTTTCAGGTTCAGGTTTATTTCCATTTAAATATGGTTACGGTTTTGTATGGTTTTATCTTTACTGAATATACAGTATATATTTTTGATTATTTTAATCCCTTCTGTGATATTTACACCTTTAACTTTTTACTACTATTGTAAATTAGGTCTTAGCCTCTACATGCTCCACTTTTAACCTTTACAAATGGTATAAACATAAAAAAGGTCCCTGCATAGTGCTGAGTGTTTTTCATCCGGATTCACATCAGCTCACCACCCAGAATGTGAATCTTTCTCCCCGGAGAGTCTCTCCACTCCTCTCCTTCCTCTTTTATCCCCCATTTTCTTGTGTATGTAAACAGAAGTAAAGCATTTTGAGCTCCAAGGCAGAGCACGATGATCAAACAGTGAGCACGATCAATGACTTTGAAGAGATCTAACATCCCCTTATAAAATGTATTTCACACAGAAGGAAGAGCAGAAATGAAGAAACTCACTTCTGGAGCCAGTGGCCACATGTTTTCTCCCTCTTTAGACGAGACAAGATTGAAGAAATAAAGAACACAGAACAAAGTTTGAGACAGAAACGACTGACATGTTTTGTTGCATGCTGCCTTGTTTGCTCTTGTGGGTTTTTTTTTTTTACGACATGGCCGAGCACTATAGCTGAAGATCAGGGAGGAGTCAAAGGGGAAGAACAGACAGTTTTAAAGTTTTACTTGAGTATAGGCTGGTGTACTGGTTGTCGGGTTTCTCTTGAAAAGTTCATCAAAATAGTGTGAGAGAAGCAATTTCAACATAAGGCCATACAATTATGGGCTTAACTATGTATTAATGTGAACATTTATAGCATTTATATGTGTTTACATAAACCATCTTTATCAAACTAGAACTACTGCCTTTGTCTGACAGTGACAGACAGTGAGATACCGATTGTGTCAATAAGGAACTGCTCTGGTGGCTTTGGTATATGATCTATAATTATCTTTTACGCAAGATTTGAACTGAAGACCTTGAACT
This sequence comes from Scarus forsteni, assembly GCA_036419115.1. NCBI lineage: Eukaryota > Metazoa > Chordata > Actinopteri > Labriformes > Labridae > Scarus > Scarus forsteni. The sequence continues at coordinate 34,283,193 of JAZDUH010000136.1, forward strand.
TTAAAATGTGAAATCCTGTCTGTTCACCAACTTAAGTCAATATTTTTGTCACTTTAAAGAAAATCCTCAAAGTGTTTTTGAAATACTGCATTCACAAGCCTAGTGTAACCCGACACACCAGATGGATCGTTCAATATGCACTGCCTGACCAAACAAGTCGCCACAAAAAAAAAAGTCACACTCTCTAATATTATGTTGGACCACCTTTAGTTTTGTTTACAGCACACATTCACCGTGGTATTGTTTCGATAAGCTTCTGCAATGTCATAAGATTTATTTCCATCCAGTATTGCATTAAGTTTTCACCAAGATCTTGTATTGATGTTGAGAGAGTCTGACATCTGCACCTTCTTCAGCACATCCCAAAGATTCTCAATGGGGTTTAGGTCTAGACTCTGTGGGGACCAATCCATGTGTGAAAATGATGTCTCATGCTCCCCGAACCACTCTTTCGCAATTTGAGTCCGATGAATCCTGGCGTTATCATTTTGGAATATGCTCGTGCCATTAGGGAAGAAAAAAATCCATTAATGGAATTACCTGCTCATTCAGTTTATTCAGGTAGTCAGCTGAGCTCTTTCCTTTGGCTATAACATTGCTGAACCTCGACCTGACCAACTGCAGCAGCCCCAGATCACAGCACTGCCCCCACAGGCTTGTACAGTAGGCACTAGGCATGATGGGTGCATCAACTCGCCTGCCTCTCCCTTTACCCTGATGCTCCCATCACACTGGAACAAAGGAAATCTGGACTCATCAGGCCACATGACCGTCTTCCATTCCGTGCTTCTACTTTCACTATTAAGCATCCTCATGAGTTCTACTGCTGTTTTACTTTGAATTGATTTGGCCAAAAGTTTGTGTTTGTGATCACTTAAAAAATCACTGTTATTTTCTGACCACATTTCTTCCTTGAAAATGATGGTTCCCCACTGTCCTTCCAGTTTTAATAATGCGTTGGACAGTTCTTAACCCAATTTTAGTAGTTTCTTCAATCTCCTTAGATGTTTCCTCTCCTTGATGCCAATGATTTGACCCTTCTCTAAACAGACTAGAACAGGATGTGTCTTTCCACATGGTTGTTTAAGAAATGAGAAGCTATTCATTGCATCAGCTTGGGTTAAATAATTTGTTGCCAGTTGAAAGATAATCACCCATGCAGTAATTACCCAATAGGAGGCTCATACCTATTTGCTCAGTTTAATCCAGGTGCTGACTTTTATTTTTTTAGCCCACCATCGAAAGTGTTCTGTAATAGGAAGGACTTTTCAAAGCATTTCCAAGTGGCTAACGAGGCTAACACAAGCATAGTAGATTTAAGCTTGGCAAGACTGAGCTGCCTGATTACAGACATTGAATTAGGCAGATCCAGCTGCACTGCAAGTTTTCATTGAATGAGCATAAGGCCCGGTTATTGATAGATAGATAGATAGATAGATAGATAGATAGATAGATAGATAGATAGATAGATAGATAGATAGATAGATAGATAGATAGATAGATAGATAGATAGATAGATAGATAGACCAAATTTTGGTGAGAGATTAATGTACAAAGTGGCTCACATAGGAACTTTACCCCTCTGCATTAATGTCCATTATTCAGTCTGTTCTGAATGTGATTGACAGTTATTGACAGAGTAATGGTTCAGTCACCTTTCGTATATGTGTTTGAAAGGATCTACCTTCCCAATACACTTTATTTGAGCAGATGGACAAATAGATACATCTTGTATTGATTTACTGCGCTTCCATCTGGCATGTCAGGTTATAAGAGGTGCACAATACACATAGTAAAGGAAAAGCATTGACTAAGGGGGGAACCAAAATCAGCACATGTCAAGCATTGCTCACAGGACTTAAAATATTCACACAAATAGAAAACAATGTGATTAAACTTGTAAATCCACTCAGTTGAAATTCGGAACATTTGAGTCAATTATTTCTCCTATTTTCTGAAACCAGTAGATATTGAATTTTATATTGTTGGAGTACCTGATTAGTCATCTTTACAATGGGGAACAACTTACAAGGATCCTGCATTTGTGGAATGAGCAACACAGTTAACCATGCAGGTAGTGTCCTATATAATAGGCCAAAATCCGCTGGATGCAAGCCTATGCAAGCCTATGGTTCCTTTAGCATGATAGACCAGTCTTCTAGGGCTGTTGCCTTCCTGGGACACCCACTTGACAGTCTGCCTTTGACTTCACCAGTCTCTCAAAACTTGATCCTAAGTTTGGAAGTGGTACAAGGGCTGACACCAAATAATGGACCTCGAGTTTGTCAATGAAAGTATCTATCTATCTATCTATCTATCTATCTATCTATCTATCTATCTATCTATCTATCTATCTATCTATCTATCTATCTATCTATCTATCTATCTATCTATCTATCTATCTATCTATCTATGTTATAAGTAGAATTGTGATAAGATGTATTTTGGGTTGTCAGAGCAGCATCAACATTAGTACAGAAGCCCCCAGGGAACAGATATCCTAATTTGTCCCTCTCTAAACAAGATTGAGGAAGAAGTTGTATACAAAGTACCAGACATGAACAATGTCCATTTTGATTGTACTTTATAGTCTGATTTTTTTACTTTTTAACAGAACATGGCAGATACCTAACTTTAGAGGAAGGAAGTGTTAGAAATAAAGTGAAGAGGGTTTCACTTTTGTTTCAAATTCCTTATAAAGAAGAACATTTAATAAATTAAAAATGTGAAAGAAGACGAGACAATTTTAGGCCTTGATGTTTGTGAGTCTGCATTAATGTGTGTTGATAAGACTTAAAACCGTTTAACTAAAGAGCTGTCATCCTTCTAACGACGGCACGCACCTAAAACTAATATCATTTCTTATTTGAAAACTTGCTCTAAGGGTTTTCACACTTCAGCGAGACGCATAAGATGATGAGCGAAGACTTCCTGTTCTCGGTGGCGTTGCTGAAATGAAACTTCCTGTCACTGGGGTAGTGACAGGCTTTTTTCTGTGTGTGACATCACTGCTACTTACTTGTCTTGAAACCAGAAGCAAAGTTTTTAGGGTTTGGGGAACAAGTCCAGGAAGCTGCGTCAACGGATAAGACAAGAAAACGTATGTAGCTTCATAAGAAAGAACACAATTTTTAAGGTGTTTCTCTCTTTAGTGGTCATATTTTTTAGAGGAGCTTGAAATTGGGTGTGACTTTGTTCCTGTAGGACTGTTCTGCATGGTGTACAAACCCTAACTCCTGGACATGGCAGGTCTCTTTGGTCTGAAGATCCTGCTTTTCTGGGCTGGAACCATCACCTTGGTAAACTGTAAGTAATGCATTTAACTACCCCAGAAAGACTGTGAAGAGGAAGTGCTGTTCTATGAAGTTTCTCCTCATATTTAAAAGTATTTAAAAAGGCAAAAAAAAGTCCATAAATGATTCAGAGTCTGAGTGATAGCCAACTCCAGGTGATGAGGAGTTTTATTTTAAACTCTTGACTCTTTTTGAAGTTGTAGCATCTGGTTATTGAACATGTGATTCGTGTTTATGAGGAAAAAAGGTGAAGATTGTGAAAGAGACATGAATCAAACCATCAGAAAACACAAATGTAATCATTTCAAGAGGGCAGAGATGACAAGCTACAGTATATCATGTCTTTGAGCTGTGCCGACTTCATGTTTCTTAAACTTTTCCAAAAGCCGAGAACAGAAGACGTTAGAGCGCTCAGCAGTGATGTGAGGAGCTGGAGAAGTGACAGCTTTGTGCGGCCCTTTGGCAAAAGAATAAACACTTATGTTCAATCAAAGACGGCTGTTAATAACAAGACACTCTTTAAAAACGTCTCCTTTCATTTGTTACTCAGCTAAGGGAATTTTTGCAATCATGTTTCTGTTCTGCTTTGACATGGTTTTTGTGTATGTGTGATGTTGCAAGTGTGTGTGTGTGCACTTGAGAGATGGAGGGGGCTCTGTCAGAGATGAAAAACATTAGTCGGGGTGTGTCGCTGAGAGCGCTTTACTTCTACCCTGGTGGCTGTGTACATGATACAAATTTGTATGTGTATGTGTGTGTGTGCGCTAACCCGGACCCACCTTGCTGCTTCTTGCATCATTCAGAGATCTGCTGCCTCTCAGAGCATCAAATAATTTCTGTTTTTTCATCCTAGATGTCTCTGTACAGGGGCGCTACCAGAAATTTTGGGCCCCATAAAAAGACATTTGGCCCTATCTGGAAACATTTCTGCAGAATTACTTAAGCTATGCACGTGTCAAGCAGATTAATATGTATGACTTTTTTTCCCTATGAATGTAGATCATATACTGTCATAAAACCTCATATCTCCATTTTTTTCTGTTTTTCATTGTATTTCATAAAACAGTGCCATTGGTCACCTTTTATGTTGAGAAGTGGGTTTTCTTCTTTCAACCAAATGAAAGTACAAAAAATATTTGTAATCAAGACAAAACAATATTCATTCATTCGGTAGTAAAGTTTTTTCTACTTAATACTTAGAGACAAATTGCTTTGATAAAGATAGATCTAAGCAGTATAGAGCACACTCTCTTCAGCTAAAAATAAAAAGTAAATATTTAATTAGACATGAATGATGTATAATAATCGCTTTCATTAACCTCTTGTGATTGAACTACTTGTTTAAAATATTGAAAAACTTCTTCGATGAAACATTTGTCTTACTCTAAAACCTGCTACCTAAAGATCCAAATACATGCCGATTAGACACCTGGGTGTACATCAAAATGCTTAAATTAAACTATTAGCATCCAGAAAGTCTTACTGAAAGGCTGCTGTTGAAGTTTAGCATGTGGTATTTTGGTTAGTAGAGCATAAAAATATATCAATACACCCATGGCACCAGTCTCTATATAAGCCAACAACCCCCACCCTTAGCCGAACTCTATTTATTTCACCAACATGACATTTCTCAGCACTAGTACAAGATAAGATGTAGACCGCATCAGCTATCGCTTTTTATTTATGTCTACGCCTCTCCTTCCATCATGCTACGATAATAAAAAATACTTCATTCTTAAAATTACTGTTCATGTTGAACAAGGGAGCCCATTGACCATCAGATACAAATTTTCTTTCATTTAAGCTTACAAGGGGTAGACAGAATTTTTTATTTTTTAAATTTAAGAAAGATTTAAGAAAGATAGTTAAGTATTTCTGCTTACAAGATACTGTTTTGAAAACTTGACTTTGGGATGGATGTTATAACCCACCAATATGGAAAGAGGCAGTCAAGCTTAAAATGGAGTCCTCTTTCAAAAAGCTGTTTCACCGAAAAGTTCAGTTCAGTCAGAACCGAACAACCTGCTGAAATCCAAACCAAGCATCAGAATGAAGACGATTTAAGTTACTCTAAATGTGGCATTGTTTTGGTGACAGACAGGCTGGTTTAAGTAAGTAAGTTTTTCAGAAAATGCCTTTACAAAGATCCACACTCCTCTCTAGATCTGCTATTCCCATCGCCTGTTAGCTCTGCCATGAAAAGACACCTGTTGCTCCCATCTCAGTGCGGCTCAAAGTCATTGACTTGAATCCGCTGCCCCGAGTGGTGGAACAAAATTTGTTCAACTGAGTCACATCTACTTTTAAGAGAAAGTTGAAGGATTAGCTGGTCACTTATGTACTTCGTCTACTCTTCTGCTCTGTAGTCTTCTGTGGCAGAGCGAGTAAGAGGGTTTAAGACCAACACCACACTGAGTATGTTGATGTCAGTGACATGAGGACTTGATGATGACCAGTGTCAGTAGTTTCCTTAAATGTCTGATTCTCATGCCTCCAAACTCCATCCCTCACACATCAGTGTGACATCCTACCATTGTTTCATTGATTCAAGCTCATTGGCTCGTGAGGGCAAACTCCATGCTGAGAATAGATTGCCTAAGGAATGCAGAGCCATGGAAAACGGCGCTGAACTTTTCTAAACTAAGTAAGTAAGTAACAGGAGCCTCAACAGAGCATCTTGGTTGGAGTGAGAATATAGGTGGATCAGGGAAACATAAAATTATGAAAACAGCAGTCATGAACATGCTGTAGGATTCATTAAACATTGTTAAATTGTGAAGAAGCAGTTTCAAGATAGGAAAAAGGAATAGTGCCTTTGTTAGATATTAAAAGAGTCATGTTTTTACAAATGAAATGGTCTTTCTGATAAATAAAATATGGACAAAATCCCCTTTAGTTGTATTCATACATCTTTCTACTGCCATTTTAGGTCATTTTGTAACTACACCAAAAGTCTCTCTGTGGTTGGTTTATTATCATAATAAATTATGAATATTATTTAAACTCCATTCAGCTCATCCTGTCGTTGTTATAAGTATAAAGTAAATGTACAGCAGGATTAAATCGACCCTTCCAGCCAGAGGCCATGCCATAACTGTTTTTGTTACTTAGATTTATTTGGTCAGAGCAGCTTGGTCCCCATTTTGATGCAGATCATCGCACCATTTTGAGCTAAGGCAGTTCACAGTTGTATGATCAAAAACATCGACCACTTCCGCCTTTCATTCTGAGTTGTCTTTACTTCCTGTCACAGCGCTGTGGGCAGAGCACATTGAGACAAAGTGTTTGTAAATGCTCTGAGGACTCATGTTGTCTGAAAAGGGGAAGCGCAGTGTTTAAATGAAGAAGTGAGGTAGTACAGAAGTGTTAAACATGCTTCACAGATAAAGACTTCTTGGAGGTGGGAGGGGCTGTCAGACAAAGCAGGGTTTATATGATATAAAACAAGGAAGAGGGGAGATTGAGAAAATGAAAGCTGACGACTGATAAAGAGGAGATCACAGATAAGAAGCAGACATGAGGCAAGGTGAAAGTAACACAAGATGTTTGGGAGAATTTGAGCTTTTACTTTAACAAACATCAGATTTTTTTTAGATTGTGTCTTTTAATGCCTGTATTGATAAAGATGGAAACAGGATTCAGTTCAAAATAAGGCAGAGAGGATGGAGAATGGCATGTGAGGAGGAGGCTGGCTTGAAACCCATGCAGCTTACATCAGTCTGCGTTTACATGCTGTCAACCGCCCTTTCATAACTGGAATATTAGCAATAACCTGGTACATGGTCATGTAAACACCAATAACCCTTTTGAAAAAGTGAAATATGCTCATATTCCTCTTTAAAAAACCTAAAAATCACATACATTATAAAATGTAATTATATCATTTTATGATAATAAAATGTGTATACATCACCAAATATTTGGTGATGTACACCTATCGGGATATCCCCATTAAAAGGAACAATAATTTGTCTTCTATTCGCAAGGAACCTTGGTCTTTTTAGTACAGGAACTACTTGTTGTAAACATAGTGAAATGAAAGATGACACCACACTTTTAGAGCAAGGAGGAAAACACTCACTTATCAGTGTGGTGAGAAAGATAAACATTTTAGAAATTAACTATGTTGTGTTGTGCTGTAATTATGATCTATTGTCCTGTTATATGTCCGGCTTTTGTGTGTGTGGTGTCTTTGCCACAATGTTTGTGTGTTACCTGCCTAGGGACTGCAGGTGTGAATTAGCATTGATGCTATAATCCAGCATATTTACATCTATTGTTCTTTGAATAGTTGTTCATTAATGTGCACTGATCCTATTAGATAAATAAATTAATAAATATACATGATTTCATTTGTAGACCGTACAAAGTACCTGGATAGCAAGATATATAAGATGGCACATGCCTCCTCCTAAGTGGTTGCTCTGATCAGTGTCTTGATAACGTAATCGACGATTCTGTGGTAGGATAAGTACACCATTTTCTTGACTCTGAACTGACTGGCAGTGACACAGTTCTCTGCACAGCCTCTTAGTTTATATAGCATGATAGCAACACACATCCTTAAAGGCACCAGTGTGCAAACAGTGATTTCACAGGGCTCCATCACCCTCTTCATCATCTGGTAAAGTTAAGTAAGGGATCAACGCGACATACGGAAATTGTCACACCAGTCGCCGTCAGTGAATTCCATCATTACTACTCGTTTCCACCAGTCCTTACTGCTCACCTTCATCCAAAGTGTCCGGGGGCTCTGGTAGAAACGGATAGCATGGACATGGATGGCACAACTCTGGCTCCATTTCCTATTTCTTCACTTTTTCACCTTTCATTGACGAAGAAAGTGACAAAGAATAGTGTCAAGTACTGGTGTTGGTCAGTGCTGTTGTTGTTGTTGGTGTTGGATACAGGAAGAAGAAGAAGAGGAAAGGTCGCACATTGCATTTTCAAAAGACTTTCTTCATGGATGACATTGTGTCATGTATCATTGTTTTGATCGGGGTATCCCAGTTGATTACAATAACCATGTACAGAGGAATAACCCTGTTTGCTCATGTATGTAGAGAGGTTATAGTGGGTTAGAATGTTTCAGAAGCCAGAATATTGACCTTTACCTGAATATTGAATGCATGTAAACATAACCAGACATGAATGGCATAAACCTCATTTACACCTGTAAGAAAACCTTAAAATTATCCAGACTTAACCCTGGTGAGCCTTATGTGTGAATAAATACAGCTGAGTTTGACGTCTGGACCACCTCCTCGTATTTTTTCCACTTAAAGGCTAGGTGGGCCGACGTGTGAATGCAACAGCAAATAATCAGGCAAATTCTCTGAGGGTAGGTAGGAGGGGTGATGACATGATCCAGCGCAAGCGTCCCAAAACCAGTAAAGGGAGACTTGACAGGATGGATATAAACAACTACTTAGTTGTGAGAAGTTTATTTGATTGCAAGGAGAGTAACACAAACTCAAATGTGCATCTGGACATCAGAATTTTTCGAGTCTACTGAGCATGATCAAAGTTCTGTAAACATCTGCTCTTAAATGATCACCACTTGGTCTCACATGCACACAAACTGTCATTTTGCGCTACTTTTGGATATGAAGCTAAAACACTGCAGCATTTTTCTTCTAATCGTCGTGCACATAGAAACGCTGCACACACTAAACACACAGGATGCAGTAAAAAATATGTTGATCCTCAGATTATGTTTTTCTAAAGTATGCTCTCAACGTCAGAATAATCAAGGTACTGAACACTTCCACATGACGTGTAAAAACATGATCTCACTTCAGTTGATGTTTATGAATGACCTTCTTAGTACTCATTAACAAAACCAGATTTGAAATGTTTCCTTTACAATGTTTCTTCAGCTGTATTCTTTTTTTATGTGAGTTCAACCCACTGGGCAGTCTGTTATAATATCTGTGAACACTGTTATAAGCGAGGTTCATGAATATACAGTCATGGCAAAAATTATTAGACCAGCCTTGTTTTCTTCAATTTCTTGTTAATTTTAATGCCTGGCTCAACTAAAGGTACATTTGTTTGGACAATTATAATGATAACAACAAAAATAGCTCATGAGAGTTTAATTTAAGAACTAAGAACTTTTCATTTTCCATGGTTTTCTTGATAATAACCAAAATTACTTAAATTCTTACATCAATAGCTATGGCATTGTACCGCCAAAAACACTACTTTTAAGCATTCCATGTTTTCTTTTCTGTTTGCTTTAAACACATGATACACACAAGAGTTAATACTTGATTGCATAACCATTGTTTTTGATGACTGCAGCCATGCGTCTTGGCATGCTCTCCACCAGCTTCTGACATTGTTCTGCTGTCACAGCAGCCCATTCCTGTTGGACAAATTCAAACAAATTTTCTTTGTTTTTGGGCTTGTGGTTCTCCATTTTGAGTTGATGATTTTCCACAGGTTTTCAATTGGATTAAGATCTGGTGATTGAGCAGGCCAAGGCATGGTGCTTAATGTTGTGGTTCTCCATCCAGGCTTTAACTGACCTACATGAATGCCGTCAAAGAGGCAGGAAAGAGTTTTCCAGCTGATGGAAGAAGACTGTTTTCAAGGGTAGTCCTGTACATGACCTGGTTCATTCGGCCTTCACACAATTGCATTTGCCCTGTTCCTCAGACTGAAACAACCCCAGATCATGACTGATCCACCCCCATGTTTTACTGTAGGGGCAAGACAGTCTGGGTTGTAAGCTTCTCCAGGCTTCCTCCTAACCAGTAAGTTGGCTGGAGTGGGCATCAATTCAAAATTGGATTCATCACTGAAGAACCTTAGCCCAATCATCAACAGTCCAATCCTTGTGGTCTCGAGCAAAGAGTAACATCCTTACTATATTGCCTTTCATTGATGAAGGGCTTCTTGCGTGCTCTGTGTGACTTCAAACCAGCTTCAACAAGTCGGTTTTGAACTGTCTTGCTGAACAAGTCACATTTCTCCACAGTGCCCACTCATTTTTAAGGTCCCTGGAGGTCTGTAGACGATTCCTGACACAGGAACGGATGAGTGCACGGTCATCTCGTGGGGTAGAAAGACGTTTCCTGCCACGGCCAGGTAGCAATTTGGTAGTGCCATGTTCAGCTTGGTTTTTTTTGTTGTAATGAGCGGCTGTCTTGGAGATCTTCATTTTTTTCGCTACCTGTCTCTCACTCATGCCAATTTCCAGCAGTGCCAAGATGGCTGCCTTTGTGGCTTCACATAATTCTTTTGTTTTAGGCATTATGTGAGAGCTGACAACTTCTGAGTTGTGCTACGGCTTGAATGTAAGCAGGAAACCACTCTAGGCCTTTGCATGTGCAGTGCTGCTTGTGACATGAAATGGCCTCTTATATACCCTGGGAATCAATTAAGCTTAAGAATGTCAAATAGGACATAAAGTATTATGTGACCAGCTGCATTTTTTGTTGTGTTCATTGTATTATACGTTTAGTGGTAACAGATATTAGAATGAACAAGAAATTGAAGAAAACAAGGGTGGTCTAATAATTTTTTCCATGACTGTATATACAAGTATTAGAAATTAGTTCTGTGTGCAGAGCTCAGCTTTTGTGTTTTTGTGTGTTTCTGAATGAGTTGCACATGCAGGAGAGAATATGGACAAAAAGGAAGTAGAAGAATGCTCATCAGTTCTCTGTTAAATTTAAACTTTATTTTACCGAAAGAAAAACAAGCTCAAGGGAGTAGTTTTGATCTCGTAGATGTGTCCTTCTACTGCATACTCGAGTAGCAGAAATCCTCGACCCCACAGTCTTAGTCTAGATTCCTGCTGGTTTAAGGTGTAGTTATTTTGCATGACCTCAAAATTGGTACTTGCCAAGTGTTGCGCATGACTACGCCTTATGTTCAGACAAACACATCCTTGGGGGCATGTTTATGTTATTTAAATAAAAAAAGAAATCAATGAGTCAGTCATTCAACCATCCATTATTTATTCTGCTGGGGGCTGGAGCCTGTCCAAGTTGACACTGGGCCAGAGACAGAGTCATATCTATGTTGCTAAAATTATTACCAATACAGTGCACTTGATCAAACATGGCTGACCTTAACTTTGATTACTGTATTCAAACCACACCAGTTACTTTAAACATTTCATCATGACCTACATGAATGAACACAGTCAAAGACAAAACTCAAAAACATAAAACAGGAAAATATAATTAAGAATAGAAGAAGGATCAGCTGCCATCACTGTTAAGTTTCATTGAAAAAAAAACATTACGTTATCAAATATACACAGTGCGTTCAGATTACAGCTTGTGCACCAAAAGTTTTCTTTTCTTTACTCTTCTACCTGTTTCATCTTCAGTTCTTTGCCTTTACCTTTCTCATAATACCTTTAGCAGGTTGATGAAACATTTTTAAAAATCAGTTTCATCTCATAATTTGCCCTGAAGACGCTAAAAAGGAAGCATAACTAGGTTAAACAAAAAAAAACATCTTACTATATTTTGTCTTATCCTTTTAAGAGGGTTTTTTCACCCATGATAAAAGTCTTTTGAAAACAGTTTGTCATCATGTTAAGCTATTTATGAAGCAAAATTATGTCACTAAAAGCTTTCACTTAAACAATTCAAATGTCGCCACAGAGGACTAAGCAAATTGTCACTGCAGAGAGAGAGAGTGTGTGCATGCATCTTTGCTCAGTTTAGTAGAACAAGCGTGCACAAAACCACATCCTGAATCTGTTTGACTCTCCTCCATCACTTTATCACACTATGAACATTCACTTTTGCTATAAAGAGCACAAGATGATTTATAATGAAGTGAAAACAGAGTATGTAGCTCCAGTCACTCCACTTAATCAAATGTGATCTTCTATAAGCGGTTGGTTACATTAAATCAGCTCGCTGTGATGGTCCAGATTGTTAAACCTTTCTGCCAAGATAATTGCTCTGTTTCCTTTTTTATAATATAGACTAAAATGTTAACAAAAATGTAAATTATCTTACAGAAAATATCTAAGAAAAGATAATGATGTTTTGATGTACTCAAAAAAACATTTTCCTTTTTTAAGGCAGTGGAGTAATATAGTCTGGTTGTTTAAAATGCAGTATTTTATCTGTAGGAACTGTTTAGAATATGTAATAATATTCATAAGTACTTGTTTTTTATTTTGCTTTTTAAACTCATTTTTCTTGCAGATGTGTGAGCTTGGGTGTTGGCTTAACAGACAATTTGTTCTTGCAGAGGAGGCTCATGCTTCTACACATTCAACACCCCTGATCTATCTTTGATGCTAACCACGTTGGTCTTTGGCACAGGTTAAATGATATTTGGTTTTATTGGAAACCCTGAAATACTCTGAAAATATTGAAAGTTGAGAAAGCAATGTGTTAACATCGATAATCCATCCAGCTTTTAACCCTCCTAACTCGATGCAATCCGACGCAAAATTGATCATTGTTAACTTATACTGTATATCTAGAACTTTATCCTTTTTGGGGACTGCTGTGTTTGAAAGCTCTCTTTTTGTCAATCTAGGGTGGACTTCATTTGTATATACCCCATCCAAAGCTTTTGTAATCCTACCATGAAGTGTTTTTTCAGATTTAAAAAAAAAAGGTATCTATCGTGATAGATCGGTAATGGTGTTGTTGGTCATAAAACCTTTTATACATCAATCTTACATCCTTGAAACATACGTATTCTAATGGCCCAGTTTGTCCTGAATAAATGATGTCTGATTATTGCTAAAATAAATGAAGATCTGTGTCTGATATTACCAAAAATATCCAGAGAATCTAAAAGTAGCAGAAAATGGCATGGATTTGCAAGTTTTAAACAAATGGATCTGTTTTTGGTCCTTTTTTATTCATCATTTGTACAAATAAGTGAAGCAGAAGCAATGTTGTTGTGAGGTTTCCTGTTCACGCTGAAAATATGGTTTTATATAACCTTTACCCTGAGATCAGGATGGTATGATAGTTTTTACCTTGAATGATGAGATGATTTGGTTTCTTTAAGCATATAAATAAATTTGTGTCTTGCGGATAGAAAATCTGCTTCAAACCAACATTATTGATTGATAGAAAAAACTGAGGGTGAAACTGGGTTTCTTCCATAAAAACAACACCCTTTTTTCTTTGTCACAAGAAAGAAACATATACTGTATGCAACAAACATTTCGGTAATTAACTAAATATACAATTATTTGCATGCATCATCATAAGTGGTAAACTGTCTGCTGTTTTGCATTTTGTTCATGGTCCTGGGTTGGTTGGCCTCCTTTATATCACAGAGTAATTGGACATTGATATGTCCTTCTTCATGAGTCCATATTTCATGATGTGCCCCCTTTGTGCTCTCTATTACTACATATGCACATCTTACAAGCCAACAACAAACAGCCTCATCATCCAGTACAGAGTATATATCTGGTTTGTCTCGTTTCATGAAATTCAAAGAAAAGAGGGTGAAAAAGACAAAGAAAAAAGAGAGAAAATAAATGTATGCCACTCTGTGTCTTAAGGATTTACCTGTGATTGCCCATATTTCTCTGTTTTAGTCTTTATTCATAACGTGATCTAAAAAGATGAAGTACATTATTGCAAGGAGGATGAGGAGGAGACACCGGGAGAGGATATATCACCAAAGGTTCTGCTATTTGGTGATGACAAATGCAGGTGGATCACAAAGTGTGATGAATGCATTAGCCTGCTGCTGAGTCAAATGTAACTGTCTCATAATTTTGTACTCCTACTTTTCATGAAAAAAGAACAGATTGCAACTGTACCGCAAGGTGGTCCACGCGGTGACGCGCAATGTGGCCTCTGATGCGGGCCCCTTCGCTCTCCCAGTTGTTGAAAAAGTGACAGCGGTTTGGGGTGCTAGTTTGGCCAAGTGGTTAGCAACTAGGCACCCCATGTGCTTGCTTCTGCCGGTCCAGGTTCGAATCCCGCCTGTGACCAGTTTGCAGAGTGTGTTCCCCAAGTCTCTCGCCCCCTTTCACAAGCCTATCCACTGTCTCTCTCCTATCATCAAAGGCAAAAAATGCCCAAAAAAAAAAAAAAAAAAAAGTGACAGCGGGCTCTGACCATCTCCTCTACCAGATCTTTCCAGCACACCATGCCCACGGTGGCGTGGATCACTCAGACCAATCAGTCACTGCGCCTCGCCAGCAGCACATTCATAGGCAAGGAGAGGCGTTCATTTGATTGGTGAACACTTGGCTGTGTTAAAACCACTCACGCCTTGTATCCTCCCTCTCTGGCGCTTGCGTGGCGGGCAGGGATGGGTGGGCGTGGGTGCGCCTTGCTGCACCATGCAGGAAACTTGCAAAGTGTGCTGGACACACCATGTCTGTGCCACGTCTGCGCCTGTTTCTATGAAATAAGAGCCCTTTGTGTTTCTGCACAATTGCTTTCAGACCTATCCCTTTTGTCCAGATCAAACAAACTCTTGTTCACTCTTTGTAAAGTCTGGATCATTTGTGGTTGTGTAAAAGCTTCCACAAACTCTGGCATGGACCAAAGAACTGAAATCTTGTCCACCTGGTCTCTTCATTTGCTTCCATGTAAACCAGAGCCCAGGTTGCAGTGGATGTGAAAGCCATCCAAACCAGACAGAGACCAAACATGCCAAATGAACAAAAAAATCTGTGAACTTTGGCTTGGCTAACAATAGTAAAGAAGCTAGCTGATAATATCCTACAGGGAGTGGCAAATGTTAACACTGACAGCACTGCCACCCTTCAATTTTCTTAACAAGTTAAAATCTTCAAGTCCATGTTGAGTATGGTAAAACATTGTCATCTAAACAGCCAAAATACAACTTAATCTTCATTTTATCACTAATACAGAGCTGCGTCGAGGTGAACAATGTTATTACTATGAGTTGGTTGTGTATTTCTGGGTCATAGTGCAACGATAGGCCAGACTGCAGTAACAGACGCCGTAGCTACAGCACCAACTGGTGGTGGCTGACTATGTTTATCTACATCTGAAAGGCTTTGGTCTACCTGATAAGATGCGGTGTGAAAGAAAACTAAACAATGTAAATACACACCTGACCAGAACGGGTCTGCCAGATTGTAGGTGTGAGAATGGCCTTAGTTCCAGTGTTTCACAGTCTGAATGAATCTTCTACTGTGTTTGGAGTAATGTTACTTTAACTGCTTGAACAGTTTTAATGTCTGCAGTCTACCATGTTTTAAAAGATTTTAACAATTAGCGAGTTGCCAGTCTTAGTTGGACAAACAGACTTAATTTAATGTGCAGGCATCCTGTCCAAACTAAAAGGTGTTTTTTTATAGAAGGTGTTAAAACACGAATCAGGAAATAGTGGTTCATCTTTTGATACAGTGAGGTCACATTGCTATGGCACCCAGGTTGCAAAGTGTTGCTGCTTGCAGAACTTCTGATCAAAATGGCTGCTTTTTCCTCTTTTGGATTTGATCATACCACAGCTCTGCACAGAGTTTCAAGACTTAGATGAAAGTCTGTTCTTTAAAAATATTAAGCCTAAACTTGCATCAATAGCTTAATTCTTTTTTTTTTCTGCACTTTATGTCCTGCTAATGGTTCTTCTTAAGGGCAAAAAGCTCTTTTTCTTCGGCACACTTGCACAAAGCAACATTCAACACACAGTGTACCACTGAATAATTCTGAATATAGCATCACCAGCATTTTACATCGTGCCATAGCTTTAGCTTTGCCCCCAATACCTCATACAGTTTTCATTTATTTGCTCCTCTCAGCTCCAGTCCTATCAATGTTATCGATATTAGGTTCTTCTGAAATCAAGTTTTATTTGCTTTCTGAATTACAGAAGTCTATTTAATAGAAAGCCATTTTTTTAAATCAAATGTCGTACAGCTGTTTCTCTTTAAATCAAGTTTTTTTCTTGTTTTGTTTGCACTGCATGGTAAATTATACAATTCCTTTACGACATTGTGTAAATGATATTCTCCAGAAACAGAAAACACTCTGCAGCCCATCAAGAAGTCTGCTTTTGACTCAATAAAACTCTAACTGCTCCTATTATAAGACATGTTAATTGGACATTTTTTTCTCATAATGAAATATATTATATATGAAGTGTTTATTTGTAAGATATAACTTGGCTTGAATAAAAAATGTACCAAAGCTGGTTGGCTTTGACACAGTGAAAGGAGAGTGAAAGATAACATTTATTTATTCTTGTACCTTTAGGACAAGAAACTCAAATGACTGACACTTTTTTCTCGTTTGTAATTTCAGGTCAAGACAGTCCTGGTAAGTACACCTGCACACACAAACATTCAACACTTCATATAAGCATTGAATTATTCTAAATACATCATCACCAGTGTTTTACATTACGCTACAGGTTTAGCATAGCCCCCAACACTTCAGTCTGTTTTATTATTTGCTCCTGTGACCTCCAATGCCATCAACATGCTTTCAATCCCAACCAAAAAGGGTGTAACTGTGAAGTATTTCAATTACAAAATCAGATGGAGCACAACATTTCACTGCTACATGGTACTATTTACTTCAAACAGATTGATATGTAGGCTATGTAGTGTACAAAGGTAACACTAAAGCAAAGGGGATTGCTAACAAATTTAAGCATTGTATGTGTTCATTAGAGTGTGCAATCACCCCATTTTGCTGTCCTCTGAAATTCAGTATCGCAGCACATTTGGTCCCATCTGCAGCAATGCACTGGGTAACTTCTGCGATACCTCACGTCTTACAGGACCAGGGCTAGTAAAAATCATTATGGTTGATGTATTTACTATTCATATATACCTCATGCAACCCCTGTAAGAATGACAAATCTATTATTTTTTATCAAGTGGGAGGTCTGACAATGATTATGAGTTTGGCTTGATTGTTTTCTTGCAATGTAGCTGGTTCATCCCCCTTACCTTCAAACACCTCACACACAGT
This sequence comes from Scarus forsteni, assembly GCA_036419115.1. Classification (NCBI taxonomy): domain Eukaryota; kingdom Metazoa; phylum Chordata; class Actinopteri; order Labriformes; family Labridae; genus Scarus; species Scarus forsteni. Next base: position 34,300,399 of record JAZDUH010000136.1, read on the forward strand.
TGTGCCTTCAGTCACCAGCTTGTCAAGCAGCTCCTCATCTCCAAGCACCATGGCAGCAACCTCTGCCATGTCTCCAACCTCTCCAAGCACCATGGCAGCAACCTCTGTCATGTCTCCAACCTCTGCACGCACCATGGCAGCAACCTCTGCCATGTCTCCAACCTCTCCACGCACCATGGCAGCAACCTCTGCCATGTCTCCAACCTCTACAATCACTGAATCCACTAATCGCTCCCAAACCCCCACTCAATCTCCACTTGTTCCTGGTAATGCACTGATCCTCAGTGTGCAGCTTTATAACAGACATATGTTTTTAAAAATCAACCTGATATTCCTGATAAATATGGTGTAAGGTAAGGCTCTTGACTGCTGAATTTTCAACATGAAGGTGACTCCTCCTGCTCTCCATCCTGCAGCTGCAACTTCTCCTACAAACACTTCACTCACACCCACAACTGTCTCAACCAACAAGACAGCAGTCCCTCAAACAAACATCACTTCCAACAAGCTCTTGCCTCCAAACAACCAGTCCAACACCACAGTGGTTCCCCCCAACACAGGTTGGAATTTTCCTCTTTAAATGTCCTTGTTTGCTTTTACAGAATTGTCTTGGAGTAAAATTCTGATGACTGAGAATAATGAAAAAAGCCAATGTCATGTCTGAGTTCCCTTTGAAGAGTATTTCAACTTATTGTAATACACTTTGCTGTTGTCATTTTTTACTTCAGTCACTCCTTCTACAGCCCAAAATACTTCCCAACCGACTCAACAAGGATCAGCTGCACTTTGTGAGTAGAATGTCATTTTTTACAAAAAAAAAAAGAAAAGACAAAATGTAGGATTTGTTCTTCTGTGTCAAATCTGCCCTATAAACTACATCATAGGTTTTTGTACACTCTGGCCTAAAGAGTATCAAAACAACACAAACAGTTTACCCTGTGATTGGCCTATAGAGTTACACTAAGTGACTGCCAGTCCCTGAGAATATGTGTAAGCATTGTTTTAAAATTACTGTAGTGTGACAGAAAAGCTGCAGGAGACAAATCAACAAGTTAAATCGACTTACAGGGAAATCAGAAGTGCATATCTTCATCCATGTCTGTCAGTGGTCAAGTCCATCTGAGTCTCTCAGATAAACTTCACTTGACAGATGGAAAAGATCAAATAACCAAATAAGATGGATGGTTACATATGGATATTGATGGATGGATGCTTTGATGGGTGAATGGATGGATGGATACATTTCTAACTGGTGGTGTTATTTGCAGGTTCCTACAACATCTCAACGATCAAATTTGACCTCAAGATTGACTTCATGAACTCTCCTTTTGGATCATATGTCTTAACCTTAACTGAGAGTGTTTCTGGGATTGTACTGAACGAGTCCCTTCGGCACTCAAACCAAACCCCACCACGTGACATCACACCCCTGAAGCCCTGTACTGAGTACAGTCATTCCCTGGTGTTTAATGGCACAAAGTGTAACCCTGTTGGAAGCTACATTGTCCGCACCAGTGAAATGAGTGAGTAAAACTTACTACCTTTGTTTAAATGTGTTTTTCTGTCTTTGTCTGTAAACTCTGACTTTTGTGAATCACTTTTTGTTTCAGAGGAAAACGACGTTGTAGATGGTAGCTGTCCCTCACTGCCATGGCATGTTTGTTACAAGAGTAAATGGGACATTAGCTCCTCAGTGTCGGCGTCTAATAATGTTCATGCTGAGCGATGCCCCATAGACCAAAGTGTGTTCTGTATCAAACCTGGAAATGACGACATTTGTACAAACCTGACGACAAACTTCAGATCAGGAATCTGCTCCTCCTTCAAACGCATCAGAGACATTTCTTTTGGTATGTACAATAAAGCAATTCCATATGTATAATGTTAATTGTTAATATTACTTCATCATGTTTTACATTTGTGTTATTCTTTTTCTCTTCAGATTATTTTGAGATCAAACATACGCCCCCAACTAGACTCCCTGTCCAGGACATAGACCATACACCGTTTCCTCCAAATTGTACAGGTCTCACCATTGAATACACCTGTCAAGGTAAGAGTTGTAAAAAAAATAAATACAGTCTGCCACATTAAAATATACAGTGTATATATTTTACTTATTTAGGGAAAATTGTCTCTTAAAATTCTTAATATTACTTTCTAAATTTAACTATGTAGAATAGATCTCCTCAGGACATCAGCCTGGAAACAGACAATATACATTACATCAGTTTAAATAAATCTTTAATCAATTTTATTAATGTTTAATACATTTTGGTTTGCAAATGAAGGAAGGTGTGAATCTTTGCACTGACTCTCACAACCATCAGTTATTGTAACACAAATAATGACAATAACTTCATTTAAATAGCACTTTTAAAAACATTTAAATTTAAAAATACATTTTAAATAAAAAAATGATTGATTGTATTAAATTCAGTTGATCAACTATACAATAATTTCTGTAGCAAGGCATCAGTTACAATCACCAGAAATGTATTAAACAAACTGCTTTGATAAAACTAAACTACATGAAAAATTAACTACACCCCTGTTTGTGAGTGTTTCTGATAGATAGATAGATAGATAGATAGATAGATAGATAGATAGATAGATAGATAGATAGATAGATAGATAGATAGATAGATAGATAGATAGATAGATAGATAGATAGATAGATAGATAGATAGATAGATAGATAGATAGATAGAGGATAACAAAGCAGTAAAAGGTTAAAGATAAGAGTGATGGATGATTTGTCCATCCTGAGTGTGAGCATGGAGTTAAACCACAGGTGAACATATTGATGAGTACAGACTTTCATTTGATCAGCAGATCATGTACTGTGCGAATTTTGTCTCAGCCAATAATGATTTGCATTCAGGGCACATTTTGTTGCACAGAGTCAGGGGGTTTAAAGGATAGTAGTCAGTTGTGTGATTTACACAGTGATTAAATGACACAGAAACAGCTGTCTAGGAACCTGAAAACTTGGTGATGAACACTCAAACTTCCTCCACTTACAGCCTAAATTAGTAATATTTTGCTGTATCAGAAGACATTTTTTCATCCAAGGGCTGGAGGGCAGGACAATAACGAGTGTCTGCAGGCAACAGTGAGGCACGGTGGTGGTTCCTTACAAGTTTGTAGCTGCATTTCTTTAAATAGAGTTGTGTATTTGGTCAGGATTAATGTTGTCTTTAATGCTGAGAAATAAAAGCAGATTCTTATCAATCATGGAATATCATCAGGGAGGCATCTGATTGGCCCAAAAGTTGTTCTACTGCAGGACAGCAACCAAAATGTACAGCCAATGTCATCAAACAATCTTCAATGTAAAAATGAACGAGGAGTCCTGGAGATGATGGTATGTCCCCCACAAAGCCCTGACCTCACCGTCATGGAGTGTTTCTGGGATGAAAAGACAGCAGGATCAGAGCTGGTCTATATACACACATGATCTGTGGATGGTGTGTGTAAGTGCACCTTGAAGAAATGAGGCCACAGCAATTTTTGATTTGTTCAGGTTTCTCTTCCACCCTAAATGGATTGTGTATCTCTGGGGCATAGTGCAACAAAGGGCCAGACTGTAGGAACAGAGGCCACAGCTACAGTCCAGACTGGTGGTGGGCGGCTGTGTTTATCGACAGACTTTGGTCTACTTGACAAAGTGAAGTGTGAAAGAAAACTAACAATGTAAATACACACCTGACCAGAACAGGTCTGCCAGATTGTAGGTGTGAGAGTGACCTTAAGTCCCGTGTCTGTCAGTGTGTGGTCTCACAGTCTGAATGAATCTTCTACTGTGTTTGGAGTACTGTAACTTTAAAAATCTGCCTCCAGTTTTAATGTCTGCAGTCTACCATGTTTAACATTTTTTTAACAATTAGCGAGTTGTCAGTATTAGTTGAACAAACAGACTTAATTTAATGTGCAGACATCTTGTCCAAACTAAAAGGCATTCTTTATAGAAGGGGGTAAAAACAGGAATCAGGAAATAGTGGTTCATCTTTTGATACAGTGAGGTCACATTGCTATGGCACTGTTTCTGTTTACTTTGTATTTGTTAATTGATAAAAACATCCATTACTACCTCTGTTTGTGAAAGCAGTCTTACTGAACAGTTTTTTTATACCTGCCTAAAACTTTTACAATTATTCAAACAGAGAAAAAACTGGGACCTAAAACTGAGTCCTGCGGTACACCACAGGTAATGGTTGAATTAGATAGATGTAATAACCTATGGTTACAGCAAATGCTTGCTCTAAAAGACACAACAGAAACCAGCTAAATGCAACACCAACATTTTTCAGACAGTCTTTTAAAAATAGTGTGGCAAACAGTTTTGAAGACTGCACTGAGATATGAAAGAATTAAAGGTTTCTTCACCTCTCTGCTGCTTAAAGTACATTATTGGTTACTTTAAAGAGCTTCGCTGTGACCTGCTCTAAAACCAGATTAAAGTTTCTCTGAGAGGTTTTGAGACAAAAAAAAAGATAAAACTTTGTTGAGACAACTTAAAAAAAAAAAAACCTTGATTAATCTGAACTTCTGAAGTAGGTTATACAATTTATAACCGTCCCATGTCCTGCAAAATCAATTTTCTTTGATTTTAATGCTGTGAAAGGGGGTTTGGGGAGCAGAACAACATGACACCTTTAGCTAAACTCTCAGTTTATGCCCCTTAAAAATGCCTCTTAAAATGCTTTGTTTTGTTTTTTTTAACTTCCTGGGGATTTTTATATAATCACTGTACAGCTTCCACCTACATGTATGTTCTCTGCTCATGCAGGCAGACGCCGTGAGAGTTTTCAAATCTGCTCCATGGCCTGTAACCCCCCAGCACCACCTTCAATCAGACATCCATTGTATCTTTAAACTGTCAAATCACTGAAAGAGAGTTACAAAAAAACTGATCTAAACACTGAACAACAATAGATCACCTTGTTCTTTTGTTTGTGTGTGTGTGTGTGTGGGGGGGGGGGGGGTGAAAAAGTTGAGAACCACTTCTTAGGCAGCTAGTCCTGTATATCTCTAAAGCTCAAATGTCTCCTATCACACCAACACCTGTGGATGATGAAATGTGTCTTTCTCGTGTTTCCTCAGAAACTGGTTCATCAAACAAGGCCGTGACACCATGAGACCTGGAGCCCTTCACAGAGTACAGCTGTACGGGGCAGATCAACCAGAACAATCAAATCATAAAAACTACCACTGTTCCTGAGTTCACCATCAACTGTGGTTTGTTATTTCATCTACTCAATGTTATTTTTTATCCTGACAGAAAGAAAGAAATAATAACTGGATAATGAACACAGAGTAACATTCGTCTCATGTTTCTACAGATCTTAAAGTAAACTCCAGAGTGATGAAGTCCACTGACACTTCCATTGAGTTGGATTGGACCCCCTACAGTGACGACTGTAGCATTGACTACTTAAACAAGTTTGACAAGCTGATGTATGAGTGCCACTGTAGGTCTACGAAAGGAGAAGCATGTAAGTCAAGACATTTTTTTCATTTAAGCTGCTCTCCAATGATGAATTTACAAATATAAACTTTTTTTGATCAACTTTTTCAGTTTCTCATATGTCAAAAACTTGAAGGACAAGAGGCTGCAGACACAGCATGAGCTCTGAAAGTGCCACATAAACATTACATTGATTAATAAAAGATACAAAAAGACAAAGCATGAATTAAAAGTTTAACACTGATCAAAAATAGATCATTTGTAGATTTTGTGGTATGTAAAAGTTTTTGACACCCAGTCAGTTAAGCAGCTCATCTTCAACAGCTGATGCTGCTCAGGCTGATGAACCAAAGGATTTAACTGCGTGTGTGAATGCAGTCAACCTGAATATTAATAATAATCTAATAATAATTTCAGACTCTCGCTTCATTTTGTGGTTGTTTTTGTATCAGCTCACTTTCCCAGGCTGTTCTCTTAAATAAAAAATGCTGATCAGTTTTTTTTTTTATGTATATAATGATAAAAACGTAACAACAGGGACTTTAAGGAGCACACTCGTTTTTCACAGTTTGCTTAAACTGACCGGTTCTGAATCATTTGTAACACTGACACACTGAGACAGTAACGACTGTGCGCTGAGGAAAATGTTACAAACGAAGTGCAGACCGCCCTGATGATGTGATCTCACCCCTTACCATCAGTTAAATACATAAATCTGGTGATAATGTTAAGTTAATAATTTTATTATTTGTGAGTTTCAGTCTCTGAAATAACGTAATCCTGATATGTTTTTAGTTTACTTTCTACACAACAAACAGCCTGAGGTCTGTGTGTCTCTAACTGTAGCCTCCTGTAACTCACTTTACAAAGGTTCTTAAATCTTTCCCACGTTCCTTGGCTCAGACTATGTCCACACTTATGCATTGATTTTTAAAAACTGTGTTTGTATTGTCCTTCAGTCCACTTGTAAACAGCATTATAGGTCATTTTTTAGGTGATGTCACGATGCAACATTCTCGCTGTTGTTTACATGTTGCAGCAGACAATGTTAAACTGTTGATGTCTTAAAGCGTGAATAACTGGATTATTAACAAACTAGCACAGACTTTCTCTCACTCCTTTACTATGATGCTGGTGTAAAACCACTCCAGTCATACAAATGCTACCGATGTTTTGGACAAGACCCGGTGTTACTGTTTTACAGGTGACCATGTCATAACAGTTATTTAAACCAACAGAAGTAATCACGAAAGTATTCAACAGGATTTGATCAAGATAACCAGATATGTCTCAATTTAACTATAAACAAAGAAATATTTACCAAACACGGCTGCTGTCACCAGTTAACAAAGTCACAAGTTAAACTATAACACCCTCAGGTATGTGGTAGGAACAGATGTGAAAATAAAACAGCTTTTGAGAAGAATTTGCATAAACAAAAGTTGCAGACTGTTGACATATTTGCAAGGTTATCAACATTATTTAGCTTTACCCTGCCCACTGTTGTGGCAGTGATCAGATGCTTTACTATGTGACAAAGAAGTAATGAGTAGTGATTGTTAACACTACTCTGTTTAAGGGCAAAGGCTGAAGCCCTTGTGAGGGAAGTGTCATCTTATGAGGACACCCTGCAATAACATGAACGGGTGTTTATAGTGGAATTTAGCTGGGAAGAAACATCTGGCTGGAAGAGAAAGATTAAAATGGTCGGATCTGTATTAACTCAAGGTTGTGTTCAGCATCACAATGTGTGTACTTAAGTTTTTGTTTTCACAGTCAGAACTGCTGAACTATCAACTGATTTGTTTGTTATTGCCTGAGAGAGTGATTTCCTTTTTTCTTTTTCTTCTTCTTATCACTTATGAGGAAAATTCAGAAAGTAACCATGTATGTTATGTAGTGAATATTTCCTTCATGTCATTTTAGTTTCTTTATTGTTAAGTCAAACACAGCTGATCCAACTTTGTTGCAGATTCACGTCGCAGCTCTCTAAATCAATGTTCGGTTGATAGACTAAAGCCAGACACTGACTACACATGTACTGTCCAACCCACCTACAATGGAAGATCTGTTGGCACACCATCTACAGCTGATGAGAGGACTAAAATTGGCAGTAAGTTTCAAAACTGTGGAGAAACTTTCCTTTTGGAGAGGACTACAGTCAACATTTGTAATCATGAATTTTCCAGGTTATGTGTTTATAAGGATTATATATTGGCTGTTTTTTTTTTTTTAAATCAAGACAACTCTGATTCACACTGATGTTTATGCTTGTTTTAAGTGATTTCAACTGCCAATTAAACATACTTATGATCATAATGTAATCTTCATATGAATAACAAAGGAAAATAACACCACTGAGAGGATTTTAAATGTCTATTTATGCATGTAAGCATCTTTGTAGGGTCTAATTATATGATTAGCAGCATGCTGCCAGTTGCCTAAAACATCCTTTTATAGTTTTTTTTTTTATAAAAAGGACATGCTTGGCAATAAAAGAGAGCAAGATAGACTAAAAAAGTTGCCACCCTGTTAAAAATGATTAAAACACAGAAAAAATCCTTTACAGTAACTTTAATACTTTTGTTACAATGCTAACCACCTCCAGTTTAGTTCAGCCTAAATCTCAGGCTAGTGAGCTTGTAATCTCAAGACCTTTCCTGCATGATGCTTAAAAAGTTACCTGAGTGCCTCTAAAGCTAAACTGTCCTGTCTGTGGGGGGATGTGTGTAGAAAAGTTATCGTCCCATAATTTTGTTTCTGCTCCCATGAGCTCATGCTCAGGCAAAACCACAGTGGTGGTCTTTCCCTGGCCAGTCTGCTCTCTGCCTTTTGCTTTTTAGGTTAAGAAGCTGAAACAGATACTATAGTTTTGTATGTAAAGAAAAACAAAAAAAAAAAGGTCATTCTTCCAATTGTCTCCAGTGTCTTCCTCCTACTCCTCTAATATCATCTACAAAAGCTTTGTAGATGTACAAAATATCTATGCAGTAAGGATGTAAGAACTGAGCGTCTCTGAAGCACAGGTGGTGTCACTGCTGTGGTGGTCTACATCTCAGCACAATCACCAGATATGAGAAAGTATGAATTTAATCATATCTTTGACTCTTAAGGGATTTGGAGCTTCTATAATGATTTAGGATGTGGAAATCTCTGCTAGTAATCAATTCAAGTAATAGCTTGTCAATTAATTAAGAACTATCCATCTATTATCTATACTGTTTATCCCTTCTGTGGTCAAAGGGGGCTGCAGCCTTACCAGCTGACATTGAGTGAGAGGCAGGGAAAAAGAGAGACAACCACTCACCCACAGACCCACACCTCAGGGTCATTTAGAGTCACCAGATAATCTAATGAGCAGGTTTCTGGTCTGTGGGAGGAAACCAGAGTGTCTAAGAGAACCACACATGCACAGGGAGAACATCCGTACACAGCTGTAGCAGAAAGGCCCTGACAGGCACCGGGATCAAATAGACAACTTCTGCTGTGGAAAACGCACACTACCTGCAGCACAAACAACTTTGAAGCTAAAAAAAAAAAAAAAAGAATTGCCACTTTTGCATGAGGGATGAATCTTATTCAGCCAGTGAATTAAAAAAAGAGTTTATTCTCTGTTTATTCAAAGAATCTTTCCTACAAACAAAATTATATTCAAGTGCTCTTTAGTGCCTGGGGCTTCCTGTTTATAAACATTCACCTTCTCCAGTGTCCGCCCATCCTAGGTGAATCTCAGGTGAATACACCCTAACTGCCAATCCTACCAAAATAAAAGCATAAATAAATGCTCAGATATTCAGAATAATAACAATATCAACTAGAGGTGAGGGCACAAATCACAACAACTGCATTTTAGACATTTTAACCAAGTTATTAGTGAAGATGTGTATTACACTTTTGTGTAGTGCTAACAAATCTATAAAAGATGTTCCTGGATTCTCATCCTTGCTCGGATCATCAAAATAAAATCACTTCTTCTTGTTGCATGAGTAACTTTTCCTAAAACTGTCATCAAAATCCACAGTGAGCTATTTGAGTGATAGCAAAAATGTGGAAAACTGCCCTTTTGTGCAGTGTTGACAAATAATAAAAAAACAATCCTTGACCTGCATCTGTATTTGGATCACCACCAAAATCTAATAAACTTTTCCTTGTGCCATGATCAACCACAAAGGCTCCATGTGCACATGTAGACCAAGCTTAATGAAGACTCGTGTACAAAAGCTCAGATCATCTGTAGGACTCCAGTGTATCTTGTCCCCATGTTCATATTTGATAAATACTGATCTCTGCACATACCAAACATCCATTTTCACTGATGCTCAATAAGTTAGGGTCCCTCTTACTCCAAAAGCATTTTCTCAAGCATCTTTAGAAAAACTCCAACCACAGTGTAACTCAAGTAATTGTACATATTTACTGTGTTCCTTTGATTAAAATAAGCTATTATTTTCCTTTCTCTTCACATTTGGACGCCTGTTTGCTGCTGTTTATAAACAAAAAATGCTTCTTTTCCCAGCACCTGAAAAAGTCACTGAAGTGTCAGTGTCTCACCCAGAGCACAATAAGATAACAGTCACCTGTGTACATTCAAGAATATTTAATGGACCTGAAGGGCATTACGCTGCAACACTTCAGGCTGACGGCAAACCTGCACAACCACAGTATAATACATCTGGTTGTTACTTTACGTTCAAAGATCTGAGCTACTCCACAACTTACACCCTGAAGGTTTGTATGATCCAAATGTTTACTTCCAGAAGATTTTATTTGCTTTATTCCTTTTTTTTCTTCAAATTTTTCAATTCCTGACAAGGTTTCTGTGTTTCCAGGTGCGCGCTTCTAACAGTGAACGTGAGGGCCCAGAGTGGACTAAGGATGTTACCACCCTCTGTATGAGCTCCTTTCTATTACAAGAAAAACAACATGTGCATCTTTACCTCCACAGAACATCTGTAATATCAGTTCTATTATTCTCTCATTTCTTTACAGACAATGACAAAGCTGTCATTGGATTCCTCATCTTCCTCATCATCCTCACGTCTGTGGCCCTGCTTTTGGTCGTTTATAAGATTTTCATTCTTAAGCGGAGACGGTCTGAGTAAGCATAATCTTCATCTACATGTTCTTCAGTACAGCAGCATTTGTGTTCCTTTGGCTGTTCCAGCTTCAGTGTGATTTTTTTAAAACTCAAAGCTAAGCTTATCTGTCTTTTTGCAGGGACATGAGTGAATCCATCAAACTTATGGGTGAGTGGTCTTAAAATGTCCTGTTTGTGAATCTAGTCTTGAATGGTAAATTTAAAAAGTAATGAATAGAACTTTCATATCTAGCAGCTCTTAACAATAAGAGGAAGGACAAAGTATTGACAGAGTGGTATAAATGGGTCCCTGTAAGTGCATTCTTAGAATCGTGATGCTCCAAATGATGTTTTATTCCTGTTACTGTAATTTGACTCTGTGTTGACAAAACTGCAAGACCCCTTAAATGAGAGCAATACACGCTAAAGTAAAGTTGTTTAGTAGCAGACGATTGTAGAGCTAGTGGCTCATACAAGAATTACTGGCCTGGTTGGAATCCTGAAGAAGTTAAGAAGTAATTCCATGACACAAAAAAGATGAAGACAGACCGCCTGTTTCTTTGAGTGAAAAACAAAGTAGGCTCTGGGTTATGCCAAAACCACAATCTGTGCTTTTATGACAGGAGTTATTGGACTTTTGTGAAATGAAAGACTGCTTGTCAAAAATGCAATATCAAATTGACTGTGGGAGCTCTCAGTGTTTATTGTTAAAAAATATTTCCTGTGGTGACATCAAAAAATACAAAACTTTCTTTGCTGCTTTTTGCAGGACTTTTAGTTTTTTTGACCCATGCTGCACAAACAAAAAAGCTCTCAAAATAGAAAAAAAAATTTAGGCAGGTATGAGACTAAATAATTCAAAGATTTATTTGATCTTGATAGTGTTAAAACAATCAACGCAATATACATCTTATCCCAATTCTATTTATAACATAGATAGATAGATAGATAGATAGATAGATAGATAGATAGATAGATAGATAGATAGATAGATAGATAGATAGATAGATAGATAGATAGATAGATAGATAGATAGATAGATAGATAGATAGATAGATAGATAGATAGATGAACATGGCAATCTTTTAGTTTTTATCTACCTTTAGATCCAAACTCCATCATTATTCATTTAAATTTACTAATAATCTGAATTATTTATCACATTGTAAAACTCTGTTGTCATGGAAATTCACATGGCTGCGGTACAAAGGTGGGTCTAACAGGTCTGGCCTTTCTCCTAGTCTTTGTGTCTGATCTTACGTTTGGTTTGGTTTCCATTTGGAGCGTTACCGTAGGTCCTTCCTGACTGCTGCTGTTAGACTGTACAACCAGCACTGCTCCCAGTCACCATAAACTGTGAAATCACAATGTGCAATCACTGTGCAGTTATCTACAATGTACAGTTACTATGTGCAATTAGTGTGCAATTAATGTGCAATCCTCAATCCTCTAACAATGTGCAATTACAGTGTGGAATACATCCATGTACAATCACTTATCCCATGTGAAATTACTCAGTAAATGTGTATATAACCTTTATAGGATTTGCTTTTAGTTTTGTTTCCAAGCCCTTTGTATATTTTTATATTTTATGTATTTTTTTATCTTATTTAGGTAGAGTAATGTACATGCTGCTATTTTTTATACTTAAGTCTATTTTTTATTCTATGAATTGCTGTCCACTTTGCTGCTGTAACACTGTAAATTTCCCCCTGTGTGACGAATAAAGGTTTATTCTATTCTATTCTATTCTCCAGGTGATGAGGAGACCCTGATGACTGTTGACCCCATTACTGCAGACTCCCTGCTGGACTCCTATAAGATGAAGCTAGCTGATGAGGGGAGACTTTTCCTGGCGGAGTTTCAGGTATATTTACTGTCTTTTTTTATAGAGGAGAGACTTTTGTACATTATCAACTGTTTGAAATGATTTCTTCTGTTTTGATTTCAGAAGACTTTACTGAATTCTTTCATGCTAACATGCTGAATTATGTTTATTTCTATAAATCTTGTGAAATGAACCCCAGTCTTATGTTAAAACAAGCTCTTTAACGCAAGAGCTACCAAGACAAAAGACTTGAGGTCTTAAGGAAACAACAAAAAAATGTTATTTATTGTCATTTTTAGTATTAAATTATAGTTTTCATTTCCAGGTATATCATTGCAACCCACTGGGGAAAAAATCTACAACTCAATTTTTAATCCTGGTCCACCAGTTGTGAAGAAATGCACCACATTTTCTGTTTATTTGTCCCTGACGTGATTTATGTCTGCCTTCAGAGCATCCCCAGAATCTACTCAAGATATTCTGTGAAAGAGGCCAAAAAGCTCTGCAACGCATCCAAGAACCGCTACGTGGACATTCTGCCATGTGAGTCTGAGTCAAAGCTACAGACAGAAGAGAGAAAAACTTGTGTGGGATTTGTGATTTACAGGGATGGAAAAGAAATAATTACTTTTAATTAAGTTACTGTAGTTGGGCAGTAATTTGTGTTTTTTGTACCCTTTTTAACATTTATTAAAACCGGTTCCTTAGCATTCAAACTCAACAATTTAGACAAAGTTTACAAGTAATTGTGTAGTTTGTTTTCAACATAAGACAATAAAAAAAATACATCAAAAACAAAATTAGTTCATGAAGATGTACAGCAAGGAAGGAGGGGCCATGCTGACTCCTAGACCTCTCGACCCACTGAAGTATGTATTTTCATTAAGTTAAATAGATCGTAACAGGCTTCCACTTCCATTTCCACAGGCCTCCACAAGTAGACATCCAGACGTAATTGTAGCCTTGCTGTTAGATTTTCCATACTGTTCACTTCCTTGAGTATTTGTTTCCATTGGTCCAAGGTCAGCGGGTTGGGCTTTAGCCAGTTCGCTGTTGTATTTTGTGAGGTATTAACAAGTGGGCTTTCATTACAGCTTCTCTCTCTTGCTCAAACCTTTCAAGTGATGTATTTCCTAGAATCATCCGTTGTGACTCTAATGGTATACGCAGGCGCAGAATCTTGCAGATTTCCTTCTTTTTGTTTCCCCAAATGTCTGTATTTTGGGGCAGTCCCAGAAAGTATGAGAAAAGTCTTCCACCAGTCCAAATCTTCTCCAGCAGAGGGGGCTAAGTCATAAGTCGATATTACCAGTGGAGTTCTGAATTATGATATCTCAACTTCCAGGCAAATTCTCTCCAACTTGGACTACTTAAGCATTTGTGCCATAACATCCAGAATTCTTCCCAGTCATGGTCTGATGTTATGGTAGTGGCTGCAATCTCCCATTTACCTTTCACATCAAGAGTATTATCTGTTGTGTCCATACAAATTCTTTAATATAAATTAGATACTGTGCTTTTTACTCCTTTTGATTGTCCACCACCCCGACCAGAACATTTCAAAACAAGAGGATGACTGTCTAATTATATCCCACTCCTTATGAAACATCAAGTAATGTCCAATTTGAAAATATCTGCACAAATCAGAGGATGCAAGGCCATGTTGATTCTGAAGTTGAGTAAAGGTTTACAGTACTGATCCACTGAGCAACTGATTTACTGTGATTAAGCCTTTATCTGCCCATTTCCTAAAGCCCCCATCTCACTTAGCTGGTATGAAGTCACAAATTGAGGCAATTTTTGTTATTATTGAGAGGGACAGAGGTAAATTTAATTATTTTCTTACTTTTGTCCAGACTTTTAAAGTATGGTTGACCCACTCATTTTGTATCTTGGACTCTTTCTCCATCTTAGCACTTAAGAGAGGTAGGTCCAAAAGTAGCATATTTGGTACGAAGCCTTGTTCTACTGGCACCCACTACATCTGAATCTTGCTTTATCCACAACACCAGCGCTCTTAGCTGCGATGCCCAATAGTAGTTTCTTAAATTTGGTGGGGATAGACCCCTCTTGTCTTTTGGGGCAGTAAGGATTTTAAGCCTCACTCTTGACTTTTTATTTTGCCAAATAAATGTTGTAATGGCTTTGTCTAAACATTTGAATGTAGATACAGGAACTGAAACAAGAAGGGTACAAAAAGAAACAACAATCTGGGTAATACATTCATTCTAGTACATTCTATCCAGGTTTTTGTACATTTTGAGTAGTTTTTAAAATCAGTACTTGTTTTTTAATGATACTTAAGTTTGGGCTTCGGGATGTACAGTGATATATATCAAGCATTTAAGGTAAAACTGTCCAGGGCCCAGAATCATGGAGGGGGCCACAAAGAGTTAACAAAGACGTAGCCAATGTTGAATTTACTTCATTATAATTTTACAAAATGTACTTTGCTTGAGTGAAATACTGGAGTAATCTTGTCACTGATGTAACATATTTGTAATACAATATATGTATGATCCATTCACTGGGGCTGAGCAACTGTGCAAGCTGATAGTACATCAGTCTTGTGACTGAATTAGATAGAAAGCAAAACCAATGTACCGATTCACACTGTAGGGTTTGGTGGTTGGAAACAACTGACCTGGAAGGTCCGTGTGGGTGAAAATGAGATGAAATACTAACAAATGTCCTGTCTGTGGCTTATTTTTAGTACAGATAACTGACTCTCTGTGCTTGATTTTCTCCCCATCTCTCATTACAACCAATATTTGGTATTAAAATGCACCTGCTATTCTGAAATACTTTTTTCTGGTTAAAAAAAAAAAAACATTTTTTTTTTAATCCAACCTTAACATCTACTCATAGAATCTTCATTACACTTCCTAAC
Source organism: Scarus forsteni (assembly GCA_036419115.1). Taxonomy (NCBI): domain Eukaryota; kingdom Metazoa; phylum Chordata; class Actinopteri; order Labriformes; family Labridae; genus Scarus; species Scarus forsteni. The sequence continues at coordinate 34,315,664 of JAZDUH010000136.1, forward strand.
ATTTGGACATACTTATTATTCTTGGTCATGAAGGATTTTTAACATGCCTTCTTCAGTGTTACTCTTACATTTGCATTTCTTTTTTTCTGTCTTGATCCAGACGACCATAACCGTGTACATCTGACTACTGGAAATGGAGATGCAGGATGTGACTACATCAACGCCAGCTTCATTGATGTAGGAAAATATCAAACTTAACAAATTTAAACTTCCATTACGTCTACCTACACCCTCATGTCAAGTATTAACCATTTAATGCATGAATTATGAGAACCTCAATCAAGTATACCCTATATACCATCAATTACATTTTTATTTGTATGTATTTGATATTTATTTATATCAAGCTATTGTATTTACATATCTTTTTATCTGCTATGTTAAGCTGCTGCTGGAGTATCAGTTTCCCTGAGGGAGTCTTCCAAGGGGATTAATAAAGTTCTATCTAATCTAAACTTGTTTTTTATTCCACTCTAGATATTAAAAACAGTGCCACTGAATTCATTTATGGATCTAATTTTCATTGAGTTTCAAACATGCCCACTCAGCTGGACACCATGTATTTGACTTTTGAACTGAAGAAATATGTATTTAACCAACTGATAACAGACACTGATTTAGTGTGAAAACTATGATATAAAACCATTTTTAATGTTGTTAACCTGAAGCTGTTGAAATATAGCCAGTTGTGCATTGCGTCTACTTTAGTGAATGTGTGGTCAAGTACAAATTTCTCGCAATAGAAAACACATAATTTGGAATTTATAAATTGAATTAACCCTTAGGTATTACTTATTCCAGGGATTCCTGTATTTCATATTACTCCCTGTTGGCCATCTTAGTTTTGCCTAAAATTGAAAATGCACATACCATGATGGGCCGGTAGGTGGTAGTGTATGGGACGACAAATAAGCGGCTACTTTGTTGGCTTATACTCTGCGATTGTAACAAGAACAGACTTTCAATAGCTGTCCTCTGCAGGGACCTCTATAGAGTGTTAAGAAACCAAAAAAATACATCTGAAAATTTCAAGTCATCAGCAACATGCTAGGATGCCAAACCTGAAAAATTCAATAGACTCCAAGTTCAGATTATAATGCAATATAATAGTGAAACCACACTGTTTTGAATATCTGTTATTTTCCTTCTTCAGGGGTACAAGGAGCCAAAAAAGTACATTGCAGCTCAAGGTACAGTCAATCTGTCTGGTTGATTTTTGAGAGCATGTCTTTGTAAACATTCATCTGACTGACTTTATCCAATTGGTTTGTTTTGAAGGGCCAAAGGAGGAGACTGTAGTTGACTTCTGGAGGATGGTGTGGGAGCAGCAGTCGTCTATCATCGTGATGGTAACAAGATGTGAGGAGGGAAACAGGGTCAGTTCAAGACTTTTGCCTTTAATGTTGGATTGGTGAATTCTCGTTGCATTTAATTTATGTATGTGATAAAAGAAAAAAAGAAAATTAAGCAAATCTGCATCTAATGTGCAAATTTGAGCCCAACTTTGACCTATTTAGATCTGGAATAACAGCTATCATGTCACATAAAGCTCATTAACAGACAGAGGCATTATTTAATCGTACACTATCTGAAAAAATGCTGTGATCTTTGTTGAAGGATGTCATCTTTTTCATTTTTGTCACTCATTTTTGACAATAGTTTGATTCACAGCTGTGTCATCTACTTCCCCATCCCTTGTTGTGTTGTAGGTAAAATGTGCGCAGTACTGGCCGATAGAAATTCAAGAGGCAAACATCTACGAGGACTTTGTGGTGAAGCTGATATCAGAGGATGAATTTCCCAACTACATCATCCGCCGTCTCAGCCTAATCAATGTGAGCCTTGTATTATTACAAGTGGGTACAGATCTTATGCTAGTGATGTCACATGTCTGTCTTACCCCAGCTGGACAGCAAACGGGACAAGTTACTTACAGAATGTAGATGCAGAAGTAATAGTTTTGTCTGTGTAGACTCTCAGTTATCAGTCTTGGTTATCCAGTGCTGATCCAAGAGTCAGATGGACTAGTTCAGGTTCTTAAAGGCAGAGTCAGGTTTGTTGGTCCATTATAAAGATACTCATGAGTTAGTAAAGATTAAATAAAAGTAAAGTATATCTTTACTGGTCCACTGCTTTTTTCACTAAAATATCTGTCTTACATCAGTCTCCTGTCTTTATATCAAAACCATAACAACATTTTCCCAAAAAGAGCAGTAACATCAGACACAGACTGCATAGTTAAAAAAAATATACAATTATAAAATAAAATTGACTGGCCATCATGAACAAGAGGATTCTTCATTTTTACCCCCCAGTTGAGGATGTGAACATAGTACTGGTATATACATTTTAACAATGATATTATCATGTTTGAGGAAAAAGGGAGACACCTGTCGATCTCACAGGACTGCAAGTGTAAAAAAACAAAAGCAGAGTATAGTCTGCAATGTTGCTGCTTTGCAATGAGAGAAAACCAAAAGCAGAAGTAGGTCTTAGCATAACAGCACTGTTACAGAAAAGAAGGCATTAAATGGGCATCTGCCACCTGCGTACAACATTTATATTTGCTGTCAGTGTGACAGCAGTGATGCCATCTAAAGAATGTCTGAGTATATGGGCATATATTGGCACAAGAGGCCAGCTGCTGATTTTAGGCTACTTGTGGCCTTGTATATAAAACCAATTAGATGCTACTTTGAAATATTGTTTCACATGGACATTGTTATATAATAGAAGGGATTTAAATAATCAATATTTACAGGTGGGGCTGCGAGGCAGCCAAGGCCACCCCAGGGTGTGTCTTCTTTGAGAATGTATGTTTTTGTTCAATCTTTACTTATCTAGAAAAAAACCTCACTTGACACACCAGACAGGACTTTTTTGTGTTTCACTAGTCCATCTGGGAAACAGCCCGTAAAAAGCTTTTGGGGTGAGAAAAACCTTTCATAGGCATCTGTGGCAGGTGACTGGATTATTAATATTCCATTAATATTTCCATTAATAACATTAATTATGATCAAATCAGATAATGAAGGAGGTGAGTGCTACTGCACTACAGAACATGAGCCACTTCAGTAAACAATCTCTCATTAAAATATGTCAGAAGTTGAGAGAATATCCTCAGTATAGAGAAGTTTGTAGTGTTTATGTTTGTTTTCCATTTATTAAAGAAATGTGGTCATGATCTGACAAGAAATGCTCCTGATGCTGTTAGCATCTATGCTAATGTTTGTATGAGCAGTCACTTGTTTGCTGCTGTCTCACTCGTCGTTTCCATCTCTTCCTGCCTCTGGACAGGACAGGACTCTGACTGGGCCATTCTTCTTTGGGCCATTAACAGTCATTGCACATTTGAGCTTTTAAAGATGGATCTGCCTGGTTACAGGCATTGAATCAGGCAGATCCAGCTGCTGTGCAAGAGGAGGAAAATCTTGTTAAAAGTAAAAGTGTCTTTTTCAAGAGTGTCCTGCATTGACAGGCAGCATTGGGAATCCATTAGCAGAGAAATGTGCATTTTCTTACTAACATGGTAGAAATTAGCATCCTTGCATGTTTGTCTACAGAAGCGGGACAAAGGCTCAGAGAGGGAGGTGACGCACATCCAGTTCACCAGTTGGCCTGACCACGGCGTACCAGGGGAGCCACATCTCCTCCTGAAACTGAGGCGGCGTGTGAACTCATTCAAAAACCTCTTCAGTGGTCCCATAGTCGTCCACTGCAGGTAGGTTAACAGTGTGTAATTCAATATTTACTTCTATTTGTGTTTAAATGAAGAAGATTGATTGTGGGGTGCTGGTTTGGTGGAGTGGTTAGCAACCAGGCACCCCATGTACTTGCTTCTGCCAGTCTGAGTTCAGGTCCCGCCCGTGGCCAGTTTGCAGAGTGTCTTCCCCTGCTCTCCCGCCCCCTTTCACAAGCCTATCCACTGTCTCTCTCCTATTAATGAAGGCACAAAATGCCCAAAAATTAATTAAAAAATTGATTGTGATAGTACTAAAACTGAAGGATACGCAAACTAAACAGTGGTACTCTGTGTGTGTGTGTGTGTGTGTGTAGTTGACTTATGGATCTGTTGTGTCTATTTAAACATTAGCACCTTTTTTACTCTGAGTATTGTTAGATGTTGCACATTATTTCAGTGCGTACATCATACTGAGTGAAAATACCACCAGGTTTAATCAACCCTATTCTGCCAAACCAGGGTCTCTAAACAAGTCTAACCTCAGGATTCACCACCACCCATTTAATCAGATATCTTGACCCAAATTTCAGAAAACTTTCACCTGCTAAAATTTCTCAAAGCATTTTAGAATTCTGTTTGTGATTCTGTGAAATTGCTGTCATACAAAGGAGGGTGAAGCCAGTCTGAAAGGATAGTGAAAGAAACTTGTGAACTATACTCCTAAAGAAGTTTAGAAAAATAATGACGGTCAATAATTTCTCCCCCTCAATAATATCAATTGATATTGCGTCAGTTGGATAGTGCGCTTGGTCAGTGATTGGCAGGTTGCAGATTCAAGCCCAGCTCTGGGCTACACATGGTGATGTGTCCTTGAGCAAGACACTTAACCTCAAGTTGCTCCCACTGCTGTGTAAATGGGCATGAAAGGGCGTGAATGTGTTAGAGATAGTGATGGATAACTAACATAGAAACTCAGAACCATCAGTGAAGTGAATGTGAGAGTGAATGGTTGTGAATGAGTCGGTGTGACCTGCGGTGCAAAGCAGCTTTGAGTAGTCAAAAGGCTAGAAAGATGCTATATAAGCTCGAGTCCATTTACCAGATAGTTGGAAAGCTTGATTAGTCACCTTTATAGCCAAGAATAAAATTAGTACTATGCATTTGGGAATGAGCAACACAGCTAAACATGTGAGTACCGTCCCCACCAAAAAAATCCCCTAGACTGTTAACTTAATTTATTGATAATGAATCAGATTTTTCATTGTATCAAGAAGCTGATCAGACAACCTTTAGTTTTCACTTCTACACTGACACTTGAAATGTTCATTACTCTGTAATAATTAATTTATTTTACAATCTCATGTAGTGCTGGGGTCGGCAGGACAGGCACGTATATTGGCATTGATGCCATGATGGAGAGTCTGGATGCAGAGGGCAGTGTGGACATCTACGACTACGTTGTCCATCTCCGCAAACAAAGATGTCTGATGGTTCAAGTCGAGGTAAACTATCATTACATATCATATTTCATGTTTGTTTAAGTACCTTGTGCAGAGCTTTGTCAGAGTTTATTAGTTGATGCACATTTCTGTCTTTCTCATGATGCAAGCATACAGGGATATGGATTGATATTGCTGAGTTTTCAATGATAGCAGTGCAATTATTGATTCTGTATATGCATCAATACTGCAAGCAGAAATAAGTGGAAGGGGTTAATAAGGGAGTTGCGAAGCATGAATGAAAATTATATTGATTTCTCAAGCATATGTAATCAACTCTCAACTGGAACCAGTCCTCAGTTTCTATTCCTACAGAGCAGTCATTCTCATTGACTTTCTGTCATGCCCCTGCTCCAAGACTGGCAATTGTGGTGACCCTCTTTGCCCGTCACTCATTAAGACACTAAAAGAGGACAGTTTAGATTTGTCTGAATACATCTACACCTGTGAATGCTAATGAGTTGTTGTAGGGACTAATTGGATAAAGCATCTAAGATAGGAGGTCCTAAATTAGTAACCCACTGATGTTCTGGTTCTTGCTGATCATCAGTCCATGAAGTGGAGCTGGAGAGCAGGTAAGAGGCCTTGAGGTAGAAGCATCAGCCTTGTTACTACCTGGCGCTTGCATGTACAGAGCCTGGGTCAGTTGAAGGCTTTATGCAGGTAGAAGTGGGTTTATTGGATTGACACTTGGGGTGCCCAATCCAAAACTCAAAAGTCCAGGGAGCTGAGACACAGTACATCCACCCCCTGGCCCATGACTACACCTCCTCTGGGGTTCCTGCCCCACATTTTGAGAAACTATTTTACTGAGGAAGCTTGTTGATTTTACTGTATTGATATACCAAGATAACAAAGATACACATAAGCATATTTTCAGCTCTTATTAAAACTGGCTTGATCTTGTACTGTGTAGCTCTTTTCCAGTTACCATATTTATTCACCTATATTCACAAACTGTTTAATTTAAAGTTACGCATTAAAAATGGATCCCAGAAGTGTTGCCGTCACATCTTAGGAGAGTAAAATACAAAGTAGTTAGGCTGACTTGGGTTGGTACAAAAAAATTCAAGGTACATAAAAAAGAATAAAATAAAACAATTGATGAAAACCAAATAGAGTATGGCTCAATGGTTCTGACAGTGTTTTTTCAAACTAATCTCCAAATAAAATGTTTACATAGAAGCTAATACCACTAACCAATGATCAACCAGAACTGCCAAGAAAGCACAAAACTCCACCAAGATTTTTCCACCACTGTTGAGTGACTTACTGTCAAAAAACGTCCAAAACGGTCCTAAATCACGCTGTTAAGAAATACCTAATCCATCAGTACTTAATGAGTTTTAGTAGAAATATGGAAAAATGTCCTGTCTTGCAATATTGTGAAATCCTCAGAAAATCATCAGAATCTGATCACCACCAAAATCTAATCACATCTTTCTTATCCAGTGACCAACAATTCCTACTTTTCATCCAAATCCTTTAGTTTTTGAGTTATCCTGTTTACAAACAAACAAACACTGGCAAAAAGATAACTTTGCAAAAGTAATAATGTGGTCAATGGATCAGCTGATACTGCTGCTTATAAGATGATGCTTGAATGATACCTGGAGCATGAAGTGTGTAACTGAATACTGTAGTATGTTTATTGTGTGATCAGTTCATCCCTAAAACAAATCCTTGTTAAAACAGTGACTTTTTTCTTTCCTGAAGGCCCAGTACATCCTGATTCACCAGGCGCTGCTGGAGCACAATCAGTTTGGAGAGACAGAGATTCCTCTGCCGGAGCTGCACAGCGCACTGAGCACGCTCAAACAGAAGAGTTTAGACAGTGAAGACAGCTTAATGAAGGAAGAGTTTGAGGTATGGCACTCTTTCACTTATTTTTGATGTTTAGAAAAAGTGAGGATCACCTCTCCAGGAGACAATCTCCTACTTAGTCAACTTTAAATCTGACGGTCATCTCATTCTTTGGCCTTCTGGTCATAATTTCATTTTTCATTTTCATTTCATTTCATTTCATTTCATTTCATTTTGGAGTCCTTTATATAATATTTTTAACAGTATAAAGTGATTGTTTGTTATTCAGAGACTCCCCACCTTTAAGAACTGGAGGACATACAACACAGGGAGCACAGAGGAAAACAAGAAGAAGAATCGTTCTTCATCTGCCATCCCATGTGAGTGTCAGCGAGGCACAGAGACGGACAACTCTAAACATCATCATATGGGCATATTACCATGAAAAAATAATCACGTTATGTTTACAATGTATATACACTGATATAAAACTTCATTTGTGACAGATGACTATAACCGCGTGTTGCTGAAGCTTGATGAAGGGCGCAGTCATGACAGTGATCCTGACGATGATGAAGATGAAGAAGAGGAGTCATCAGATGAGGAGGATGAAGACTCCACTAAATATATCAACGCCTCACACATAGATGTATGTTACAACCTTCTGTTTGTCTGTGTTCACATGAAATGAGCATTCAGCTTAAAGAAATACTGATACTAATAGTGGCTACTGCATTCATCATTTTTAATTCATTCAAAAACGAACAGCTTAATGTTGCAACTACAACGACAGTTACACATCTTCCAGAAATATTCTGGTACCAAACTGTGAAGTACTGCAGGGAGTGGAGGGGAAGAGCTAGGGAGGTTATTGCATTGGTGCGACAGCTAAAAATCTTAATTTTTATAGTGCAGGCACTTTTTTATGGAAAACGTACTGTCACAGTGTCTTTGACTTTGACTTGTAGCAAAATTAACCTTTAAAATGTATTCAGTACGTCTCCAAAGAGTTCTGGAGATACTGAGTTTCCAAGTAAAAGATAAACAGAAGGCCCACTAAACCCGACCATCACCAGTGACCTATGCTCAAACCTATTTGTGCTCAAAGCGGAAAAATATTTTTAATATAATTCTTAAAGTTGCAGGCTGCCTGTATGCAGTAATAAGAGCAGATGAGGGATATGATCTGTAATCTGGCAGTTTATTAACAGACAGAATCACAAGGATTTCCAAATTGTTTTTTATTCCACGAGTATGAACAGAGACAGTTTTGGAGGTGAATATTAATGTATTCATTTAGTGTAAATTTGAATACAGTTGTGTGCTGTTACACATGTACGACCATTGATATCAGGGTTTTCTTCTTCACTCAGGGTTACTGGGGCCCACGCTTCTTCATTGCTGCACAGACTCCACTGCCAGACACCATGGCTGACTTCTGGTCCATGGTTTACCAGAAGAAAGCAGATGCCATCGTCATGCTCTCTGAATGCAATGAGGAAGAAGAGGTACTTTAAGTAGTGTGCACGCTGTCTCTGCAGGGACTGCTAATCAAGTATGATGATTTAAAGTACTTAATCCATGTTCTACTTCAAAAATGTATGACTTCTTTGCTTAAGGACTCGGATTGTATCTACTGGGGCAAAGACAAGAAAATATATGGGGACTTTGAGGTGGAGGTGGCGAGCACAGAAATCACGCCAATCTTCACCACTCGCAACATGCTGCTGCGCCACGTCAAGGTAAAAATGCAACTCTGCCCAAGTATTTATCTGCATCAGCCTATGATTACTGATCATTGCATAATCAAAAGTTTTTGACCTCGCATCCCCTTTGTCAACAGAGGAAAGAGAGCCGAACAGTAAAACACTTCCAGTTCCTGAAATGGGGGAACAATGAGCTACCCGAGAAAACTCAGAATCTGACAGACCTGATCAAAGAAATCAAGCACAACGGAAAATTACAGAAGAGTAATCCAATTGTGGTCCACTGCAAGTAAGACAACCAAACAGAAAACATCGTCAGCATGCACACCAGCCAAAAATGTGTTAAGTTTTGCATTTGGTTGGTAAACTTTAATATCACCTCCAAATTTTCTTCAGTTCATCCTTGGTATGGACGTTGTGAAAAGGCGGATGAATGTCTCTTCAAGCTGTCTTGAAATATCTCACTTACAAGCCAGGGACGAATATAGACCAATCCTACAGCTGATCTGTGGGCGCCGCCATTATCAGCGGCTGCCATTACTGCGGTGGTGGAACAGCTACCACCTGCTGTCTGAGACAGCGGCATGAACACTTGTCATCAAAATGTTACAGAACCACAAGAGTACTGTAAACTAGGGGCTAAAACTTTTGGTATATTTCACGGACATAGGATTTTACTCTTGTCAAATATATAGGCCTATTTAAAAAATAACATTTTACATGAACCCGCTTATGATTTCGATCTTCGTTCCCCTTAAACTTTAACATCCAGTCGTGAGAAATGGGGTCTCTGGTTCAGCTACAGTTGAGTGTTGTCCTACGTTTGTTAGTTTAGAGCTGTCATTTTGCTGTTTATTCCTCCATTGGCTTTACGACTTCACTGCTGTGAGCCTGGATAGCCTTAAGCTAACCCGCTCCTACTCATGCATATTCAATTAGCCATGTGCTGCTTACGTGTTTGGCACTGAACAGGAGGGAGTATCGCTACATGATAGTTACACAAAGAGAGCTGTTAGTATAAAATATAAATAATGAATATAAAATAATGTAAGAACAATATAGTAGTAATTGACAATTACAATTAATTTACATGTGCGTTGGGTTTGTGGGCGCAACCATCTTGTGGTGGATGTCATTACTACTATCGACAGTATAGTAGTGCTGTAGTACAGTAAAGTACAGTCCTGGCTGGCTGTGAGAACAAGATGAATAGTTGGATTGATGATGTTAGATCTTTGTTCAGTTCACTCTCCTGATGACCCTCAGTCGTATGTATCCCAGCTGCCCGACTTACCACCGCAGTAATGGCGGCTCGACAACTTCCGGTGTTTCTCAGGATTGGTCTATACATTAATCACATCGTTCTTGATTTGGAAGTTACATTTATATGTTTTTGAGGGAACGCTGAACCCTAAGCTCTTCTTAGTGCACCTGTTAATTAGAGTAAATATTTGTACAATGTGTGATTCATAAGCCTTCAAGCTCTCCAGAGACACTCTTTCACAAGCTGAGATTGAGCATGAGATCCCCTGAGCTTGATCTTTGACCTATGACGTGATCAAAATCCAAAAAGCTCATACTCAAATCTAAGTGGACATTGATTCAGAGTTTAAAGAAACTAAATCAAAACAGTTCTTAAAGATAGAGTTCACAGGAAAATGGCCATACTCATGGTCAGCTGAACACTCTGAATATATAAAGATGTCTGTGTTAATAAAAATGTATCAAGCTACATGTATGACATGAAGTTTTTGGATGTAATAGCATCACACAATTGCACAGTCCTGCAAAAACATAAAGAAATGTTAAGCTTATGATCACACTTCATTTAAAGTTTTAAGAAGACATTGACAATCATCATAACACAGATATTAAAGATTATGAATGTTTATATTGTTTCAGTCAAAAGGGAAGTAAAGTCAGGCTTGGGATCCCACAGTGACACAAACAGATGGTAATGAGGGAAGTGTATCATCGTAAACTTTCTCATTGAGGCGTCTGTTTTCGCAGTAATGGCTCTGCTCGCACTGGGGTTTTCTGTGCTCTGTGGAACGTGCTGGAGAGCGCAGAGTCTGAGAAGCTGGTGGATGTTTTCCAGGTGGCCAAAACCCTGCGTAAGGAGCGTCAGGGCATCCTCTCCAGTCTGGTAAGAAAGAGGAACTCACCATCTGTCAGTGCCTACTTACACAACCTCAGCTTCCGGACATGGTCAATGAGTTTGTGTCTTGTAAGGAATAGATAAGGTGTGATGTTTCTGGTGAAGATGGGCATCTGTCTCTCTCTCACTAAGTTCTACACTTGTGGCTTTTTTGCCTCTTGAAAAGTAAATTCTCCCTTTTTTAATTATTGTTTTTATCAAACTATTCAAGTTGTAGTTTTATGATTGAATCGAATATTATCATCAGTAATCCACTTTCTTTTCTTCAGCTGTTTGTATTTGTAAATGGTTAGATTACACCAAGGCTGCATGGTCGTACTGCTGCCTCCTGTTGAGGCAGGACCTTCCTGTTTGGAGTTTGTACGTCCCCAAAAAAGTAGACAACTGTCCATTTACTCTCACAGTTAAGGGCATTTCAGGGTCAGTGATTAATCCAACAAACATGGCTTTGAGCTGTAGGGATTAAAGATGCATGTAAGGGAGGACATGCAACTCCCACAGACAGGCCCTGCACACCCAGGGAGACAAACCAGCAACCTTTTTGCTGTGACGGTAGTTTCACACTGGATGCATGAGGCTGAAGAATGTATCACCTTTGGCTCAAAATACTATAGCTATCAAATTTGTTTTAGCTGTATCTCCTTTCTGTCACAGCTCTCTCTCTCTCTATAACTCACCAAACATACACTTTTATAGAAAGTCCAAAATAGAACCACAAGAAATGCATATAGAGTACTCTCTATCTCTACTTTCAGGAGCAGTATCAGTTCTTGTACAGTGCGCTGGAGGGTGTCTTCCCTGTGCAGAATGGGGATGTGAAAGCAGCCCAATCCCCTGCAGCTGACTCCGTCCAGGTTGTAAATGAAACCAAAGCAGCAGCAGCAGAGCAGCCCTCTGAGGAGAAGCCCAAGCAGCCAGCCAGCACTACCGGCAACAGCCAGCAGGGGGACGCAGAGAGCACCCCTAATGGGGTCGAAGGAGAGAAAGAAGACAAAAAAGACGAGGATGAAAAAGTTCCTGCAGAGACAAAACCTCCAGAAGAAACCACCAATGGTCCCACAGTCACTGTGGAGGTCTGAGGAGGGACGAGGGCAAGGGTTCGGTTTGGTCTGTGCCTTCACTTGTGGAAAACAAATGCTTTAGCTAAATGCTTTTTTCTGGTATATTTTATGAATGTAAACATTGTAAAGATGGTGACAGAGTGGTTTGGGTTGAGATTTCAGAAAGAATTTGATCAATTGTTAAATAGCAAATCATAAAAGAATGATTTAAATTATACATTTTTCGTAAGGAAAATTTAAAACTGAAAATAATGTCTGCCATCAGGTTTACTGAATGCTGTTGTCAAACTAGGGATCTTTACTGTACAGTAACAGAAATCTAAAGGAAAAATAAATATAAAGATGGTATAGTGTTTTATTTTCCTGTTGACATGCACATTGTTTTGAAGCTCTTTTTTTGCTTAATGGACAGAAGCTACAGGGCTGTTCACAGATTAAAGGCAGCTGTGGGAGAAAATGCAGTGAAGTGAAGAGGTTTTCACAAAAAAAGGAGTGTTGATTGGTGAGGTTTTTTTTTTTTATCAATGAACTAGCTCAAACTGAGCAAACTGAAGAGAAGTCTGAATCAAGTCAATATTTGTCGTGACCACCCTTTACCTTCAAAACAGCATCAGTTCTTCAGGCTGATCTTGCTCATAGTTTTTGACAGACGTCAGGCAGCAGGCAGGTTGTTCCAAACATCTTTGAGGGCCAACCACAAATCTTGGCTGGATGTAGATTAGCTCAGATCCTCTCTCCTCTCTCATCATGTAATCCCAGACAAACTCCATGATGTTATGACCAGGGCTCTGTGCAGGGCATGTCATCACCTCCAGGTATTTAGTAATAAGATTGTGTCTTTGTTTTGGGTCATTATCATACTGCAGGAAAATATCAGGGCCAATCAGCTTCCCTGATGGTAAAGCATGATCCACAAGTATCTGTATTTCTTAGCACTGAGGACACCATTAATCCTGACACCAAAAGTCATCTGGGCAAATGCTGCTTCAGACTTTCAAGAGACCTCCACCATGATTCATTGTTGCTTGCACAGGGGGGCAGTAGATGGGTTTACTTGTTTCTTCCAGTTCTAATTGGATAGCACTGATGGGGGTCTTCCAAATTAAAAGTAGGCATGATGTGTCTTTAATCTGCTGCCCCAAGTTTCCTAAGCAGAGCCTTGTGTCTATGGTCCTCAAGGTTTCCCGTTCCTTTGTAAAGAGCTTGAAAAGCACATCTTTGAGCCCGAGTTTGCATTGAAAATCTTAACTTTGCTGATGTAGTCTCACTACTCTCTGTCTTATAGCTGTGCTCATTCTTGCCATGGTGTATGACCTGTGAAAAGAGAGTTGCTTTGACGTCACTTTTGTAGCAGAATTTGACTGTTCCTAAGCCTTAAGAACCCTACACAGCTGTTTCTGTTTAGGTTTATGACTGTTTCAAACTTCATATAATAACAATGATCGTTAGCTACTCTTTTGTGTAAATGATTCATTATAAAGAAAGACAAGGGTCGTTGAACCATATTTTGATCCAATTTAGATTTTTTTTTTCTCTTTGCTCACTTTGCATGTTTGTAATTATAAAACTTAACTAAATTTCACACTTTGAAAATGTTCTTCCTTTACAGATTTTTCCCCCCCTGCGTTGAACTTTTGTAGTGTACTTTATAGTACTCATTTTTATTTGTGGAATTGCAGAGTACTGAAGATGTTATATTATACATTTCTTGAACGTGTTAACGTAAACATTTGCTGTTTGATTTAAAGACATCTAAAATAAAATGTTGTAAAGGTGTACTTTTTTCTGTTTTGTTTCTGTACACTGATCCTCTTTTAAGGGTTTTAGAAGGAACATTAAAAAGCAGAAAGGGAAGCTGTAGACTCATCTTTTGTCAGTCTAACCATGCTCCCCTCTGTGGGTATTTTCTACTCTTAGAGTCTTAGACACTTTTAGCTTAACCAGAGTTCATATGTTTGTTTTCAAAGACTATTAAGAATAATTTCATAATCCTTTATGTTAAAAGAGCTATTCAGTTTTTAGGCAGTAGCTCAAAGTGCAGAACACCCAAAAGTTGAGCATGGACATAAATGGTTAAAGAACTAACTATACACCAGACTGTTGAAAAGATATTTCTGTAACTTTAAGGTTTGTGTTTGTTTAAAAGTGTGAATGCCAATCAGGCAAATCCCACTTAGAATTCTGGAGACATATTCACAGAAATGATAGTCAGAAAAGAACATATACGAGTTAAATGCGCTGGTATAGTACAGGGTCAAGTATCAGGTGATGATGTATTGGCTGTACTATATCTCTGTCACATCCTTGTTATTCACTGGGTTTACCTAAATCTAGACAGAGGAAACCTTTCTTAATGTAGTCACTGTCTTTGTTGGGCTTCAGAACAGCTCTACAATCACCAAAAAGTCAAACCTTATTGGCTTTGTGCACTTCTTAGTGTTGAATTGAAATACAAAATAGTGTTACTTAAATAAAGACATGGGACAAAACTGTTGAAAAACTTACATTATTTACTTTTATACAATCAACATTTTCAAGCCAGCAGTGTTTGTAGTTGTTCAAGGCAAATAAGTAACAAAACTTAAGACACACAATATACAAAGAGTATTCAAGACGATAATGTACATATACAATCATCTGTCATCCCCGTAAATGAAGAGCATTTGTGAGCCCCAGTCTAACACAGACCTGATCAGAGCTGCTACATCTATCACAGATGGAAATACAACACATACATAAAAAAAAAGTAAGAATTAACAAAAAATAACTTTTAAAAAACCTGCTCAGGATTCACATCCAGTTTACGTATTTGATGGAACAATTACATCTGCAGAAGCAGATTTTTTTTTTTTTAAATGTATTTTTGGGCATTTTTTTGTACCTTTATTGATTGGAGAGAGACAGTGGATAGGCTTGTGAAAGGGGGTGAGAGAGTAGGGGAAGACACTCTGCAAACTGGTCCCAGGCGGGATTCGAACCTGGACCAGCAGAAGCACGTACATGGGGTGCCTGGTTGCTAACCACTCCGCCAAACCGGCACCCCCAACTTTTTTAATAAGTCTGCCCAGAATCCAGATGTCCCCAGAACTCATCTTTTTAATTTCTTGCCAAAGAAATCCACCCAGATATTGGATTTTGACATGTCTATAAAGTCCTCTAGCCCTGCTCAGCACAGGCTGTTTAAGTGTAAATCCTCAAATCATAATCTGACACATCAGACTGACCAAAGTATTTCACTCATCTATCTGGGCAACAGTCCATAGAAAGTGTTTGGGAATGGGCAGATGCTTTCAGAAGCATATCCGACAGGTGATTGGACAACCGTTCTGTCAATCACATTAATTATGGGCCATAGTAGACAAGTGCTACTGCCTCTGTGTAACATTCAATTCTTAAAATGTTTTTATTTTTCCACATTTGATTATGGAATGCAGCTCAGACCTGGTACAACTGCTTAAATGATCTGTTAGCATCTATGCTAATCTCCGTACAAGCAGTCACTTCCTGCAATCATCTCACTCATAGCCCCCACCTCTTCCTGACTGGGCCATTTTGCTTTGAGCCGAGTGTTGTAGATTAGAGCCTGTAAAGATGGATCTTATGACATCATTAGGAGAAATAGACTTTTAATCACACTTTTTTTTAAAGATGAAGCAAGCAGAAGAGGAAACGTTTTTTTCTCGTACTGGGTTGCTTTAGACAAGCCATGGACACATGGTTTGTTTGTTTTGTTTATGACCAAATGAAAAATTTTGAGTGTTTTGCGTAATATTTGACCATTACTGGCTCTCTACTGCTGGCTGTCTGGTCTGTGAAGATTCAGCAGTTTTTGACATTAGCATACAAATGACAAAATCAGAACAAAGTGTTGCAACACACAACCATCTTGTGAGGAAAAACAAACTTCAATACAAAAAACTCATGATTCATTAAGTTTCTGAAACAAAACAGTTTTTATGGAGAGCTTTAACTTCAGCTTTTCTGGATAATTAAGAAAAAAATAACAAAGCACTTGACATAACAACACATTGTTTTATTAGCGCCTCCTGACAGACCAACTTTAATTCAGAAATATAGGGAAAACATAGTATTTTGTAAATTAGTACACCTTGACATTAGCACGCACATTGCATCAATGATTTTTGGAGGAACCAATAATTGTTAGAATATGTGCTATAATAACTCCAATAAACAGAGCGGTTTAATCATGTGTTAAAGGCATTTTAATATCAAAAATGCAAAATATGAGACTGCAGCAAATGACTGCATCACAGAAATAGTAGTTTCTTAGTTACTGTTATTTAAAATTCCATTGAATTAGAGTAGTGTGGTATGTTCTCGGATGAATATTTGATTATAAACCTCCCTTATGCACTTCTAACACAGAATTAAAACCAGTGTATACACGGTGCTTTGTGCATAATCACTACTGCATAAGATTTATGTTCACTTGTGAGCCTGTGCTTCAGAGGGCAAATCAGTGAACAAATCACATTTGACATTGTTTGTATTTCTCTGAATTCGAGGAAGGAGCTCATTTACTTTCAGCTCTGCCCTTTGGAGTAATTCAGCACCCTTCACTTTATTCAGAGGAGCCACTTCTGATTTTGTTGAAGCTCTTAAAAAATTTTTGAGAAAGGATAATACACTGACTAAGCCCTTTGGTAAAGCATTGTCTTCATGTAACACTGAACAGTATGAACAAACTTAGTTGTACCATAACTACATCCTGATCCTGGCTAATACATTAGACTTCTCAGCTGGTTTTCAGAAAGGGTTTTGATTCTAATGCTTCTGTAAAAGGTCACAGTTTGCCCTAAAAAAAGCTTTGTTCGGTGCTTGATTGGGCAGTTTACTTGGACTTCTGTCCTTGCTGGTACACCAGAGGAAACATCCTTGTTGATCTGTGCATTTCCATCTTAACTACACAGCAGGTGTGATTTGCTCTCTCTCAACTTGTTACAAGCCAAACCTACGAAAAAGTTAAGAAACATAAAAATGGCTGCATGTAAAAGGGTTCATTTATGAACACGCTCAATCTGTTTTGCAGATTTTGTACATATTTTGCCTCTTGCCCAATGTCATCTGGTCATTCTATTAGAGAAGTCCTATCATGTTTTTTTTAATCTGCCCCTTAGTTTGTTTAAAATGTATTTTCCATGTAATAGAGCGTCTCTTTGAACAAGACAAAAAGTCAGCAGCATTAAGACCTCTTCCTGTCTTTGTCATTGCATGTGCCAAAAAAATCAAATTTCCCCACCTCAAACAGACCTACCAGTGTGACATCCTACCATTGTTTGGTCATTGCTGTCAGTCCATTAGCTCACAGTAGCAAGTGAATTGCAGAGTATCGCTTCAGAATGAATGGAGAGTTGTTGGCAACATGGTGCAAAGAAACACTGAACTGACCAATTCCTGTCAACCAATCAGAGAGGACCAGGCCCACATGGCAGGAGCTTTAAAGGAGACATATGATGTTTGTTTCTCCTTTTCACTATGCCAGACTAGGATGCCTGTAAAGCATTTCTGCCCTCAGTACAAGTCATTTAGTTCCTTCATTGCCCCACAATAGCGTTCTCAAAATCCTCATTTTAGGCCATTATCAAGGTCTCGTTGAAACGCTCGGATCTCAGGATGACCTACAGTTACCTCGCAACGTCACAGCCCTTTGTGCTCTGATTGGTCAGTTCTATTGGGGGTAGAGCCAGCCTGTCTTTCTTCTTCTACTGTATTTTCCGGCAGGCTCAAAGCAGCGACAGCGTATTGAGTCCCCCTAAAGGCCAGAGCTGGTAATGAGTGACTGTGAGCTAGGGATCTATAAACTGCTGCTTGGTGGATGTGTTCCTGACTGATGGTTGTGGGGCTAACGGACATCACAGAGGAGGAAGTGTTTTATCAGATTACTCCAATAAAAAGAAAGGTACCTCGTGTTGTCATGACGATTTAAATCTCGTGGACATCTCACAATGACCTATTTTCAGAGGCATCAAATCTCGTTCTAGGATATCAGAAAAAATACAATATTTCATTTTTTGAAAATTAAGGGGGTGTAAGGTCTTGTTTTCAAATTTATTATATTATATGTAAGTATTAAATCATGCATCAGCATGATATGTCTCCTTTAACAGAGCGTCTCAGAAAGACCAAGAATAGAGCACTCTCAGGCATGTTGATGAAAACTAGGTGGTTTTGACCATGAATGATTGTGAACATGATCCAACAATCATCAAAAATTAATACATGAACATGGTTTAAGGCAAAATATGGACTCTTTCATCAAAACATAGAGCTTCAGTCTTTATTATACTAAAAAGATTTCTGAAATTAAATACGTTTATGTCTCTGTGACCCGGCTCCACATGATTCACAGTCTAGTCTGTGGCCTAGTGGATGGAGACCCCACCTCATGGACTCATTACTAAAGGTCTGTCAAAGAGGTACATAAATAAATATTGTCCTCATAGTTACTTGTGTTAGTGAAGCCTAGCTCAGTACTGCACACTTTAATGACATCACAGTCAGCTGGACATTTTCAGTGAGCAAAAGCAAACATACAAAAGTTAAGAAAAGAGCTCACTGTTGAGTTTTATTCCTGAACTTTGTAAATAATAATAATAATTATTGTCCAACCAAATGACTTACTGGGGTCTCCATCCAGCAAACTGTTCTTTAAAGCTTTGAAATTTGCCTTTCATGGGCCACAAAACGTGCTTGTATTGAGTGTAGCCATTCAAGCCGTTCGAGATCTCACCACCAATGAGTTAAAGAATCTCAGTCCACCCATTGGTAAAATGTTCATGAGCTTAATGTTTTTAATACTTTTAAAGTCGCCTGAAGTGTAATCACTCAGTTAAAATATAAGGTATTTAATAATTTCCTGATATGCGAGTGACATCATAGTTGTCTTATTCCAGTTGGAAAATAGTTTCTTATGTTGCTATAACTAAGAAGCACATTCTTCCACGTATCCTTGAATTTATGGTTAAACTTCTTTTTCATTGATTTATTGATAGTTTTGTTTTAAACCGTTTTTATTTCTCCATTTTGCTCCCTTCTTTATCATTTCTATGCCATTCATTCATGATAGACAACTATAGTTAATAACTGCAGTAAGCCTAATGTGCCAATCAAGATGGCGCCTGACACAGACTGCCTGTAGACAGACTCAACGTCGTCTTCATATTCTTTGCAGCAAGGATGTTAAGACTTTGGATTTTTTGTTTGTTTGTTTTGATAAATAAACTAATTGGAAAATCTGACTTAACCATTTCGGCCTCACAAAGATCTGTTGTTGAGAGGATGTGGATTTTTGGATTTGTGCCATCTACAACACGGTCATGCCTCCAAACCACACCAGACGAGTGAAAGGTGTCAGTCGGGACCTTCACTGTGTGTTACTTCAAGTCCTGCTCCTTCTTCTCTGACACCATCAACTGCTCTCACTTCCAGGTCAGGGAGCTGAGTGCAGTTTGGACCTCCAGTACTCTTTATTTGATTCTTCTCCCTCTGCTCTTCAGCAGAGCCTGAATCAATGACTTTCAGCTCTCCTGCCATCGCTCAGAGCATTTCAGATAAACTGGCTGAATGCAGCGCAGATATCAGGACCCTCGATGGGCAGGGTCTGCCCTCGTCCCAGTGTAAAAACCACTGGAGTCTTCTTCAGCTGTGTCTTCAGTCATTTCTGGTCCTAGCTGCCAGACTTTATCTCTTTGATGCAGTTCTGAGCAGTGGCCGGTCTGACCTTAGCGGGGTCCGTTGTAGTTTTCGTGTTGGCCTGTTGAGTTTTGGCGGTCTCCGGGCGTGTTTTGGACTCCTTCTTTGGTGGAGGAGGTGTAGCCGGCTCCCACAGGAAGAATTCATGGAGGAGTGTGTTGACAGGGTCTGGGCACTCCATCATGATCATGTGACTCCCATCCTCCAGGACCTTCAGGAAGGCCATGAGCAGGATCTGAGATGAAAAAGAGTTTGGAAAAGTTGTAGCAATGAATTTATGTTTGGTTCTTACAGGGACTGGTTCTGGTTGAAGGTCCTCATCAGAGTCATAACTCTACAGGTTTCTTACATAGTGTGTGACAAGTACAGACTCCTGATCAGACAGCAAAGGCATGAAAACAAAAAAGAAATTCACTTTAAAGATCATGCAGCCCCTGTGATTCTGGAGGGAGCAGGACAACCTTACTTGAAGAGTAACTTGATCATTTCATTTTGTTCTTCCCTTGGTATTGAAGAAACGTCTTCATGATGATTCTAAATCTCAGATAATTGTTCTGTAAATGGATACCGAAACATATTTTTGATTCTCAACAATAATTTGAACCAATGTGATGTATAAACCTCAGGTCCTCATGGTTCCTTTTGACACAAACACTTTTTTTCAATAGACTGCTTTGTAAATCAGTATTGTATTGGCTTTGTTTTAAGCCAGTACTGGTTTAAACTTTGAAAGTTGTTAAAATAAAAACCCTTTTCTGAGGAATACACGGCATTTGGTTGCTCAATTTGAAAGCCCTAACATGTTGCATTGTATACAATAGATTTATTTGTTTAAAAAAAAAAAGTATATTTTGTTAGAGTACTCGAGTACTCGAAGAAATAATTGACAGAGTACTCGATTCCAAAAATACTCAATAGTTGCAGCTCTATTCTAAATCTCAGATAATTGTCCTGTAAATGGATACCGAAACATATTTTTGATTCTCAACAATAATTTGAACCAATGCGATGTATAAACCTCAGGTCCTCATGGTTCCTTTTGACACAAACACTTTTTTCAATAGATGATTAATGTGGCTGTATTTCAGCAGAGGTGTGCACTTTAACTTTAATTTTGATCATAAGGCACCTGAATCATGAAAACATGCAATGACTGTTCATATACTTTTAATTTGGAGGACAGGCATCACAATGTAGTTTTTACATGTTCCAGCAGATGGCCCTGCTATCTCTTAACAGCACCCCTGTCGAAAGGATTTGATACCCAGATCTTCTGAATTAACTATGCCATGTGCTCTGATACATCTATTAAAGATGGCACAGCACAAAAAATATAATGTAACCAACTCAATTTTACTGAAATAGCTTCATTGATTAAAAAAAATAGCTTTCTGAAAAAAACATGAAAAAATTGAGAACTGAATATTTTCCATCCAAATGTCAGCGATACAAGGAGGACAAACTGGTTAATAAAAGTTTGGATCTCTAAATATAATACATTTTTAATTTGCAAAAAGAGCTGCAGACAGGAAAAAGATTTGAAAATAAATCGCCAAAAATGATATTTAAAAAAACAATTTTATGACCTGGGTATGCAATTGGCTAAGTATGATTTTAATACCTTTGGTTCTTTTGGTTCCATTTTCTAAGTAGATTTTGCCATTTATCATTGTCAAATCCCAGACTGACTAAATCCCCAAAGCACTAAAAAGTAAAAAACACTTTTCTAAATAAATGTTTTCTTTTTTTATGATTTTTCCAAACAAAGTCAGTGCATAATGTTTTCCGTCTGGCATATGAAGAGTTAAGCTTCTGTAAATAAATACTATGCATCTTTAATTTGTGGACTGGACTGAAGTTGTTACAATATCATGTGATGGAAGTACAGACAGCATTAATATATCATAATCTTATGGCACTTTTCTGATGCATTCACTTTAAAAATAAGGGAATGAGTGTAAGGCACACCTCACATCTGATGTACCTGATTTTTCGCCACTTGGCAGGAACAGAAATTACATACATACAAATAACATACATAAATAAATACAAATATAAAAACTACTAAACTCACGTGGACTTTAGGCCTGTAACAGAGCCACTTTAAGACATTTATTTTGCCATTTTTCCGCTAACATAAAAAGAACACAAGCACTAATTTCAAGGCATCATGGATTCAGTTGCTCTCCTATTTTCAACCCCTCCTCCCTTCAACCCATGAGGAAATTAAGCCCTCCTTCTGCAGACAAGACATTAACCAGATATCCTTTTTTCCAATCTGCTGCTCATGAGTGCAGAGGTGTTTTATTTTGTGTTTTGCACTAATCACAAAATGAATAAAAAAAGGAAAGTTATCAAATTGATGATGGATGCGTGACTGATTTGAAACAGGTCATAAAACCAGCAACCTTGTGCAAAAGATTCCTAAATCGTATGTGAGACTGAGTGGATCTAGTCGATTTCTCTCTTATAAATCAGAGGCTTTGCCATGTGAGGATAAAACCAAAGCAGTGTTCGGTAGGCTGACTATTCAAGGAACCATATAGTGCCATAAGAGACCTGCTCACCTCTGCCATGCGCTGGTCCTCCTCGATAGGAACAAACTTGTCGTGCATGCCGTGGATCAGTAGGGTTGGCACTGTGAGCTCAGCGTGGTAGACCTCGTCCCCCTCAGGCCAGTACTGACCACTCATCATGGCACGCAGCACAAAGGACGACACGTTGAAGGCATTGTTGTCTTTCAGCAGCTGCTTCTCTTTGGCACCCTGCCTTGCAAAGCCAGCCCTGCAGGAGACAGAGGGAAGGAGATAAAACTGAATTAGAAATGATTTGGAAAGAAAATAGAAAAAGGATTGAGATGAAACTCTTTAATATAAACGAACTCTGCCAGATTGTACCACCAGAGGAGGTTGTTGACTTGGTATTTTGCCCTTTAAATGGGTTTTCACAGTAGGCT
The DNA here is from genome assembly GCA_036419115.1 of Scarus forsteni. Lineage (NCBI taxonomy): Eukaryota > Metazoa > Chordata > Actinopteri > Labriformes > Labridae > Scarus > Scarus forsteni. The sequence continues at coordinate 34,338,242 of JAZDUH010000136.1, forward strand.
CTGTTTCTGTGAATGTCACTTATAAATGCAAATGAGCTCCTTCTGAACAAACCCCTCTTTTCCTGGAGTGCATAAACACAAAAACCTGCTGTGTGCTCTAAAGGCCTTGGAAAGAAATCTATAGGTGGAGATATCAGGGGAGATCCAGGTATTATGAAAATGGCCCACTGAGATGTCACATGAAGCAAATATTCTTAAAAGAGCATCAGACTGAATTGTAATCAGTGTTGGGTGGTGTTACTTTCTGTTAGTCGTACTGTCAGTTTACTGAGTTACAGATTAAAAAAGCCATGTGTTAGAAGATTACTTTTACATGAAAGAAAATTCAAACCTGGTTCTGTCTTTAATTTCTAGTTTTGGTTATTAATAAGGCACACAGACCACAATACATCTACTCTTTAAAATGTGGACTCCAGAGTCACATACACAGCTGTGTTCACTTCTGTTTGCACACTGATGTGCTGGCATGACAACCAGGAAAGAAACAGAAACGGTGAAGTTTGGTTCCATAGCAACAAAAGGAAATTTTGAACAGGGATTATTCAGTAACAGGTTACTTTTATTTTTTAAAAACTGACTAATAATGGATTGCTTGACGTGTAAAACTAACTTTACTTTACTCACTTCTACAATGCAATAATCTGAGTACTTTATCTTTTACCTTAGCAATACTCTGCTTTTAATTTTTACTGTTTTATTATTAATTTTTGAGTTATTGGTAAAGCAGATGGCCTCAGTTTCTAAAAAGTAATACAATTAAAATTAATAATCAACAACTGAGTAAATACTTTTTTTCCTGATGGCCTGATCTGACATTTGGATGGAGGATGAGTGCTAAGGAGTTTAAACAACTCTGTATTAACTTCGACTTGAGTTTATGACTTTGAAAAATGTCAAGGACACTGTTGTCTGCTAAAAACTTTGCAAATTATCTGCTGTAGACCAGTTTTGAATAGGGTAATTTAATATTAACATTAAGCAAATTCATTAGTTAACTTTGATACTCACATTTAAATTAATTTCATTACATATAAATGAGTTATTACAATGTTCAAGTAACCTGCCCAAAACTGGTTAGTAGACACAACAAATACCCAGATGCAGTGTGTGCAAAAACACAAGCAGTACAAATCTTTTTAAAAAGTCCTCCTTAAAATGTTTGCTTATAGATTAAAGAAAATAATTTGGTCAAATGAACCAGAAACAGCCCTTTCCCCCTCAAAATAGCTTGAATGTATTTGACAGACAGTTTGTTAGCTCTCTGGTTAGTCCAATAACTATCCAATCAGAAGCTCCTCCTCAGAACTTTTGTCTTTGCTGAATCAATTCAATTAATTATGGTGAAATGATTGCAGTGCTAATGTTGGATGGCATCACCAAGTCAATGCATAAATAATGTTGAGCAGCACTTTAACAAGTTTTAGACATTTTGAATTTCTTATAAAAGCATTAAATGTTTTGTTTTTAATAATATGTGACATCTAACAGAATGATAATTGTTGTGACTGGTACACTTTGTGCAACAGTGTTGGCCTGAAAAGTTTTGACAGATCTACTTAAACCAACACTACGTCTCATGTTCTCCTGCATCGCTTTGTGTCTTACTTGAGAAAGCTCCAGGCTAACAGTGGTGAGAGGCAGTGAAGCACGCAGGTGGGCAGGTTGAAGATGGAGCAGAGGCTGGGCTCCAGAGCAGTGGGACCACCTCCGTTGATCATCACCATCTTGTGAATTTGCTCTGGAAACTCATGAGCCAGGAAAGTACAAAAAGAAACTCTGGGAAAACACAACAGTGAGATAGTTTCAGTACAGGCTTGTAGAGCAAGGCTTATATCTACTTACTGTCAGAGAAAAAAGTTGGCAGTACACACGTTCTAAGACATACCCAGTGAAGTACTTTTCAGTGCATATTTTTATTTAAACCTTCCTGTGATGTTACAGAGCTTTAGGTCTGACTTCCTTAAGCTAACATCAGCTAATAACTATTATGAGTCTGTTGATACTCTTTAGATCCTTTGAACAACAAACTGTGAACAGTGTATTGAATTATAAGATGACTGATTACACTTACTTTAATATAAAGTGCTTGAATTCAGGAATCACACTGGCTAAATATATATCTGGATGTCTTAAAAGTCATAAATTACAGAAAAAAAAACAAAAATATAAGGTCCTCTGGCTTTAATTCCTTAATACGAGGACATTTCTGCCCTTGAATGCCTAATTGGACAAAGATTGACCAGTCTTTTGCATTAAACTGTATATTTCTAATGCTGTATAATCCAAATACTTAATTACTAAATAAAAAATAATTGATGCCATCATCAGATACAGTATGTGTGGGCACCTGATGGCCTGTGATCCTCTGTGCACCACTGTAAATGACATTGTAATTAGTGACTGTATGGTGACATTCAGCCAACTGTGTTAACAGATGATGTTGTTAAACCACCTCCTTTCTGCAGCTACTCTGATCCAACCATTCATGTGTAACCTGCAGTTCATGTGCGTCGTGTTAATTCTGGAGGATGAGCAAAGCAGACGTGCTGAACTGATGCAGAGGACGTGTGGCCGTCATATATTGCATCAGCAAATATATCTCCAGCCTTAACAACTGCTACATAAGGAAGCAGGAACTGCTACTGGGAGTTCTGTTTTTGTTTCTTATTCATGTTTTGTGTGGCTCACCTCTGATGGACAAAAATACCACTGCCAAGGGGATTATGTTTCGGCTGTGTTTGTCCATTTGTTTGTCTGACTTTGTTTGTCTGTGAGCAGCGTAATTCAAAACAGCTCTCAACAGAATTGGATTAAATTTTCAGGGAATGTTGATCATGGCTCAAAATAGAAGTGATCAGTTAATGGCAGTGATCCGAATTCAGATGCAGATCCAGGATTTTTTTTTAAGGATCTGTCAGCTTTTCAAGATAGGATAGTTTTACACATTTTTGCTAATGAATGGTACAAGTGCTGTGACAGATGTTTGTTCTCTTTGAAACCCTCTGTTTCTCTTAAGTTACTCAACAACCACAATCTTCACCCACCAACCCTTACCCCGCACTAATGTGGCCCAAAAAGACATAACAAAGACCGGTGGAGACATACCAGTAAGCTAATTCTAATTATGGAGTCTGTTTGAAAAACCAAACACCACTGGCTGTATTTATTAAACAGATTCACTGATCATGTTTACAGAATGATGGAGAAAAGCTGTTAAAGCTACTGACAGCATTCTGAGATTGATTACAGCACAAATCAGGGAGAAAATCTGTTATTGAGATAATATCCAAAAAAAAATACAAAATACAAGTAAGCAGTGGAGTTGGGATGAGCTGACAGTGTGTCTCCACACTTCATCTTTGGTCACTGTTTTGAATGAGAGGCCTCTGGCTACAAAAAGAGTCTACCAAGCATCTAATGGTAGCTTTATGCTTTTTGTGTTTCATGCCTAGAACAGCTTTAGTGTTTCTTCTTCTAAACTATGCTCTTTATGGATGTAGTTGTTTTAAACTTACCCATAAGAATGACCTATCAGAATATTCCTCTTGCGTGCATATCTCTTGAAGATGAGTCTTATATCCTCTGCAAGAGCATAGAAAGTGTATGCGGCGGCTATTTGAGGAGCTGAGCTGGCTCCATGTCCTGCCAGGTCTGGAGCAACCACCTCATAACCCAGTCTGGAAAAGTAATCCAACTGATTCCCCCAGATGTCCAGTGACCCCCCAACTCCATGAATGAAGAACAGAGCTACATCTGAATGTGTCCCTTTGCAGGCCGAGATCTTCCTCTCACAGTCTATGATCACAGTACGCTTCGGTTTCCGCCTGCGCCTCCTGGGTTGCTGCGACTGCTCAGTCTGTGCAGCAGGAGAATCTCCTCCAGCTGCTGCCTCTGATGTCCCATCCTTGACAGCCGAACCCGTCTCAGACGTGGGCTCAGGCATGCTTACAGGAGGCGAGGTGTTTGCACAGTCTGTCAGCTCAACCTCCACAGTGCTGTTGGGTTCTGTGTCCCCATTCTGGTACTTTCTTGGCTCTCCACTGGCTCTGTCCCCTAGGTTCTCAATGAAAAGCTGTCCATTACGATAGACTGTGATCTTCCGCTTGCAGCTGACACTCCCACCTTGCCCAGTGGGTTCCTCCACCACTGGTCGGTCAGGGATGATGTGTCGAACTCGCAGGACTCTGCCTGGTTTCACCTCTACAAACTCAAAGCCGTCAGCTGGTTCAGAGGTTTCTACAGGAACGATGACGTTGGCAGACTTGGAGGTGAGACAACAGAGAAGACCCTCTATGAAGCCGGTCAGCATGGCTGCCTGTCTGCAGGACACAATAAAATAAAAATTAGTACACCAATAAAAGAGGGAACAATCATCTAACATGAAACCAGCACAACATCAATGATAAACCAACACGAGTGACTCTCAGGGAGCCTTAAAGGTTGTTTTTTTAATTATGTTTAGGTCATATTTCTCTGAAGAATTATTTACAAATTCCTTTATCACATGTTGGAAATGTAGATGGCACAAAAAACTGCAGTTCATGAAGCGTCCACTCAAGGCTGGCTGTCACTGAAAGTCACAAACAACCTTTTCTTTTTTACAATAGAAATAAACATGTTTAGAGCCTGACTCTAAAAGTATTTTAATGAGGATTGTTCATGTCTTTTCAGGGCACACACTGGATGACTTTAAAAGAATAAAACTTTTAGAGAAAGAAACAAGGTATGACAACTAGTCAGTGTGATGTAGGGGTCTGCTGAAAGTCCTTTTTGATAAGGGAGGTTCTTAGCCAAGGGACTCAGAAGTGTTTCACTGTTGGCCTCAGTAAGGCCTGTTCAAATACTCAAAACAGTCAAAGGAACTTCAGTGCTACTTAACTTGGGGAGTTTTTTCTTCATTGGACGTGCAGAGAAGCAGCCTGAGGTATCAACCCTGCTAGTCTCGCATGATCAGCGTTTAGCACTGCTTTCCACTGAATAAGATCTCCTGAGATGTTACTGCAACTAGTCAAATAAACATAGCAGAAGCGGTTAGCACTATAGGGGCACCACAGGTGAGTTCAAAAGCTAATGTTTGGATGTATTTCGGATTTAAAAGCACAAAGGAAAAGACAAGTTGGACAAAAAAACAAGTGAAATTGTAGAATACGCATTAATGTATAAAATTAATATATGATTAATGTAACTTCTTTGGGATTCAGTTTTTAATGAAAACAATTTTAATAATGTGCCAGGTCAAAAGGTCACTTTTTAGATTTACAGAATTATTTTAACTGAGCTATCCCAGACTGAATGAATATCAAATTGAATCTTGAATCAAATCGAGACCTTGTAATATCTAATCGATCCAGAAAATCTGAATCAGTACCCAGTCCTATTAGATAGATAGAATTCAATGGTCGGATGTGAGACAATTACTTGTTCTCTGAAGGTGGCATCATAAAGTTCATTAGTTTAAGTGTTATGTAAAACTGATGCCCCCATTTAACCTTTGAAAGCAGACCAGGCCATCAGAGAAAGGATCTGCTTTCTCTTAGTTGTTTTTAATGCCTGTAACCACTGCCATAGGGCTGGATTAAGACCAAGCCATTTCTAGGAAGCTGACCAGAAGAGCCTTTGTTTACATTTTGGTCACGGTGAGTAGTGCGTAACACAGATAAACGGATAAAGCAGACTTTTCTTAATGAATTCTACACACTGAAAGGACAAGAGAAGTACAGAAACAATGTGATGACAATTTATTGAGATAGTTCAGTATTTTTTTCAGGAAAGTTGCACATTAACACATTAGCCACAGTGGTACTGGTCAGCATGATAACTAGGCTGTACATTGCTGCAGATGGGGCCATACTCTCTGAACAATAAAGGGAATGTTAAATGAAAACAAACAGAACAACGACCCTAAAATGAAAAAGGTCTGAGGTGGGAGTCCAGAGTAGAGCAGACCATCTTATTGTACAAGTTATCAAAGTGAAAAGAGTTTGAGTAAAATGATTCCAGTATCTAACATAATACACAAGTACAGTACTTGAGTTTGTGTACACAATATATTTCCGCTAACACTAAGCCTTCTGTGGTTGTGTAATGCAAAGCCTGTTCACATAAGTCTAGGAACCTGAAACACACTGACAAACAGAAAAACATCTTCATCTGCCTTTACAATTGAAGAGCTAATTACAACAAAAAGAACCAGGAGACTCTATCAGACGAAACTGGGCAGCATCTTCCCTCAGTGCGGACTTTGGTGTTATTAATAGCCGGGTACAGTAATAGCTCCCTGAGTTAAAGCTGTCCGCCATGTGACCACAGTGCACCAGCTCACACAGCCACACTGTCAGTCAAAACCATTCAACTACACTCACAGTGATAGGTGGTGCATTCATTATTTTAAGTGAGAGCATGTAAGTATGTTCAGTGAATCCCATTAAGGAGTAAGGACCAAGTTTGATTACCACCTTAGGATATATCAGACTACATGCTTCTAGCCACACATTTCTAAATGATAAGTCATGGCATTCAAGCCTGATTAAAATCCCTTAATATAATTCTTGACATTTCAAGGTCACAAGCCATGCATGAGACCTCAGGACATTTGGCCTTGTCCCTCCAAAAATGCTACAGATTTGTTCTTCAGGATATAACAGAAACAAAATAAAATACAATAATAATACATCATGTTATGATTCTAATAAGATTTTATCACAACATGATAGAAGATAAAATTTGGGGATACAAGACAATATGACACAGAAACACTTTGCTTTACTCTTCAATAGGAAGACAGTAACATAGGGTATAACAAAGATTTTGTACAATTAGAAAACATAATATTTTGATACTCTTTTTATCTCTTTAAATAAATTCAAGACTCAAGTGCTTCTAAAACTCAGCTGCTTACGCAGGAGCTTCGACAGTTGAGAAATTCCAACAATGCAAATGTAGTGAAGAAGCAAATGCTAATGCAAATTACAAACAATAGTACATTCATACAGCATTCTCAATTAACTATGCAGAGATTGACAAAAAAATGCAATCTAAAAGGTTATTTTCCTAATCATCACTGAGGCTAAATCCAGTGAGTCTCATGTTTTTGCCTCCACAGTAACTAGGATGTTCTGCTGTCAGTTGATTATCGTCCATGGCAACAGCTAAGCAGCAGAGCAGGGTCTGCAGGTCTCACTGCTGGGGGTGTTATCCTGCCTTCCTTTAGCTCCACTCCCTGCTACTGGGGATTAAACTCTCCGTCTCTCTCTCTCTCTAAGTCCACACAACACAATCTGTCTCCCTCCTCTGTGACTGTAAACAGGGACAGTCTTATCCTCCGTCTGATTTTTTGCATCTTTTTCCCCTGTTTTCATCAGGGGATTATGGACACAATTGTAATACAGCATTCCTGCTTGGCTGGCTATTCTCTCACCATTTCTGCTTATACATGCACATCTATTATCCAAACAGAGGTGTTTTACAGAGCTGTGTGGACCGATGGAGTACAGGAACAGGCCATCTTGTCTGTCCTAAATTCACTTCTAATGTTGTTAAGACTTCCTTATACACAAACTTGGAGTGCCTATTTTTTTCCTTGTAGCCTCTCTTGATTAGCAAATGTTTTATTTTAATTCATGTGATATTGGTACCAATACAGTACCAGCTCTTTAAGTCATTTTACAAATTCCAATGCCAATGAAGTTGGAAAAGTTCTGTAAAATGTAAACAAAAACAGGATATATTGATCCTTTTCAACCTATATACAATTGAATAGCCTAAAAAGACAAAACTTCTTATGCTCAATTTCATCATCTCTATTGTTATTTGCAAATGTTGGCTTATTTTGAATGTGATGCCAGAAACATGCTCCAAAGAGCTGGGGTGGGGCAACAAAAGACTGGGGAAGTTGAGGAATGCTTAAAAAACTCCTGTTTTTAACACTTTACAGGTAAGACCATTAATTGGAAAACTGTGAGTTTCATGGTTTGATATGAAAAAGCATCCCTGAAAAGCTCAGCAGTTCACACGCAAGGATACAAGCAAGAATAGGGAAACAGCTGTTAACCACTTTGTGAACCGGGCTGAAGAGGAAAAGGATCATCCAGGTTGTTATCAGAATAAAAGTATCAAAGATCGCAATCTGTGATGGTATGGGGGTATGTTAGTGCCCAGGGCATGGGTAACTTGCACATCTGTGAAAGCACCATTAATACTGAAAGGCATATACAGGTCTTGGAGCAACATATGCTGACTTTCAAGAGAAGCTTTTTTCAGGGACATCCCAGGTTATTTCAGCATGCCAATGCTGCGCCGCAATCTGCATATTATAACAGCATGAGTTCTTAGTAAATGATTTCAGGACTGGACTGGCCTGTCTGCAGTTCAGACCTGTCTCCATTTAAAATGTGTGACACAAAATGAAGAGCAAAATTTGACAAGGAGCAACTGAAGTTGTACATCAAATAAGAATGAGAAATAATTCCACCAACAAAACTTCAACAACTAGTGTCCTCAGTTTCCAAATGCTTATTGAGTTTTGTTAGAAGAAAGGTGATGTAACACGGTGGTAAACCTCCTCCTGTCACAGCTTTTATTGGAATGTGCTGCATGTGTCACATTCAAAATGAGTATTTTAAAACAAAGTTTATCATTTTGAATATAAAATATCTTGTCTGTAGTGTTTTCAATTTAAAGTAGGTTGGAAAGGATCTGCAAATCATTGTGATCTGTTTTAATTCACAATTTACACAATGTCCCAACTTCACTGGAATTGGGGCTTGTAAACTTGATGTACTTAAGTTTATTTACATTCACTATTTGGATTAAGAAAGACAATGGAGAAAGCCTATGCCATTTGTCACATTTCATTCATTCATTTTCTATACCCCTTTATCCCTTTCGGGGTCGGGGGGTGGGGTGGGGTGGGGGGGCGTTAGTGGGGCTTTAGCCTATCCCAGCTGTCATTGGGCGTGAGGTGGGGTACACCCTGAACCAGTCGCCAGTCGATCGCAGGGCCACATAGAGAGACAGACAACCATTCACACTCATACCTAAGGGTCAATTTAGAGTCACCAATTAACCTAATGAGCATGTTTTTGGTCTGTAGGAGGAAGCCGGAGTGCCCAGAGAGAACCCACACATGCACAGGAAGAACATGCAAACTTCACACAGAAAGGCCCCTGTCCAACCCGGAAATCGACCAGGAACCTTCTTTCTGTGAGGCACATGCACTACCTGCTGCACCACCATGCCACCCTCCATTTGTTACTTGTTACATATTTAATATTCATATTAAACGTAAGGCAACTGAACAGTAACAACTGTGATGCTGAAAATCCAGAGATGATTTATCTCTTTGAGCTCTGACAAAGCCCAATGGGTTCTGAACCAAAGTGCATCAAAATGCACAATATTCTTTGAACTAGGGCTGGGCGATATGGCCTAGAAATAAAATCCTCGATTTTTTTCCACAACACTTGATTTACGATTTTAATCGATTTTTCCCTCCCTAAAAGAAACAAAACCTCCAGAGACATAAAAATGAAACAAATTAAGTTTTGCCTTTATGTTGTCTAAATGTTTCCCTCTTAAAGTCAAAGTCTGGGTCATAAAAGGTTGATTATGTAGTATAAATGTAGGCAGGTTTGTCTACATAAACACTAAAATGCTGAGGTATTTTTACAGTATTAGCATGAAACTCTCTGATCAATATTTAATCTACTTAAATAACAAATACAAGCCTATAAAAGTGCTTGTGCAAACCTTACAAGACCGACCATCATGAAAACAGTAATCTTTTTCAAAAATTGCTACAACTTACAATTGGACTAAGGCAAGACAAAAAATCTCGATTTTTTATTTTTTAAATCTTCTGCAGAAATTAATTCGAATTAATCGATTTAAGCGATTTTTTGCCCAGCCCTACTTTGAACAAACATACACATAATGTACATCCTATCAAAAACACAACTACAAACTTCTGTAAAACATGTTTACCTGATCAAACACCAAACAGATTGATGATCCCAAAAAAGACAAAAATACTGTGACAGGGCCACGAAACATCATACCACTCTCAATAAATGAATAGACAAAATAGAAGTGCTCTGGGGGCACAAACCTACACACAGTCATTTTAAACACTGTCGGGCAAGTTATTGTCAAAAATGTGAAAAACTGCTCCATCTCATATCGTTAACAAATCATAAAAAAAATATTGTGGCAACATCCATATCCAATCACCACAATTTCTGCCTTGTGCAAACACTTTCTGAACATTCAATCAAATTCTGTTCTGAACATTTTGAGTTTTCCAGTTAACTAACAAACTATCAATTGGTGGCAAACACATAACCTCCTTGGCAGTCGTAATGCAAACATAAAAATGTATTTAGATGTAATGAGCACCTGTGGTGATATTTCAGACTTGTCTTTGTTCATACTGCTTTGCTTTCATCAGTAGACTGCAGCATACTCTAGTACCAGGAAATTAGCCAAATTCAGCCTGATAACTGCAGTTAACCTTCTCTTATTTTGTCCTGAGACAGTACATTGTTGTCATAGTAGGTACAATAAGTACAAATAAAAAGAGGTAAAGGCTCCCACTTTACCTTTACAGCATGATTGTTGCTCTGGTCAAAGACTGACTTGACATTTTCACATGAAGTGCATGGATGATTTTTCTGATATCATGTTTAAAGCACTTCCCTTTTGTGCTGTGTTTTGTCATTGCCTGGATCTTTAATTTAAAAGCTACCTGTACTTTATGTCAGTGCACTTAGAGTGACTCCTCAGGAGGCTGTTATGTAACTGCTAACGTAGATCAGACAGAATCGTACTGAGGACTGACGCCCAGAAAACAAGCACAGGCTGTTGTAAGGATTTAGAAGAACAGTTGGCTCACTGTCCTGCTAATAACCTTACTATTCACCGAGAGACACAACTGTCTGTCTAATTACTGAAAAATAAATGATATAAAAAACTAATTATAAAGCAGGTCTGACGAAAAAAACGATAAATAAACACAATGAGATTTCTTTTTAAATTGTGTCAGATAAAAAATAATATCAAAGACATGACACATGGAACTGAAAAACAAAGTTAAAAAACATAGCAAATAATCACACAAAAAAACAGAAAATAAACTTTAAAGTAAGAAAGTAAACATCAACAGATCAATAGACGTAACCAGAACAAAACACAATTGCAAAACATAGTTAAAAGCACATTAAACAACACAAATCAAAAAGTGTAACAAAACAGAATGACACATCAAACATAACAGCTGCAAATAACATGAAAAAGTTCAATAATGTGATAAGAAAACACAGCAACATTATCAACAGTAACACAACAATGCACAATAAAACAAATGTAATAAATAATTTAAACCCCCAAAAAGGGCGAACAAAAGCAAATTGATAAATGAGAAAAAAATAAACAAATGAAATGACTGTGTTTTAATTGCTCTTGCTTCTTCTCAGTTGTAATGTTTTGTTTTGTTTGTTTTGTCAGTGTATTCGATTTTTATTTTGATTTGCTCTTCAGGGTTGCTTCAAGACACAGCTTAAGAAGTTAATTATTGGTATCAGTGGATATGAAATTATCTGATGTTTATGGCTGGCGTTGGCAGCACACATTGGCAGGACGGCAAAAGGTGAATGAAGCTCATTTCACTTTTAATGTTGAAATATAAATGCTGCTCTTTGTGAACATTTATCCATCTATACATAATTCAGATGCAATAGTTTATGTCTTTCAGGATCCCTGGATGCTGCAGTCCTTCTAGGCTGTCAGTAGGTGAGAGTCTGCAAACACTCTACAAACTGTTAGCCAACTACAGGGCTGACATTTAGAGATGGATATACAGAGGTGTTGGGGAGTTCAGCCAACTCTTGGGGCCAATGGCTGACAAGGGCGCTTATAATACTATTCACTTAAATCTAAAAAACAGTTTTCTTTGCTCTGTATCACTTTTATCATTCAATAGCCTTTGCATATCTGTTAGTTTATTACCAAGAATATTTTTGCTGATGTTTTTCCTGTGATGGTTGGTTGGTTTGTCTTTGCATCTGTCTGTAAGCAAGATAACTCAGAAAGTTTTAAGTGAATAAACTTTTCAGAAAATGTTGGCTATGACACAAGAAAGAAGTGATCAGAGTTTGGTGGAGATCTGAATCCAGATGTGGATCTAGAAATTGTTCAAGTTAGTTATTGTAGCAGTACAGGAAGCTAGCCACATTTTTTATGTTAACTTAACTAAGAATGTCAGAAATGCCTTGGGGGAGATTTTTGCTCCATGGGCACTTGTGGTTTTAAAGAAGTTTGATGTTTGTCAGTGAAAACAAACATAATACAAATCATCCATAGTTATTGATTGCAATACATTTGGTTTGATGAGTGCACTCACAATTTGTTGTCTTCAACAGTGTAAATAGTTGTAATAATTTGCTTTTATGTCAAGAGGAACACAGGAGAGTTTGGGTAACATCTGAGGTAAGTTGAGTAGAGTATAATATGGTTCTTTATCAAAAAGAGCTAATGATGCTCAAACTATAATTTATGTATATTTGTGTATTCATTTGTTTTGTTTTGATCTTTTTTGGCACTACAGAGATGTGGTCCATGCAGCTGTGCATGCTTATGGGTTCATCTGGTCTTTTCTGGTGCACACAGCTCCTGTTGGCTCCCCTGTGGACCTTTAATTTCAAAAAGACACTTTTTTCCCATCTGAATGTCAATTTCAAAACAAAATATTCATTTTTAAAATAACCAAATGTTGTTTATTTGTTGTTGATGTTTGTTTAAAGAACAGATTGTCAATATAGTAATAGGTCAGCTATCAGAGAGACTTGGTGCTATTTTCAAAGATGTGGGCCAAAGTTAGTTTGAAAGTATTTGGATATCAACAAAATCCAGTAGCCTACAGTGCATACACTGGCAGACTTTTGTTCTCTGCATAATTGGCAACACATTTCTGATTCCTAATTTATATATCATCCAGTCAAGAGAAGCCTTCCTCTTCAAAACGCAGACATTTGGGCTTTAGTGTAATGAAAAACAATGACTACTGTCTTAAAGCAAGCACTGATACTAGTTAGCAACTTAGCTTCCTTTTAGTATGCTATAGAGCAGCAAGTGTGCTATAAGTCAGCTAAATTGAGATTTCAATTGAGATTTATTGTTTTAATATTTGCGTATTTAAGGTTAAATTTGATCTCAAGTTGAATTAATTAGCTTTTAGCTGCTAATAATAGAAATAGACCATCAAACGATCATAGTGGCTTCCCAGGATTAAAAGCCTTAACTATATTAAACAAACACTACAAACAAAACTGGGTTTATTGGTCAGAACTTGGATGCTTCTGTTAAATTAAACGTGTTGGTATTTGGTGCTTAGATAATGACAATAGTCTGTTATCTCATGACAATAGTGTGGATAAGGCCTCTCTGCTGTCTGATACAACAAATGAGGAAAGTGCCAGAAAACTTATTTGTCCACTTATATTCATTCTCAACACCCTGTGGTTGCTTTGTTTAGTTTAGCTCCAGCTGTATAGTTTAACTCCAGCGCAGTGTTCAAGGCCATAGGCGGCATTTTTTTTTATTATTAGCTATAAATCACAGTAAAGGACATGGGGATACTAAAATAAAACTAAAGTATACACAGACACATATTGGAATCAAGAAAATAAAATTACCTTATCGTTTTGGTAAAATCCACGTAAATTATGATCGGTTTGATGTGGTTTTCTTATGAAGCATTGCGGATGTAGAGGAGCTATAATCTGCGGCGGTCAATCCAATAATCTAATTTATCTGGATTGTTGTCCTGAAAGTAGCCTCCACATGGCGGCCGGTGCATCAGCCGACTGACAGCACAATGTCTCCGTGTGCTTCAGTCAGCTCCGGGTCTTCAGAGTCTCTGTTCAGCTCCCATACTGGAAACTAGTGCCGGTGTCAGGTTTAGAGACAGACACAGAGCTCAGCTGAGAGTGTGAATGTTTCACCCACAGAGAGGCACATTAACCTGACAGCCTGTGCAGGAAGAGCCGCCCCCTGCTGCTGTGAGACGACAAACAAGCGAGCAAGCAGACATTAAAACACATAGGTACTGCTCTGTATTTATTACAAACAATTAAAGACATGCACTAATAGAGCGAAGGATAAATACTTAAGGCAGCTGTGGGGGATTCTTGCATCCTATTGCATTTTAAACACATTGAAATACTGTAAATTAAGTGTTCTAATTTATATTTTTCCCTTCTTTGGGGAAAACAAGGCATGTCTTAAACCAGAAAGCACTATATATTTTATATTGTGCATTGATTCTACCTTATTTGACAAGAGGTAAAGGGAAACACACATAAAAGCAATCCATAATTACATACACAAAGCAGAAAAACACCATTATATTCATCAACAAAGCAGGATTTAGAGGCCACACAGACTTTTCATTAAACTACAGTGGCCCAACGTTTCAAGATCTGATTCAGTTTAAAACAGCACAAATACTATTCAAAATAAGAAATACCATACTTCCAGACATAAAGAAACTATTTTCAGAGAATGCATCGTGTCAGAAAAAAAAAAAAGTTAAACCATAAGTAAGTTGAAAATTATTTTCAAAACACAAATTTTGAATAAATTTACAGATGTAGAGCAGCAATTTAACCAAGGACGGTAATGTACATAGGGGTGTATTATCTATAAAATTAAGTACTATATATAGGTAAAAAAAAAAAAAAAAAAAAAAAGTAGATGGTAGATGTGTGTATTGTATAAAAGTATCTTAAATACTTTAGTCAAAATACTAAGAGACCACAGGTTCCTGAATGGATGGCAAATATTGTAAATATAAAAATGAATAATTTAAAAAACTGTGCTGTAGCACAAGGTAATAAAAGGAATAGGATCAGATAAGTTTAAACTCTGTCCTACTTTTCGAGCCTGTAAACTTGCTGCACAAGCAAAATACTGTCAACAGTTTAGCTTTGTTCTTTTGTTGTTTGGGTTTTTTGGCATGTGTGTATTTTTATGGTGACCACCCATGCTTGTTTTCTTTTTTTTACACGTTCGAATAAATAAATAAATAAATAATTATATGTGTATTTCCTCATCTTAAAAATACATATTAATAATATCACACATACTGTTGCCAGCCACTTAGAGCAGATGTGGTATCTTTGTTATTTCTTTCTGGGTCTGTCATGGTCTGCATCTCTGGGTTTGACTTTTACACACTCATTGTCTTGGTTGATCCTTCCCTCAAGCTCGGCTCAGAGGATCTTCTCCCCTGCAACACTGTCCAGCCCTCCTATATTATCCTAACAGGATTATATAATATTCAAATATATTTTGAAAATGGTGGAATAAGACTGCCAGTGTCTCAAAGAATGTGTTTGTATGAGACACTACATAATTGTCAAGACAAGAATTCTGACAGCTACAAGAACAATACTCAGATACTGGAAGTCAACTAAATATCCAGAAATTAAAGAAAAAGGGCAGTTAAAGAACATAAAGAATTAAAGAAAATGACCAACAAGGTTTGCCCTGCCCTTATAAGTTGTGCTTTGTATCTCCTTTATTTCACATTTTGTAATTACTTTAACTTATTATAGCCGATAAAATATCTCACCTGATGTTTCAACATTTAACATATCAACACATGTAAAATTACAAAAAAAATGTAATCACCTTATCCCCAAAAAGTTGTTTTGAATGCCACACTTATTGTTGTAAGGCTTAAATAACAAAAAAATGCCCTAAGTAGGCTACCTACCTAAAGGGTAAAGATCTCTGGGCCCCCCATGACTCTGGGCCCCACTAAAGTTAAGTAAAGAGACCCTTGACTTTCATTATAATATTTTTACCGAAGGGCCTTGGGAATCAGAATCAAACAATTATTCTATGCAATAGGGCAAGCAATCTATCAAACCATGTTTGTTTAATACAAAATTAAACATGGGTGTGTCAGAGTCTTTAAATAAATACAGAAGTTGATTGATAGAATAGAAAAAGAAGCTCACTGGTACAATCACTCTCCTGTGGCTCCCTTAGGGAATAAAAACACAAAAACCTGGGAAATATGATACAACTGGGTAGAAATTAGAGTTTGGACAGTGATGTCTTTTGACATGGGCGGCCCTGGTTAAGTATCCTGACTTTAATAGTTTAATACTTCTCTGACTGATCTGAGTATTTGTAAAATATTATTTTCATCCTAAATATTTTATTTTCCAATATCATATTTAGTTTATCTCTTGATCATAAAAAATAGAGTCACATTTGTTTTATAACTTTCCTTGATTACCAAAAATATCCCTCCATCTAAATCAGCATCCAAACCCCTATGCAGCACCCTAAGGAGCTGGTGCTGTGGCAGTTACCATGGCCATTGTTGCTAGGGAACTCTAAGTAAGGTGTTCAGGAAGCAGGGGCTGGGAAGGTGAGGGAAGATTACAGAAATCACGATCCAGCAAACATGAAACTCGCAAAAACAACTGTTTCAGTGGCTGTTGGGCATTTTCACAAAATAAAAGATGCACTAAACTAATAAATAAGCAGTATGAACATGTATAAATCATAAAAATAAAACTTACAGATATGATAAAAAAAATAACCACTGAGGGAAATAAAACATTATGATATCCTATGATGGTAGTTATTGATGTTTTATCCATCAAGCTCATCATGTTACAGGATGAAAAATCTTGTCAATGAATTAGGGAGGGGTGAATTACGGATTTGCTCACTGGTTGGCTGTCCGGCAAGCAACTATGACGCAATCATAGGAGTGACCAATGGGCACGTTGGGGGCGTGGTCTAGGAAGCATCGAAACCACCGAGTGACCATGCTAACAGAAGAAGTCCTGTGTACTTAGCTGTGCTAGCTCATGCAATGACGACTCGGGTCAACATTTCTGACTCCAGAGCACGTTTTACTTTCACAGTTGGTTATAGTATGGACAGAGCGACCTGTCTGTGAAAGTTTTTGATTTCCCCATCGAGAGGACCCGATAGGACAGCTGTCTCGGTTAACAAGCTAGTAAGCTAGCGTGGCTAACCGTTACATGCTCATCCTGCCGTCCAAACACAAAGCTAACTCTGCAGCTCAGCGTTTCGAGGGAAAGGACTTCAACGTTTTCAGCATTATGGAGAAGGTACGTAAACCTCACACATAAATCCAGAAGCATTCGCCCCGCCTGTGGTGCAGAACTCAGAGGAAATATGGGAGCAGCAGCATGCTAGCTAGCGAGCTGTTGTTGGTAACATTTAGCTGTTAGCCGCACCTGCTCCTCCCTAAGGCCGAGCCGGCATCGCAGTGTGCCTGAAGCTGCTCAGCCCTAACTCGCTGATTTGAAACCTCATACTGTTCTGTGTTATTGCCTTACACTCTCTGATGTATCATGTCCCTCAGCTGTGAGAGCACAGTGGACGGGACAGGCCTGTTGGCGTGCTCTGGTTGCTAAGATGAGGGAACGCCCAGCACTGACTCATTCAGTTATCCTCTGTGCTCACTGCATGGCATGGGTTTGCTTATCATTTGTATCAAACAAATCTGAAAACACGCCTTTAGGTAGTTTTGATAAAAAGCTATGAGTGTGTTTGAAGAAAAATGTTTACCGTCTTCCCTCAGTTTTTCACAACATGCTGAGACACATTGTTTGAAACCATCCCCATTTATACACACCTTAACTACAATCACACAAATTAGACATCAATCTAGATCCTCCAAACCTCTGTTTGTCATATCCAAGCACCTTTGACCGGCACTAGGGCTGGGCAGTATAGACAAAATGTGTGTCTCGAGTTTATTTTTTGTTTTGTTTTTTTGCTGAATGGCGATTTTAAGTATATGTGTAGATACCTTTTCCAGATACACACAACTCAGCCGCCTTATTAATTCCCAAGGGGTCAATTTAAAATGCTCAGAAGTAGCACACATCCAAGATGTAGTTAAAACAAAAGGATAAAAAAAAATAAAGATATCAAACTGGAAACAAACAAACAAAAGGTCAAGTTTTATGTTACTAACTTCTTAAACTGTCCAGATCTTTTATTGCTCTGTTCATCTTAAACTATAGCCAAAAATAGCCTGCCAAGGAAAATAAGGAATATAAAAACAATCATGGAGCTCAAAGCAAAGATGATATACTATTTTCAACCTAATCCAGTCTTATCTCAACTATATTGACTTTAACTTCACTTACCCACTAAGAACCAGACTTTTGTTCTCATGTCTCACACACTGTCAGGAAAATGAGACTCCCACTGAGAGGTCAGACACACACAAAAAAAAAAAACACAGCTCTGGACTTTACTCTGAAAAATGTATACATTTGTGACAGTACTAAGTTAGAAGGGAAGTAAAGTGATATTGGGGATGTAGACAGGCAGGGATGTGGTGAGGTTACAGTTCACTTAATTTTATATATATATATATATATATATATATATATATATATATATATATATATATATATATATATATATATATATATATATATATATATATATATATATATATATATATATATATATATATATATATATATATATATATATATATCACATATATTAATTAGAAAGTTTCCAATCCAATGCTGTCTATATATATATATATATATATATATATATATATATATATATATATATATATATATATATATATATATATATATATATATATATATATATATATATATATATATATTTACAGTGAAAGAAATTCTAACAATAAATTTAACATATACATGAAGGGTCAGATGACAGAAAACCTCCTGCCAAATTACGCCCAAAGTCTAAACTACAAACCAAAATAAATGTCTTGAATTTCTACAAATTATTAACCATAGTAAGTCAATATTTTGCTCCAGCAGAATATACATAAACACTGCTGGCAACAATGCTGCACAAAACAACACACCTACTAAAACAAGCCAATAAAATTTAGTGTGTGTGTATTTGAATGTTGTTCATCTTCGGAGACTTAGGTAAACATAAACACCAGTTTTAAGAAAAGGCTGACAAATAGTCATTTCCTTTGTGAAAGCACTTTGAATCTTGGTGGTGTTTTCATTTTTTTTGTCCTTTTATACTCTTATGCTGTGTTTTTGTGCTTTTTATATATCATATAAAATGTACATTTGTGTTGGATCTTATTTTTGCAGGGCATTGTCGTGCAAAGCTTCATTAGATGGGCCAACTGTGTTCTTGGAGATAAAATCCTTTTGCTTTGAATATTGCCGTCTAAACATCAGTTTGTCCGTTATTATTATTGTTTTTGGATCCACTCATATGTAGCTTTTGATGGTACATGAAAGTTTAGTAATGTTGTGTTTATAATGCTTTTTCTTCTTTCGTGTCCACTCTGTATGACTTTTTTCTTTTTTGTGTATTGATAACCCATCTACATATTTTATATTGTAAAAATGAAATGGTACATCTCAAAATGGATGATCTTACCAAATAATTTGAGGCACATTTCAACAGTAAAGACATGCAAAAAAAACAGCTGTTTGCCTGCTCTTCTCTCCACAGGCTGATTTCTTAAAGGGACTCCCTGTCTACAATAAGAGCAACTTCAGCAGGTTTCACGCAGACTCCGTCTGCAAGGCATCCGTAAGTAACCTTTTGATATGTGAATGTCTGTTGTTTTAAGTTCATCACTTTATTAGCTTAAATTAGATTGTATAGATACCTGTGTTGTAACCTTGGTAACAAAAAATATGGTCAAGTGAAATAACATAGGGTAGTTTGTGTATTGTAATTACAGTCAACTGTAATCAAGTCCCTGTAGACTGTCTAAATTGAATATAAACATTGGATCTAAAACATGACCTTTGCTGGTTTTTAGTAGTATGGATTAAACCTTCGTATTCAAGTACCAAGACATTCTTGCACTTCTAAAATTATTCACTGATACAGAGTAAAAATAAAACCTAATAGCAGTAATGCAGCCATTGAAATAATTTTTAAATGTTTTTTTTTTCCAGGCTTTTGTTTTTTAAAAGAGAGCTGTTTTACCACAGTTTCTTTTTAGGTAGAGACTAACTATACAGATCTTCACAGTGATCACAAATTGATTAATCGAATATGTAATGAGGTCCATGTTTTTCTTTTAAAAGTGTATCTGACGGTAAAACTTCTGCTATCAAGCATTATTTCATCATCTTCACATTTTTCCAGGGAACATACTGAAAATTAGGATGCATTTACTTGTTTGTATTAATCATTCTTGTCATTCATCTTTGGACATGCTTAACAAAAGAGATTTCAAAGCATAACTTTACTTTTTTAAAAAATAAGTAAAGTAATTAAACTTTTAAAAGTCTATTTTTTATGTTTAAACACAATTTATCACAGCAGTCAAAGACTGGAAAGTCTTAAAATGCACCTTGAAAGTGCTTGAGAAATGACACACCTGATATAAGGAGTAAAACCGCCAAACTTACAGCTGAATATGTCTAATTGCTGACATGCTATTTTTACTTTGTGTTAAATGAAAAGGCTGAGATATTACAGTGAAATTATGCTGAATAAAGCATTTCTTTTAGAGTGTTGAATTTTTTTTTTTTTTTTTTGAATGACATAAAAACACGATTATGAAGTAAAATCCCCGGTCATTATGAAACCACCACATTTTAAGTGATGTGAGAGAATTATACTGCCTTGGGATGTAGACATTTCTTTATTTCATTGTGCAGATTTATTGTCACACCTGAATAAAGGATGCTTAAGTTGTCATGAGGATTTCAGGAACTTGTCTGTGATAAAACAATCTTATTTACATAAAACATGTGGGCCTAACTGTCACACAGACACAAAAAACTTGCATGCAGAGAAAGAGGTCCTATATTGATAAAAAAAATGAACCAAAAAAGATGTTTCTTTTTTTTATTTTCAGGCCTCAACTCATATGTGATATAAATTGTGTCTGTAAAGAAAGATTGGTGGAGATGAAACCGCAATGTAAGCTACATCAATAACTTCATGACTGGCCTTGGGTAAAAACAGAAGTTGTAATGTATTTAGTGTCCACTTTCAACAATAAGCAGCAAGCCTTTACTTTGACATGCCAACCAATAGCAATACAGGGCCTTACTTACAGACCTAGGATGTAGTTACTGACAGGACTGGTTCAGAGGAAGCTCCCTTGGGACACACCGCTCAAAACTTTTGGTAGCCATTGAGGCACAAACAATGGTTTTTTGACTCCAGAGTGAACATGAAAATGGAAATGTTGAATTCACCGTTCTTGAAAAACATGAGCATGTTCATTCAGGCTCAGCTTAACAGAGCATTTTAGGCTGTTTGAGAGGAAGGGCGGGGACAAGCACTGTAATCGTCTCATGGCAGCTTTCCTCTTTTATATGATTGTGGGAGGCTTAAATGGTAATCATCATAAAAACCATGTTATGTAATCTGTTGATTAATAATTGACCAACAGTAGTATGGGCTGGCATTTATTAGTTTCAGAACAACGGTTTGGTAGCAGCACTGATGTTGAAACCCAAAAGTAGCTCTTCTTGATCTGTTAGTTTGACCTTTCATGTTCCCTTTTTCCTCTTGTTAAGTATTTGAGCTGTAATGTCATTCTGTCCTAAAAATGTTCAACAACATGTTCAAATTTGATTTGAAACCTTTTCCTGTCCTGGACAGAATCGGAGGCCCTCGGTGTACCTTCCAACACGTGAATACCCCTCAGAGCAGAGTAAGTGCCTAATGTTTACCTCAGGACAAGCATGTAACTGTAATCCTTTAACCATTTGAAACCTCAATTAAAAATGAAATTTCCTTAAATCTGAAGTGCCTATAATCAACCTGACTGTTTGTTTACAGTTATTGTAACAGAGAAAACTAACATCCTCCTGCGTTACCTCCATCAGCAGTGGGACAAAAAGGTGAGCATGCACATACTTCTTCTGTCCATTGACATAAAAACCATGAATCATGAGTCTGAAGAAGCTTGACTGGTATTGATGTTGGATTTTATTGACTGTGGTGTGTCTCTCTGTCACACAGAATGCAGCAAAGAAAAGGGAACAGGAGCAGGGTGAGAGTGACAGCCCGGCACCCCCGAGGAAGATAGCCAGGACAGACAGCCAAGAGATGAATGAGGACTCATAAGTTTGTGTGACTGTGCGTGAGAGCAAGTGAGACATTATGTTGTGTGTGTGTGTGTGTGTTTATCTATACAGGGTTCAGCCGCCATAAAAGAAAAGCAATCCACTCGAGTAAAGACTTCTGCATATCAAATGGGGACTTACTGGCATGAACAGAAACGTCACTGAGTGTGTTTACATGAACACATTAGTCAGATGATTGGTGATACTAATTACACTATTTGACACATCTATGTGCATCGAGTGATGTGTTACTGGGAAGAAGGGTTGTTGATTCTGTCAGTAGGTTTCTTCCTTTGAGTGTGCCATGTAAAACAGCAAAATCTCATCTTTTTTCTTGTGCAGCATCTTTTGGCAGAAATATGCTGTCAACATTAGCAGTTCTAGCTGTTAGCATCTGCCATGTACACCACAGCTTGCTCTAATTTTTCTTAGCTTTGTTGTAAACGTGTTCAAGTGATTTCCTGCAGCACATCTGCTCTATGCTTCTAGCTACTCCCAACCATGACCAGTTCTGGAGGCAGCGACTTAAGTTTTTTTTTTTTTTTTTTTACATTTTTCATGTATTTAGACCCCCTTTTCATATTCTGAAGCATGATGTTTTTTCTGTCTTACTACAAAAAGAGTTAGAGTAGCTGCTCTCACATCCAAACTAAACAGCAGTGAAAACAGACACTGAGGCGCGAGTGTAGCCGGCTCTTGGTCTGTAGATTTTTGTCACAGCAAGAGGATAATTTTGTTCAGGCACTGGTTGTAATCAGTGAGACAAAATGTCATGAAAAATTACAGGTCAGTTTGCAAGTGTATTTAGTTTCCATGTAGGACATCAGGTATGATTTCTAACGGGAACAACTGAGCCCCTGTTGAGTTGCAATGTTACGGGTTCTCCTCCTGGTTCCCCTCACATACTTTAAATATGTGCAGACGTATTGGAGCAGGAGGAACCAGATTTAATGGGACCTGCTGAGTAAAACTGAGTGAGTTGTTAGGCCAGTACTGCTCTATTTCTTCATGATCTGATGATGGCCTTTGATAAAATTATGGGATTATGCTGTTTTTATGACTCCTTGAGGAATTGGATAACCAGTAATCATTTTGTTATTGCTGTATGAGTGTGCATGTAAACATACTCACAGAGACGAGAATTGGGAAAATCCTCATCAGGAAAGAATCCAGCAGTAAAGCAGTAAAGTTTTGTGAACTAATGTGAAGCCAGAAAGATAGTGTTGTAACTACTGGTCATAAAAAAGATCTCGTCAGAGGGTGGACCTTGTCTTTCTTTTTTTGTGTATTTTGTGGCTATTCCCTGTGTAGATTATGAAGCATCTTTTTTGTCCGTATGCATGCTGAGTGTTGCGTGTGTGTGTGTGTGTGCTGTAATGTTCTGTGTGTGTATGAGTTGAATGCCAAGTTGAAGACGTGTCAGAGTAGATTGATCAGAGATGGACTTGACAGATGAAGTCAGACGCTCTTCTTAAAAAACAGTCTCAGATCTGCTTCTCGACTCGTGTAGCCTTCTGACGCCTGGAGAGACTGTCCTGATTTGTGCAAAGATGATGTTTTGTTACTGTTTTAATTTTATTATAACTATTATTGTTTATGTAAGGCAATGAGCTTCCTGCCAGCCACAGTGCCCGCCCTCTCAGTTTCACTGCCCGCTCTGCAGCCACACCGGGGGGTAACGCGACATTTCTCCACACTGTTTGAACCAACAGAACCAAGAATGCACTGTGAAGAACAGCACAAAGTAGAAGCAACTCTTCCACTACCCCCCTTAGATGTTTGTTTACAGCAAGTATGCATAATACTATTCTGTTCTGGGGCTTGTGCTTAATGGATCAATGTTGTGTTGATGTTTCTGATAAATACTTTTATGTTTAGCATTGCTATTTGGCTGATTGAGGCATGTGAAGACATGTGAGAGAAAATGCTATCAGAATTTTAAGTTTTGATATAAGAGTAAAACTCCAAAGAACTCATTAACTGTTTCAGCACCACTGCAATAGAAATAAATGTCCAAGGCACTCCAATCAAGATCTTTTTGTTTTTAAGAAAAACTATTAACCAAGTCCTGAGCATTGTCTTCAGTGCAATGACATTGGAAACATTTTGTTTCTGATAATGTTGCTGATGTAATTGTGCAGTGTTGACAGTGACAACTCGTCCATCACATCTGGGAATGTGGATTAAAATCTGTTTTGTACTTCTAGATACCAATTAGGGATTTGTTTTGGTAGGAATCTGGCGATACATCAGTGATGATACAGTACCTCCTAATAAGCCCTGATGATGTTAACAGGGCAGTAAAACACATTTTTTAACAAAGAAGTGTCCTCTTTCATGGCAGCTAAAAAATCCAAATACCGTATGCATGAAAGATTCAATTTCTCAACAGTGTTCTTTAAATAATTCATGGGTCATAGAAGATTTTGAAACTTTGTTGTGTGTCCTGGTGACAGAAATAAAAGCAGTAAATGGAACAAAGATGGAGAGTCATATTGCCCGATGTATACTGCCAAAATGGGGCCAAAGTCTACACTGAAAACAAATTTCACAAGTTTCTTTGAACTGATGTTAAGATATCCTGAATCCACAAAAAGTATCAGTACAGCATTGCAGGGTGAAATATTAGCTATAATTAGTGTCTGTATTTTCTTTAATCTACATACTTATGTGGATTTGATGAGTTTTAGCCTAGACCGCATACAGAGGTTTTCAGGGATGCCTTCGTCCACGTTGCTGTAGTACTGCGTTCATACTAGTGTCCTTAAAAGACCGCTATGTCGACTGACATAATTTGAGCAAAAGTCCATCAGTAAGCAGGATGTGGTTTGTTTTAGACCGCCCTGCCTCACACATGTAATGATGGGATGCTTTTCTTGGAGATGCAGATCAATTTGCTCAGCTCAGTAACAATCGATGGTCTTTCTGCTTTTGGAACAATTTACCTATTGTGCATTTGGATGCTAGACTCTTAGCTCCTGGATAATAAGCCTCCATTCATTTGTATGACCTCCAGCTTCACTGCATATCACAAGAGACGAGTGAATGAGCTCAGATCACACTCTGCCACTCAGAGACTTGTTATTGCACATGAGGACGAGGGATGGGAACTGAAAACCAATTCCAACTGAATGGATTAACAACATGCTGAAATAATTCTTTAGTCCCTTTGCTTAACAGCTGTCTCATCAACCCTTTCATTTCTTTCTCACAAATCAAGGGTGTCATGTTCTTCTCAGAGGCAGTCAGCAGAAACGACAACAGAGAATTAAAATGTTTTATGATGAGTGGCAAGAGTTGAGGCTCAGTTTTTCATAAGATGAAACTAACTGCACAGCATCCATCAACATCTGTGTGATTAGAAGCAGAAGTGGAAACACCAGATACTTTCTTAAGCATTAGCACATGTAGCATGGCTTCAGGTCTTAATCGATTTAAAAATGAATATCAATAGGTAAAAATGATGATGTCATTGGTGTCAACAAAATCATTTTCAGTATGCATAATTAGTGAGGACACACTCAAGTTGCAGTAATCTTGGTATCCAGATGTTCAAAACGGATTTTAGTCACACTGTAAACAACCTTAGTTTGGAAAAGGCATTAATGTCACACCTACTGAAATGAGACTCCAGAGAGACTTGACTGATTTGTCAGTATTTGCCAACTGTGAAATGAAGTGGACCACAGCTGCTAATTTTTCTTTCAAAACATCTTTGGGTTGACTGAAATTCTGTCATTTTAAAATATAATTTGGTATTTTGATCTTTAACATCACTGATTTACTATTTTAAGATTAGGGTATCAAGTTTGAACAACCTTGGTATAAATAGCAATCCACTGAATCTTAGCTTCTTATTCATGAAAGGATGTTAAAGCATAGAAAGGCCAGCTTGAATATGGAGCTGTCCATTGCACATCAGTGTAACAGCACAGGAAGTAAACTAAAGTCAAGAAAAAGGGTAAATGATGCATAATGATGTGTAAATAACTGCAAGCACCAGATCAACTTCATCCCTTGGAATATTTTTTTGTCTGCCTTTTTGTAAAGTATTCTATGTCCATGGTTAGCTAATGGCATTTTAAAGAAAGAGCCTTAGTTGAATGCTACCTTGCATGTAAATACCTGGGTTTTATATTCCAGGACCAGTAATAAAAGGTAAAGGGTTTTAAGTCTGGTGTTCTTTGTTAAAGATATTCTGTACTGCTGTCATCATGGTCCCAGTCTGTTTGAACCAACCACAGGTCAGTAAAGCTTTGGTGTTTGCTCTGTCCGGGGGGAAAAGTTTGTCTGTGAGCAGACTTAGTTTGACATGGTGGACTTCTTCATATTTTTAGCCACAGAACGCACAATAATCCTGCACAGCAGAGTGCAGCCACCATCCTGCCTTGTTCTAAAGTTTTTTTTTGAATGACTGTTGTGCAGAAAAATAACTTATTTTAATTGTTCTTATTACTGCCCAGCAAAGATATGGAAGCCCCCTGTCCTTTTTTCAGTCAATGCTGCTGTGCTGGTTGACAGTGTGCTTGGCCATCTTCTTACCTATGATGTAAATACCGTCTGTTTCTGAAGCGTAAACACACCACAATTCTGCTCAGATAGACTGTTCTGCACCCAAAGCCTTGCCCCATTTCATAGCTGTTGGATCACATTTGTTCTTTTTAGCTTTGCTGAAATAAAACCGGACTGAAACTGGGCTTTTAATGTCTTTGTTAATTTTTAAAGTCTGTGATTTTGAAGGGACTTCTTGCCACAGCAGAGACTGTGAAGATGACGGTAAGCCAAACTGCTGTGGGCTTCTGGAGCCACCTGCTGAGAATCACCTTGGTTTCGTATGACGTCTGTATTAAAAGAAATAAGGGTTAAATGGCAGAAATACTTCAACAATGGGAGAGATGGAGAAATTAACGCTGCAAAAACTCAGACATAGGGAAGTGGGTTTATCTGTTTTCAAGTCTAAAATATCAAAAATAATTATTTTAATCCACATTCATGCAACCAGTTGAGATAAATAAATTACTTTGAGCAATGAAAGTCAAAACATCAGGCACTGAATTGCTTGTAACGAAGAAAAAATAACTGCCAATGAAACGAGAAAAGTTTGACTCAGTAAATTTGGTTTTAATATCTGCTTAAGTTAAATTTGTCTCATCTTATTGGCAGATTATTTTATTTGTAATTACAAGAATTTGTTTCCTTTTTTAGTGTTTATATCTTCAAACAAGATCTTAATCCTAACATTTCAGGAAATTGTGGATTAGAATAAGTCTCCTGAGTTTTCTTGGTCTTGAAATTGGACAAAAACTCTCACCAAATCTGAGGTTTTTTTTCAGTGTAAGTGTATGTAAAAGATTCCATTATATTAAACACACATCAAAAACTGTTGGAATATTATTTCTGTTATTTCTTTCCTTTGGTAAAACCAAATTGTATTTAATTTTGTTGGAAAACCTGATAAGTAACTTTTAAACAAGGTAAATCACTGGAAACTTGCATTTTCAAAAGCGCTTAGCAACCACATGGTGTGACGATTCGTTTTCACACACCCGTGAGAATGACTAAAACCGTGGTAGTGGTAACCAGGACAGTAGTTGGCAATGTAAGTTTGCTCCTTGGAGAATATAAAAATGTGTCTTCTACTGGTCAGAGTATTGATGCAGTAAATCCACATTTTGTTAAAGGAGCGATAACAGAGCAGTCATCAGCACACATGGTGCTCAGTAGTCAGCCGTAGCTGCTGTTGTTCCTAGGTGCGTGAGAAACCTTTATCTGAAAGAGTACTGGGCATGCAATCCTCGTCCCTGGTTTTTCTGATAATAGTTCCTATTTACACGGAGATGACAACAAAAACGTCTTCAAAACTTTTAATGCTGAACCCTGGCCAAGTTTACAGATTCAGGCACTCCAGACTCTCATGAAAACTCTGATTTCTGTAGCTTTCGTTGTTGTGTACATGGGCCCTGAATCTGTTTTATTTACTCATGATGATAGCATGTTTAAAATTATTCTGATCTCATGTTTTACCAGTAATATCAGGCCACTTACTCCCCCAAAATTTGACTTTTGTGTTATTCCTGTTGAAGTAGAGCTGTTTTTCTGATTGGTTGCATCTTTCCAAGTGATTTTTGAGGAATGGTCAGACCAACAAGACCTCCCTGCCTTTTTCCTGCCATCTCTCATTCACTAGCTCACAGCATCAGTGGCTTAGCCTTGAAGTTCACTCCACCATCAGTTGGAAGGTGAAGCTTTGAGCTGTCACATGTTGATGTGTCCTTAGGAGAAATATCTAACACAAAATTACACTAATACAAAATTGCACTCATTACTACACCAATCATGTTTGAATGGGTTTGATGAGTTGCTGACTTTTTGAAGCTTATAAGTTTTTATATATATCTACGGAGCCCCAGACATGACTTGGTAAAAAAAAAATTATCTTGTGCGCACGAAATACTAATTCGTTCCCATGAGATATTAATTTGTTCCCACGAAATATTAATTAGTTCCTGCAAATTATTCATCATTCCTCAACAGTTGAATACTATGGTAGGGTACGAGTTAGAGGCGCTGAACTATTCAACAGGATGGACAGGGAAACACTGATTGAGTTTTGCTTTAGGCTGGGGATGAGTTATAAAGACTTTGAAAAGCCTGGCAGTGCATGGATTTATTATTAGCGAGACCAGACATCCTATAGGCTACTGCAACAAAATCCAACTGGGAGGTGGACATGCCCGCTTGGCTGAAAACTGCAGCAGAGCCCGGGACGACAGTGCAGGAGCACGCCTGGGTGAAGAGGAGAGTGACGACGAGTCACACGTTTAACACATGTTTGAAACCTGGAAAAAAGAAAAGCAACGCGGACACACCACCCCAACATCACTAACCGGGACTAACAACAACAACAAAAAAAAGACAGTCATGAATTATGCCTTACGTGGAACAAAGGATTGGACTCTGCCTTACTTGGAACAAAGGATTGGTCATAAAAGGTCAAAGACGGACACTAAAAGACAGTCAAGAATTATGTCATACTTCTGGAAATGGAAAAAAAAATTTATAATAATTTGATGATATGTGGAAAAGAGGAGACTAAATATTGAGAAAATGGGGACGGGACTAGATTATCTCTGCTTCTCCCGTCTTCCCTTTTGGACATGGACAATTTGATCAACTATTGACAATGTGTGATGCTGAATAAGTGTGCTGACGTGACCGAAATAATCGTTATATCTATATCGTGGCCACAATTTATTTATTTTTCCCCCATGTCATGTCTGGGGCTCCATATAAATCTGATCTACCACAGCCTTTGAAAGCCTAAATCTGTGCAAAACATTGGGTTTCTTGTCATATTCTGTCAGGTATTCACACTGTCATGACCTCTGATGGCAAAGGAAAAGAAGCTTTCTGTCTCATAACGTGGTCGGATTGTTGAGCTGCATCAGTAAAGCCTCTCACAACACGCCAACACTGCTGAGGTAACAGTAAGACAGTCACTTGGAAAGTCTTCATAGATCCTGAGAGTTATAGATGGAT
This sequence comes from Scarus forsteni, assembly GCA_036419115.1. Classification (NCBI taxonomy): domain Eukaryota; kingdom Metazoa; phylum Chordata; class Actinopteri; order Labriformes; family Labridae; genus Scarus; species Scarus forsteni. Next base: position 34,367,899 of record JAZDUH010000136.1, read on the forward strand.
GTTTGAAGACGAGTAAAAAAAATTAAGATTTGGCATAAAAAAAACTCAGTGAAAACACATGAATGCATTTGAAATAGTTTTATTAACTATTTTTCAGGTCTTACAAAAATATGACAAAATAAATTAAACGAAATAAATAATCCCATTTCCCAGTATTTCTCTTTAAAAGATTTTTTTTGTACAGTGGTACATTGGAAGAGCGTATGATGTTCAGTAAAGTGAGGCTTCCATGAAGATGTCTTAAATCTGAGGTTTGGGTCAGGTTTTAATGTAGCTGTGGGGAGATTTTTACCTCCTCAAATCCACTTTAAAAATCCAGAAGAAGACAACAGAATTCATTTAACACAGTCCCTTTTTTTCACCCTCTGCTTTCAGTTTACAGTGATGGTGCTTGTAAAGTGTGGATGAGCCCAAATCTTTCGAGGGACAGCTGCAGCTTCGATAGTGAATCACAAATGCAGACGAGGTCTCAGCCGTCTGAGCTGCTGTCCTTTATGCAAGCGAAGCAGTGCAGTGCACAGCCTGATGCGACTTCAACCAAAGCTTATTTAAAGACCTCCAGAACATGCAGAGTTACAGCTGCTGCCAAGAGTGCAAGAGGATGAAAGCAGTGATGAGTTGGTTAGTGTTCCCCCTTTCTAGTGTATGGAAGTTTTCCCTGAATAAAAAAGGAACTACAAACATGGAGGGATGACCTGAACTACCTTTATCTCCTCCTTTTGTCACTACAGCCGTCTCTTTCCTGAAACTGGCTTTTAACTACACAGACTTTGATGAATGACGTATGGACTCTATTGCATCATGGAGTCACTCCTCCCTGAAATTAACCCTCCTTAACGCTGCAACAAGATACACTTTAGGGAACACATTACAAAGAGGAACAAAATCACTGACAGAGATACTGGTAAATGAATGAAGAGCTGCCAGTCAACCAGGGAACATGTTAAGGATGCATCTCTACCAACATAAATGGTACAATATATAATTCACAGCAGGGTGTTGAGTTCTCATTATTTTCACCAGCATGTGAAGTTGGAGCCACGTCAGCAGTTTGGAAATAAGCAGACAGACTTAAAACTCTGCACTGCTACACATTCAAGAGGCAGGATGAGGATCGTCTGATAGAAATAAAACATACTGATAAATTTAAGAACTGTGAAAGTATCAGATATTCATACTTGTATTCTGTATCCTATGGAAGCCCTTAACGGACATGATTTCGCATATTTTCGAATTCAGTTTTCTCTTGTTAGCAAGGTTATTTCAGTCATTTTCTCAAGACCTCTACATATTTATGTTATGTCAGGACAACAGAGCTAGTTTTCTTTAGATCTTAACTTATCTATGTCCTTATCTCAGGATATCCAAGCTTGTTTTCCCAAGAAAATGTGAAAGGTTGTTTGCTCCAGATAACAGGATAATCTTTCACATTATCTCAGGAAAACAAGTTTGGATATCTTGAGATATGACATGAATAAGTTCAGATCTTGAGAACATGAATGAGATTAACTTGTTTTCACGAGAAAACAGTGTTAGACAAATATGTGAAATCATGGCCTTTCAGGGCTTCAGTATTATCCGTATCAAGTACTGTAAAATACTCTCTTGTTATTCAAGAAGTTTTTTTATCTATCATAACCTGTTCATGAGCAGGTTCTCATCTATCTTTTAGGTGCTAACCAGCAGTTAGCTAACATTAGCTAGCTGTACGTTACTCATTTGTTAACAAAAAAGAAAAGCTGGATACTCATTTATTTCTTGGTTAACTGACAGTTTGATAGCCATTATTAGTCTGTTTTTAACTATTTCTTATCAGTTAACTAACAGTTATTTAAGTTAGTTTCTTATTCATTCCTCATTAACTTGCAAATACCTAGTAATTCCCTAATCAACAAACTCTAAGTTATTCCCTGCCTAACTAACCGATAGTCTACCTTGTAGCCATTTCATTTTGGTGGAGATTAACTGGTTAGTTACTAATTTATCTTCTGTTGAGGAGCAATTAGTTACATAATGTCTGGCCAAGTAACAGTTGGGTACTTAATCCCCGCTGTGCGTGACTCTCTACCTATTCATCTGGCATTAAGTTACTCATCTCCTTGTTTTATCAGCAACTAGTTACTCATCCTTCACCTGGTTAACTAGCAGTAAGTTATACATCTGTTGCCTCATAACTTTTCAAATTCTTAGTTATTCACTGTTAGCATGCTAAACTAGCAGTTATTTACTCACTTGTTTCTGTTAAATAGCAGTAACTTACACAATGCATTAATGGGTCAGTTGGTGCAAGTTAACTAGTAGTAAGTCAATCATTCTTTACCTTGTAAAAATGCCATTTTTTGTGCAGTCTATCGTAATGTGTTCCCTATTTCCTAACAAGACTCTGAAGGACTACAGTAACCCTACCCCCTACCCTCTGTTATCAACCCTTTTGAATGGATACCTCTCAGGCTAAAACACTTAATGCACTCAAACCACCTTCACTTCTCATTACACATGTATTAGGAGCAATGGCTCCTGAATATGAAAAAAAGACACTGAAGATTGACGGTAAAATGACACTTTGACTACAACTTGATATTCTGTCTGTTTCCTTATTGCATTTAACATCAGTAAGATGATTTGTCCTTATGTGGAAGTACAGTATTGTGTATTCTTGAGGCTAGTGACCAAAATATGAACTAAGATTGCTGAAATGAAAGCAGCTACAACATAAAAAAACCTGCACGGAGTGAAATGTCAATCAGTGCCCATCGACCAGACAGATCCTGTAAACAAAAAGCAGCACATAGTGGGTGAGATGGACGGTGATTTTGAATTTGTAAGACTGAACAAAAAGGATGGCATTGAAAATTTACAAGAAACCAGGCTTAGATGCATAGAGTCTGGTGAGGGAAGAAAGAAGAATTTGTGCAGTAGGTTTAGGGGTTAATCTGAACATTTAGTATTAAAATCAAGTCTCCCAAATATTATTGCCGCAAACTTTGCCAAGAGTAATAGTGTCAAAGTGCATAGTTGATGTTACTGTCTCATCTTGCAGTGAAGGAGACTCCATTTTTTGCAGCAAAATTTACAAAATTTCCATTAAAACTGCTCTTAACCTGGAGCCAAATACTTAAATTTCACTGCTTTGCTGCACTGTGATGATTAAGCACTGATGTTACAGTTAAGAAGCCAGCAGTGAATCATGACTAGACGCTTAGATCACCTTTTTTTGCTATGCACATAAACTCTGGCACCACCTTCTGGAGAGTCTGCAGGAGTAAAACTCCTTTTCATACACAATGATGGGCCTGTTTGATTGAGAACCATCGACGAGAACAGTGTTAATGCACATCGTCAGAGAACAAAAAGAGCATACATTTAAATAAAGTAGCTTTGGTTAAAAATGTAAATTCCCATCATTGTGATTTGCAAAAAAAGAAAAACAGATCTCATCTTGTTAAGCAGATAGTGTTTTTGTGTGAAAGGTGTAAAAAAAACATCCAGATTCTGCATAACTGTGAGGCAGGCTGGGGTCTCCATGCACAACGTAGGGATTCTTAGTGCAAATGTTAACTTTTTAAACTCTACACTGAAATGCCAAAGTCTGGTGAGTGGGAGCACCATCTATGTTTACATGAAGCTCTACGAACTTGGATGGAGACCAACAGGATTCCTCAAAAACCCTCAACTACCTCTGATTATATTTTTGCTTTTTCTTGTCGCTCGAGTAAAATACTGAAATTTTTCTGTCTGTGGTAGGATGGGCAGCAGTATTCAATCATCACCTCTGCTTTGAAAATAAAGCTGGTGATAAATCTGGGGTATTCATTAACAGAGAGATGTTGAAGAAGAATTAAAACACTGTTTCATATTGCTTTTCCATTTTTTTTTTTACACCTCATTATAAAGGCAAACGGGCCATGGCTCCCTCACACTTTTAAATGAGTCTAAATCACATGTCAAAACCAGAGCTGGGCACATATCTATTAATCCGTAAACCATTCAGTCCACAAAAAAACCTCTGTTAGCAGAAATAAGCAGAAAATATTGTTGAGATCTACATGGTGATGGCTACTCCCAAAGGTCTCTTAACTTCTAGCAGTGCACACCAGAAAGTGTAAACTGATGTCCTGCTTTTGCACCGGTCAACAAGTCGGCAAAATTCTAGTAAAGGGTCACAACAGGGGTGGAAGTATTATAACAGGATAAACATTTGCTTTCATTATTGCTATATTGTTTTTTTTCAAGTTTGTAAAGTGTTTTGTCTTCAACTATATTAACTTGCTTTTTTACAACCTTGTCTTTAAAACACGAATCTAAAAAGGAGCCAATTATTTATTCATAAAATCTTTTTAAATTTTTACACGTTATTTAAAACACAGTTTTTGAGAAAGACAAGTTTGAATACACACCGTGGCTCGTCTCTTACATGTCATTCCCTACTTTATCTTTTACCACTATCCTGTCTTCATAGAGGCAAATGAACTCCTAAATGTAATTATAACAGAAAAGAAAATCTGTGAATTTCGGGAGAGAACACCAGCAGCCTGAGGACCAACAGATATTCAGCAGGTTTGAACTGTAATCGTCCACTTTTTTAAAACAAAAAATATAGTTGAAATGAATGTCCCTGTTAATGGATCAACGGATTATTGGAGTTACATGTTTTTATCGTCTGTGCCCACCTCTGGTAAATGCTAAAATCACTCATGTACATTCTGTGACCCTTTCGTACAGCTCAAAATCTTCTCAAACCTTTTCAGGAGATGTTTACAATTAATGACTAAAAAAATCAAGAAACACAGCGCTCTGCTTCAAAGGCTTAAAAATATCAGAAACGCAGCTCATGCATTTCTTTCTGTATTGCAGACAAGGAAGGATTCAATGTTTGTGTGTATGGGAGTGAGTGTTTGTCGTGTTAGGAGGGCGTTTGTCTTTCTTACAAAGCCTGTTTTTGTCTCTCAGCATAAAAGCAAACACGTCACCTCTCATCGCTTTCAAGTACTTCTACTCTGATCCTGTGATCACTCAACAGGTAGGTCACCCTGACCACATCCTCTCTCCCGTTAAGATAAAACCAACACGTTTTTCTACTCAGCTACTACGCTTTAGAGCCAGAGGGGTCCAAGTCTATGGAGTGTCCGTTCTCCGAGCCCTCCCCTCCAGGTGAGGGGATCTCCTCTGGGACGCCGTTCAGGTCAGACCTGGATGCTTGTCTCTCTGAAGTCTGTGACAGTGACGATGAAGATGAAGATGTGTCCCCCGATCTGGGCAGCGGGGCTCCGTTCACACACGTCCCACCCTCAGATTTCCCAAAGTTAAACAGTTTCCCGGGGTTGAAGGCTTTGCTGGGTGACTGAGAACGCTCCTGAGAGCTGCTACCTGATGATGAAGAAGATGACGATGATGCTGCTGCCGCTGTGGCGTTAGCTGCTGTGCTGTTAGCCCCAGACGAAGAAGAAGAAGAAGCTGCTGCAGCACCTTCCTTTTTATTCTCAGGTGATTTGAGGAACTTGAAGCTCAGGAAGCCGGGCAGCTTGGGCTCGCTGCCTGTGGGGGACTGAGGGGAGCGGGCGCCCCCTGAGGAGAACTTGCTCTGCAGCGGGATGATCTGCTTGAGCTTCATCACGTTGTTGTTGGCCAGCAGAGAGCTCGGCCTCTTGGGTTTATCCGAGCCACCGCCTCCACCGGGTCGAGATTTACTGCTGTGACTTTTGTCGTGATGGTGATCTCCTGAGGAGTCGCCCTTGCCGTCATCCCGCTCTCTCTCCCTGCGGGCCATGTGCTCGGCCTGCCTCTGCCGCTCCTCCTCCTCCCTCTTCCTCCTCTGCAGCTGCTGGTAGTGCTGCTGTGCCTGCCGCTCATGCTTCTGCAGAGAGAGGGGAAACGTTCTCACAATGTGTTTACTACCATCAGCACTGAAGTAGCAAACCGTAACAATTCTGCAGCAAACAAATCCCTTACTAAGAATTCTGAATGACTGCTGCAGCTAAAACTACATTTAAAACTTCATCTCTATCTCTCCTACACACTCTCTCTCTCTCTGTCCTCTCTCTATATATCTCTTCGCCCCTTTTTGCCTGCTTTTGTATTCGTCTCTGGTTCTTGTAATGGAAGCAGCCTGGAATCGTTGGTGTGAACTGCCTGCTGCTGTAAACCTACAAAGCTTCAATTACCCATATATTGGCTGAAGTATTGACAAACTGTACAGAGATCCATGATTGTTTACCTCATAATTACGCACTTTTATGAATCATTAGTGTAATTTATGAAAGAAAAAATGTTTTGTTTTCTTGCTTCACATCAGTTTCTAACACAAATGGACTGTAGTCATTCGGAGAAACAGGTCAGTGTTAGTGAATCAGAGTCTTTGTGCTCTTCACACAAAATATTAGTATCAGTATTGGCAAATATTAGCTTAGAAATACTGGCATATTGGTTTCCATATGGGAAAAAATCCAGCATCATGCATCCCTAGTTTTTGGTTAAATGCCTGAAATAAGTTCCAAAGTGAATAAAACCATAGGAGCTTTTGCTTTTGTTCCCTAGAACATGAAAATTCATCTGGAATTGTCCTCCACTGTTTTTTTTAAGCATTACTGTGCTTGAGATAGTATGGCTGCAAATAAACGGATAGCTAGGATTACAGAGTTTGTCAGACATTACATGTCATTATTTTTGACTGTCTTAAAAAATGTTAGACTCTATCTAAGCAGCCATGAAAACTATCTTTTGTAGGAACACTAAGAAAAATTTCCTGAATTACAGAATTAATGTTGTAGCTCCATAACAGCCAAACAGTAGCTTTTTAATCTCAGTGATTACGTTTAAGCCTCAAACATCAAGAAAGGACAGTATGACAGTTAACATTAACATTGGTAAAGTAAAATACAGGGTAGTGATTTAAAACTACTCAAAAAAATTAAAAAAGACAAAAAGATGCTCAATAAGAGTATAGCATTACTGAATGTACAGTAGGCCATTTTGTTACTACAGTAACCATCTCCTGTACCATCTCTGTCCTTTTTCTCTGTTTTTTTCTAGTACCATCTCTGTCCACAGGTGTTTGGGTCTAATCGGTTATGCATGATATGAGCCAATGTTACCAAAAAAATCAGAAACAAATATGATTTTAGATTAAGAATGCCTGAACGACTTGTAACAGTAAAATCCTCTACCAATGCGGCAAAAATGTGCCATGCACGTGTCTTAAAATGAGACGTACCCATAAATTTAGATAAGGAGTCTCATTATGAGACACTTAACTATAATTTGCCGGCTGCGCTGGCAGATTTTTTTTATCCTTACACCAGCCAACTCAGGCCTTATTTTTTCACCTTGATACAGACTAATTTTATTCCAATTCTTACAGCGTAGTGCAGCTGCACAGCAAATTTGCAGCAAGGGAGATGGCTGTTTTAATGAACATTATGTACAGTCTTGTGCACATAATGAGTTCATCTTTTGTGGGCTTGTTTAAACGGAAAATCCTCCATAATTCTTGAAAATAAGCATCCTCCCTCTCCTGCAGCTTTCCATTAAAAACATAGACTTTCATTCTCTCATCATTCACCTTAAAGGCCTCCCTACGTTGATAATCCAGTTTGGCCATCTCCTCTCTCACCCAGGTGGGGATGTCAGGGATGGCCACATGGATGACGTACTTCAGGAGGATGGCAAAGTGCTGCAGGTCAAATAGGAAGACAAAACAATTAAATAAAGAACAATCAGATATGCTAAACACTCTTTAAAGTGCCGTTGCATGAACTAATTCCTGCACATCAACTAGGCCATGAAATCGTGCTCCTGATAGGCCTGACTTCTTTATCAGGCCAAGACGGAGCTGCAGGCTGTTTACCTCTTTCCCAATATAGTCAAGAACAGAGTGAAGAGCAAACACAACCAGCATCCAAATGTTACCAGAGGAATCTCATGCTGTCATGAAGCTTTGAAATTTGGGAACCTGTACTTACTGATTTTGACCAAAATAAGCAGCGTTTTTGCTGAATATTCAACCCTGTGAAGCCTAAACAAATGAATCCAGTTGTTCACATGGCACGCTTTATTTTCCTGGAAAAAACGCTAAGCCAGCACTTCAAAATGTTATAAAAACACAGGATAGGGAATGAACTGCAGGTACCTCGAGGATGACGATGGAGATGATGGCCATTTCAGGGCTGAGCCAGGGGAAGAGACGCTGCAGCTGACCGCACTGACCAATCAGGTAACAGTTCACTATGATGGCAATGAGACCCATGGCCTCCATCGCAGTCTATGAGGAGAGGAAACACAAAAAATACTCAATCTAAAGACTGTATTTGACTTCTCTGTGTGAACATGTTGTCCATTCAATCATCAGTAACAGGCAGAAATAAGTAAAAAGAGCTGCACAAAAAGGTTTCTGATTGCAATAAAGGGACATTTAACAGTCAACTGTCTTAGTATTTTGTACAAACACACGCATTTCATGAAGTTAGAATAGAGTGAAAAAGTTGTTTCTTTTTCTCAATTAAAAGTTAAACTTCCGTATATTAGTTTATTATTCATAGATTAAGTATTGCAAGCCTTTTTTCTACTGAACCTTGATGATTGTGGCTTTGGCTCAAGAAAATCATTAACTCAGTATATCAGAACATTATAAAAAATATCTTAAAAGGATTAACTATATCATATGAACAGTTTGATTCAGAGTAAGTCTTTAACCATGTCAACAGGTGAAACATGGATCAAGATGGTTAAAGTACACTTTTTTTTTTTTCCCACCGTGAAGTCTGTTTAGCAGTTTTGGGCTGTAATTTAATTAACTGTAACGCACTGTAGCAAAATTACATTTAATGACTTAAGAAAAAAGTAACAAAGTTACAATACCAAAAATACCAATTATATCAAAATCAGTAATTATTCCTGGTTACGTAGTTACTTTTGTCTGTGGGGCTGTCATCATGATTACACGTCCGTGGAGTGGCTAACTACAAAGTTCACCAAAGCATGGAGGATCAGAGGGAAAGAATGAGCCATACCAAAACAAATTAAAGTATAGTCTTAATCAAGCTCATATTTTACTCTTTAATGACTGCTAGAGTATGTTCACAGTCTTTATTGTTCAAAAACTCTTTAGTTCTCATATACAGACAGCTCTACTCTGTGATGATTGGTCAGTTTATTGCTGCTCATTGCCATGTTGTCAACAGCTCTGCGTTCATTCTAACGTCTACACTCTACAATGAGCTTGCTACCATGCACCAGTGAGCTTAAAATGACAACAAAACACTGGAAAGGCAGCTTTTGGCACCACAAAGAAAGAATGGGGGAGAAGTACTAATCGCTCAGACGTTTTGGAACTGCTCTAATTAAACTCTAAAAAGCACAATATGAGTTCTTTAATTTTGCTTTTGAAAGATGCAAAGAGCATTGCGGTGTGATGTAAACAAAATTCTAACCTGCAGTAGAACAGTTTTTGAGGAAGGACAATAACTAAGTAACTCACAAGAGAAGAAGTTACTTACTTTTGATAATAAGCCACAAGCCATTATAAATTAAAGCTTAAGATTTCACTTGTCAAGTCATTAGCCCAACCCATTTGTTGATATATTTGATTACATGCACTTATGTTATGAACTAGTTTTTATTATTTCAAGTTTTCTTAGAAGTTATTGAATGTAGAAAGGCCATGGTACAGTCATGATTGACAGTCTATTTGACAAAAAGTAGCTTTTCATTGTGTTCTAAACTGGCTAACCATTCTTTTTGAAAAAAGTATGGACCCATTATTTTGTAAAGCATCTTGTGAATTCATTTGATTCCTTACAAATAAGATTGATTGATTGATTGATTGGGTAGCGAAGGCCTAAGAAAATTTCATAAAAGGTCCTGTTCGCTTCAAACAGATGCGACAATCTTCTCTGCAGCTGAGTGGCTCAGCAGGTGAATCTTTGACTCTTTTTGGGGGTTAAATGTAAACTCTGGATGGAGGAACAACAACAGCATCACTTGAGCAGTTCAGTAAGCTCCCTCCTGCATAACTCTAGCTTCACATGATGTCATCTGTACGATAAGTCGCATGAGTATTTTGGCTTGACTTTTGTTCAACAAAAAACGATAAAGGCATGCTGTTATTTATTTTGGTCATCATTACTGAGATTCTTAGGCATTACACAAGCTGTCCATAAATATAAACAATGAGCGTATCTCTGACCTGCCACTGTCCAATGCTCTCCACTCTCAGCCCAAACGGCCTCTGCAGACCGGTGCAGAGCTTGAAGGCATCACTGCGGATCTCAATGATGTTGTTAATGAGAGCACACATGGCTGCCAGAGGGAAGGCCGAGGAGAAGAGCACCACATAGCCAAACTGGACAAACATCTCCTGGTAGTCCTGGAAAGTGTCCTGAAATAGAGGCAGAGAGAGGCATAAACATTAACATGTACAATCTGAGGGCTTGTTTTAATCAGCCAGGGGACAAGACTGCATTATTGTGCTCAAAGTAACATTGAATATATTTGTTCAGCTTTCATAATGTCACTCTTTATCTTAACTTAAAGCGCTGTTATTTTAGTTACATTTGTGACACTTGAGGGGTGTCATATAACCACCTTGAGGAGGAAACCTGATCTAAAAATGTAAAGAATGACAGTATGACATTTTCAGCTGGTAACATACAGCTGAGTTGTTTGCCTGCTAATAAACAAAATTGCTTGGTCTCCATCTCTCTTTCATTCTTTTTATGCTGAGTTCTTTCTCAAAATAAGTTCAACTAAACAAACGCCAGCAGGAGAGTTCTATTTTCATGTTTGATTTCCCAGATTATGTAGACCTCAAATGTCTCGTCTTTGTCTGTTATGTTTCTACTTTGGTAATGATAAAAAAGTCTTCTCTTCTATCGACAACCACTTCAAAAACCTGGATGAGTCAGTGTCTGCTTTCTGAATGACTCAAATTTTAGGCTGTTGCCATGAGCTGCACGATAAAGCAGATGTACTCTGGTCAATGTAAGCTGAATTATCTGCCCATTTTCATGCACAAAACAGTGTTTTTAAACTGCAGTGCAAGGTTGACAGCCATGTTTCACCAGCATCTGAGCACAAATGATAATGCAGATGTAGAAACAGGCAAAATAAATGGTCAAAATTCTGTTTTCACCACATTCTGCTGCATGAAAGGGGCCTTTGCAAACTTTGTTTTTGTTTTAAATATGAACATGAGGACTTCTCATTTGCAATGACAGAATATCTTGTTTCCAGTACCCATGTTACTGATCAGAACCAAGACAGAAAACATTAGCTTTAAAGGCTAAATTAAGAAGGAAAGAAAGTTCCAGAAGAAGCAATGATACCAAGTTCCAAACAAGACCACAACAGGACTCCGTGGTGCATTTTCACCACCAGGTAACTTGTGATCTGACCTGCTCCTCACTTTCCACACAGTTTCTCCCATTCCTCCTTCTACCTGTTACTTCTATCTGCAGAAGTTCTTCCACTGTGTTTTCCAGTTCATTAAAAAATCCTTTTGTGTAATCATACTCTGTTGTCTAGTTTGGCCAGTGTTGTTTTTGCGTAGCTTTAACCTAGAAGTGGGTAATTACGAGGCTTTTCATGACACCACCGCCAGCTACATATCCCATAGCATTGCAAGCCGGCTATTTTACCTTCTGGACAAAGCTCTAAAGCTGCCTTTAGTGTCATCACCCTTGAGCAACCTCACATTTAAAAAAAACAAAAAACATCCCTTTAATGCACTCTTTACAATGTATAATAAACTGTATTTTTCCCCAGGGACCTGGTGTTACCCATAATTCATCTTTAAGTGAAACACTTCATCATTTTGCTCATGGTTGTTTAATCAGACTTTAATTAAAAAAAGTTCTGCTTCGAAATGCAGTCATTCATTGATGTGATTCTAATGTTTTCCTGAAGACAGACAAAACATGTAATACATTTTTTCCTTTTTTTTCCATTTGTCATGTTTTAAAAGCTTCCTTTATTTTGGTTTTATGCCCTCTTTATCTCTCTCTCTGTCTGTCTCTCTCTCTCTCTCTCTATATATATATATATATATACATATACATATACATATATATATATATATATATATATATATATATATATATATATTTATATTTATATCCTGCCATCCTTTGCCGGTTCCATTTATGATCCTACAGATGACTTATTACTGTTCAAGTCCAAAGACTGTGTGATGTTTTAGCTAAACTCCAGTGTTTTAGTAAACTTCTTTTCTTTCCCTAATCAACTTCATTCTTGCTTAGTTTGCACTTCTCAAATCTCTTCAACAGAGGTCATTAATAAGCTGCCAACACGATCATTAGCTATAATAGGTCTAAATTGCCTTTAAGCCAAGAGTTTACAGTTTTTCTTACAGCATAAGTCTGCATGCAGCTCTCCATCTCAGCCTGAGTGAGTGTGTTGCTCTCTATCTCCTCAGGCGGGTCCATCCAGGACTCTCTTTTCGTCTTTTGCTCAGGTCTCTCTGCACTCCTGCCTCTCCGCCTGTGTCGCACAGACGTGCTGCTTTCAGACCCAGAGGGCAGCGAAGCAGCAGCAGCACCATGTGCTCCCTCTGCCACGACAGTCCCTCCACTGCCTGCCTCTTTCACATCGTGGATGCCATTATCATCGTCGTCATCGCATAAATCAAACATAGAGGCAGGGTCCATTCCTTTTTCCACCATGGTGGGGCTCCCCTCTTCCAGAAAACTGTTGTCTAAGGGGGGTCCACTGCAGACTGGCCTTCTGTCAACCTTAAGATGGATGAGAAACACAAAAACAATTACTTTGACTACAATGAAAACTTAAACATGCAGAAAGGATATAAAGTTAGGGTTTGATAGAAGTGGGCTCTCAGGGGTTCATAGCATCTTTTGTTGTTGTTATTTTCTTGGCTGTTTTTCCCTCATATGTGTAGCCATAACCCATAATAGTTGTGTTTCATTTGTACAGTTGATTGTAGCCACATGCAAAGAAAAGTAGTGTGTGCTGAGTTTTGGGGTCCAGTAAAAAGAGGTACAGTTGGGTAAGGGGTTGGCGCTTCACTAGGGTACAAATATCCTGACTTTACTTTTGACTGTCTCGCTCTTGCAGGGTTTCCTCAGATGCTCACTCATAGGCACATTAACACCTCATAAATTTCCATTATCACGCAGCTTTTACCTTCTCGATGAAGCTGACTTTCCTCAGCTTCAAACCGCAGTCGATCAGACTCTCCTCCTCCGTCTCCCCTTCGCTGAACCTCCCGCTGTCCACCTCATCCCTCTCACCTCCCTCCTCTTCATCAGGCACCCCGCATCCGCCGTTCAAACACTTCTTCTCCCTGAGAGAAGTCAAAGGGACAGGGAGACGTCAGACAGTGAGAGTGTGTTAACTGCTGCTCATGGTCCAACTGGCATGAATCATACCAGCATGCAGCTCGCAGACAATGTCAAGAGCACATAAAGAGGCTTATAATTTGAAACCATGCTGGTGTGTTTGTAGTGACTAATGCTTTGAGTGGTGGTGTAAATGAAAACTGTGAAAGCAGGGATGTCACTCATCGTCACACTGATCTTATGAGGAAATGACAGATTATTTTCTAGGTTGACAAAGAATCTATTCAACATGTTTTAATTCCAACTATTAACCTTTGTTATTGTATGTGTTTTAAGCTCTTCAGAGACAATCATTCAGTGTTTTTTTGGCAGCTACTTCCACCTCCACCATGGAGGTTATGTTTTGCCACCATTTGTTTGTTTGTCTGTGTGATCACCAGTTTGTCTGTTAGCAAGATGTCTCAAGATGTCTTGTTTAAATTTTGGTGTTGATCCAAATATTGATGCAGACAAGGAAATGTCTTAAAAGGATTTGTTAGCATTATCTGATACGGCAGTTTTTGCACATTTTCCATAATAACTTGGTAAACAGTGAATGACCCAAAGAAGCAAGCTAAAGGTTTTAAATGGGTCTCACAAGCAGCTAAAAACATAGTGGTGTTGTCAGCCTGTGCTATTTTACGTGCTATGCGTGCTATGCTAACCATAGCACGTAAAGATCCATCAATGATTAACATGCAACTTGTGACCAGTTTTCACTTCATAAGTGAAGAATAGGGATTATGCCCAAATGCTTTCATTTTGAACAGCCAAACCAAGAAATGCCATGCTCCAGGTTGCCAGTAAACACAACTCAGGAAAATAAGAAAACTATGTATCCAATAACAGCTCTAACATAGAAACTTAAATGCTCGTGCTAATTTGTCATCAGTTTCTTTGTTTGGTAGTTTGTGAACAGGTTTATTCAAAAACTTGTAAAAGGAATCTGGGTGAAATGTTGGTCATGGTACAAGAAGGGAGTGGCAAGATTTTGGTGTTAATTCAAACCCAGATCTGGATACAGGATTTTTTTTAAAGATTTTGTTAACTCTCTCAGATGGAACGGTTTCAGAATTTTCAATTATAGCTCGTGATAACCTAACAATAATAGGCTATATTAAAGCATTTCTGAAATTCTAGCTGAGTTATTAGCAAAAAAGTAGAAAAACAACCCTGTCTCACAATGTTAACAAATCCTTCAAGAAATTTTTAGCTCTACATCCATACTTGGATCACCACCAAAATCCAATTTCTTCCTTGTACCATGAACAACATTTTCTAAAAATATCATCAAATCCATCAAGAAATATTTAAGTTATCATGCTTTAAGTTGGACAGACAGACAGACAGAGAATGGCGGCAAAAACATAACATCCTCGGCAGAATAATTGATAATTACAATTTGGCACTGACGTTAAGAATGATGAATGATTAGTTAAATCATAATAACAGAAAGAGTGTAAATTAAGTAGAACAGCTGTATGTATGTTCAAATTGGTTCAATTAGATAAAGATAAATGTAAATGTGCATGCTATTTTTGCAAAAAGTCTCTCACATACACGGAAGCAATAGTATATCCATACAATGGTATTTTCTAGACCTCAGATGAAATGTACATAAGCTAAAAAATGGAAATTTGGAATAAAAAGAGTTACTTAGACAGAAATAAATGCTTAAAGGCCTTTTCTATTCACATATCTCAACGAGGGAAACTCGTTATATGACCGTGAATTGCTGGATAGAACATCTTAAAACAGTTATTGTAGGAAAACAGACTCTAGGTCATGACTGCATACATGTGTTCTGGTATAAAGACATGTATGAAATGATGTCATGCTTTAAAGACAATGTGATATTCTCAATCAAATTAATGTCACAGATTTCAGCAATCCAACTTTGGACAAAGGGACATGTGGTGACATCCAACTTCTTGTGAGAGCTTTACTGGAAAATCCCTCAATGGTGTAACAAAATAGTGTATTTTTACTGTTTGACAGCCAAACATCCTTTTTTTTTTTTTAATCAGGACTTTCATGATCAATCCCTCTACAGTTCATTGGATTCACAGCCAAGAGGACGAAAGGTTGTCTACAAACGTTTTTCTTTTTAACACATTTTTGTTTAACTAAAATGACATTGTATGGATCTACATACAAAAGTTTAAATAATAATTCTGACCTTCTTTCTGAATGCCCCAGCCCGGGCCTGGTCCCTCTCAGGCCCGGCCCTGGCATGGCCTGGTCGGTTGGGGAGGCCTGGGCTTTTCCAGCAGCCAGCCGGGCGTATTTCAGGAGGACGGAGAGCAGCAGGTCCCACACCGCTCGCAGCGTGAGCTCACCCAGCTTGTGGCGCTCGTACAGGTAAGGCTGGAGCACCTCCTTCACATTTTGAAGGAACTGTCGGATGATGAGAAGAGTGGCCAGCATCTGTTCAGAACATGGGAAGAGAATAATCTTAAATAAATCTGCTGGAATACAACAAGCATATTCAAAGGAATAATCAAGGCATGAAAAAGAAATGATTCCAACAAAAATGCAAAGAGCTTAGGCTGAAATGGTTTGAAATGGAGCAGAGGAAGAGGAGGATGTTATCCCAGGCTTGGAAAGCAGGAAGATACACTCTTACTGAACAAATGCAACGGATCAATCAAAACACAACTGTGTTTGCAAACTTCATCCACAAGCACATCACATTAGACAGAAAACCACTGCTGAAGTGTTTCTCATACATTCAAATGTCCATTACTGGTTGAGTTAAGTCCAGACAGGAAACCATTGTGCTGTTGCCTCTTAATAACACAGGAACCATATTTCAACAGCACAGCAAAACAAACAATGGACTCTCAAGGCCTTTTAGAAAAAACAGAGTCCAAAGCAGACATGGATTTACATACTTCATGTATTTAATTATTCTAATTGATCCAACACAGACAGACAGACAGACAGACAGACAGGCAGGCAGGCAGACAGACAGAGAGAGAGACAGACAGGTAGGCAGACAAGGATGGCCACAATACCTCTTTTCAAATCACTGATCAAATTCTAGAGACTTAAGAGAAGTATTGGTGATTGTTTCAGCACCTCAACAAAACCAGCAACAAAACACCTGTACGGGGTAATTTTCTAACTTTACATCATCAAAAACTGCCAGAAAACTCTTCTCAACAAAATATGACTCAGGGCGTGCCATTTAAGAAAAACTATTCAAAGCAGGACGTTAATACATTTAAGGCATTTCCTTAAACCACAACTTCCTTAGTGGAGGTGATAATGTTGAAACACACTGTGGTTGATGAATCTATATTGTTTGGTGTTGTCTATGTGGTACGGTGTGCATTGTTGTCAACAAACTGCCGCAGTTCTGAGCTGCAAAATGTTCATGGTAAGAGTAGCAAATATTTAACTAATCACCATGACACTCTAGGATGACGGGACATTTATTTGGCAGAAATGACAAATAAAGCAGGTTTTTAAAAAGAGACTTCATGTTGTGCTTTGTAAATTTTGCATGCCCATTGGTGGGTTTAACTTGTATTTACTTCAGGCCTTATTACCAGTATAACCACTTACACTACTGTACTTGAGCAGCATTTTCATGTACTTTTCCTTTTTTTAGTATTTTTAAAGTTTTACTAGTACTTATATTTTTAACCAATGAAATACCAATTAAGTTTTATGTATTTGCTATAGTTGTCTCCTTTATACATTTTAACGAGTGTAGTAATTTTTAAAAATATTTTACTTCCAAGATTTGTCCTGAAAGAAACTCTCCAAAATTAAAGTCCTTTTCACACCATTGTACATTTTAATCTACTTGTAAATGTCCCTGTTTGAACACAGACAGCCACCAATTAATTATTTCATTTATACCATTCAATTAATTACATCTGATGTTTGCCACGAGCAAGGAAACTGTGTCAAGATTCATTAAAGGAGACATATCATGCTTGTTTCTCCTTTTCACTATGCCAGACTAGGATGCCTGTAAAGCATTTCTGCCCTCAGTACAAGTCATTTAGTTCCTTCATTGCCCCACAATTGCGTTCTCAAAATCCTCATTTTAGGCCATTATCAAGCTCTTGTTGAAACGCTCGGTTTCCAGGCTGACCTCCAGTTACCTCGCAACGTCACAGCCCTTTGCGCTCTGATTGGTCAGTTCTATCGGGGGTAGAGCGAGCCTGTCCTTCTTCTTCTACTGAATTTTCCGGCAGGCTCAAAGCAGCGACCGCGTATTGAGTCCCCCTACAGCCCAGAGCTGGTAATGAGTGAGTGTGAGCTAGGGAGCTATATACTGCTGCTGGTGGATGTGTTCCTCTGTGATGGTTTTGTGGCTAACGGACATCACAGAGGAGGAAGTGTTTTATCAGATTACTCCAATAAAAACAAATGTACCTCGTGTCGTCACAACGATTTAAATCTCGCAGTCATCTCGCAATGACCTATTTTCAGAGGCATCAAATCTCGTTCTAGGATATCAGAAAATTTATTTATATTATTAATACATTTATTATATTATATGTACGTATTAAATCATGCATCAGCATGATATGTCTCTTTTAAAATCAATATGGGCTAAAAAGTAACTGAGGATTTTTTAACTCGTTATCTTATTAGTTAAGTACTATTCATATGAGCTCTGTCTTACTTGTACTTCAGTCAGTACAAGTTTTAGTTGCAGTAATTCTCCTTGTATTTGACTATAATTTTCAACCAAGTAACTAACATAGCTGATAAACAAATCTAATGGAAATCTAATGAAAAGAAAAACTAATAACATCTTTACTCAATGAGTGCTTGCCAATTTAAAATGGACATGGAAAAGTAATGTTGGCACATGTTTCTTCAGTGTTGCAAGACAGACATGTTGTGGGTAAAAAGTTAAATCCTTTGTCAAAAATACTTCTTTACTCTGGATTGACTGGTTTGAGATCAGTCATGGTAAACTCTGAAGTCTGATGATGTTAACAATTTTTGAAAAGAGGACCGAGGAGCTACTCTGACCGAGAGTGAAACGAGTACTGACAGGCCGAGTGAGAAGTGAAGGTACAAGGGTTGACAGACGTATCAGAACAACAATTCCCATAAACAGCTTGGAAGGAAAACGCCAATAAATAAAAACATTGGCTCCGCATTCCTGTGTCAAGAGAAAAGTCTGCGGGCAAGGAGTCAAAGCAGTAGAAGATTGATGGATTCTTAAATAAAATATTCATTCCAACTATCCTCTCATCCGACTACTGTTTTCCCAATACCACAACTTCAAACTTCAGAATGAAACAAAAAAAAATCAAAATATACCAACACCATGCTGACAAAAAGAGAAGCCATATGGACCCAATATTTTATCATTTCCTGCTTTGAATTCTAAAAAACCTGCAAGATAAACTTCTGTCTGCATTGGCAAAGCTTTGGTACTAAACATGCTGACGTTTGTCTGCAGCTCTTGGTTGGATCTACATGTACTTCCTACAGTGCTACAGTTATGGAGACAAACTCACACACACACACTACAGTTAACAATTTTGGAGAAGTTACTTCGGGGTTTGTGTTGCTTTGCATCACAATTTTGCAGTGTCTCCCTCCCTGCATGTGCAGAAGCACCAGCACATCGCACACACAAACACACACAGCACAGGGATACTGGAGTGGGCACAGCTCTTAGAGGTGCAGCAGGTGAGGGGAGATTTGAGCCAAGTTACTTATGCACACTGAATGACGTCTCCATTGACCACATTAATCATATTTCTGATCAAAAATGAAACTATTCTTTGTGGCAGGACATGTACACAGAAAAATAATAAAAGGATGTGTTCAAGCATTGACGTTATATTAACAATATCAAGGTACATCAGTCTTACATCATGAGTAAAAATGCTGGTATCACAAACAAAATGCCTTATGTGCAACAAAGCATTACTTGACAAAGTACATAAAAAGTACAAGTACTCATTTGGCAATTACTTTGAGGAATGAATAACACCATTGTTACAAATCAACTTCAATTCAGCTTCAACTTTTTATCAACCTTATCATCATTCAAAAGTAAATGAGGTTCACAGGCTAATGGAAATTCAAAGCACAAGAAAAATCTTTGGTACTTAAGCCTGCAGATGAAAAACTGGACACAGCTCAATAAAGTGCTTTAAAGGACTAGTTTGGTATTTTAAAAGTTGGGTTGTATCAGATATCTGACAAAATTAAGTTACACTTAAGGTTGGCAGGTATACTTATTTTTAATAACATACTATACCACAAATGTTTTGAATAATAATTGTGTGAGTTGTGCATTAAAACGAGCCACAAAACTTTGTTATGTAGACTTAGGTCAACACTAGAGATGGAAATTAATAAGATTTTATTAATATCGATGCTGTTAACAATCCTGCTAATTGATCCAATTCTTTAACGATTCCCTTATCGATTCCTGCAGATTTTCCATGTGAGCAAATGTTGGTCTGATTTTCGTGGCAACAATGTGAAACACATGTCACAGCATGTATAACTGCCTCTGCAAATTGCTGGTGTGTCCACAAGGGCTGAACAATTAATTGCAAATTAGATTAATTCGCAATATGGCTTGTTGCAATTTTCAAATCGCAGAAGGTGTTGAACATTTTTGGCAATGTGATGTAGTTTTTTGCAATTCCATGCCTATTTTTTTTTTTACCTCTATTCATACACTTTTTTCCCACTTTTGGACCATTTTTACCTGTTTTTGACCCCGTTTTTACAACTTTATGCCTATTTTGCCCCCATTCATCTTTTTTTTGACCACTGTCAGAACCATTCTTGGAATTTTGACATGGTTTTGGAAATTTGATTTCAAATTTAATTCCCAATTTTGCTGCCATAATCAATTTTCCTAAGCCAATTTTGGATTTTTTTGCCAATTTTTCCCCCTTTTTTTCAATTTCATACCTATTTTGCAGTCTTTTATTAACCTTTTTCTGCTTTCTTACCATTTTTACCCAGTTTTTACAATTTCATACCTATTTAGCTTCTGTTCTTCCCTTCTCCACTTTTTCTCAAATCTTTTATCCTTAGATTAATTTCATGTCATTTTGAAGAGGAACATTAAAACATTTGCAGAGTAAATCGCAATATTGGGGAAAAAGAAATCGCAATTAGATTCTTTTCTGGAATCGTTCAGCCCTAGTGTCCACTCACTTAAGGTTGTCAATTGAATGGAATTGATAAGGGAATTGATTAGCAAAAAAATTAATGATATCGATTCTTTGATGGAGCTGTTCACGATTCTCAACTGGAATTGGTTTTCGATTCCCATCCCTAGTCAACACCTTTCATATTTGGTTCAGTGTTAGTTTCCTCTGCTGTTGTTGTGCCTTCCCGAGTCTACAGAGTGAAACAGAAAATTCAATGCACACAGAGGGAAGAACACAGACATTTGTGTAATCATGAAATAGCGCCAAACACTGAGACTTCCAGGAGGAAAAATAAAGCGCTCTGAAATTTTTCACCCAATCATACATTCAACCCAACATTGTTTCTTTGCTTGTTTTTAAGAAAAACTCACACAATTATGCTGAATAACTGCAGCAGTCAACAGCAGTGTTTCTTACTCAGGGCTCAGGTACAGCATTACTGCCATCCTTTCAGCCACTACACTTACTATTGTCCAGTACCTGATGCAGCCTAACGTCAAAAATACTGAACCATCCCTTTAAGCCATTTCAGTGGTAAAGGATGTATCAACAAATAACTAGTGATTGCAATCTGAAAATAAATCTAATCCACACATGCATACAATTCATACAAAAAAACAAGATGGCCTCATAAACCAAGATCTTCAATGGCAACAAAGATGAAAATCAAACTTTGTTTTGGTTTGAGGATTCTGTAACGACAGACGGAAAGAAGGCAATAAAATGTAGCCAAAAGGGGCCGATCAGGACAGTTAAGAGTTTGTTGGGCCCTGCTATGACACATTTACCATAGATATCCTGCAGCTGAGACTGCTGCTCTCTGATCACCCTGTTTGCTACTTTGACCCGCAGGGCAAGTCTGACAAACTAAGACAACCAGACCAAGCAGCTACTCAATATGTCAGTTCCTATAAAACAGAGAAAAAAACAGAGACTTTAAGTCATCACACACCCTGAGAGAGTTCATCTGCTGAAGACTCACAGTTTCTGCTGGATCTTACTGCAAACAGCATCAGTGTTGGGTGCAAAACAAAGGGAATTATCAATGATTTTTCACAGATATTTGCATGGAGGGATGATCTCAACATGACTGACACTAAGGCCCCATCCACACGAAGACAAACCGAGGTCTAAACGCATACGTTTTTGCCGGATCTGCTTATCATCCATACGAAGACGTCATTTTGGGGGTCTGTAAACGATCATTTTTGAAACCAGGTTCCAGAGTGGAAAGATTCTGAAATGCCGTATACGCAGCTCCGTGATTACTGGCTCTCCGTAACTTTTCAGATACACTTACGTCATAGTTTCATATCTTCATTGACACGCATGCGCCACACGCGGCAACAACAACAACAATGGCGGCGTATGTGAAGCATAGTGACCCTACTATCCCTGTTGCAGCAAAATCTCCTTCTTCTCAATCACCACTGAGTTGAACAAACAATTATCGAGGACACATTACGGCACTTTGTGATCACTTTATCACAATCTCTGTTTACAACTTTTGCAGCAAGTGCGCATGCCCACTGTTTTTTCGTCTGTTTCCGCTTGTTTCTGTCATATCGTTACTGCGCCCCTAGAGGTCTGGCATGTGTTTTACAGCGTCTTCATGCGTATCGAGGGCATTCATGTGGACGCACACATTTTCTGAGACGCCTTCGTCTTTATGCCGATCGTTTTGGAAACTGTTCAGCGTTTTGTCTTTGTGTGGATGGGGCCTAAGACACATTAATTAAAGATATGATTAATGTGTCTAATTCTGATAGTCAGGTTTGATTAAATAGGTCATAGGAAGGCATCAGTTTTAATCTTGGTTCACTTCATTACCAAATTCCTCACAGTAGCTTCAATTACAGTAAACAACCAGTAAACGCGCCAACTGCCAAGTAATCATATCATCAGTGCTGCCACTAGATTTAATTAAATTTCAGGCACACAAGACAAAAACAGCCAAAGAAAGAGTCCATAAGAGCTCAAAGTGGAGTTGAAGTTCATGTCTCAACTTCTGCAAAGCATGCAAAGTTCACACCAAGGAGGTCGGAGTCGGTGTGCAGGGATCATACTTTGGACCTGAGCAAAGCCCTGAAGGACCAGGAAACAGAGATCAGAAGCATCTGGATCCTGAAGAGGAGTGACGGCAGCACATTGACGTGGAACTGACGCTGCAGACTCCTTAACAGACACAACACCAGCAGCATCTTCCATACCGGGACAAATGGGTGGATGTGAGGGTAGATGTGAGGGTGGATAGATGGATGGAAGAATGGATGGATGGATGGATGGATGGATGGATGGATGGATGGATGGGGGTTAGGGTTAACAGTGCATGTAAGCAAGAGAGAGGGAGCATTTAAGGATGGGAGCTGGCAGAAGCGCTGAGTTGATTATGGAGCTGATGAGGGCCAGAGAAGCTTAAGGAATGAGACTGTTCTTACCTCTTTGAGCCGCTCCATGTCTTTGAGGTAGAATCCAATGTAAAAAAGGCTGAGATAAGAATTTACAAACTGAAACTGCAGAAGAAAAAAGGAGTTAAACAAGTTGCTCTTTAGTCATACGCATAGACTAAACATGTCGTAATGAAAAAACACTCACTAGAACCATTTTGATGATGAGATTTTTCTCATAGGCACTCTGGAGTCTATAGTTTTCTATAAAAATAAAGCACAAATCATCTTTTATTTTACTGCCCAATCACACATTGACAGTGTGTTCATCAATTTGAGCTGAAAGCATTTAAATGAGGCCTCTGCTCGATCACAGACGCTCTGCTCTTAAGAAAAAATCTAAAAGCCTGATTCTTACCCATGTCATTAAGCCAACAGGCAATTTTTCTGTACACCTCGTCACATGCAGTCACAGTGATGGCGAGCATGATTTTTGGGATGAAGCGAGCCAGCCTAGGCATCTCCTTAATCCCCATCACAAACTCCTGCAGAGACACAAAGAAGGAGACATTATTTTCACTTGTTTCAATTAACCCTTTAATGCATATTGGATCATATTTGATAAATACTTATGTGATACCTTTATCAAATCAATATGGTCATGAAATTACTACAAAAACCATCTGATTTCAATCATAAACTATTCAATTGTCCTCAAGTGAATTACCAGTTGCCAAAAACACCCAACATAGCAAATAAGCCAAAAATATACATGTTCAATTTATGGAAAATTTGATTTTATAAGGATTTTAGTAGAAAGTGAAAAAAACATTTCAGCCCTCAAAAATTACAATTTTCCATTCATAATTTGTGTTTTCAGGAATAAAAGGGTTAATACAGAATTCTCGTCATGATCATTTCATTAGCTAATGAAGCTCCTGCATCACTCTACTGT
Source organism: Scarus forsteni (assembly GCA_036419115.1). NCBI lineage: Eukaryota > Metazoa > Chordata > Actinopteri > Labriformes > Labridae > Scarus > Scarus forsteni. The sequence continues at coordinate 34,391,747 of JAZDUH010000136.1, forward strand.
GAAGGCTTATATTACGATAAAAATAACGATGATATAATGACATAATAATGATCATGATTAACAGTGTAACCCTAATGCATACTGTTTAAAACAGCTGTTATCAGGCTCATGAACAGCTGATGATACGTATCAGTTTATATTTATAAGACTGTTGGCATACTGGTTGACACTAAATAAGAATGGAGTTTCTTTTCTACCATGCTGTAATTGTTAAATTGTAAACCAAGAAAGAAAAAAGTCTCCTCTAGACTGACCTGCAGCTCAAAGCAGATGAGCATGACCAGGAAGACAAAACAGAGACAGAGGATACAGATGGGCAGGCTGACCAGCCACCTGAACACACGCCTCCGCCACGGAGGATAGTAGAACTCCTCGCAGCCCGTTATGGGACTGCAGCGTTTCACTCCCTGCAAAGAAAAGGAAGGACAGAGAAAAGTATGAAGGACAGGAAGTGAAGGTTAAAGACCTGGAGGGAGTCAGGATTGTAGTGTTTCTCACCCTGAACTGAGGCCGCGGCTCCTCCAGGGACTCAGCCGGAGTGTCCAGTGTTCCCCACTTGTACGCCAGCTCTGCCCCTCTCCTCTTCCACCGCTCCAGAAACAGAGTGGCCCAGACCACGTTGAACAGTGCAAACACCACACAGCAGATGTCCCGACTCGTCTGAGACAAACATAAACAAGCAAAGACTTCAGACAATGATCAGGGGATGATCCCTAAAGGTACAGACAGTTTGAGGTTACAATATCTTCTCTCACCTGGTCTGACTCAGTGAGCATCCACAGCACAAAACCGATCACAGCAGGATATAACATAGAGGTGGTGTAAAACCCCAGCCAGGCAAAATACATCGCAATCTTCACCCCAAAGTAGTCACAGATATCATCTGAGAACACAGGTCAAACAAAAAAAATAGATGAACATGGGACAAACATTGTGATGATAACAAAAAGGTGATTTACACTGTGTGGTCTCTGGAGAACAGTGTGGCCCTATGAACCTCAGTTCAGCCTCAAATTCTTACTTCTAAACCAGAAACCTGTAATAAAAGATAGTCCCATAGAGTGGTGCAGAAACGAGTCCAGAAACGTGGAAGTGAGTTAGCATTAAGAACTTCCTGGTTCCAAACCAGCCACAGTAATGAGATGAGAAAACCAGTTCAGATGGAGAAATTTACATATTCTCTAAGACTGCAACAGCTTTCATGTTTTGAAAAATGGGAAAAATGGACTGACTTTAAAACCCACCACAAGGTCTGAAGAGAGTACTATTTAGAAGTGAGTAATTATCTATTGTTATCTGACACCAATTGTTCTGAGTTCAAATGTTTGCTTTATTGTAATGTTGTGGAAAAAAAATGAATAAAAATAAGTATAAAAAAACAGTTCAGATAAGTGCCTGGTGGCAAACACACACACACAGGAGATTTTCAAGGTTTGATGGGAAATAATAAAATGCATCTGATGTTGCCTGCATTTGAATCTTAAAGCCTTGTTGTGAGTTTAAAATGAGTGTTGTTGCCATCTAACTGCTATCGAGGCCTGCAAATATGTGGGCCAGTTGACAAGCATTTCTGATTGTTTTTTAATAATCAGTTATTCATAAACTATTCGCCACAGCAATGAGAATGAGGGTCACTTGATTATGAGGAAACTCTCAAACAAGACGTCATAATAAGATGTTATAAATTGGAAATATTGTGTTGCTTTTTGAGTCAAACCACCATGTTGTAGTTTACAGAAACTTACCAAGCTTTTTACTCTGGATGATTCCATATAAATTTAACACATTATGAAAAGTCGGTTTGTTTTTTGACATTATCACAAAGAACAGAGCATGTAAACTTCATAGTTTTTTTGTTGCTACCAAGCTTATTATCGGCAAAAATAAAAAAACAAAGTGATAAATCCCATAGGCTTTTAGTGAGCTTGTAGTCCAGGGAACCAGCCCAATGCTAATTTCCATGTTGGTCTACAAAAATACATAATTCCTGCATCACTCTATTGACCAGAGGTTCGAAACTGGAGGGTTGAGACCCCAAAGCAGGCTGCATAAATATGTTAATTGAAAACTGTAACAAAAAATCTGTGATGTACAGACTCCCTGAACAGACATGCATTCATATATTTTATTTTACTTCATTTTGTTGCAGTGACGTGTAAATGTCTCTCCATATACATGACAACTTCTAGAGAGCTGTTAGCATGTGTTTTTAAGAATGTTGGTCTACTAACCTAAAGGCTGTTTCTCACAAACAGCCTGGACCCAGGACTTCATGAGCTGACTGAGTATCCTCTGTTCATGGAGAGGAAAAACCTGCTGGATCACACCTCGAGCACTCAGCTCTGGGACTGAAGAACATCAGAAAAGCAGAAAACAAGGCAATGTTTGAAATATCACTTACTTCCCAAAGTCAGAAATAAACACAGATTATTGACATCAGTAAACCGCCTAATCCCGCACTATTTGCTTCTTATGATTCTAAACCCAGACTATCCGAGGGATTATTGCCAAAGTCTGCCAAGTAAATGCTTTTGTTCGACAAAAATCTCAGAGGATGTGACTCACTGATTGGCTGTCCCTCCAGGAAGTTAATGTTATGGAGCACCTCCCCATGTTTGGCACGTAGATTGTCCAGCCAGTATTTAATGATGCTTTGTCTCTCCTGCAGCCAAAAAGAGAAGAAGGGGATGTTTAGCATCATGGAGTGTTTGTGTGTGTTTGTAGTCCTGGTTCTGTCAGTGAGATTGCTGACTCTGACCTGTGAAGTAAAGAAACACAGCTCGCTCTCGATGTTCTCGTAGATGTAGTCCTCCTCACAGGAGAAGCTTCTGGTTCCTCCGCCAAATTCGGGCTTCACAGCTTTCCTCAGGCCCATCTCCTCTGCACCTCGCAGCAAACTGCAGGACAACAGAGAGAGAGAGAGACATTACACAGGGTGAAAGCAACCGAATGAATGCATCAACTGTAAATACCCCCCCGCTGCACTTCAACACATGTATCTATAAACAATACACTTCCTTTAAATAAGCAACAAACTTTTATATGTTGAAATGGATCTAAAACATCTTCTTCATGAATAAAGAACTAGGGCTCTATATGTTTCAGCTATTAAAGGGGATGCCTTGACGTCCATGTTTTAAGACAACAGCCAATGTGACCATCATTAAAGTCAAAAGGAGGGTGAGGTTTGGATTCTTTTAACTTTATATTGAAATGTACGCTGTAGTTCAATCTTAGCCTTTAGAAGATAAAGATACCAAGTGCAAGTGCTAGGACAAGATAGTAAAATGCATAATTAAAATAAAGAAAAAAATAAAAAGAAAATATAATTTAGCAACAGAGGGACCACTTCTATGAGTGGTGTGAAGGACAGTAACTTAACTTTCATCCAGACAAAAGTAAGACAATCAATTGCAAGATGATCATGTAAGGCAGGGGTGTCCAATCTATGGCTCAATCTAATGTTCACTTCTATTTTGCCCACAGTAAGTTACAAAAAAAAAAATGAAATTTGGCCCATGTTAGAATTTGAAGCTTACACTTTACTGATAAATGAGGACAAACCAACCAAGGTTGATTTAATAATAATAATAATACATTTTATTTAAAAGCGCCTTTCAAAACACCCAAGGACACTGTACAGAGAGAGTATTGTGTTGATCAGTTTCATGCACCAAAACTCCCACTAAATTTAGGAGTTTTGTTTCCAGTCTGAAGGTGGAAATAAGCCATTGGTTTCCATTCTCTGCTGCACATTTGCCTCGTTTTCATCAGGTAGTCTGGTTTGGACCAGAGTAGTTCAGTACATTTTGGAGCGGTATTCTTGTTTGCATTTCCTATGCCAGCTGTGCCAGGAGAGGATCGTGCCGGCAACATAATGTGTGATGCTTTAGCTGAGCACAGTGCTGTAGTCTGCGGTAGAGAGGCAATGTAGGACCTCCAGCACTGCAGCACTCTGTGGAGCATTGTATCCTGCTGACAGTCTTCACAGCAACAGCAGTGAACAAATCAGTTTAATCCACTGCTTATTCGAACATTGCGAGGTTTGTGTTTTCATTTTTGCTGCTGTCGCATAAGGATTTTTGAGACCAATCAAGAGACTGCAGCACTTTTAGCTTCTCCTTTTAGGGTCATTTTGGTACACATGCCAAAAAGTGGAATGGCACAGGTCAGTATTTGTGCATCTTTCTCCTCATCCAACAGTAGACACACTAATGAGCCAAAGTGAAGCAGTGTTTGGTGGAAACGCAGACATAGGGGCCAGTTCACTGGTAGACAGGGCCGACCAAGGCCTCCTGAAATCTGAAAGGCCATCCCAATTCTTTTACAGCGATTGGCTTTTTGCCTTAGTGAGACATTAATGGGAAGTCGTCACGAGGGCTTGACTCTAATGGAAGAATTAGGCAAAACATTGGGCAGGCAATCTTTTGGTGTGCACCCTGGTCACACACCAAAGATGTCAGACAAGCAACAGCAGACGAGTAAACGACCCAAAGTTGCTGCATGCTGTCCTAACCTCAGATGATCTTACCACTGTTTACATGCACACATTTGATCAGCAGATTGTGATTTTTACTCACTTTTTATCCATCTCAGGGTATCTTTAATACAGAGGCAACAATGTAATGGGAACAATAACCAAACCAAGACTATTTATAGAACCCATGAGCAGACTATTGGCTTTAAAACTATAAAAAAGCGCTTCTTCAGCTTTGAAAAACATCAGAACTATTTTGAGTAAAGGCAGACTCAGCTTAAATTCCATACAACACAGAAGAAGTCATTTTCTAATTATTGTAGAAACTCTAGCGTGGAAGCTCTAGTTCTGTTTCTTTAAAAACAAAACAAACAGCAAAGTTACCAACAGTTGATCGTCTTCTATGGTATTCAAGTGAACTGAACTCTCCTTTAATACTTAACCTCATCACTCCCTCTCATCATGTCATTTCCCATCAGCCCTCCTCCTCCTTTTTGTCTCCTCTCCTCCCTCCTCCTCCTCTTTCTCATCCTTTTATCTCCCAGAGACCTCTCCTTTGTCCCCCGCCCTCCTCCTTCATCTCATCATCCCTCTCTCCCCTCCTTCTGCCCTTCCCAGCAGCTTTGTGCTACAATGGCAGTAATAATGCAGCACCACACCCTCTGTTGTGACAGCTCACCTCCCTCCCTCCTCCCCGTCTACATGTATATTTAGTCCACACACACACATGTTAAAGCAGGGTCTAGGTGGGCTTCCAACATCCATCCATCATCCGGCTGCAGGCACTTTGAGGAGCGCTACAGTGAGCTCCGTTCAGCACAGTGATGGATTATAGCAGAAATGTGAGCTGTAGGCTTCTGTATCACCGCTGAATTCTGCTTAGTGTGCAGCACCTTCACAATAAAAGTCCTTGCCTGAGAATGGAAAAGGCTGTATCTGTTTAAAACAACTGTTTAGTAATCTGAGCCAATAACTAATGGCCTCTCAGGGTGTGTATGTGGCTCCTGCTGCTGCCAGGAATCTTAATAAGTTTCCCCTTTTTCCTTATTTAATCTAAAACTTTATTGCCTTTTCAACTTTCCACACTGGAACAAAACAGACCAAAAGAGGAGCCAAAGCATGAAAGACTCAGTCCAATCTATAAAGCCTTTAATCAGGTAAAGCGTTAGATACAGTCCAAAAATAATCAGGCAGAGGTATCAAAAAGGAAGGTCAAAAATATACAGTAGGCTTCTAAGCAAGATCAGGAAACAAGGAAAGATACACGAGGGATACTGGAAAGTAAATACAACGACAATCTGGCAAGAACCAAGAGGGGAAGTGGGGTTTAATACACACACGAGGTAATCAGACACAGGTAATGAAGGAGGGGACACATGAGGGTAAGAAGTGATCAGAGAGATACTGAGTGGGTATGCCAGGAAATAAGACCTGAAAAAAGAGACGAGGGTGAGTGATGCAAAAAAAAAAACTGAAATGACAAGACAAGATACATGAAGAGGAAATAAAAAGGGAACTAAACTAGGGAATGTGACATACACCTCAACATAAGGGGAATCATTTTCAGCACCCAAGTTAAATGCAAGTGTAGGAAAGGTTAACCTTCTAACAGAGTAGAATAGTGCTGAGGAAGAAAACTGAACGTAAGGTTTGTGCTAATATAGCAAATATTCATCAGATGTAATGCAGGACCTCAGCAGAAAATATGGCAGACTTTAAACTGCCCCGTCAGAGAGGAAGAAGGAGGAATGGAGTCTACAGTATGTCAGCCTAAAAGTGACAGAGAGGCATTTCAGGGCTTAAAGTTTGTTAAAAAAAAAGACTCCTGCATTATGATGCAGCTCTTTGTTTGAACAATAAAAAGGATATCTGAGATTATGGTGAACAACAGCTGAGAGTATAATCCCTGCTGTGTTATAGCCGATTTTATAGCTCAGCTGTACAGCAGACCAACAAGAAGTGACTGAAGGGGCAGGGGTATCTGATGGAGGGGGGTTAACTTTTTAAAAGGCGTCTGAAAACTTTTTGCATGGAGTTTAATTGTAAAAAAAATATTTTAAATTGATTCAGAGTATCTGGGAATTGATTTTTACACATCCATCTTTAAAGGTGCTATGAGGAGAATCTGTTTCCAGCGACATTAAGACTCTGCTACCCATGAGCACACACGGCAACTGTCGTAAAGACGTGACCCAAGCCAAAGCATGCTTTTGTTATGATGCTAATAAATTTGCAGCTCAGACCTTCCTCAGAACTCTGTATTGCTTTACAACTTCTTTTTTCAACAAGTTACAGGATGCAAAGCGACATGGTAATGTATCTCTTTCTAGTTACATAGCGGTAGCTTTTGATGTGTGACAACAAGCAATTTTTGGAAAACTTTGTATCGTAGTTTTGTAGCCGGCTATATATCGCTACTTACAGCCCGGTGCTCTCAGACGTGTCCGAATAATATAAATTTGCTCTAGTTTTAATGGTCTTGTTCCCGAAGTTGAGTACCCCGGCCAGTCCAGCCCTGTCCGACCCGACTGTGAAGCTAAGGAATAGCATGTATAGATAACCTATTTAGATGCTATAAAACTCATCTTAAAGTGTGTATTTCAATCAGGCATATATCTAAAAGTGAGACTTTTTTTAATTACTTAGAAACTCCTCATAGCATCTTTAAATGTTCCCTCTTGTGTTAAATAAATTCTCACCAGAAGTCCAGCACAAAAACTTTTTATTTTAAGGTAGAGACCTCTTCTCCTTTCTCTGTGCACACTGAGTGCAAGGTTTGTTTTAACTCCACCAAGGACATCATGTGTTTTCCTGCATTTGTCTGTCTGTTACTGTATGAACAGGATATCTAAAAAGTTAATGGCAGATTTTGATGACATTTTCTGGGAATACTGGTCATGGCAAGAGAAAGAACTGATGTTTTTTAAAAACATTTTGTTAATAAGATTTTATTGTAATAAGTCAGCTGTTCAAGAAGGAAAACTAGAAACTACTTAAACATTTACAGCTCTAGTCACTAACATTAGCACAATCAAAGAACACATGGACTAACAGTTGCTGTGTCAAGGAAAAAGAAAATAAATGAGTAAAATAATAAAAATACTTATAATACAAAGAAAAAACAAATAAAATAAAATGAACATGAAAGTAACAACTAAAATGGTATTCTCAATTATGCAGAGAAGTAAATGGTAAAACACATAAGTCACTTAAAACTCTTCCCCTCTTTTCCTGATGGGGTCTTGGTTGGTCTGTGGGAGCTACTCTTCACACCAAAGGGGAAGGTTGAGGTTATGTAATCTTGCATGGAAAGCTCCATCTCATGTTTTTAGTAAAATTTAAGCACAAAACCAAAAAGGTAAGAGGGGGTGTTTCCAATGGCTAAAAGTTGGCTGGTGACAGGCTTGAAGTTGGCAGACAGCTGGCTGGAAGGAGAAAAGTGAAGTGGCTGGAATCGAGAATAGAATTTCTACATGCATTTATTGAAAATGAATGATTTAAAATATAATGATCATGTTCAATGACTGGAAAACACTTAACAGACTACACAGGAAAAGAGGCTTGAATAGGCCTTATGTGTGATTAGCTTGTTTAAATCAGAGGCCATAACTATTATAATTGACATAAGATTTCCTTACAAAAATATACATTCTCACTTAAAAAGAAAAAAAATAACTACGCACTAAATGTCTTTCTGGATGTTTACAAAAATGTTATCTTTTTGCCCTCTGTCAGTTGGAATACATTTCTGTAGCCGTCTTCATCACCCAAGTTGTCCACCCCTGATTTACAGCCTACCACAGGGACTGAGCGGTAAGCTTGGTGAATCTATGATATAAATTCTCAAAGATTTTGCAACATGAGAGCACACTGAAGGTGAGTCTGAGAGGATAGAACAGCTCCTGGTCTATCTCCTCTATCAGCTAAAATGTAGGTCAATCTTTCTATCTGTAGGTGCATGTGCAGAAAATGAGGACTGTGTGCTTCAGGTCACACAGCAATCATTTTCCTCGAGCATTTCATTTAAAACACGCTGGAACACTTTCTAAAAGCATTGTCTCTCCATCCTCCTACCACACTACCCAACATGCTCTTCTCTCCCCTTCCTTTCTTTTATTCTCACTTTACATCTGTCCCTTTTTCTTTGTTCCTTCTGGCCATCTGTCTACCCCTCGCTATTCCATTCATGGGTAAAAGGACTGGCTCTCAGATTTTTACTTTAGAGGACCTGAATGCACAGTCAGCAGAGAGGACTGAGCATTTATCAGGAGGTGAAACACAGTATAGAACAGCGAGTGCCAACCTGATCCCTCGGATTGTATTTCTCAGTATTTATATAAAGCAAAGTCATCGCTGGAATTAAAATGACCCTGAGCTCATCCACGATTCCCTGGAGGATTTATTCAAAACAAGAGCCGTGTAATCAGAGCAAGTACGATCCATATGTCCAGCCCGACTGTAACCTTCTGAAGAACTTGAAATAACCTGCAGCACAGCCCCGTCAGAGGCCGAGCAGAGCGGTGGAGCAGCGGAGCAGAAACACACCAGCAAACATCACTGCATCGCTCATGATTCACTGAGCTGTACAGTCATGCTACTACAGCGGCAGCTAAATATAAGATGATAAGAAACATGTACAGTTTTACACCAGCAGAGAACAACAGGATATTTTTGTCTCCAGTTGTAGCATTTAAAAATAACTAAACCTTCGACTACAAGAAGAGTAGTGGAAAAATGCTGCATTATTCATGCAGCTGTTTGTTCATCTGCTTCCTCTCACTGTTGCGGCTTGTGGGCAACACTCTGGTGTGAAACCTGTGCTTTTCACTTTCATTAACCTGGACTGATGAAGCTGCTCAAGGTCAAAAAGATGGCAGGAAACACAGTGAAATGCTTCTCATGGAAAACAATGTTTGGCTAAAGTTAAAGGATGAATTTAGTCTTTTAGGTGTGTTCACACGGAGCACTACAACTAAAAAATAAAAAAACTGGCTCAACAAGACACTAAAGTAAGATTCTTTATAGCGTACTCCACAAACCTCCTGCAATTAGGACTGATTCTGTATCCCAACATACACCACCTATACTAAGCCTGAATTAAAAATGAGCAATTTTGGCTTTAGTAACAATAAAATGCAGTTAGTTGAGGATAAGAGAGGATATATTTATGAACCAGAGCACACAGAGGAAGAGCTTCCACAGACGGAGTCACATGTAGAAAGAGGGATGGAGCAGGACAGATCACAGACAAATAAAGTTTACACACTTGGAGGCCTGCTATGAATTGTCTATCATCCATCCAATGATATTTCCCCCTTCATTGACAAAGCTTGGAAGTTCCTTAATTGGCAAACATACCTACTAGTGCCAAGGGCCTCTAACAACCCCACTTCCAAAAAAACAGAACTAATCCTTTGAAATGACAAAATTAGCAGAAAAAAAGTAATTTCATCTCAAAAAATAGATTCAGTTTTTGTATCAGCTGAACTAACTACAATTATTTGGAGGTCAAAACTGTTGATTTGTTTATATTTACAGTTTCTCAAAGTGGATAAACAAATCAACAGACCAGCTACCACGAATCAACCAAGAAACAGTTGATTTAATAATCATTTTTCTTTTTAATGACCTCTGACCTCTGGGGCATATGTTATTGCCAGGGTCAGTTTTTTTTTTTGTTAGTTAGTTTGTGTGTTTGTTTGTTACTTTGTTTTTTTCTCTGATAGCAAGATAACTAAAAAAGTTAGGTACAGATTTCGGTTTCGATTTCAGAAAATGTCCAAACTGGGACAAGGAACATGTGATTACATTTTGGGAGTGATCCGGATCACCGTCTGTATCTGCCATGATGAAAAAGGCAATTTTTTGTGAATAACTACTGAACTAAAAGAGATATCATTCTGAATCCAATGGATAATGGTATGTTTTCATGGTCAAGGAATCTAAATATTTAGATGAGATAAAGGTAGGACTAATATTTATGGTCAAAATCACAATATGGGCAAGGACTGTGGCGCTGGCGGAGGTCTGCGCTTTCAGAGTGCTTTTCTAGTTTATAATGAAAAAGACAAAGAATTACATCATTGTGGCTTCTAAAGTGTAATAATGTGCCAACTATTTGTTAAGTTTTAAAGGCTTGAATATCTTAAATATCTTGAATATATTTTTGGTTTGGGAGTTGGCTATCAAAAACAATCAAAAGAGAAAAAGCACTCAAAACAGCACTTAGATACCCCTTCATTAAAGCTCCTATGAATTGGCTGAAAACATCCCTTACCCCCCATCAGAGATTCTTAAGAGTTTCTTACTTTTCATACGTAGCGGTGACGAAGAATGCGTAGACTCGTGTGTGCTTATGGTGTCGGATCTGGATGATGAGTTCTGGGATTCCCTGCCGGATGTGGTTCAGTAGCCATAGCAACGTGTGGTCATCTGTGCTGTCTGAGGCAGGAAATGAGAGATAGAAATACATTTTCAATTGTACCCACGCATCCCTGAGCACTGGAGCTGCTGAACACTCCCACAGTCTTGTTCTATTTATTTCAGAGAAGCAGCTGGAGGTTAAGTATCGTACGAACAAACACTCAAGGACGACTTCTTTGCTCAGCTTCCTTCTTCTCTGCTTTCTGCCTCAGTTGATCTATGCAGAGTCTTATTTTCATCATAGTGAAGACACCACCACTCTGTCCTATGGTCATGTTTTTATGAGTCGCAACTGAACAGAAAATATCCCTCTGAATCTAATTTTTAGTGCCATGTTCCTTCTGATCATTATGTTCCTTAATATTCAGTATGCAGAAAAATATTAAAGACAGTCTAACTTAAGCTTGATATCACACAAAAATATCAAAATCATAGAATGATACCAATTTCTATATTTCATGAAACCATAGTCATAACATTAAGGTGTCTCATTTAACAGTAAATGTAACAAAATTTACATAAAGACAGTGTGTTTACAGCAACATATTTCTAAATAAAAGCAGTTTAATAGGTTTGTAACCTATTAACTGATCCGCCTTATATGCACTGCACTTTATTTATTGGACATGTAGTCAGCATGTGACTTGATGATGTAATAAGGACTGCATATTTGTTAAACTTCATTCATTTATGTGACAGAATCCATTAAATTTTTCTCACTGTTTTGCAATCTCCTTTTGCATAAGTTTTATTTCATTTTTCATTTTTTTCAACATTGAACCACTGGCCATTATCTGAGATATTCAGACACTATTTTTGTACAAACATTAATAAACATGCACTGCCCCCTCAAAATAAACATGATGACTATATTTAAGAGTAGAGACACCAGAAAGACTTGGCATCATCATCCGATAATAGAGATGCACTGATCGTAAATATCTGGGGCTGATGTCTTTACTGATGTTTGACATAACAGTATGGTCATTACTCCTGCCAGTGCCAGTGTTTTAGAACAACTTTTTTTTGCATAATGCAGTTTTTCAATGAAACTTTGAACATGACAAAAATGTGCACTAAAAACTTCTGCCTCCTGATCAAATTTGTGGAGACATTTTTTGATAAATTTGAAGGAAACCTCAACTTTTCAGATTTAATTAGATTTTCCTCTTGAGGCAAAACAGCAGTCAGTGCATTGAAAAACAACGTTGTCACCAAAGATGATGAAGCACATAAAGCAAATACAAAATCTGTGCTCAAATGGACACACTTTGAATCTTTGTCAGAATTAGAGAAAAGGAGACAACTGTCCAAGGAGGACCTGCTGCACTGCTCTGATCAGTGGAAGACCTGATCACAGTGGTGTGTTGATGCTGAAGGGGATTTTATTGAATGAAAAAGACACTGAGAAATGTTTATGTTCAATTAAATTACATATCTTGGCCAGGACACTCTTGAAGAAAGATATTTTTTAATCTCAATGAGCTTCTTTTCCTGGTTAAATGAATGATAAATAAAACAAGGCAACAATAGTCTAGTTTTTAATAGCATACCTCATATATTCATTGTTTATCTGTTCAGTTTGTCTTAAACAAAACAGAGAGGCAAAAGTACCAGTCAGTAACTCCATATAAATCATCTAACTTTTTGAGGAGAAGGGAAGATGCTTGATCACTCTAACATTGCATAACAAAGCAGGTTTTCCCACTACTGTGATTATTTGTCAAAATCAGGTTTCAGATTCAGGTTCAGGTTACTTTATTTGTACCCGTAGGTAGATTTGTTTTGCAGTCCGTGAGATTAACACCACACAAACATAAAACGCCAAAGACAAGATAAGAACAAATTTAAAAATTAAACATTGGACATAAAACATTCAGTATTATTAAAGTGCTCTAGGTTTTATCATCACAGCAGACATGGGCATTAACGACATAAAAAGCATGGGGGGGGGGGGGGGTACATGCTAGCATGTTGGTTGCAGAGGCAACCTCCATTAAGATCAAAGTTAAAAGAATTAAAAAATCTAAAATAATAAGTAAAAGCGTAAGTAAAACGAAGTGCAAGTGCATGAACAGATAAATACTTGTGTGCAAATAGGCTACAATTTATTCAGCTCAGCAATAGCAGCAGGGACAAAACTATTTTTGTACCGCTTCGTTCTACACTTTGCAAATACCGCCGCCCAGAGGAGAGAAGCTGGAATTCACTGTAAAGAGGGTGGGAGTCATAATTTAAAGCAGAGTTTGCAATCCTCTGTAACTGGTTAGTGTACAGGGATGCTGGATAGAGCTGAGGCTCCCCAATGAGACGACTTGAACACTTCACTACGAGACCCAAGGAATTTTTGTCCTTTAAAGACGTATGATTGAAAAATCTCATAAAAATAAAATGCAACTTATCACAGAAAACAAAATATAATGCATGCATATACATTTTCTGTCATACTGTGCTTTTTTTGGTCTCATCTTTGCTCGATCATGTTTCCAAATAAGAACATTTATGTGAAAAAAAATCAAATAGGTGAAAATATTTAGAAACCTGTGTCACAATTTCTCATCAAAGAGGGTACAGCTGGTCCAAGGGCAGGGCCATTTATTGATTTGGAGATAGTTGTCATTGAAAATTCACATAGTTATGAGGGGGTTGGAGAAAGTGGAGGGCTTAAAATGTCAGCAAAGGCCTTCTTTAGAAGAGCATACAGACATGTCTGTGTGTGAGTGAGTGAGCCTGACCTGCAAATGTCATGAGGACATCACAGTTCTCTGTAGGCACCGTTTTCATCCAGGACTTATGAGACATGATGTGTCTCCCCGCCTGCAGCAGCCGCTTTCCAAACAACTTATCTGAGAGAGAGAGAGAGAGAGAGAGAGAGAGAGAGAGAGAGAGAGAGAGAGAGAGAGAGAGAGAGAGAGGTTACCTTTTCAAAGTCAAACAGTATAAGGAGCAATGACATTTCTAACATTTTTTTTTTGCAAGCCCCCTACAAAAACTCTCACCCCTGCTGCCCCATCACACAGAGACGCACAAAGACACACACACTTAGAATTGTCCTTCTCGACAGGACAGATTTAAATGTCACGCCGCTCTGCCTCACAACACCAGATTGACAAAACTAATCCTGCCCTGCCAAGACCAGAGGCCACACATCGTCCACACCCCCTAAATGACACACAGACACACACACACACAGACACACTAACTCTCATCTCAGTCAGTTCAACACATCTAAGTGCTGCTATCTCTCACTGTGGCGACATGTTCTCAGAGATGTAGGGCTGGGATGTGTGGACAAAATCGTATCTCAAGATTTTTACTGACACATGGTATTCGCATTTATTGTATTACGTTAAACATACAGAAATAAGAAACTATTGTTAAAATGAAGAACTTTAAAATTTGATATGATTCTAGTAGAAATCAAGAAAATTATATATAACTGAAAGATACAAAAGCAACAAAACTAGAAGTCCCACACACCAGGCATTTTACATCCACCAAGGAGCTGTTTTTGTCAGTGTTTCTTATTATTAGTTGTTTTGTTTGTTTGTTGTTAAGAAGACAACTCTGGAAGATAGGGGCAGTATTTGATGAAATGTTCAGAGATTGTTGGTTATGGCACAAGGATAACCTATTAGACGTTAGTGGTGATTTAAATTTCATTTGTAGATCCAGAAATGTTTTAAAGGATTTGTTAACATTGCGAGATAGGGCATTTTTCCTTATTTTTGCTAATAATTTTAAACGTTCTCAACAGATTTGGATGAAATTTCCAGTTAACGGTGGTCATAGAACAAGGAAGAAGTGATTGGATATTGGTGGTGACCAGAAATGGGATGAGGATCCAGAAGTTTTTTTTTTAATTGTGAACATTCCACAATAGGACAGTTTTCTTCTCCCTTGCTACCAACTTGGCTAACAATGTCAGAACTCCTTTGGCCAAGGTTTGCGCTCTCGGAGCAAATATCTAATGTCTTGGATCTTGGTACTAGACAAGTATCAAATAACATTTTAGGTAATATATGATTAAACATATAACAGTGAATGATTCTTCAGTAAACCATCTCTTTTTCCTTGAACATTAGAATGTCCATCTGTTCATTTAATCAAACATTGCTTATGCCAATTCAGAAATCCCAACCCCCCAAAATTAACTATATCATAAAAAAATCATTCTGTGTTGCCTGGCCCTACAGAGACAAACAAACACAAGCCTCAAATCCTAAAAAAAAAAACTTCTTATTCCATGTTACGTAAACATGTTGCTGATGATTCAGCTCCTGTGTAGAATCCTGAAGAAAACAGCAAACCAAAAATAGTTTCACTGTAGTCTGACTGTAATGTCACATCATAAATCAGATAACTTCCATGCGGCAGTCTGAAGGATGACACAACATCCTGAACATCACGTTTCACTTGCTGGTACTGTTATCTAACAGTCACAGGTATTCTACGAAGACCTGTTTTCCAGCTGTTCAAGGCTTCTGTGAGGTTTACATTTACCAGACTGACAGATGGTGTCGAGTGGTTGTAGTATAAAACCTGCATGACTCAGTTTCTGGTTGGACAAATCTAGTTATAAGGGGACACTGTTAGGTTAAGATTGCTACTAAAAAACAGACTTGAATAAGCACAGAAAAAGATGGGCTGAAACTGCTCGTTAATGTTTATGTACTAAACAGAGTCACACACATACATTTTAGTCAAACACCAAAGTAAAGGCAAACATTTCCCTTTTGAAACAATGAACCTTTAGATTTTTAAATGTACACACGCAGTGATGATAATGTGAAGCATCGTACTACACTTGTGTTTCTTACTGATATCACAGCTGGTATAAAGAATATACATGAGGGCAGTGCCTACAAAGGAACAGCAAACATTCAGGTCCTTAGAGAATACAATACAGTACAAGGCTGCTGCAGCCTTATAATACATTTAACAGACACTTTATTAAGTACAACTTGCAAGTACATAACTGCTTTAATCCATATGTTTTGGTTCCTATTGACATGATAGTATCACACAATGGCTGCAGATCTGTCAGCTGTATCTCTATGATGCAAACACTTATCTACATTCAAAAAGTGCTCTACTGGACTGAGATCTGGTGAATATGGAGTAGGGCTGGACAATTAATCGGATTTTGATCGTGATTTCAATTTTGCCATCTGACAATCATAAAAACATTATAATCGAAGAAAAACAATTAATATGCTACACAGTGTGGAGTGTCGTGTATGCAAGTTGCTGCGCTTCATAGAGCTTCTGTGTTCCACGTGCAGCCACAGCGAGTGTGTGTGACTTATGTGGATCAATAATACTGTATATGCCACTCGCTGGTTCTTTAAAGTTGTGTTTAAATCAGTACTGAAGTTTTTAAATAAATGAATAATTGTCTCTATTAATCGCGATTTCAATATCACTTCAAATAATCGGGATTCTTATTTTTACCATAATCGTCCAGCCCTAATATGGAGGCCCCTGAAATACAATAAACTTATTGTCATGTTAATTAAACCAGTTTGAGATGGTCTGAGCTCAAGTACATGGAGCACTATCCTGCTGGAAGTAGCCATTCAAAGATGGGCACACTGTGGTCATAAAGCGATGGACAAGGTCAGAAACAGTCGTCACGTAGGCTGTGGGGTTTAAAGCAAGCTCAGATGACCCATCTGCTTTATGCTTTTACATGTTGTGTGTCAAGAAATGTTCATCTGCCTCTCTATAATCTCAAACTACTCTGACCATTTTTCCTTTCAACAAGGCTTTTTCACCTGCTCACAGAATATTTCCAGTTTTATGAACCATACTGTGTAAACCCTCAAGATGGTCGTGCTGAAAATCCCAATAGATCAACATTTTCTGAAAAACTCATTGCAGCATGTCTGACACCAAACACCAGGTCATGTTAAAAGTCACTCTTATCTAGGGCTGGGTTAAAAAAATCAATTTAATCGATTTAAATCGATTTTCCTTTAACTGGTTCATAATCAATCCATAAAATCCAAAGATGGATCTTTTAACTTGGGTAGTTTTTTCTTCTTTGGATGTGCAGAGAAGCAGCCTGTGGTATCAACCCTGCTAGTCTTGTGTGATCAGCGTTTAGCGTTGCTTTCTACTGAACAAGATCTCATGAGATGTTACTGCAAACAAACATGGTGGAAGCACTATATGGGCACCACTGGCAAGTTTAAAAGCTGATGTTTGGATGTACAGTATTTTAGATTTAACAAGTACAAAGGAAATTATGAGTTGGACAAAAAACAAGTAATGTTTAGAATATGCATTAATGTATATCATCAAAATATGATTAATGTAACTGCTTTGG
This sequence comes from Scarus forsteni, assembly GCA_036419115.1. Taxonomy (NCBI): domain Eukaryota; kingdom Metazoa; phylum Chordata; class Actinopteri; order Labriformes; family Labridae; genus Scarus; species Scarus forsteni. The sequence continues at coordinate 34,408,978 of JAZDUH010000136.1, forward strand.
GTTTAGTTCTTCATGTTAAGACAATTTTTAATGATTACCCAGTCAAAAGGCCACTTTTTAAATTTACAGCACTATTTTAACTAACATATCCCAGACTGAATAAATATCAAATTGAATCATGAATCGAATCGATTTGAGACCTTGTAATTTCAAATTGAATCGATCCAGAAAATCTGAATCGATACCCAGCCCTACTCTTATTCCCTTTTTGTCCATTCTGTGGCTTGATTTTAACTTCAGCAGTCATCTTGACCATGTCTACATTAGGGATGGGAATCGAACACCAATTCCAGTTGAGAATCGTTAACAGCTCCATCAAAGAATCGATATCATTAATCTTTTTGCTTATCAATTCCCTTATCAATTCCTTCCACTGACAGGGTTCAGAAGCATCAGAATTGTAGCTTAATTTTCATTGCACCTACTACACAACCTTAAGTGAGTGGAAACACCAGCAACTTGCAGAAGCAGTTATCTATGCTGTGACGTGTGTCTGACATTGTTGCCACTGAAAATCAGACCAACATTTGCCCACTCGCAAAATCTGCAGGAATCGATAAGGGAATCGTTAAAGAATTGGATCGATTAATAGCATTGATATTGATAAAATCTTATCAATTCCCATCCCTAGTCTACAGAACTAAATACACTGAGTTTCTGCTGATTAATTATTTGTTTTAACCTTAATCTTGAATTATTTCAGGTCACATTGACCCTTGTTCCTCAAAACTGTAATCAGTTCAAAGTTGATTCATCGATGACATTTCAAAGAAAAACCCAAAGTTCTTTAAATATTACTGTCATAAGTTAGAAGTCAACATCTGTAACAACAACCTTAACCTACAAACTTTGACCTTCAAAATCTAATCAGTTCATCCGTCAGTCAGAGTGGAATTTGTGATGAGTTTGGAAAAATACTTTAATGCACTCTGTAGATATGACGTCCACAACTGCAACACAAATAGACTTATAATCCAAAAAATGATGCCTCCAGCCCTGGTAGTTAGAAACACTGTGGCATAAAAATCCTCCAGAAAACATTTCAAACAAAGGACAATCTGTATTACTAAACATTTATATCTAAAAAATTATACTGCACATCTTACAACAAGCTTGGTAATATATGTTTTGCTTTATAAGACTCTCTGACATTAGTAAGTCAAAATTGATTTAAAAAAAACTGTGCACATAAATCAGCTAAACTTAATCAACACTGACAAATATGTGTTTGTTTTCCCACTGTTAACTTCCTCTTAATTTTTTCCAGTACATAATATGTCTTTATTCTTAACCATGCTCTGAGGGTTTATTTAAAGATTGGCATTGTAATACATTTCTAAAAAAAAGTAAGATTCAGATTAAATCTTAATTGTGCTTTAATTATAAATATTTGAAACATGAACTTTTAATACAGCAGCAGTTTCTGTGCAGGCTCAAATGAACTTCTCTGCTCTCTGTGTCACCTCGCTCATTTGTCACCCATCCTTCACAGTCTCAGATTTCCTCTGTAATGAACCAGAGAAGAAGCCGCAGTGTCAAAAGTTCAAACAGGACTAAGTGATTCTGTAACCGGTCTGACCTCAGACCCCGCTCAGCTGTCAGAGGACGCTCAGTGAAAAGTGTTTCCTGGGTCCTAACTGATAATGACTGCAGCCTGCAGAGATCGCCCGTCCTAAAAAAAACCCTGTGATCACTAAGGCACTGAGCGGCGGAGAGCTGAAAAAGTGGGACACTTTCCAAAGACGGCGCACAGGCACCTTCAGAAACACAACAATCCTCCATGAGCTTTTGTTCTGCTTTGTTTAACAGCCAATGAGGAGCAAAACCAAAAAAGACCAAACTGTGAATTATGGCTGAAAATAGGACAGAACGGACAGAAATGAACAGAAATCATGTTAGGGTTTTTTTCTGTCAAGACATGAAATGGTTTTCACAATTAGAGAAGAAGGTAGAAAAATAACTGAACAATTACATATGGGAAAAAACAGCAACATGATTTGGCAGAGTTTTGATCAAATAAGTTTGCTCGATGTTACCTCTGCAGAGGAGATTGTTTTGCTGGGATTTATTTGTCTGTGTGTCAAACTTTGAGCAAGATGTTGCAAGAAATTCTCAACAGATCTTGATGAAAAAAAGAAGTGAAAAAAAGAAGTGATTCGATTTTGGTGATGATCTGAATCTGAAGGCTTATCCAGGGATTCTTTAAAGGATTTCTTAACATTGCAAGATAGAGTATTTTCTAATGTTTTTGTTAAATTCAGTAAGTTCTAAACAAATTTCATGCCATTTTCAGGGAATATTGATCATGGCAGAAGGAAGAAGGGATTAGTTTTTGTGGTGTTTCGAAAGCATTTATCAACCATCAACCGGATTTTTTAAACAATTTCTTACCATTGTTACAATAACTAGGGTAGTTTTTCTACATATTTAACATTAACTCGTTAAGATTTTTGTGGATTTGCAAGAAATTTCCAGGAATATTAATCACAACAGCAGAAAGATGTGGTACAATTTTGGTGGTGATTCAAATGTGAATATGGAACCAGGAATTTTTTAAAGATGTGTTAACATTGTGTGTTGAGCAGTTTTCCACAATTTTGACACTATCTCACCCATCAACATTAGAAAAGCCTTTTCAGAAGATTCTAATTCAAAAGTATATCCACATCTTAAAATCTTGATATACTGTCCAGCTCCATCGTGACAGTTAATCATAATCTCTGTGTTTACATGTTGTTGTTTTCCTGGTTACAAAAGTGAATGCACATGCACCGGCTCAAAAAGGTCAAGGCCACAGCATGCTGTAAATACAGCCATGATGTCACCACAAGCACGGTGTTGTAAATTACAGTGTGTCCGTGTGTTCTGTGGATCCATTAAACACCTGTCACATAAAAACAGCTTTGTGCTGCTCAGTATGTCCCGTTTTTCCTGGAACCTCCCGCAGAGGCTGGGTGAGGGGCACACAGTGGGGCTTCCCAGAACTGATCTTGGCGCTCTATTACAGATGATAAAAATGAACTCTTGAGTGTCTCTGCACTGTTTGTCGAAGGAATAAACACTGACACAACACCACATGAAGCTGCTGCACAACCCTGGTGACTACACACGTTCATCAATAGACAAACACAAATGCTTTCATAGGAGTGATAAAGGAAACATGTAGGCAGTATCTTCTTGTTTCTCATTTGTTAGTTTGTGCTTATCAGCGTCTGTAAAAGTGTGACTTTTTAGTACACTGTCATCTGTTTATGGTCGAGAGGTTGTTTTATGTGCTTCATTTTCCTGTCTATGTTACCCAACCCCTTGCCTCGTTCCAAGAGCAAGGTTTGTGCTCTCTAGTTTTAATGGATTAAATAACCAACAAAACTGTCGAGATACAGCAGTGAACTGCAAACAGGAGAACTTTGACCCAAACTGCAGAACCTTTAGAGGTACATACGTTTTTTATAATAAAATATCAACATTGACTTAATAAAATTCTGATTTAAGGTTCTTTTCCTCATTTGCCAAACTACTTGTTCTTCAGCCCTCTTAAAAATCAACATGGCTCTAAGCAACACACAGCAAACAATCAAGCTAGCAAATCATGGTCAAAATACAGTATCTGAAGGACTTGACATTTACCAAAACAGAATTTGCAGCACTTGGTACTTCTCTTAAATATACCAAACCTGTTGGATTTACAAACTCATAGCTGCAGACAGAACCTGACTCAGAGGTATCACGACTTTTTAAAGGATCCCTCTTCAGTACTTACAAAGAGGCTGTGATGACTTAACCTGACTCCACACGTCTCTCCCCCTCTGAAGAACTTTTTCAAACATCACAACAGACTGGACAGGAAACCAGCTATGTTTTAACTTTTTAATCTGGACTGGTGCTGTTGGATCCTAAAAAGTAAGTGGATGCTGGGCTGGGCTTCAGACTTAAAAGCTGCAGGCAGAGCTGAGACATGACAGAAATTCTAATGAGCCCTGTATTCATCCTGAAGGAAGACACACACCGAACACACACACACACTCCTGGAGCAGCCAGCAGGTTGTTTTCAACTCTAACACAAAGCTCTCATCTGTGACTCTGAATGATCAGAATGGATTCAGATTGTTTCACTATAAATGAACTCATGGAGGCCTCGCTGTGTGGACATGAGCAGGTCTGACAGCTTTGTGTCTGCATGTAAATGATTTCTGAAGTTATTTTTACCACATAAACAAAACACTTCCATGTGTTTGTACAGTTTGTTGTCACTACTTGTAAAGTAGGTAACTTGAAGATAAAAATGTAGAATATCTGGAAAATCTGAAACTTAAATGTATAATTACAAAAACCACTGCCTTACCATATATAGTTAGATTTGTAGTATATCTAAAGTCAAGGAGCATCAACTGCATTTATGCAAGTGCTGCTTTTTCTAACCTTGTGCAGGGGCGAGATTGGCATGGTTAAATATCTGTAATCAGGCAGATCCGTCTTGCCAAGCTCCAACCTGTAACGATTGTGAGTGCCCTAAGTGACAGTCGGCGCCTTTTACAGCAGGAAGAGGTGAGAGCTACGAGTGAGATGACAGCAGGAAGTGACTGCTCGTACCAAGATTAGCTTGGATGCTAACAGCTACAGTAGCAGGTTTATAAGCTGGACACCATTTCTTTATACAATGAAAAACAAATAGCAATACTAAAAACATTTTTAGATAGAGAGGATGATTTCACTCTACTTTTTAGTGAGAGTTAACTAAGTTTTTTTTTATTTTACACCGCTGCAGTAGCACCAGCCCACTACATCATCAGCATATAATGAATGTGATCGTTGGAAAGATTGTCCATCAACCTGCTGGGTAAGCTTATTAAGGATTAGAAAGTCCATCTGGTGTGTCAGGTTATTCTTTTCCTTCAATCAGACACTGTGAGGGCCATTTTTTTTAAAGCGTCAAAGTATGGTCAACAAGTGTCCTTTAGAGACTCCAAATGGCACAGTGTGGCACACCTTTAGAAAGACAATTGAGAAATATTCACATGCCTTTTTGCTATCTACCTGAACAAGATAAGGCCTTGAGCTATGGTCCAGCGGAGTCCCCAAGCTCATACTGCCCATCTGCAGGCCAAAATAATGAATGTATTGGTTGCTTGGTTGAACTAAAACTTCAAAGTTTTACCTGTAAAAAGATATCTTTTGTGTTCTTGTACTTCAGATTGTTGAATATAAGCATTGAAATGACTACCAAAGGTGTTGGAGACTAATTCCACAATGACATTACAGAAATGGTGAGAGGTTCAGAGAAAGCTGGATGACACTTGTGTCCAATCAGCAAAGAGATAATAGGACTTCCTTCTTTGCAGTAACTTTAAGGTATTCCCTGAGGACCTAACCTCCTCGATTCAAAGTGAAAGCCTTTATCTAAATTACTTTTATTCTGTAACTAATTTACTCCCTGTTAACTTTACGCTAGCAGGACCTGATTGAATGGGAAATCAATCAACACTTACTGGTTTTAATCAGTTTTTCCTCATCAGTGTTTCCAGAGAGCAGAGCTGAATCTGGAGCGGATTAAAGCTGAAGAACATCACAACCTATGTTTGAAATGGTTTGAGAGTAGAGGAAGATACAAACCCTTTAACAGCCACATCAAATCAATAACATCAGCAGCCCTTACCATCAAAAACATTGTCAAAATCAAATGTACAAGTGTCTAAACATGACTTGCAGATACTTTTATTTTATTCAATTCCTATACCGCTTATCCCTGTCAGGGTCGCAGGGGGGGGCTGGAGTCTATCCCAGCTGTCATTGGTCGCCAGCCAATCGCGGGGCCACATAGAGAGACAGACAACCATTCACACTCATACCTAAGGGCAATTTAGAGTCACCAGTGGACCTAATGAGCATGTTTTTGGTCCGTGAGAGGAAGCCGGAGTGTCCGGAGGGAACCCTCGCATGCACAGAAAGAACATGCAAACTTCACAGAGAAAGGCCCTGTCCGACCCGGGGATCAACCCGGAGACCTTCTTGCTGTGAGGCATGTGCACTACCTGCTGCGCCACCATGCAGCCCTTGGAGAAAGTTATCCATGCATTTGTCTCTAGCAGGTTAGATTACAGAAACAGCTGCTCACTGGCTTTTCCAAACAAGCTGTAAGAGCTGCTGTACATCCAGAACGCTGCTGCTCAGGTCCTGACTCCTGACCAAAACCAGGAAGTACGAGCACATAGTCCTGTGCTCAGGTCCCTATACTGGCTTCCTGTGGCTCAGAGATTAGACTTTAAAGCTTGTGTACAAGTCTCTCCACGGCCTAGCACCAAAGTAGATCTCTGACATGTTAGTGCCATATGAACCATCTCGGACTCTGAGGACCTCAGGGGCCGGCCTTCTGCTGGTGCCCAGAGTCCGGACTAAACATAGGGAATCAGGGTTCCAGTTTTATGCAGCTAAAATCTGGAACAGTCTTTCTGAAGATGTGAGATAGGCCTCTACTCTGACAATGAAAACCGCATTATTTACTTGTGCATATGACTATAAGGATCTTATCTGCACTCTTCTTTTTAAAGTTAATTTTCTAAAGATTATTTTTGTTTTTATTTGTATTGTGATGTTGATGCACCTTTCTTGTTCTCTAAAGTACTTGGAACAACCTTGTGTACGAATTGTGCTCTACAAATAAACTTGCCTTTCCCTGCCTTAAAACTGCTCCCATATTTCAGTCTTTTCTAATCATAACAGAGACGAGTGATCATTATAGAAAATATGCAACTAATTATGAAGAAAAATTATCCCAGATGTCATCTTTCTTTGCAGATATAGTGAATTTCTGAGTTTGATAGCACCCTGGGGCAGTGTAACAGAAACCAGGTCTGAGTTTAGCAGTTGGCTCAGGACAAACAGTGAAGGAGATAAATCCTGTTTTACTCGCAGCCTTCACACAGAGACGACTGTTTCAGGGCGAGAGCTTATCAGACAGCAGACAGGCACCCACAACAAGCAGGACGTCTCTGTGATCCGAGACGCTCTCTGAAACATCTCTTCAGGGTGTTCGTTTGTGTGTGTGTGTGTGTGTGTGTGTGTGTGTGTGTGTGTGTGTGTGTGTGTGTGTGTGGTTGTCTATGTGCAAGCCTGAGATATGAAGTGTTAGATTAATAGAGTGTAACTCTGTTCTGATGCTCCGGCGAAAAGCAATAAAATGAAGGTCACAGACACTTTAGGAAAGATTTGATGAGGCGTTCACTGTCCTCGCTGGCTGTGTGAGTTTTTAAGGTTAACTCTTGGTCAAAATGCTTAAATGAAGCAGCTCTGGGTCAAGATAAAGGATTTTAATCAATTTTAGCAGGTCAAGTTTATTAAGGTTCATGGATCAATCTTTAGCTGGCTAAAGAGAAAAAACAGCACTTAACACAATGGTAAAAGCAGATTTTTCTCTGTCTAAATCAATATTTGCAGATAGCTTATCTTAACAGGATATTCCACCCGTTAAGTGACAGTGCATAGAAGCGATAATATTTTGTCACCAAATGTCATCTTTTATCTGACCTTCAGCTAATTCACAGTGATGTTTTTCCTTCTTCCAAAATGTCAAGAGAGGAATAAAGGGGGTACCAAGTGATCCCTCTGTCTGTGCTAGCATCAATGCTAGAATCATAGTAGTTTTAATGGCAAGATCAGACGTGCAGTTGGGGAGTGCAGTATTGTAAATATGTGTGAGTGTGCATCGGGGGGCTCCAATCGAAGCTTACACATTGTTTCAAACTGCAGACTGCAATTTCTAATGATTAAACAAAAAGAACAAACGTTAGATGAATAATATTATTAGACGTAAATTGATATTAAACCATGTTCATTAGGTATATTTTGTTTTGAAAGTACTCCTATTTTCAAAATCTGTATGGCAGATTTGAACACATTCTCTTTATGTAAATACATTTTCCTAATATCTTAATTAACTGGCAGGTCACAATGAAGGAGCTGGGGGGGGGTCACTTGTTGCCCCCGGGTTGCCAGCTGCCCACACCTGCCGTTGAGTAATGTGAATAAAAAAGGACAGCACCAAATATTATGCTGTAAACAGTGCATGAGGGCTGTTACCTTACACTTGTTATTCAAATATCTGTTCGGGCCTGGTGGTAGAAATCTATGCTCAAACTGTAAATATATATTCAAAGATAAAAATACAGTTCTGCAGCACATTAGAGCACCTGGAGCAGAGAACTACCTGATGCAAAAAAGGGCACTCTTTTGGTCCATCAATTGGTCTCTTGAACTCAACAACAGGAAGTAAACCTTGAGAAAATCTAGGACAGGTAAAGCCCTTCTAATAAAAAATAAACAAGGCTTTGCTGTGTGGTGATAATGTGCTAAACAGCTGGTTTACTCCTTATCGCATCCACAATAAATCCACAGGCCCAGTTGTCAGCCTTCCACCTAAGTGTCCAGCAGCATCTTATTAATTGCTTGGCCCACGCAACTGCATCCTTCTTAGCAGGCCCCCTACCTGGGGAACAGAAAAAGGCCATCATGGACAAGACAGTAGGATTCATATGCAAGGACGTGGTCCACAGGTGTGGCCTTGGGAGAGATAAACATCTAAAAACATTTCTGTTAGTTTGATTTTTGGGAAAAGAGAAAGCTCTAGAGTACACTATCACTCCATGAAAACCACAGAAAAAATACATATCAATGTCATTTATACATTTTAGGCACTTGAGAGCTTCGCCAGCACCTGACATATAATTTATATCACTTAAAAGAGCACAGTATTAGCTAGAAAAGTTATTGCAGGTTTGTTTGAATACTGTATTAATGGAGAATAATTTCCCTTATACCAATGCCTGAATAAAAATAAACAGATATGTTTCTAATATATACAACATATAGATAGTTTTATATAGGGATGTCCCGATCCGATATTGACATCGGATATCGGTCAAAAAAACAAATATCGGATTATATCGGCCTGCATCCTAAATCTCCGATATCAGCACTCCGATACAAGCAGTCCATTCTAATATATTTATTTTTTATTTTATTCAGTTGTAGAATATGCTGGTGTTAAAGTTAAACACAGTGCTTATTTTGCAATTGGTGAAATATGTTTTTGTTTGATTTATTGAGGTCACTTTTCAGGGTCTTCTAATATTTTTTATTCATGTTGTTTTAATTGTAGTATATTCTTATGTTTAAGGTTAAAATTTATTTAACCTATTGGTTAATAACAAATGGGTCAGTTTTTCTCATACCTACTTTTGCTGCCTACTGTTCTCTGTTTGAGTAATCTGACCTGATCAAGCCTTTTCTTACAGTCCATACTACAAAATAGGTAATAAAAGTCTGTATGATTCCTGCTGATATCGTATCGGATTGATATCAGTATCGGCCAATACTCAAGGCTGCAATATCGGTAACGTATCGGAGGTGAAATAGCTGTATCGGGACACCCCTAGTTTTATATAGTTTTCTTTGTGTTTTTATCATTACACCTACTCTGAAATGAGTTGTGCCCCAGCAACACTTAACAACCAGCAGTACTGACCACTGTCACTATTTGAGCTATATGTATCATGGGTTGTGCCCTTAAGTCCATGTACTGATATGGTGTTTGTTTTGGTGTGTTGTTATTGTTTACATGTTGGTCACAAAAGGTTATCTTTCTAATAATTCTGCTGTTTAGGACATGAGAAGCAGTATTTCATCATCAAAACAAAGGAAAGCAGTAGGCTAAACATTAACTCATTTATGTCATTTTTATGTTACCAGGATCACAATCATCCGTCACTTTTGGTCAAGGTTTAAGGGTTGTAGTTTTATTGGAAAAAAGTACTATTCTGATCAAATTAACACAAATATCTATGTCAGCATTAAGATAATTTGTCAATTCTGTCTTTGTAGCATGATGCTAATGTAACATTAATCTGCCATTCTCTTCTCTCTGTTTTTCTCCGAGATGGAGCTCTGTAGGAGTATCTTTGGGTTCTGTTGTCTCATGTAATTCACAAAATCACCCAATTTAAAATACAACCGTCTCTGTCTTTGTTAATGAGAAGCCTTTAAAGCATATTTAGCATCATTGAAAGTTTAAATGCTGCTCCTTGTTGGCACTTCTCAAGTCCTGCAGTCCTGATTTACCGCTCTAATAAGTTACTGAGCATTGCCACTATCAAATGCACCTCACAGAAGAAAAGATTCCTTTGCTTAATATGCCTGGCAACTGTGTGAATTTCCTCCGAGGCTGGAGACTAAAGCAGGATTTATACCGTCTCTGCAGCAAGTCATTCTGAAGTTTCACTGTTATTACCCCATTCTGATACACACAGAGCTACTGTGTAATGAAAAGGGAGAAAAGCCGATCAAACTTCAAACACACACACACAGAGGGAGGAGAGAAGAATAAAACATGCAGAAACATTCCTATTGTCACATCCATGTGGTGATGCACTGAAACAAAACCACCCCATTAATACGATTACATCAGTAAGTGGGACAGAGAGAATAATCAGGTTCAAACACTCGACTTCCTTAATTAGAGCCATCTCCATCCCTGATCCTGCACAACACCATCATGTAGAGAAGCTACATCCAGGGTGGAGTCACAGGAGGCTGGAGCATGTCCGTGCTGATATAAGGCAAGAGGCCGTCGACACCAGGAAATGAGTGTCAGCCAATCACAAAGCTGACATAAAAACAAACAACCATTTACACACACTAACACCTCAGGGAAAAACAAAATGCAAATTAGTTTGCCTGTGGGAGGAAACCAGCTATCTTGCTTACAGAAGGACAGATAGATGGACAGACATGCGTGAGGACAAAGCTCAATTGCAGAGATAATAGGTCAAGTCTACACATGGTGCTATCTAGCAAGTCCCTGTATTCTGATCTCATTTTTACTATCATATCACTATCTTTATCTTCACTTATGTGAAAGAAATCTTACTATCTTTCACACCTGGTTACATTTTATCATGAGTTATTCTGTTATTCCCACCCCTCGTACTGCATCAGAAAAAGTAGGATCAGAGCACTTTCTGGGTTTTGAAGGTGCGTTCGAGGTGCTCTTTGGATTGAGATATGGTTTCTAAAAACAAAGACAAACTCAGAGGCACCCTCTTGCTTTATTTTCACAGCATTATCATATGAACCTTGAAATAACCCTTAGATACATTTCAGCTGAAATATAAAGTAGTACTTAAAAAGAAGTGCCTTGAAGTTTGCTTGTTTCTCTCCGACTGCGTATGTGCCAGTGTGGAGATGCTGTAACCACTTCACCACTGAGTCATCCAGTCACGTGGTTGAAATGTCTGAAATTAATCCCAAATCAAAGTGTTCCACCTGTGAAGATGATGAAAATCAAATGCTGGATTCTGTAACATGTCCTGAAGGAAGAAACCAAACCACAGTCCAGCCCTCCTCTTCTCAGTCCCTCGTTCATCTCTCTTCAGCTTCTGCTTTCTTCTACTTCCAAACGCCGCCTTGTTTTCTTGCATTGGCCACCTCACTGCCCCCTCCCAGTGCACAGTACACAGTGTGCATACATCCTGGCACCAAATCAACAAACAAACACTCCCTCTTCCCCTCTACATCTTTCTTTTTCACTGGCAGCTGCACACACAGATGTGTTTTTAGATGATATGAAAGCTCCATCTTCTCCTCACAGCAGAGCTCTCCTCCCGCCATTTTTTTACGTTCTTTCACCTCAATCTGCTGCTCTCCTCCGCACCACAGACCCCCTCTCTGTCCTCTATGTGTTTTTTTTTCAGCCACCATCCCTGCTTCTTTCTCTCATCCAAATCCTCCCTCCAAGCCCCCCAGGCAGATCCTCTCAGTCCCTCCTCTCCATGTTTGCTTTTTTATTTGGCTCTCTCTTTCTCAGCTCCCCTGCCTTCACTCTCTCACTCCAGCTGTCTCGAGAGGTATTTGTATATGTAGCTCTTAGGATGATGACTTCAAACTCGTCAGATAGAGAGGAGAAGGGGGGATACTTCACAGCGGTACGAATAAAGCAAATTAACGAAGTGCAGATACGTCAGTGGCCAAATACTGATAAGCGTTTCTGCCATTGGAATAAGCATCAACAAAACCAAATCTGATCTCTCAATAGACCGAAAGACAATCAAAATAAGAAAACATACAGAAGGAAATTTGTAAGTTTTAAAGGGATAGCTTGTTTTTTAAGTGAGGTTGCTTGAGGCCTATGACTCTAGTAAATATGATTACCTCTAAAGCAAGTAGTGAGTTTTGTCCCTGAGGGGAGATAGCTTGTTTGGTGATATATAGCAGTCAATGGCGCTACTGAGGGGCTGTTTACACGAGGCTGAATACGGTCAAATCCGATACGTTTTCATTGCGTCATGACCTTGCGTTTACATGGGAGTACTATACAGGGTGCCTGAATCCCGAAACTTTTGAAACCAGTGTCCAGAGTGGAGAGTTTGCAAGACGCTCGTCCGTGCAGCTCTGTGTAAACCAAAGTCAGAGCGTTTCAGGGTGAAACGCTGACGTCACCGCATGGGCAGTACTCTTTCAAAAGAATACTGCGTGGACATACCAGGAGTAGCAACAGCTTCAGCCATCTACCAAGTAACGTGTGAGCCTCTTACCGTGCTCAGTTTGTTGTCCAAACTAATGTGTTGTCCAGAAAAGAAACTCCTGTGTCTCTGTGCGTCTATTCACCATTGTTGTTTATGAAAAGGTTTTCTTCTTCGTACGTCTACTGTAGCAGCGCTGCCTCTCTGCAGACCTACACCGCCATCTACTGAACCAGCATGCAAACTACAGCAGTTTCATTCGTTTCCAGTGTCTCCGTCTGAACACAGATCAACTTAGAACACACAAAGGAAAAATCTTTGAGTTTTAAGTCACAGAGTTTCTGTGTAAACATAGCCCGAAAGCCTTGTTATTAACCCACTTACAGGTTAGAGATACTCAAAAAACTATGTTGGTTCTTCTAATTGGATATAGTTTGTTTTTTTGTGGCACTTCCCTTTTCCTCAAGAAAGCATATGTTCAAAATTTTAATGTGAATCAACGTGAGAATTAAGTATCCTTCTGCCAGCATAGCACTTCGGTTCCCTCATCAGGACAAGACAGTCTAGCTGCAGACCTCCACTCTCAGCCGACTAGCTTGCAGACTCTACAACTCCATCGTCAGAAGGAAGTGACGTCATGATCACCTCCAATGTGAGAAGGAAATGGTGTCAGCGTTTCCGGTTACCATGGTAACTTGATTTGTCAGTCGTGTTTCATTAAGGCAGCATCAATTCAAGGTTTTATCAGTTCACCCCCCTTCACACCGCTGCGCGACAACATCTCCAAAAACAGCCTCCCTGCTGGATGAGTCCATTAAATATAAAGTATTTTTAAAGCGTCTGCTGCCGCCCCGGAACGAGCATGGAGTCCGAGGCCGCAGGGACGGAAAGGTGATTCGGTGAACGTCACAGCAGAGCCCAAAAGTCCTTCATAACACTCCCTCCTCAAACATTCTGAAGTGAAATGCTGTCTCATGCCAAGTTTTACTCCCGATTATCTTTATATGAAGGTGGAGCAGTTTGGTAGGGCTCATTTAATGTTTGCTTTGACCCGTGAAGTCGGCTATTTCCGGATTCTCTCCCTCCTTCGATGTGATTGGCTGCTGCCAGGTGCTGCCAGTTTCGGTGCCGCAGGGCAAAGTGTATAGGCAGTATATACGTATATCATAAGTATATAATACTCTATTGGATTGGGTGGGTTGTTTATGTTGGAGAGAAATGTGTTATTGTTTTATGAGTTATATACATGAGTTATGTGAGTTATATGAGTTATATACACGAGTTGTATAGTTCAAAATTACGAGGTTCAGTGAATGCACCACCAAGAAAGGCAGCGGAGGTGTGTGTGCTTCTGTCCCGGAGAGGACGCAGGATGTTGAGAGATGTACTTGGCGTGGTTAGATAAATAATAATAATAAATAAATTGTTGGCATCATGAGGACTCTTCACTTTCTCCTTTCCTGACGCTATTATATCTATTTTATACGTATATGTTATATTACACGTATATGATTTCTATGACAAAATCTGTGCGCGCTCACGTGGGCGGCAACCGCTTCTCTGTCCTACCGCCACGGTTAAAAATGTTTCCCGTCTGCCGCCCGTCACCCAAATGGGGCGGTGTGAAGGGGGGCTATATAGTTATTTATATTTACGTCATGTCCGTCTCACGTTGGAGGTGGTTTCCGATTCACACTGGAGCAGCCGTAGGCCGGCTGAGAGTGGAGGTCTGCAGCTGGACCCCTCTCCATCAGGAGCTGCAGCGGGGTCAGACAGCAGTCCCTGAAGCATAAACCAATAAATCTAATTCACTGACTATTTTGATGAGGCATCACTGCTTAATTCACCTTGAATTATAAAATAGTTAAAAACTAACACTTGTTATAAGTTGGAACTATACTGATTTAAATTCAGACATCACTGCATTCTGCCACATGATGTAGACACCAAAGTTTGTCCTGATCCAAAGGGTCTGACTCAGCTTTGTCAAAAATACACCTTTCAATTAGGGGTGTCTCGATCCAATATTGATATGGAATATCAGTCCGATATCAGAAAAAAAAAAAACAAATATAGTATTATATCGGCCTGGATCTGGAATCTCCGATATAAGCACCTCGATACAAGCAGTACATTCTAATTTATTTTGTACTTATTTAATTTAGTTGTAGAATATGCTTATGTTTAAGTTAAACACAGCTGTTGTTTTGCAATTTAAAAATATATGTTTTTGTTTTACTGGATTTCTAGATGTTGCTTTTCAGGGTCTTCTAATTTATTTTTTTATTTATTTTATTTAATTGTAGTATATTCTTATGTTTAAGGTTAACATTTATTGAACCCATTGTTAATAACAAACTGGTTAGTTTTTCTCATACCTACTATTGCTAACTACTGTTCTCTGTTTGAGTAATCTCACTTGATCAAACCTTTTCTTACAGTCCATACTACAAAATAAGTAATAAAAGCCTTTATGACTCCTGCTGCTATTGTGTCGGATCGATATCAGTATCGGCCACTACTCAGGACCGCAACATCGGTATTGTATCGAAGGTGAAAAAGTTGTATCGGGACACCCCTACACTCAATAGTAATAATATCACAGAGAGACTAATGCTGAGATAAGGACGTCTGTACAATGTAGTTCAAGTAAGGCCTCTGTCTATAGAGTTGTGACAGGCGATGTCTCCTCCCTCTTCGTGACAAAAGGTAGATGTCCGAACTCTGGTCCCCTCATTATCAGGTTCAGGTGGGATAATGCGGACTCGTCCTTGGCTTCTAAATAACAATGATCGCATGTGACACAGGAGATGTCCATGGCTGTGGGCCAAGAGACGAACAAGGCAGTGCCATAGAGGAAGAGAAAGAGCCACAGTGCTCACACAGCAGAATAAACGAAGGATCACTTTTCAGAAACCATCTCCCTTCTCTCTTTAGCCTCACTGTGAATCTGACTCCTTTATATCCCTCACTCTCTCCCTCTAAGTAAATTAGACTAAAGTTTAGTTCATTATAGGTTAGCTGATAATTCAGGAAGGAAACAATCGGAGTTGATTCACCATGTCGATTATGAGTTGGGGTCAGATGAGGAGAAACATGCCGTCTCCTATCCATTCAGGTTAACAATCATGAACCAAAGCCAGTGATGAATCCTCTTCATGCCCCTGTCGATGCAGACAGCTCCTTTAGACGACCACAGATGGGTTATCCAACGGGCTGAATCAAGCATTGTCAGGGGCTGGATTACGAGTTATGAATGAGCGAGTGGTGATGATGAATATAGTGGAGTGAATAGAAGGCTTTGTGCAGCAAACAGACCCTGTTGTTGGGCAGTGGTTAGCTGCCAAAGTTTAGGATTTTTTTCTGATTTATGCCGAACAAAAGGGCACAGATTACACACAGAAACAATGCAAATACATGAGAACTGTCATTTCTGAGATTTATTGAGCAGCTAGAGGATCACTAAGACGCACTGACTCTTTCTGGATGAAAAAAGAACAAATTATTGTCTAGATAAATGAAATTTTGGGTGAGATGATACATAATTATATAGGTTTGGCCACCCTAGCTGTACAGTAAAGGTAACTCTGTCAGACAACATTCAGCTCCCCATCATTGCTTATAAAATTGAACATTTTTTCTTTGTTAAATTCTTAAGAGTAAAATAGATGATGAGCTGGAAAAATCACATTTCCTCAGCATCGGGTAAAGCAGCAAAATGTTTTTCTGTGGTGATAGTGTGACTCAGCACTTATGAAACCAGACTGCTACTCACAGGAGTGTTAGCTTCTAAGGTACATGTGATGGGCCATGGTCCATTACAATTGAAATGTAATGATGATTTTATTCTTCCTGTCCTAAGCACTCAGAGGGTCACACAGAGGCAAAAACAACTTAGGCGTTGGGATAACACAGACTCATACATTTTTAAGGAGCTTTAACAGGCATTAGTGTCTCATGTCGGCCTGTTACTTTACATCTGACTGACTGAAGAGTAAACTTTGATCCTAAGAAAGCTGAAGGCAAAACTTTTTACAAATATATAAAAATGAGACTACTCATAATCAAAATGGAGGGGATTCAAGACTAATCATTATTTTATAACATAAAGAGACAGCAGAAGACAAAAAGACTCATTATGAGTGAATCTGGAGAAAAAGTGCTGCAGCACAGAGTCTGTGAGCCGGATGTTAGAGTATTGCTACATGACTCTATTCCTGGACAGGAAAGATGGAAGTGGGTCTTAGAGTCAGATCAATACCCAGAGGAACCAGTGAAGATCATTCATTTCAAAAACCATTCATCTCATTCCTTTGCTGCTCACAAAAGCAGAGGAAGACATCCTCAATGTCGTGGTCGGTTTTCATTTGTCATGCATTAGAAGGAAGCTCAGGGATGATTTATTTAGAAATTCATCTGCATTTATTTGGCTTTAGAGTTTATACAATATGTGTCATAAGGTATTACAACCATTAAGGATTGGGATATGATGCTCACTGTAATAAATCAATGTTTTTAAATGAGATGTGTGTTGGACAACATAATTGTATTGATATAATTCATTTGGGAAAAAAGGTATAGTATAAAGATCGTTTGCAGTTAATATTCTTTATAGAAGTATGCTGAATGACCACAAAATGATCTTAATCAGGTATGAACAAGGTTTTTCTATATATAGCTGTATTTTAAGAGCATTTTTATCATTTGTATAATCAAAGATATAATAACTTGGTAACAAAAGAAATTCTAATTACCCAATATTGAAGGATTTGTGTTCTATTAATTATCAATTTCTTTTTCTCTGTGCTTCAGTGTTTACTGTGGCTTAGGCGGTATATCTAACCCATATTCTTCAACTGGAGCCTGCTGGGAACAAACACCTAGATCATAGAGTGTTGTTCATCTGGACGAGGAGGCATATCCTCTAATAATGACATCAGAAGGGATTGTTTTAAAGGACATTTGAGGGGGGCTATGGTCAGGGCATGGACACATATCTTTGTATAAATACTGTATAAACTTGTGTTTTGAATAATATAGGGAAATAAAGGTAGGGCAAATTCAACAGAACTGGAGCAAGTGATGATACAGTTTTAAAAGCTGATGCAGCTAAGACTCAGTGCAGCTTCTTCAGCCCAAAAAAGAGGCTGGCTGATTACTTTTCTCTCCTGAACGGAGACAATCAAACACACAGAGCTTCAGACAAACAACAAGCTGTTTACTCTAATGCTTCAATAAACACAGATCTGGAGGAAAGTGAAACAACTAATGGTCTTTCACTCTCAATAGCAAATACAGAGGGAGCAGGAATAGAAATGGAAGTTTCATTATCACTGACAGACTTGACTTCTTCAAGCAGAACCTCCGCACAACCACAGCCTTTGCTGACTGAAACGGAAGTTAAAGCTACTGCAACAGAAACACAAAGCAGAAAGACTCTCTGGCCAAACGACTGAAGATCTTCATCTTTTTACAAATCATATGAAGAGTGTCATCTGAAATATGTAATGATGAAGACTGAACACAAAGCCAAGACAGAGAGAAAAGAAAATAAGAGGTGCATGATGAAATGTGTGAAAAGAACCGCAGTGTACTTTACTGTTGTGGGCTTCCATCAGTCACTGACAATGTGCAACCATACGAGCTGGAACAGAGTGTCCCTTCTTTAAGCTGTAGAAAAGCTTTCTCCACATTTTATTTTTATCAAAGACAGAAACAAGAATGTGACTGGACTTCTCAAGCAGAAAGTAAAACACATTAAAAAGTAAACCGGATGGCCAGAGAGACCTCAGTAAGGCTGGGAAACTAATCAAAAATTAATCGAAACTGACATTTAGACCCTCTAATCAAAGTAATTTTACTAATGTTTTATTATTTTGATGATTTCCCCTGTGAAATTCACACCGCACCACCTCCATACAGTTGGAACAAGGAGGAGACAAGCATCATTCTATCGGAGGACCTTGTAGCAAAGAAAAATGCTGTCTCCATTGTTTGGGCACATTTTGGAATCTGTGTGAGGACATCAAGCAGAAAGAAGTAAAGTCTAAATACCAATTTGTTGCATAGCATAAAATAGTCATTCATGAATCAAAATCGAGGTAAAAGCTTCAACAATCGTGATACTGAGATTAGGAAATATCGCCCAGCCCTAGACCTAAGCCTACAGTGCAGATGGACCCACTTGATTCAGTGTCTGTAATCTTTCAGATTCATCTTGCCAAGCTCAAATCCACAATGGTGTGAGCAGCCCAAAGAGGGACGGCCCAATCAGCAGCCCAATTCACAGCGTCTTCACCCAAAGTGCAACAAGGAGGTCCCTCTATATTTACATCCAGAGACATTCACATTAATCCCAGGAGGCCGCCTTATCCGTGTCAGTTCAGGCTACAGTATGGCTTGGATGAGCACAGCATGGCGCATGTCCCCACATACACTGAAAGGCAGAGACGCTCACTTGCAGCATCTTCCACTGAGTCTGCCAGAGTGTATGGAGCTGTTTTCTCTTTTTCCGTATCAGTCTTGCAAATGATTTGTAAGTCTAAGTTTTGAAAAATCAAGACATAAACATTAGGGGGGATGATTAGTTGTGCTTTATTTTCTCACTGAACACCTGCATCAATTAATAACCACTTGTTCCTCTGCACTTAAGAACAACATAAATGTCACCCTCAATATCACCAAAGCCCCTGGTTTGGAGCATATTTGATTCTTGGTGTAACAACTCAAATCGTTGGATATTTTGTCGTTGGCTCCACGGCTGCTTTTCGAAGGTTAATGGCACAGGGACTGCAGAACATCCAACAAGGACTTATAAAAACAGTGTGGGGCCTAAGTGACAAATGTTGCCTCTGGCACACAGATGGAAACACTGTTTAAGAGGTGATACTCCTGAATCTATCTCCTACAACAAGGAAAGGGATAAAAAAGACGAGGCTAGGAAAGGCCAAAAAGTCATTTTCTCAGGAGACTCAGCTGAGCCTGTATCCTTCATCTGCAGCTGTGAACTCTTTGCTGATGTGAAAACAGAAAGTGTTGTTTTCTCTCATTACAGAGATGTATAAAAGTTACTCCAGCTTCAGCTGCAGATATAAAGCAGAGGGTTGTCGAGGTGATTCTGGTCCTGATATGCACTGCTTCATTAACTAGTAAGATAAACACAAAGATTCATATCGTATGCACCATGCTGCCCACCGCTCACTTCTACAAAGCTTTAACTTTCTGCCAGCCCCTCAACACATTGAGATGATGACCGTTATTGGGGCACTAAATAAAGGAAAGAACAGCAGCTACAAGAAACGAATCACGTGAGAGTTTTGGTAGAAAAACAAGAACTATAAAAAGGACATAAAAGGCTGATTGGGCTTTAAAATTCCCCTGTTTCCCATCGTGCAGCTCTGTGCCAGCACTCACATGGATAATACGTCTAGTTATTAGGTTTCCTCTCCCCACTGTGTTGTACGATAGACTTTCACGGCCCTTTAGCTTCTCCAGAGGCCACAGAGTGGCTAATGTGGAGCAATTCCCCACGACTGAGGCTAAAAACAGCCCTCATCCTCACCCTGGTCATTGTGTGTCTCCTTGTTTTGCTTAGCAACTACCAAAGAAAAAAAAACAAGAAAAAAAGTCCATGGCTGACCAGAACAGTCATTCTAGGGCTGGGAAATATACTACTTTTTCGATAATGTGTTTTAAACTGAGGTAAAGCACAATATCTGCTTCAACAGTATAGGTTGAAATAAGGCTAGATGATCATGGGTAGATGGGTATCCAGTGCCAGTATGACTGCCAGTGAAGGAACGTGTGAGCTTTGTCCCTGGGAGGAGATATCCATGGGTGGATGGTAGCTGGAGCAGCACAGGGTGCCACCAAAAGCTTCCTAATTAACCAACTTATGGGTTAAACGACACAATATATTATTTACTGTAGAAGGGTGAGCCCTGCTGTCTATATTTAAAACATAAGCCAAGTTTAGCTCTTTAAACTCAGAGCTTGAAGTCTCCCTCCATTTCAGCTCTATTAGGTGTCTAATACTGCTCTCTTGAAAGAAATACATAAAAACAGAGGCATTATCAAATGGACCAGGAGAGAGCACAACTGATGTTCTCTTTAAAGAGAACAATTTAAGGAACATTTAAGACACAATAAAACAACAAAAACACAATATCGAACACCCAAGCAGGGCTGCTCATTTATGGCAAAAGGCAAAATCGCAAAAAAAACACAACCACAAACTTTTATTGAATGTATGAGCTGTTGACACTATACTTTTAAACATTAAATAATGGGCAGTGGATAGAAATAAACATGTAAAAATACAAATACCTCTAAATAATTATGGAAAAAGAGAGAATATTCAACATGTCATTCGGCACACTTATCTTTCAATTTCAGTTTCTCAGGTTTCATAATTGTGAAAGGCAATAATTGGAATCTTGATGTTTATTTGATTAATCTTTCAGCTCTACCCTGGACACCTACTTTCAACAAAACATATCAAAATAAGATTTTGGTCCATATTTCCCAGCTCTTTGTTACACAGGAAAGAGGATAAGGTGGCCAAATGTGCTTCTGTTTTGAACAGGGGGAAGCCAGTTATTGACTCTGCTTTGATCGAAGAGAAAGGAGCCTTAACTTTCCGATAAGATCGCTGCAACATGTAATTTCTTCCACACAGAGCCCGGGACAGGCTACGCCAGCAGCGCTCTCTCTCTCTCCTACGTGTGTGCTTGGAATGCATTAAGCTCTTGAGCGTGCATTATCATTTTCTGCTTACTGTTTGATAATCACCACGGCTCTATAAATGGAAAAGTGTGAATTTCCTGAGAGCATGAATGGGGATTTAGAAGTTGGTTGGCTGGAAGCAAAGAGGCATTATGGGTGATATGATTAAGCCATAACAAACCCGCGAATCTAGGACGAGAGAATCACCACTGGCAAGACAGTTGGTTTATCTCAAATGAGGGAAAGTGTTTGAGACTTTCTTAAATACAGACACATTAACAAACCTATATAAAGGTGTCTTCACAGCAGGTAAATGAAGGTGTTCTCCCCTTAAGGTTGCCTGAGAGAGTATGGGCTCAGCCTTGTATTTACAAACTCAACAAGCCTCTGGTAACATAAAGGCAAACTGAGCCGTTGTTGGTCCAAGGCTGTGGACAGACTGATCCTGAACAACACGGATACAGCTTTAGCAGAGCTCGAGGCTCTCGGTTTGTTTAAGGCTTATATGACACACTTCCATAAATATGCAGTTCAAACATGTAGCTCTTAAACATGTCATTCATCCACAAAATAAGATGCATGAAACATTTTTCAGCCCTAAAATTAGGATAAAAACTGATATAGATAGCACTAAATCATCAGCATACACATCAGTTACAACTTTAACAAGCAGAGAGAGGGAACATTTAAATGTCGATAAATTGTTTTCTGTGTCAACTGAGGTCGTCAAGCCTCATAAGACAGATGTGCTGAAAACTGGACATTCAAACATAAGGCAGTTTTGGATGTTTTAATCAAAGTCATACAAAATAAAACTAGAGTTGGTGACTCACAATAATTGAAATTGAATTTTGACATCATAAAACAAAATTTATGGCACTAGGCAGGGATGCAGGAGATTGGATTTTGCCTGTATTTTCAATCTCATTAGCACAATGCCTGTGTTTTTCTCAAACCGACTGTAGCTTTTATGGTGACGGGGGGGTTTTTGTTGTTAAAAAACAGAGGAAGAGCAAGAAAACAATGTTATTCTTAAATAAATTAAAATTTTGATTCATGGAATTGAAAAGATGCAGTGATGAAGAGCTAAAACAATATGGTAGGTTTGTACATTCTGCCAAATGGGATATCTTTGCTAAATCTGTACAGCTAGAATATCAGGAAAGATTTTCATGGGTGCAGGGGTGTCCAAACAATGGTTCAGGGGCCAACTACAGTCCATGGGCTACTTTTACTTGGCCTGCATCGAGTCTTGAAATAAAATAAATTTAGCCCACCTCAGAATATAAAACATGGGGTCCAAACTATGGCCCATGGTGCAAAGCTCCAAAAACCTTTACAGTGCTTGGCTGTTTGCTTTGTGGAGTAATTTAAGGAAAACTGTGATGTAGACTGTTTTTTAAAGCATTTTCAATATCTTGACCAACAAAGGATAATTTTTTATAGTCTAGAGGAGGATATTTCAGTGTGGCCCATGGTTCACTTTTATTGCCTCACAAAACCAGTGTAGTTGTCCAAGCTATGGCTTAGGTGCCAACTATGGCCTTTAGACCTGACTGTGCTAACTTTGTTATCCAGAACAAAATATTCAGACACATCTGTTGTCCAGACAAGATACTTCTGCGTCTTTGTGTGTCTAGTCGTCATCGTTGTTAATGAAAAGTTAGTCTTCACTGGAAAGCGTACACGTGTTGCGACACTGCTGTCTCACTACAAACTTACAGTGCCAACTACTGGCCTGGCATGGCCACATCTCTGTGTGACACGGAGTACTTTTAAAAAACTTTCCATTTCTGGTGACATTGTAAGCGATGCCTGAATGGCTGCTCCAGGGTCATTTATAGTCATTTACTATGTGCTTTTTTGCCATTTAAGGAAACAGTTTTGTTTGCTATTTTAAGCACTTTAAATAACGAAGCATATCTTGATTGACAATATATTCTCTTAAAGGTGTTTTAATAAGGCTCTGTCATCGTTACATTTTTTGAATGTGATTCTAGGTGAAGAAGTTTTGATACCAGTTGTGTGTGATAACATTTTTTTGTATGAAGATAATGTAATAATAATTGTAATAATATGAAATATGAAATCAACTGAGCTCCAGCCATATAGAAAAAAATCCATCAATAATGATTTCATCACTAACTACAGTGTTTACCACCATCTGATGAGCTACCACTTCACTATAATGATCTCAATTTAAAGGCAAGCTGCTCACCACAAATAACAGCACAGAGCCGCCTGATAAATTTTTACCGTTCGCCTGATGGTCCCTTTAATTGAACTATAAACCACTGCCCACATCAAGCACTGGTTCACTAAAGCTATCTGTCATTAATGTGTCTGACCGATCAGCTGAGGTTAATCAAGCTCCAACACAACCAGCAGCAAGGTCACCCCACATGGTGACGATTTCCTAGATCACTAATGCAGCTAATGTGCAGCTCAGCACTTACTGGAGTGGAGGAGGAGAACAGGAAATATATCTCTGTGGAGCATGTCATGAAAGAAGAGTGAGATGGGAGAGAATGAAGAGAGGCATTAAGTTCAGAGTCATTAGGCTCAACACACTGCTGTCATTATATCAGACTGCGTTACATTCATTTATGAAGCTGTAGGAGGGCACATAACCAATGGCTCCGTCTGTCTGCTGCTGGGAAGCACAGCTATTCTCCAACCACCACGATCCTTCACACTAGAGTTGGGAAATATGGACCAAAAAAAGGTTTTCCTTTTTCTGAGTGGCAGTTATAATATTTGCACAAATATAAAATAAAGAGACTGAGTTGCGACATTGTGTAAAACAAAAATAAATACAGAATGTGGTATTCTGCAAATCAATTTTCACCCAATTTAAATGAATACAACACAGAGGTTAAATATTGTTAAATCTGTTTATTCTTATTTCATACAAATTCTTAGTTTGAAGGCTGTAATATGTTCAAAAGCAGTTGGGAAATATGCAAGAAAGGACTGGGTGCAACACCTGATATTTCATACCTGTATGTTTATTATTTACAGACGATAGCACCATGATTGGGTATGAAAGGATCACTCCTGGAAGGAGCTAAGTATAGCACGTGGTTCTTTTTGTAAAAAAAAAAAAAAGAAGTAAAAATAGTCCAAAAGTTCATGAATGGCACTCCACATCATGCAGTTGCTAGGAATATAGATATTTCACTGTTTACAGACAATAATTGCATTAAAAGATTCAGAGAATCAGGAGAAAAGCTAACACTGAATGCCCGTGACCTACAATCCCTCAGACAGCACTGCATTAAAAATAGGCATCATCTTTAATGAATAATCCAACAGAGGCACATGATACTCAAGCTAAAATAATGCATTCCTGCATCTGAAATGCAGTTCAAGGCTTTATCATGAAAAGCCATAACAACAATATTCAGAGGTGCTGCCAACTTCTCTGGGAGCTCACCTGAGATGGACTGATATAAAGTAGAAAAAAATGTTCTGTGATCTAATGAGTCCACTTTTTTGTTTTTGTTAACTAATATAGATGGACGTCTTCCAGGTTTAGGAGGAGAAGGGAACATCTATTGCTATCAATACAAAGGCGAAAAGTTTGCATCTGAGTTACTGTGAAATTGTATTAGTACCCATGGCAGGGGTAACTTGCAAATTTGTAGTTTGTTTGTCTGTCTGTCTGTTTGTCTGTCTGTCTGTCTGTCCATTTGTCTGTGAACAAAATAACTGAAAAAGTTATACATGGATTTTGATGAAATTTCAGGAAATGTTCAGCATGGGAAAAGGAAGAACTGATTCAATTTTGGTGTTGATCTGGATCAGCATCTGGCCACCATGGCGAAAAATTCCATTTTCGTGATTAACTACTGAATTAAAAGAGATATCATTATGAATCCAATTGCTAATGGTATGTTTTCATGGTCAAGGAATCTAAATATTTAGATGAAATAAAGGTAAGACTAATATTTATGGTGAAAATCACAATATGGGTGATGACTGTGGTGCTGGCAGAGGTCTGCGCTCTCCGAGTGCTTTTCCAGTTTGATGATTTTTTTTCGTTCTTTTTTTTATTTATTTATTTTTTTTTCAAAAAAACTGCAAGTGGTTGTCTTCCATGTAGTAAAACGGTTTTATAATCTTTTAACCAAAGAAAAGAACAAAAGCACAATTTTAAAATTAGGAAAACACGGCATTCATTCATTTGGCAGTTTTGTGTTTTTATTTTTAATTTTCTGAAATAGCAATATTTGAGATGAGAGGTTTGTGTCCAACAGCAACAGAGGCACTATTGATACTGACTGTCACACAGAGCTTGGAGTTATAAAAGCTTCCATCTGGATGATTTCTTTTTGAGGTATAACCCTGCTTATTTCAGCAAGACCATCCCAACTCATCAGCATGAGTTTCAACAGCACGGCAACAAAGTGAAAGAATGCTGATAGACTGTCTAGGACGCAGTCCAGACCGGTCTCCCAATGAAAATGTATGGCACACAATGAAGCATAAATATGGCACTGCAGAGTGGAGCAACTTAAGGAGAACATCAAGCTAGGCTGGTTTAGAAATTCATAGAGCAATAAGTGTCTGATTGTGAGATCCTTGGAAAGCGTGGTTAGAAGAAATTTGATGTAACGGTAGTAGATATACTCCTGCCAAAACTGTTCTTGGGAGGCATCAAATTTGCAGAGTGCATCTATAACTTACCAAACAAAGTTGATCGTTTTAAAATCAAATCTCTTGTCTATGTGCTGTATTCAGTTGAATCAGATAAAATGCTTTCCAAATAATTGTACTTGGTTCCATTTATATTTCATTTTATATTGTCAAAACACTTTAATGCACCTTAAAATCTCCATATATTCCCCAGCCCTATGTCAGTGTGATGTTATTTTCTTCAAATGCTACCCTGCCTCACACTGCTGTATTTAAAGAAACCTATGTGACACTGAACCTGTCTAAATCTGTCTGAAGCAAAGCTGAGGTATTCTGCTTGCTCAAGAGGCAGTGAGAGCTAAAAAGCAGAGCCTCAGCCAAGAGTCCACAGACAAGAACAGATCTCTGCTTAATATCGTTTTCTCATGCATTTTGCAGATTGTAAAGTGCAAGCATTAATGCCAAGCATCAAGGATGGAAGAAAGAAGTTTACATGGGTGAAAATGGACTCTTCACATCTCTGCAATGACTCGAAAAAGACCTTGGCTGTTAGATCAAAATACAGATCCCATAAAGGGCCTCAAGTTGACATTTTAAAACTACTTTATTTGCTTAAATGTCACACTTTTGGGTATTTTGAACTGCAATACTCTATTTAAGAAGAGTAGTAGCTTTTAAAGGCAAAGAAAAATATATTAGTTCTAAGTGAAGTCCTGTAAAGGTTGACAAATGCTTTTTTGATCTGAGAAATGAAAAGTCATAGCAGTTGAGAATAATCCAGGGGTCCTCTTTATATAAAATTCACTCCTGTAAATTACATGTAGACTGTACTATTGCAGATACCATATGTGCCAGAGAAATTTTACACACGTGTGAGGTGCAAACTGCAATGTGATACAAGAGTATAAAAATGGATATGGTTATACAACATGAGATCATACAGTGGACTGTGACAGGTAAACCATGATAGGATACAGGCAATATAATATAATACAATAGTACAGAATATGTAACTTATAACAATATAGTTTCAATAATGATTTCAGCCTCCCATGATCAAAACATGAAATTGTCAGATTGAGACAATCTTAGTACTTAGCACCATGTTGCACTCATTCTGCTCCTGCCTCCTCTCAACAAACATTAATGTGCTAAAATATTCAAATTTTTAGCTAGCGGTCAACAACACAGTTCAGTTTTCAGGCCATAAACAAAGCAATATTGTATTTAACTCTGTAGACAGAAATCAAGCAATCACTTCCCTAGAGGTACATTTGGTTTCAAGCTTTGAGTGCTGAGGGAGCTTCTCTGGAGCCGGCTCTGCCTGTCAATATATCCATGGCCAAAACAAAACAAAGCAGAGGATCGTTGGCCTAAAATATTAGTCCAATTCATGCTCAAGTATATCATTTACCCCTCTGTGATGTTTCACTTCTAAAGTGAACGTCCTGGGGCAATGAGGCAAAAGAGTTTACCTCCTCCTTTATCGGTCTCTAGATGTAGTAACAGAGATCTGATATTGGAGAGAAGGAGGCACAGACTCAGCGGGAGACAGGAGTGCCACGAGTAAGGGGCTCTGCCTTTGTGTGTATGTGGCGGGATGCAATGTGTCGTGTGCATCGAAGCCATACTGCAGTATGAATTGACACGTCCCATAATTACTGTGAATGTCTCTAGATGTTAATATAGCGGGACCTCCATGCTGCGCTTTTGCATATAGGCACTGTGAATCAAGCTACTGCTGTCAGGGACGATAAAGTGTGCACACTGGGTGATATCTGTGATTACTCAGAACAGACCTGACACAAGTCAATCAGTCAGCAAAATGAAAATGACCAGAAGTAAGTTGATTTGATCCATTCAGTGCCAGTCTAACTTTGAACAAAAGTAAAAGGAGCTGGTAAAATTTAGTTCCTATTTAATAAGAAAACTGCACTGCCACAATCACAGTTTTATTGAGCAGTACATTTGAGTCATGGTTTTAATTACATACTGCACTTGACTTTTAAATTGATTTAACTTTGAGTTTTGATCAAAAATTATTTCCTCCACATTCTGGATTTGTTTTAGATCACCGTTCTTTTGTAGTATATCTTTGTTTTACATCCTTAGTTCTTAATCTTTTGTGGTTTCATTAATTCTTTAAAAACTGTTTTATTACGGTTAGTTTTTTCTTTTGTCATTGTGTCCTGATGTTTTGTGTGAAGCATTTTGAAACTGCTTTTTAGGAAAAAGGTGCTGTACTAATAAACTTACCTTGCCTAACAGAACTCATATTGACAAGGACAACATTCAAGAGAGGCTTTTGTATGAACCATAAAGCAAATTAAATCACACTGATTTTTCAGTGTGTATGCACTGACACCAAATTGCACTTATCTTCCTAGCCAAGGATGAGTCCAACCATGTATCCTTACAAATGTCCTACATCCTAAACTATTGCACTGATTGGGCAAACACAAATTGCATGACCTGATTTCCACAACACAGAATCTTATCAACACTGGCCTCCGAGGAAACACAAACTAATTGGTGAGACTTTTTGTGGTGATGAGCACTTAATTAATCTTTGGAGCGGCGGCCTGTGAGTGTTTGAGCTACAAAGGAAGATGGCTGAGAGGATGAAAGTCATCCCGATCTTCTGTGGAGGGATTAGGGAAAATGTGGTGGAGGAACGGAGACAATGGAGCAATCCCAGCCTCCAGTGAGGAAAATCTCCACAGGAGAAATCACTCTGACTCTCCGCTGGGCTGCCTGACTGACACCGACACGTGTGGAGGCGGTTATGTGATATCACGCTAATCCCACTGAAGTCCCCAAACCCAGCGCCTCAGTCCATGAACCATGCAAAGAAATGTAGAGGCGAGAGGGCGCAGGAGGGCAAGAAAGTCACCGCTCTTATCGTCTGATTCACATCCCACATGTAGCTTTGATTCTTTAGCAGGCTGTGATTATTTCACATTCTCTCAGCTGCATGTCATACTCAGCGGTAATTTAGAGGTTTTGCCATCCCTAAGGCTGTAGTTTTTGGTGTCACTGTCAGACAAAATGTTCTCAAGAAGAATAAAACAGGGAGGAGGTGTTACTTTGAAATGACAGTGATTCCAAAAATACAATGTGGGTGCATTATCTTTTCCTACAGATTTTTCTCATGTCTATTGTAAGATGTCTTTGGTGGGGGTGCCTCTATGTTGAAATAACAAAACTTGAAATTTTTATGCTAAGCATGAAGGTCTCCATTCATTTAGCTGTTTGATGATACACAATAAGTACTGTAAAATCTGATATGCATGCTTCGTTTTGAGTTGACTACAGCTTATCTGCTGATGTGACAAGTATACTAGTATAATTTATACTTGAGATGCCCCAATAAATTTTTCACTGATCACCTGTTACATTTCGTAAGAACAACTGACCGAGTGTTTGCTTAACAGAGAAGAGCAAACAGTATCCTACACTAAGGATAACTTAAGTGTACAATGCAATGATGCGTTTGTGAATTCACAGATGTCCTCAAATGTAATTCCAAGAGATAGACATTTTAACTTTGTCTAAAACCTTACATAAACACTGAGTATCTGATGCTCCTTTATGTATTGTCTTTTATTTATTCATGGACTCACCTTTGCTGAGAAGTCATTTTACTGAGTAAATATAAACACTGTGTTACTGTCTGGACTTTAACCAAATACAAAACACAAAGTTTAGCTGATGAGCTCTTATTATTTTGGACTCAGTGCAAATTTTAACACAAATGTCAACTCTTGATTAATATTTTAAATACTGAAAACATATCCTGCGAGTAGTGGGAGCAGCAGTTGAGTAAACAAGTGGGCAGGTGATTTGAGGACATCCCAAAGGAGAGCATGGAGTTTGATCAAAAGTTTCTGCTCAAAATGTGCAGGGAAATACAACAAGACAGAGAAGACTGGGGTTAATGTGACATTTTGACAACAACTATCCCTCATATACTCATAAAGCTTGATCTCAACAAAACTCTGGTGTGAAGTAAAGTAAATTAACTGTGTAGCACTGACATTACAGATGTGACTGAATGCCATTTTTATAACAAAAAACAATCAATTAGGTAGGCCAAGTGTCACTTTAAATTGTCCTTAATGATCTCTATATGTCAGCTCTGTGGCTGGTAGGCGACAAGTCCAAGGCGTACCCCACATTTCACCCAGTGTGAGCTGGAACAGGGTCCCAGCTACTCACAACCTCAGCAAGGATAAGCAACGCATGTAGCTAATGGATGGATAAAAGCTCCCTAAATTTAAAATAATAAACAAAACTATCATTTTGCATTATGACTCTTAACATTTTAAAATGATAATTATGCGTCAAAGTCTTCGTGTTTATCTCTGGGGTGCTGGTTTGGCAGAGCAGTGAGCAACCAGGCACGACTCATATACAGTATATGTTTCTGCCTTCTACAGGTTCAAATCCAGCCTGTGGCCAACTTGCAGAGTGTCCACCCCCTACTCTCTCGACCTTCTACAAAAGGCTATCTACTGTCCCCTTCTCTCCAATCAATAAAGGCACAAGATGTCCAAAAATAATCTAAAAAAGGTTCCTTAGAATTAGGTCTACTACTACTTTTTGAATCACATAACACAAAGTAAATGGAGACAAATAGTTGTACATTTTAGTTGGAAGTGTATTAATAAATCTTAAAAACTTGATCTATTTGAAAGATTCTGCCTTTTTCTTGTGTAAGGTAACATTGATGTGATCAAGCCATTCTGAGCTAAACTTCAAATCCATGCCAGAGTGAATTTGGTTTTTACTAAATTCAGTCTTTAACTCCAATGGGGCCACATGCTTGAGGTGGAGGGGCTTTCAAATGTAGAAATTGTGCACAGACTCAAAAAACAGTTACCTATTTAGTCTTTCTTGGATTTTTCGCTCTTGCTATCACAACTATGAACTCCCATAAACCAAAATGGAAATGTAACAGCCTCAGCAACACACAAGATAAAGGCAGTCCAAAACGCAGCCCTCTTCTGTTTGATGCACAACCAAACCTGGGGGCAGTTTGTTCTACTTGATCCTATTTGGAGGTTACAGAGCCAATAACTCAAAGCTTATACAGCAATGTTCATATCATTTTAGTTACCATGTAGTGTCCCCCTTCCCAGTTAAAAGTCATGGTTTAGTCCTGATTAGTCTGTTTTATAAATCCAGAACAATCCAGTTCAGTTCACAGATGTGGACTTCCACTGTTTGCTTGGCTTTTTTTTAAGTAGAAACACCCACTAACACAATAATCCTTAACTCAGTGATATAAGACTTTGACATCATCCCTTCTTTAAAAATATGAATGTGGAGTATTGAAACGTGGTGTCATTATATCCTAAAGTATCAAGTATGTTCAAGACCCAAGCATGAAAGTGTTTTCTGCCTGTCTCACCTTTCGCAGGTTAATACCCCATAAAATTGACTTAATCTTCACTTTGCTGACCCTCCGCTCTTTCTGCAGCCCGTTCACTGACCCAAGCGTTACCACCCTGTTAACAGTCTGACATCAGGCAGTTCTCACAACAGCAACCTGCTCAGGTTACCTCCACCAAGTGTGGAAAGGAGCACTCATCTGCTGACAGCCCACAGCTCCACTGCATCACTCTGCAGCAGCAGCAGCAGCAGCAGCAGGACAGACTCTGTCCCTGCACCGTGTATGCAGGAAAACAAGCCTGGCTCGGCAGCTGAGGCTCTCCACCCAGCTAATATTGTGGTCTGTTCCAAAAATAGAAGCACTGCTATTCTCGAAACTATGATATAGGCTTTTTGAGTGCTCTCTGGCTGTCCTAGAGTATGAACAACAAGCATGTTTGGCCCATAATTAAGTCAGCACTAGGACATAAACCAAAGCAGCACACATGCCAGGGTATCAAATCATGGGAATATTATTCTAAGAGGGATGTTTTTCATGGCTTAATACCTCACTGCAATAACAAACACGCACCTGCTGTATCCAATAGCATGGTAGCTCAGACTGAGGCATCAGACGGTCTGTAGTAGAAATCTAGAAATCCCTAATGACATCATAATGTTAATAAACAGAAAAACCTCTAGAATAAAAGCAACTACCAGCCAAGCAGCCTATAAAATGCTGTGAGGGAGAAGCTATAACAACATAGAAACTATGAGTAGGAATGGTGAGGGAATAGTGTAGGAAAATTTCAGGAAGTATTTACAACTCCCTATCATTAGTCTTTTTGCTTAAAAATAATTTACACTTTGTCCTATGCCTTAAAATCAAAGATGTTACACTCTCAGTTGAAGGTGTCAGCAGAAACGATAATAAATAAGTTCAAATTTCATAATGGCTTACAGGGAGAAGGTGTGGTCAAAGTGTGGCATAATGGGTGCTGGCTTTACATAGCAGTAAGCTACCATGCATCCATATCTATGCCTCTGCCAACTCGGGTTCAAATCCAGCCTGTGGTCAGCTTGCAAAGTATCTTCCCCTGCTTTCTCTTGCCCCCTTTCACAAGCCTCCACTGCCTCTCTCTTTTTCTCTCTTCTATCAATAAAGGTACAGCAGTCAACATTATTTCACTGCTCTAATTTGATGATTCAGGATTGTTGAGGTAGCATGGTTTGAACTTTGTTTAACAGGAAGTACCAGTGGTGTGCTGTAATGGGTATATATGATATCCAATATACCAGTATTTCCAAAACCATTATTCCAGATACTGATAACAATATCAACAATTCAGACAAAAGTGTCACTATCTCTACTTAACCAGTGTTGACCCCTCATGACGATAATTTATCTGTCTGAGAAACAGGACTGAAGCAAGAATAAGAACATTTTATTCTCTTACAAATAACACAGTGCAGTATTAGATATATATGGTTCATCTGTATAGCAATTACTGTAAACTAGTTGTAAACATGGACAGCAGTTTTGATTTCTGCCTACACTGATGTTCCATTTCTCGAGTCAGCACCTGCTCGTATTGATAGAGCACCGATAATGTTGTGTATTCTGAAATACATCACAGTGGGTACAGAGACTCTGGACAGATTTGTCCTCACTCCTGTATGAGGAGAACAAGCATCAAAACTAATCTACACATCACTGCCAGTGGCCCAAAGCTCAGAGTAATTTAGTGAATTTCAGGCACAAACTAAAAAATAAGTTGCTGGGCTGACTGGTTCCTGTGCTGAACAAACTTCAGATCTCTGCAACCAATCCCCTCTGTTTTGGTATGACTGGGACACTGACAGTGTAAAATCACCCAAATGCTGTTTATGTTTCACTTAAAATTTACTAAATGGGCTTTTGGCTTCATTTGCAGAGATGTAAAGCTCTGTTCCAGTTCTGCCTTTACAGGGGCAGAGCTGATCAGACTTTCTGAGGCTAATGTATTCTCTGTTGATAAGACTATAAACCACCTAAAAACACCCCAGATATTCTGGATAATATTAAGAAGTTTCCTTATGCCAGCTTCATTGTTCACAGTTCAAGAAAGGTTTCTGCCCAACTCTGAACTTTGTCTAAACTGCCTAAATGATTTGGAGATTTTTGAACTGAGCACTGCTTACGAATTTCACCCACTTGTCCAAACTTTCCAAACTTTATCCACAGAATTTAGACAATGTTGAAAGTTGTGCTTACAATCTTAAGCTATATTATAAGTAGTGAAAAATCGATTTTCTAACTTAGTTTTTTATGAAATTGCTCAAATATGTTGGAAATACTTCAAAAGTGGGCGATATTACAACTAGTTCTTCCAATTTTGCCAGCCTATTTGTGTAATTTGACAAGTTTAAGGAAATCTTTACACAGCATGTTTCTCAAGAGAAGAGAGAAAGATTGTACACAAAGGCTGACCACGTTAAACAAAAAATGATTCAGGACAAAAGCAAGAAATACTAGATTGATATCATTTCATGCTTTCAAGATTTTTACAGGATGAATAAAATACTCGTGGCACTGTTTAAAATGCACTTAAATAAATTGACAGTACTGAGGGAGTGAGGGCACCACACCAGTTATACCACCTGGTCCAGTAGTTCAGGACACTAAGAGGGGGGCACAAGATGCTTTTCAACTTTAAAGGTAAAGTCAAAATATTTACAATGGTATTTTCAAAACATGGCTTTATTTATTGTATGAAAAGTTGACTTTCATATGAATTATGTAGTTGAAGTGAGATTCATGTAAAGATGAGGCTGTATGGGTTGCTGGTTTGGCGGAGTGCTTAGGAACCAGGCACCCCATGTATTTGCTTCTGCCGGTCCAGGTTCGAGTCCCACCTGTGACCAGTTTGCAGAGTATCTTCCCCTACTCTCTCACCCCCTTTCACAAGCCTATCCACTGTCTCTCTCCTATCATTAAAGGCACAAAATGCCCAAAAAATACATTAAAAAAAAAAAGATGAGGCTGTATGTAAAAGTTTGTTAAACTTTGATTTTGTCTACGAAAGTCTTCTGCATAGATCAACAGTATTACTGTTTTGAGGGGTCTCTGGCTGAAATGTTTAGAAACCCCTACACTTGTCCAGACATTGCCAAATGGTATAATGGAAACTAAAAAATCAATGTTTACCCTGCTCTCAGGTTAAGCAGCAGAGCCTTTGTCTGTCTGTCCACATGTGAGTATCTGATTAAATCATTTAAGCATCTGAGCCCTCTGTCTCATGCTCCACATGTCAGGGTAAAGGGTAAAAGTCTGTCACACATCACTGCTTGTCATACTGTATAAAAGCCTGTGTTATTCTTAAATAAATTGAGAGATTTGACAGAGCCATGCACTGGTTTTCCGTCTTGTCTTTCTCTCCCTTTGATCAATGAACGTAGGCTGGGTCTACAGCACATACGTGGGCTCGGCCCACACAACATTAAGGCAAGGCCTAACAAAGTATTATTGCACCAACTTCTTTGTATAATTTTGCAGTGAGTTAGCAGGAATTTGCTTACAATACTCTTTTACATAATAGGCTGAAAAAAAATAAATACAAATGTTTTCTTGTTTAAAAGAATACACTGGCAATATTTAGAAATATGAAAGCTGCTTATGAGTTGTTTGTCTGCAAACACTGCAAATTTTTTGAATCAAAATTGTTCTTATAATCAGTTTGCTCCTGTTGGTAATTAAATTGCACACGTATGTTTACATCGTTTAAAAGAAGGCTGAGACAAGACAAGGTCAACTTCCAACCACTTTTCCATGTTACCAAACTCCTTTGTGGTTTACTGTTTTTACAATGTACAAAAAAGTTCAGAACTTTAAATTGAGCAAAATGCCAAACTATTTTAACAAATGACCTGGCAAATCTTAGACAAGTAAGAGCTCCTTGTTCACTTAAATCACGCTTCCAGAGATTAGCCACTTCTTTGTGCTTTTTAGATAGTGCCAAGGGCTTTATTTACAAGCTTTTTAAAATTTTTATAAGTACTGATAATCATATTTTTCAAAAATAATTTGCACAATTATTGTGGTTTGATTTTTAGGGACAAGGGAAATCCGACTAACCCAATTTTTTAAATTATTGCCAATCTATTACTAAAAATAATAACCTCTGCCAAGAAGGTTATGTTTCGCCAGCAATGCTTTCTTACAGGAGCACTCAAAAAGTTATCAATGGTATTTGATGAAATATTCAAGACAGGTCAGAAACGGGCCAAGGACAAATTGACTTGATTTGTGGAAGTGAGCCAAGAAATGTGTGCAGATCTAGGATATTTTTAAAATTATGAAGTAGGTCAGTTTTCCACATTTACACTAATAACTCAATAAGTTCACAGCAGATTTTTAATTTCAGGAAATGTTGGTCATGGCACAAGGGACAAGTGATTCAATTCTGGTGATTATCAAAGTTTTTATCCAAAGTAATTTCTTTACAGTGCTAGATAAGGCGGTTTCTCACATTTTTCACAACAATCCCCTGGCAATTTGTAATGCCTTGGTGGAGGGTTTGATCCCTTGGTGCACTTCTGGTTGAGTTTGAGGCTGTTTTGGTTATGATGCCTTTTACTGTTTAAGACAAGGAAGGTACTATGTTGTACAAAGAGGTTTGTAACAATAACGTCAAGCAAAAATTGCAGGAAAAGGCTGAATAATTTAGAAAATTATCATAAATTATTTAAAGATTGAACATGCAAGAAATGATTTTGTGTATCAAAATAGCCCAAACAAGTCTTCAGTGTTTGGACAAGAGGGTTAACCTGGCACAGAGCTCATTATCACCTCCACCAGGTGTTACAACACTAACTTAAATGTTTAGTGAGTCATCATGTATTATATGTTGAAATTACATTTAGACACATACCTTGAATTACTGCTCACCTACTTAGCCTATATCTTGAGGCCCCAGACTAACTGCCCACTTTTGCCTCATAGTGAGCCCGCCTCTGAGTGTGCACAGTGTGGAAATGGGCTAATATACAGTCACAGACAATAAGGTCAAAACCAGACACGAGCATGTGCCAAAAGTAGCCATTTTCCCAGAGCGAGATATTATTATAATAGGATTATTTGAAAAGCCGCTGCTGAACATCATGAGAGTCGGAGCACTTATCCAGAGGCCTGTGGGCTAATCAATTTATCATTTTGGGACGTCCTCGCGCAGACAAAAGACCAGTGCGCGAGCTGTGTGATGGTGCGGTGTTTGTCTCGTTTCCCAACATCACCTGTCCTCACTTCCTTCCTCCCCAAACCGCATCGTCCAGAGCCAAACAAGCACTCAGTACTCACCCAGCACGCCGGAGGAGGCTTGCGGCGGGGCAGTGCCCGGCTCCGGCCTCTCCGAGTCCCCTTGCTGCGCTCGGTGTCGGTGCCGGGAGCTCTCGCTGCCGTCGCCCGCGGTGGTCGCCGCGACCGCAGCGCCGGCCCCCGTGTCGGGCATGCTCTCTCTCCGTATCAGCGAGGAGCGGCGGAAGGTGAGGGTATTGTCCGGGAAAATGTGCAGCGGTATCGCATCTCAGGAGGGCAAAGCATGGGTGTAGGGTAGCTGGGCGGCCGGCGGGGGTCCGAGTGAAGGGTTAAATGAGAGTGAAAGTGAAGTGAAGGTTGTCGGTGCGGCGGAGGATCATCCCGGTGGAGCTGCTGTGGAGGAGCAGGATGCGAGGAGAGAGAGAGAGGGAGAGAGAGAGGGCTCCTCCGCCGACTACAGAGGAGGGACAAAGAGAGGGAGGGCGGGGGGAGGGGGCTGGGTGACACAACACATCCACTCACACACCTTACAACTATTCACTGTTAAAGGCAGGGCTGTGCTTCAGCATATAGAGGACCCGGGCAAACAGGTAACAGAGACCCCTCCCCATTTAACGAGTATTCTGTCTGTATAATCATTTTGAGGAGACACTGAATTATCTAAAGCAGGGATCGATATTAAAGGGTAAAGGTATTATTATCCACACTACGAACTGCACTATAGACTTGAATCAACAACAAATGGCAAAAAGTGATTATTTCCTGATTGCATTAAATCACTAATTTAACATCTAGGGCATGAAGCACCTGATCTTAACAGCACTTGGGAGTGTGTCAGCATATATTTTACTATTTAAAGGAGGCATGTTCCTCAGAAACAGTCAGGCACAGGGCACAAGGACCATGGACTAATTCTTGCAAAAAAATAAATACCATCTGTCAACTATTATCATAAAATGTAATTTTATTAATTATTATTACGGACATATTTTATGTTTTCTTCACAAAAACTGACATTTATTTTGGAATTATGGGAACGCCTTGAGTGAAAAGCATGGCCGTGTGTGGCCCATCCCTGATCTAAGGTCCTGTTTCAAACCAGAGGAGAGAGAGAGAGAACTTCGTCTAAGATGTTGATGATAATTTGGCCGCCCACAGGCCTTATGAGGCCAGTTAATACTAAAAAGACATTGGAAAAGTCAGTCTAAAGAGAAATGTATTTTTCTTGGCCATGAAGGATTTCAAGAGTTTTCACAGCAGAATCACACATAAAGATCAAAAGTATTTAAACATGATGTGTTTTCTTTGTTTAATTTCCATCATTTCAGTCATTGTTATTTTGAGTCATTTATTTTTTTCCAATTCTTATCTCATTGTATTTTTTGCCTTTTATTTGAATATGTTTGCTCGCTATTGTTACTGCAATACTATCATATAAAGTAAT
The DNA here is from genome assembly GCA_036419115.1 of Scarus forsteni. Lineage (NCBI taxonomy): Eukaryota > Metazoa > Chordata > Actinopteri > Labriformes > Labridae > Scarus > Scarus forsteni. Next base: position 34,446,959 of record JAZDUH010000136.1, read on the forward strand.
TAAATATGCACATAAGCATTAAAGAGAAAACACAGACAAACAAAACTCATGTATGACATTGATAACATGTCTTGTGCAGAGTTTTAGAGATTTTAGCTCCTATCCGGAGTTTGAACACAAAAATCCTCTCTGCAGCAGGACTCTGAGACGGTCAGGTGGTTTCTGCAGGTAGACTCCTCTGTGACAGCACTAGTCTGTCCTGGAAGATTTAGCAGTCCATGACTTATTAATTAATTCAAAAAATATCCTCATAGATTAAATTTTAAAGACACTCAGGTTTAGGGACAAGAATATTCACTTCAGTCCACTGGACAGTCAACAGAATAATGTGTATGCGTCAGCAGTATGAGAATCATTTTAGCTTTACAGCCTGATGTTTGATGAGCTTACCACAAACACTGAAGTCAAACTGACACTGCAAACTGAGATGTCATCATATCTACTGAAGGTTGTTGTATCTCTTCAGGGCTTCTACCATTAGGTGGTATTTACTTTAGCAACCGCTGTTATTTCTTACATGACATTGTGTAAGGGCTGTTTCTGGATGTAAAAATAACTCCTGCTTCTCAAAAAAAAGTAAAAATATATAGGCAGCTTGAACATTTGCTATGAAAAATACATTTGAACATCTTTTATTTTGAATCTTTTCATCACATTTACACTGGATCATGGTGTCCCAGGAAAGTATGTTGAAGTTTATTGCTGCACAATCCACTCAAATCATTAATTTAAGCAAAATATTAACCTCCCTGTTTAAGGCCTGCTCAAAACAGGCTGTTTTAGCGTCAATCCAGCAGATTTGTCCGAGCACACTTCTCTAAAAGAGGATGAAGGTTCTGCTCTCCAGCACTTGTCTCTAATGTTTACTGTGGCCACACAGACATGCTTAGATATGTTCCTCCACTGGAGCTGGCTGCACTGAAGAAACTCCAGACTCAGGGAGTGTCTCCCATCTGGGGCAGGTGGGCATGAGGAATACTCCCAGTGACATTATTAAAGGACATTTTCTAACAGGGGCACAGATTTTCTCAAAGGTGGAGCAGGGCACAGAGGAGGAAGATTCATTATTAAACATTTTCTTTTATTTATTTACTCATGTCACATTGTTTTAAGTAATCAACTGACGTATTTAACATGTTCTTCACACTCAAAATAATGTCTGTTTCTCCATTTTTTAAAACTTTTTATTTCATGTTCTCAGCCTATCTATGCAGTTTAGGCCATTTTTTTTTTTATTTTGGTACAGAGTGGAGAAGGGAAATAGCTGTTACCTCAACTGCCAAAATAAGTGGGCAACATTTGGACAGCATGAGCAACTGGAAAGGAGTGAGAAAGTTAGCCTGAGCTTCTTCCACTCACTTTTCCAGACACTGACAGCTTTTTGGTTCAGTTACTTACATTCAAAGCCTCTAAAAAGCCCCATAATATTATACAGGCGTGCTACGGTTGCCTTAAGCTCAAGCAGGGAGGGGCCTTGTAAAGACCTGAAGAAAATACTGAAACCAGGTTTCAATTATTTAAAAAAAAAGGTGATCCGTTTCTCAAGATCTTTGATTTTGGGATGCATTTGGAGGTGTTCATGTTAATGTTGATCTATTTTAAAACCATTAAAAATCCTCACAGAAGCTGTAAAATAGAAAAATTAGTACTTGTTTGCTAACCAAACAAGTCTTTAACCAAATACAACCTTTAAAGTAAACACTGATGGGCCGGACAGGTCAAGTCAACAATAATACATGTTCTTGTCATAATGTAAACAGAGTATGAATAAATGTGTGTAAAGAGGGAGGAGATCATGTCCTCCTCACAAAGAGAATGAAATCAGCTTTTATCAGATTAAACTTCTTCCTGCTTGATGATTCCAGTCCGTGATGGTTGTGTATCAATGGTGCCTAACAGCTGTGAGGTGGCAGCTGTCATGCTCTGTGCACACAAAGAGCCTCCAATAAATTATTGAAATCTCAGGTTAAAGATTGCTCCCGGACCACAGGCCATGTCTCCTCAGCGTGTACACAATCCATCTCCAGGCCAGCCCTCCTGGATGCTGGGTTTTCTTTATTAAACCACTGAGCAGGCCTAAGGCAGCCCCCCCTCTCCCCGCGTGTGGCTCACAGCTCAGAAGTATCTCGTCTTAGAGAAGAAATTGTGCTTACTCACCACGCTCTGGCTTGACAGCTGCGAGGAGCTGCAGTGGGACGCAGACACACACTGCATGTGGCTTTTACTCTGTGTTTTCTGTGAAAAGCACTATGGATGTAGGCCATGTAGGAATTCTCCAAGACATCTCTACACTTCTGAGTGCACATAGCAACATTTAAAGATGCTAAAACTTACAGGGCAAATTAATATGAATACATAAAAAAGAACAGATCATGGCAATTTTTGCTTCCCTGAATCAAACATAGTCAGAGAATAAAAGTACATTAGTTGGTCACTTGGCCTCGGACCTTATACCTGTCCAATTTAATCAGTTCATCATCAAGTCACTAAAGACATTTGAATTTTCAAGGAATTCTTCTTGTATGCTCACAAGCAAGGTGTGATCATGGGATCAAGGATGTTTGACTTTGTCCCTCTAAAATCCTAAAAGTCTGTCCTTGAGTCAGATTGAATGTTTGTGAGAAAAAATCATGTAGACTGTATTTGGGGAACTACAGTGTAAATTTCCAGGCAGGTCTTAAACAAGATGTTGAATACCTCTGACCTCAAAATCATATCAGTGCTAGAGGACAAACATGTAAAGTTAACAGAAATTCCTTAAAAGATCTTAAGATACTAAATTCCCGAGCAAAAGCTTACTGTAAAAACCTGGCTAACTGGATTTTGACCAATGATCATCAAAACCTCAAAAGGCATCTCTTGAAGCTTTTTAGTTAAATCCAGTTTACAAGTTGGTATTTACAAAAGGAGGATTATCATAACAGCATATGACCTTCACCTTTTGCCTACGACCTTAAAATTAAATAAAATTATCTTTCAAACCTGTGAAATGTCACATTCTGTGTGCAAGAACTTACCACTGACTTCATGACATTGAAGTTTGAGTCAAAAGTTAGATGATGCATCCTTTCATTCAAGAACATGTGTTCAAAGTTTGATTAAAATCTCTTACATTTGATTCAGTATTGCATTTACACACAAAAGTTGACAGCTAGCCGTTGCACCTTGAGCTTTGACCAACACCAAACTTGAGATATTGTGTTCACACCACATTAAAAAGCATAGAACAGTCAAAAGGCACCATGACCATGACTTTTAGACCTTTCATCTTCTTGTCTTTCAAAGATAATTTTGGGCATCGCTGTGCCTTTATTGATAGGAGGCAGCTGGATAGACTTGTGAAGGGTGGTGAGAGAGATTAGGGAATGACACTGCAAGCTGGTCACAGGTTGGATGTAAACCTTGGGCCGGCAGAAGTGTGTGTTTGAGTCATGCCTGATTGCTTACCACCCCACCAAACCAGCACCCTGACTTCTGATCTTCATACTCAAATCACTGAATTCCCAGAAGCAGCCTTTTGATCTCAAACAATTGTGCACACAACCAAAAAAAATATGATGCCATCTATGGCCTCAACCTTTCCACCGTTTGACCTTCAAAGTTTCCTTAAATGACTCTTCAGTCAAAGTTGACATTTGTGACAAGTGACCATGATGCTTCATAACCTTGACCTTTGACTTTTAAAAATCATATTTATTCATCTCTCTGCCATGTTTGACATTGGTGCAAAGTCTTCAAACCAAAGATTTTGAGGTAGAACATTCTTGAGCTGAAGGATGACCTAGACAGTTGACCTCTAAAACCTTTACATTCTAAGTTTAATTTGAGTTTCTTATGGTGACTTAAACAAATAAGCAAAAAGTATATACAAAGTCAGTGCATGAGAAAACCACTGATCCATCTTGTATACTAGTTAATGTCACATTGTTCAATTGTGTGTTTCTTTAAACTTTTGATATTTTAATATTGACAAGGCTGAGCCTTCAAATCAGCTTTCTGATTTTCCTGCCTCCTCCTGAGTTGTACATTATGATGGCAGATGCAACAAAAAGTGTATATATTTCAGAGATAGATATGTTTTTAATCTCCTACTGTGAAAACGTTTATATCAAACTGACCAAACCAACATCAGAAAATAAAAAAAATTTGATGGTCCAACTGAACTTTTAATGTGAAAGTGCATGGAGAAACAATGACAGTGTCTTATGAGGTAGGTCCTTCTATTTTTGTGCAGAAAGGGCCGTTAATAAGCCGAGAACAGCAACACAGCATTCATGGGTCTGTTTTAAACTAGTGCTTAAAGACCTTTTCAACAAGCATTTAGTCTTTGTTTCTAAGTGTTTTAAATGTCCACATTGCAATAAAAATCCTGTCTCAAAAATCATTTTAGAAACAGGTATATTAAACTAATAATAACAATAGAAAGCTTTAAATACTTACTGAACGATAAAATGAGCAGGAAGGTCGGAACAGAGATCACCGGTGGCAACACGGACTTAAAATAATGACGCACGGTAGGCGGGACTAACAGCAGACTGACAGGCCCTCATCCAATAAGGCTGAAGAAGCTGCTGCTGTTGTCTAAGACGGCGACCAATCACAGCAAAGACCGGGAGAAGGGCACTCTCCGTGATGAACGTGAACGTTTAAAGAGCATGCTGGCTACTTTTCTCACTAAAACTGTAACATTTACGGCTGTTTGGTTGTCTCTGTTTGACGGATATATCGACAACTGATCACAGCATTAGTTTGTCTGGAAATTAGACAAACATGGAGATTTCGTCAGGGACAGAGCATGTTGTGTTATAACAGTGTCTTCAACACAGAACATGAAGCTTTGGTGTTAAAAACATGTTAACACCAACCTGTAGAGGCTTATGGAGAGCTGCAGTCCAAACACTCAGGACAAGGTTTGTTTACTAACTAATCTACGTCATTTTTTATCATTAATCTTAGTTTTAGTCAGATTTAACATTTATTGAAATCTTGAACGTCTTCATGATCTTGTTTCCAACTGATTATGGAGCAGAATAATCAACACCTACATCTTTAAAGTCTGTTAAAGATAACTGATCATCTCCTCGTGTTTATATGTTAGCGCTTAAGTCAGAGCAAAGGGGTGCTGTGGGGTCAGGTAAAGGGATAAACAGAAGCCTTATTAAATAGTGAAACATGCCTAATGAGTTGCATGTTGGACACTTGAATATAAAGAAGGATGATATGTTTCTTCAACCAGAAAGCCCCTCTTCCATCATCCATACTGCCTGTTGGGGTCACTGGGGTTGAAGCCCCTCTCAGCTGTCTTTGGGCATGGTGCATGCTGAACCAGTCTCCAGCAGAGTACAGGGCCAATTAGAGAGACGGGTAGAGTCACCAATTGGCTTAACAAGCATGTTTTTGGTCTGTGGGACTAAACCAGAGTGTCTGACGAAAACCTATGTTGGCAAGCGGAGACCATGCAAACTCCACACAGAGAGATTCTGGTTGCCACAGGGAGTTGAACCAGCAATCCTCCTGTCAGCAAAGAGATGAGATGGAGGGCCTTGTCCACAGGCGGCACCAGATCAAACAACTCAAGCTACCCACTGGAGTTTTTAATGGCAAAAGGACGTACATTAGGGCCTGTAGTATTCAAAAGCTTGTAAAACCCACAAGTACAATCCAGGGTATACCTGAATTTTCCAGTGAAGACTTCTGTTACCTTAAAGGTTCTGTTTTTGCCTGTTTGTTTGTTTGCAGGATAATTCAAAAAGTTATGAAATTTGATTACATTTTCAGGAAAAATCAGAAATGTGACAAGGACCAATCAGTTAGATTTTGGTGGTGATCAGAATCGAGGATTTGATAACATTTCCAGATTGCATTTTTCCACATAAGTTCTCAACAGATTTGTATATTTTCAGACAATGTTGGTAATGACACAAGGGATGAGTGATTAGGTTTTATTGTGGTTAAAATCTGGATGTGGATTCAGGATTTTTTTCAAGGATTTCTCAACAGTATGAGAAAGAGCAGTTTTCCTCATTTTTGACAGTAACTCACCCAACAGTGTTGGAAATGTTTTGGCAGAGGTCTGTGCTCTCCAAGCACTTCTACATGGTTTATAATACAATAAAGACAAGGACAACAACTGAAGATTTATAGAAGTTCCTGCCCAAAAATAGGTTCAGAGAGTAAATGTAATTATTCCTCCTCTCCATCATTTTACCTGCGAATCCAGAGATCTTTAATATTTGACCTTCTGTTTAACAGGACAGAGAGTTTGAGCACAGTTAAAAAAATATATTTTAAGTGTGCCTTTTTTAGTCCACCATCATCAGATGTTACAGTGTTTCTAACCCTGTTATTACCTCCAGCAGAAGATGTGGGCCCTGCAGATTCCTGTCCACCTCTGATGGACCCCCGGCTGGCCTGGCTGATGCAGAGACCATCTTTGCCTTATCTTCTGGCCACGGCAGGTGTGGTGTGGCTGTGGTACGAGTCAGTGGTCCCGCCTCAGCCACAGCTCTGAGATGTATGGCAGGGCTCACACGCGGACTGCCTCTTCCTCGCACAGCCCTGTTACGCAGCATCACAGACCCTCAGTCCAAGGAGGTGCTGGATCGTGGGCTTGTCCTCTGGTTTCCAGGTTTGTTACCTTAGATATCACATCAACTTCTTCTTGACATTATCGTATTGTCTGTGTGATTGAGCTTCTTTTTCAAAACAACTGCTGCCTTTTGATGATTAAATGTTAACATTATATGGCTTAAAAGTGAAGGACTTCTACAAACTCTATGAATGAGCTCTATTTTAGCTTTAGTAGAATCCAATGTACAAACCTCAGTCCCACTGGAGCTGGGACGTTGTAAAAAACCTAAATATAAACAGAATAAAATGATATTCAAAGTATTTTCTACCGATATTCAATTGAATACACTGCAAATACATGATGTTAATTTTTAATTGATGATCTTTGTTTTTATGGAAATATTTTATATTTTATACACCTGTCAAATATAAAATGCGTAACCATTGTATTCTGTCTTTGTTTACATTTTACATTATGTCTGTGTAGATTCTCATTCATCCAAGTCATGGTTACAGTTGTCTCAAGTTTGAATTTTACACAACACACTAGCTTCATTGGAATTGGAGTTTGTACAATATAATTAGCCTGTCTTTTCTATAATGTAGTTTTTCTGTATTTGAGTGACTACATATCAGGCATAGTGGAGAAGTGCCATCTGCCTTGGTCAATCAAAATATTTGTACTTTTCAGTAACATTTTAGTGATGAATTGAAAGGTACAGTTGCTTTAAAAACAGTTTTCAAGTCATAGTTCAATATTAAGCTGCCACAAGGAAAACGGAAAGGGGACAAGCATGGCTGTATTTTTGAGCAATTTGTTGAGGAGTTTTCTGCACTCTGTTAATTAAAACATAGAAAGTAGCTTGATTTTGGGTGCCAAAACTTGCCATTTTTGATCAAATTAAAATTTGATAATATCATACAAATATACAAATTTAAACAAAGAAGTCTCTTTCTTGTCACTTATTAACATCATACAGAGCCTTAAATTTCTGAAGATAATTTTGTGTCATGTTCCTAAATTTACAAAAAAATTGGATAATAAAGCATGTTTGCGCTTTTGGTATTATTAATTCCATGAAGACACTCAATCTGTGATTTTTTTCTCATTTTCAGCTCCTCACAGTTTTACAGGAGAGGACAGTGCAGAGTTCCACATTCATGGTGGCCCGGCTGTTATTACTGCAGTCCTACAGGCTTTAGGTCAGTGGTTTTTAACATTACTTCACCCAAGTGACACTGTATTTATATTTATACAACAAAGTTTATAAAAAAAGTTTCAGAGTATCTTATTGGCTAACAAATGTTTGATCTGTCTATTTAAGCTGGCTGTTAATGGAAATGTACCTAAAGTACTGATTAATTAATGTGTTGATGTACAGCTGTGATGTTTATTTACTGTTGCACAGATTTTCAAAGCACACTTCTGCTTGCCTGAAGGCACACCGATGTGCCCTGCCGCATCATTTGAGATCCGCTGCTTTAGGTAGCCTGCAGGTGCACACATGAAACCCTGTTATTTCTATGGGGAGATTTCAGCCTTCAAAACCATAACAAAGCTGTGAGCCTGAACATTGACTGGTGAGGTCATGTTTCTGCCCATCACTTTAACTTTAAAGGGAAAACTGACAGATATGTTCCTAATTCAAAGATGCTTATAAAATGTGCAGTGAGAGGCGTGACAGTCCCACTGATACTGATGTGAAGGGGCTCAGTGCAGTGCTTATGTTGGCCTCTAAGGGGCAGCATTGTATAAAGAAGATGTGCTGCCAAGAGCTTTGTTCTCCAGGTAGTGTAACCTCATCAATGAAGATGTAGAAAGGAAATGTGGTAAACAAAGTATATCTGAATCATTACCAGAATTTAATGAAATCAAATATTTATATGACAGAAGACAAAGCCAGTTGAATGAAGCAGAGGATTTTGCTCCTGTTTTCAGCTTTTATCAGTTCAGTTTCAGTGATCCCTGTGGCCAACACACGAGAGGTGACAAGAGTAGATATGTATTGTATTCCAGTAAAAGTTTGAATAATATGATAAAATGTAATTACAAGTCAAAATGAATGAATGAATTTGCTCAAGTAAAGTAACGAGTACTTTACTCAAATTAATTTACAGAGTAAACCATTCCTTTTCATGTAAAGAGTACTGTTCCCCTCCAATGATTTCTTCATATATTATTCTAAATAGCAGTTTTGCTTTGTTTCTTCTATTCCTGTACTTTAAAGTTCTTCGCATTTAGTGCATTTGCTCTTTTTCTGTTAATCACTTTAATTCTGGTAGTTTGATTTATTGTAGTTGACCCTCATGTTGTCCTGGCAAAATGGTTCACTTTTCACAGAAATCATGAAAAATGTGAATACTATGAAAATATATATTTTAGTTTTTCATTTACTTTTTCTGTTTTGCTCAGTTGTTATGTTCATTTCCTGACCTGAGTTTTTGCCTTTGCTTTGTCTGCCAAAGCAATTGGCTAATGTCTCTTTTTAAAATGCATATACTGTATAGATTAAGTTTTCTTTCTCTACTAATTGTTTTTGTCTGTAGTATTTTAACTTTAATATGTTTTATGTATATTTATCATTTTGTAACTATTATTACTTTACCCAAATAATATAATGAAACTACAGATTAGCAGTTTGTCCTGATATTTGTGACGTTAGATATTACATTTATCAGAAAATGTGTTTTGCATGCTTTGCAAAAGCACACTAAATAATTATAGCATGTTTAGTATGAAAGTAATTTGTGTCGTGGTGGAGATGGTTATGCATGGAAACTGAATCCAAGTGGATCTGCAGTGTCTAAAAATAATCAGACCAGCTCACAGCAGAATTATTGGCTTCACACCCATGATGCAAATAATCTATTCCACCACATCTTAAAGGTGCTCTGTTGGATTGAGATCTGGTAACTGTAGAGACCACATGAGTAGAAGTGAACTCATCATGTTCAAGAAGCCATTTTGAAATTAGTTATGTGACATGAGGTGTTCAGAAAGGATCCTCTGCACACTGGTAGTCATGAGTGGTTATTTGAGCTCCTTCTTCTCCTCTATCATTAAAACCATTTTGTTCCTCTCTGACCTCTGGCATCAACATGGCATTTTTGCCCAGAGAGCTGCTGCTCACTGAACATTTACTTTTTAGACCATTCTCTGGAAAGCCCAGAGATGGTTGTGTAAGAAAATCTCAGTCGATCAGTTGTAAGTGAAATACTCAGACCAGCCCATCTGCCTCTAAGGGCCAACACAACGATAAAAGTCACTCAGATCTCATTTCCTCTCCAACCTGATGCTCGGTTTGAGCCTCAGCTGGACATGCCATAGTGCACTGAGCTGCTGCCACATGTTGTCCAGTTAGTGTAGTGTTTTTGTATATGTTCTCGCGTATGTAACATGTTGCATTTTTCATGGAAACAGTACTGATTTTCTCAGTTTAGGTCTAATAAAGTCTTGGATATAACATTATCAAGTGTTTGAGACAGAACCCTGTAATAGAAATCTTGAACTGGTTTGCTTGTTTGGCTTGTGCCCAGTACTAAAATGTAGTAAAGTACAATACTTCCCCACTGTTGATACTCAAGTAACTGTAGGAGTACTGATTTAAAAAGTAAAAGACCACAAAACTGTCCACACTCACAAAGACATGAGTGAATGTAATTAGTTACTCTCCCCCCGTCAACACGTAATGAGCTTTGAAAGATGGTGGTGAAAACAATGAAAACGTCACCTCGACTGTTTTCTTTCTGCGTGAACCCTGAGTGACTTATTGACACTGCGTTTGATCCTCCTCTGCCAGCATGTGTGTGTTGTGTGTGTGATGCAAGCCCACAACGTGCCTCATGTGTTTCTCCTTGTTTGTATGCTGCGTGTGTGCGTTCTGCGTGTGTTTCTCAGGAAGCGTGCCTGGCATGAGGCCTGCCGAAGCGGGGGAGTTCACGCGGCGAGCCTTTCAGGCAGGGAAGCTGGGTTTGACCGAGGTATGTCAAGAAGAGCATATAAAATCACACTGAGGCAGATTGGTGCTGAATTTTTAATGTCAGGAGCTACTCAGAGTCATTTTGGAGGTGATTGTTGACTGAGGAAGGTCAGCACATTCATAGTCAAAAATTAAAAATACCACTTTTACAGATTTTGCCCTTTGAACACTGCATTAATTTGGCTGTCAAACATTTATGCAAGAATAAATCTATTGGGCTTTTTCTTTTAAAAGTAGACAAGTGTGCAGCCTCAGGTTTAATAACAGGCTGAACTGAATATTCCATTACAAAATGTTTTAACATTTCAAACCAAGCTGATACTGGACTAACGATAGACAAATTAAATGTGTTTTTGAAGCTCCTAAGAGGGTTTTGTCTGGTTATGGGGCAGAGTTGTATTAATGATGTCTCCTTACAAGCTACAAACAGAAGATCAGAGAGTCATTTGTTCAGTATGATCATTGTGAACACTGGCACCAGAGAGTTAAACCTCAAAGTGAGCTTAACATACCAAGCTTTTATTTCAAGCCTGAGGCTGTAGTTTAAGACACTGGGAACTACGAATGTAGTTATGAACTCTCTCCATAAAAGGACATATTTCACCTTAAATCAGATTCATTAATTCATTTCACTGCTTGAGTACGTTCACAATCACTTATTTTAAAAAAACCTTCTAGTGATGATATACTGAGTATCCTTGATAGTGCTGTATTCTCTCTCTGTCAGAGATGCTCTTTGAGAGCTCCTGCTCCTTTAAAGACCCCTTCCTTCGGGGCGTCAGCACAGTGTGATAGTGCGCTTGGTCTGTAATCAGAAGGTTGCAGGTTTGAGCCCAGCTCCAGCTGTCACATGGTGATGTGTCCTTGGGCATGACACTTAAATCTGAGTTTCTCCCACTGCTGCGTCAGTGTCGTGTAAATGGATATGAAAGGGTGTGAAAGTGTAACAGAATCTTGATCCATCAGTGAGTGAATGTGACAGTGAATGGGTGTGGATGAGTGGGTGTGACCTGCAGTATAAAGCAGCTTTGAGTAGTCCATCCATACATCCATCCATACATCCATCTTCTTCTGCTTATGCATATGTTGCTCCTACCATCTGATAATGTATTAATGTTGCTTATCTGTTTCTGAAGTAAAAACTTGACACAGTATAACATTAAACTTTATCACCATACTCACCATACCCATTTTTTAAGTTTTAGAATCAGGGACTGGTATTTGGTCTAAGCCCATTCATTGCTAAAAATTAAACACAGACAGTAGTGCCAAAATAGAAGTCAGTTTAAAATGAGGCTAATTTAATTAGTAAAAGATAATGATAACTTAATTCTCATCCTTTTTCTGGTTTTGTTGTTAAAAGAAGGATTAAACATGAATTTGCTACTTACTGAAAATGATGTGTGCTTTATCCCTGTCTTTCTGATACCAAACATTTGAATAAAAAAAATTAACAAAAAGGTTCAAACAAGAGAGACTCTGCCTATATAGAGCTGTCCCATGAAAAAATATTAAAAATTATGACTCTTTATAGCGAGTTGAGGCAATGAGAGTCATTTATCATGATTAAGTTTAGTTTCAAGACAGCCTGCCCACGACACAGTGAACTAAGCTTTAAAATGTGGCTTAGCCCCTCATCCCTCAGAATCAGAGACATATTTTATTGCCAAGTATGTGACACATACAGGACTCAGACTCTGGCAGTTATTTACTTCAGTACAGAGGAAGAAAACAAAATAAAAATAAATATAAAAACAGATAAGTAAATAAATGGAAAAACTCTTTAAAGATGTAGTGTATATACGCACAGTGTATATCTGCTGATATGACAACACAGTCCTCTCTTATCAGAGACACGATATTCTGTCTTGACTTCTTGTTTCTGGTTTCTAGTTTCAGCATGAAGACTTTTCACACAGGCATGTAAAAGGGTCATGATATGTTTATAATCATAATGATAACAGATATATACATTTTCTTTACAACAACTGATGAGAGGAAAGTGCAGCTACCTTCATCAGGGTACATCCTCTAGGTTAGTGTAAGACAAGGCAATAATTAATGCAGAATAAGCCTTTATGTCACATTCTCTGGAAATATCGGGGATAAACTTGACTAACTGAAGGCAGCAGGACAGCATTAATGCATTGTTGTCCTTTAAAGTTCATTAATATTCCTCCTGAAAGAAGACTGACTCATGACTGCTCCACTGCAGCCTGAAAAAATAGATACACTGATAGTTGTACTTTTCACAGGTGGAGGGGCTCGGGGATCTTATCCATGCAGAGACGGAGGCTCAGAGGAGACAGGCGCTCAGACAGATGTCAGGAGACCTTGGTCGTCTTTACCAGGACTGGAGCCACAGACTCAAGCGGGTAGGTCTGGTTAGCTGTTAAGTAGATCTGTCATGGCATTTTTTCATATCTCAACCTGAGTTGTAACCTCGCCTGTTTCAAAGGGCTGAAGTGCAATGAACTGCAGTTCCCTGAGTGTCCACTAGGGACTGGCTGCAAAGGTTTTACATTCAAAGTAACATAACAAATGCCTGAAGATCGAAATCAATCAGACCTGGGTGAGTTGACTGAGTTGTTTTCTGTTGTTCCCCTGTCTTTGAAAATCAGGCAATATGAGAAAAAATCTTCCTCATTCTGAGTAACAGCACAAAACACATGCCGAGTCCTCCCTGGAGAGCTTCTGTCTATGATGGTTTGACGTTTCCCTGAAAACTGTGTTTGAGGAAGAACCTGTCTGTACTGTGTTGTAGGTCAAGCCTCAGAAGTTTCACACCTTAACAATAGTTTTTGTTTCTTTCCACTTTATTTTTATCACTACAGCTGTTTTTGTGCCGCACATTCTGATGGGTACCTTTTGGGAGTGTGATGCTTCCTGTTTTGCTGTTTCTGTGGTTACAGGTGTGTCTGTTTAATACTGAGAATCCATATTCCAACCTGCCTGGCACAAGTCAATTTTATTTTACCCTGTCAACAGGAACTGGAAAGAAAACTAGAAATAAAACAGGATGCAAATCAAATGAGAATCTAAAACTTAACTTGACTTCACAGAAGGGAAAAACTTTCCTGTAGTTTAGATAACACATTGTTTATTTTTATCTTTTATAGGTACAGTACTGTGCAAAAGTTCAAGGCAGCTGTAAGAAAGTTTTTATGTATATAAAGTAATAGTTTTTTTAATCATCTTACAAAATTCACTGTAAATTAACAGAGGAAAATATTGATCAAATAAATATTTACTTATATTTACTTAACCTGAAACACCAGATAAACTGTTACACAGATCATTTGGATATTTTTCTCCTGTTCTTCCGGGCAACAGTGCTTGGAAAGTGATTTGAAAGGGCAATACCTTCCAAGAAAACTATAAATGACTGAATGAAAGTTTTCTCCGTCACGTTTATTATGGACCAGCCAGAGGTTGGAGTAGCTTAAGTCTCTGTCCTCAAAACATTGAAAAGCGCAGCCATTGCCTGAAAAGGAACAATCATCCACCTTGAAGTTTCATAAGAAGGATAAGAAAGATCTGCCCAATGACTTAGAATCTGGTCATTCTAGCTGTATCACCATTATTTCACATAAGCACACTTTACAACAGCCAGGGACTTTGTCAGAGTATTGTCAGAGGTATGATTAACCCATTTTACCAAACAGATGATCATGATTTTCATATGAAGGTTTAATCCTATTATTAACTGAAAAACAAAAGGCCATGTTAGAAGCTTAAACTGTCTGAAAAACAGCCAAACTCTGTTATCAAGCTGTTTAATTTCTCCGGTCGCACACCATGGCAAGACTGAGCACACCAAAAAGACACAAGGTAGTTATACTACATCAGCAAGGTCTCTGCTGGGCAAGGGTTTCAAAGCAGACTGGGGTTTAGGTATGTGCTGCTCAAGCTCTTCTGGAGAAGCACAAAGAAACGGGCAACGCTGATGATTGAATCAATCCATAACATCCCATGAATTATTTCTAGTAAACCATAAGAGCAAGGTGTTTCACAGTCATGGTTTTAGATATGCAGATGTGATGCTGCACTGGATAATCATTTTTTAAGATTTGTTCTGACAGTTTATTGAACATTTATGAGGGATCATGATTTGTTATTTCTTCCCAGTGGTCTTTTAAAATGATGCACATTAATGCTTGTCCTTCATAATAAAGCATTTTAAAAAAGATATCAGACTTTCTTAGACATTTAAGACAAAGCTCTATCTTTAATGTGATGTGTTTTTGTTCCATGTTCACTTAAATGACCTAAACTGTAACGTTCTTCCCAGTAAAGAAACAATATGATGATTACATTTGAGTAACACAAAGTCCAGCTGCTGTGTCTTTATTGTGTGCCTGTCATTGTAGATGCCGGACACACAATGAAGACTTTGATGGATTGTAAGCAGCTGTATTGTTGAGCTTATCTGTACAGTATCCTGTGTTTTACACTGTATTTATAAATAAGTGTCAAACAGGTGAGTCAGTGTTGGAGGTAAGATGGATCACAGCAGAGGAAGAAAGGAATGGTGAAACAAAGAGAGAGAAATGCTGATCTGCGTTTCGCCTTCATATAGAAGCATGAAAACAGGAGACAGAGAATTAAATGATTTAGCTGGTCGTGGATGTTTTGTCCCTTTGATTTCCTATAAAAGTCGTTACTAAATTTCTACTAATCTTTGACCACAGAACAGCCACTTAGTACTTGTGTCAGTAGTACAGAGACTTAAGAAGCTGTCTTCAGAGGGGCGTGCTGTTTCTGGAAAAAGGCAGAACAATTGATCACAGTTTCGTTTCTATTGCAACATGTGTTTTGTAAATAAACAGAATGAAGTAGCATATGCTTTCTGAAACAAATTTCAAAAGTTGTTTTGTAAAAGCACGAAATATTCATGAGTTTGCTTACATGTATTTCCTCCAGTAGATTTAACACTGAGCATTATAGCCACGCTTTTAAACTATCTAATGCAGGCACATTAGGAGACGGGTAAGTCTTAACTCAACTTTATCTAATTAGTGCTAGCTATTGATAAAATACAATTGTTTTTAATAACTATTTCAGATTCATATGGGATTAATGAAAAATACAGACTTTGTCTGGATTCCTTGGAGTGTAAACCCTGGTTTTATCTAATGAGTGCCAAGCCTTTTCAGGACCCAAACAAAAAGTGATGTGTCGCTGCTCAAAATTAAATCAATTTTTTTTTTATCAATGAAAACCAAAAGAGTTGGCCTGCACACATATTTCATCATGTTTGTTCTGAAATACCTTTGGAGAAAAATTACAGTAGGTGTGGTAGAAGTGTTTTTTTATATGTTTAAAAATTAGGGCTGGGTTTGAAAAATTAATTTAATCGATTTTAATCGATTTCCCTTTAAATGGTTCATATTCGGTCCAAAAAATCCAAAGATCGATCTTCTAACTTGGGTAGTTTTTTCTTCATTGGACGTGCAGAGCAGCAGCCTGTGTTATCAACCCAGCGAGTATTGCATGATCTGCATTTAGCATTGCTTTCTACTGAACAAAGTCTCGTGAGATGTTACTGCAAGTAATCAAACAAACTCGGCAGAAGCAAATAGCACCATATGGGCAGGACCGGCGAGTTTAAAGGCTGACGTATGGACGTATTTTGGATTTTACAAGCACGAAGTAAAAGAGGAGTTGGACAGAAAACAAGTAACATGCATAATACGCATTCATGTGTATAATTAATATAAGATTAATGTAACTGCTTTTGGTTCATTTCTTAATGTAAAAACAATTTTAACTTTTAACTTTTTAAGTTCACTGTATTATTTTAACTGAGAAATCCCAGACGGAATAAATATCTTATTGTATTGTGAATCGAATCGATTTGAGACCTGACAATATTGAATCGAATCGATCCAGAAAATTTGAATCGATACCCAGCCCTAGTTTAAATTAATTTTACAATCTCAGAGCTAACAGAACCTTATGCCCTGTGTGTTTAAACAGTGAAATTAAATTAAACTGAGTTCAGTTCAATTAAACTAAACCAGATTTGAACTAGAAGTGCTCACACCTCAGCCAAAGCATCTCTGACTTGATAGCTGTGTTAAAGGCAAAAATTGTACACAAATAAAGTAAAATAAAACCTGTTCAATCTCATAATCAAATCTTTTCAATATCTCCTGGATTCAGATCCAGATTTTGATCCCCACCAAAATCTAATCATAAGTTCCTTGTCATGTCATGACCAACAATTCCTGAAAATTCCGTCAAAACCAGTTGAGAAGTTTTTTTTTAGTTAGTAGCTTAAACATGGAAAGCTGCCTCATTGCACAATGTTGACAAGCCCTGTAAAAATAACTCTGGCTCCACATCCGGATTTTAACCACCACCAAAATGTAGTCACTTCCTCCTGTACCATGACCAACATTCCCTGAAAATTTCCATGCACATCTGTAGAGACTTTATTAAGCTAACATTCTCATAGACAAACAAACCTATTAACAAACTGACCAATGGACTGGTGACAGCAAAAACAAAATCTTCTTGGTGGAAGTTAAAATGATAATTCCCCATCATGCTAAATGTTAAGTTAGTGTTTTACATGTTAACTTAAAGAAAATGAGCGGTATCAAAATGATTGACTTTTGATGTGGTAAATGTCATGATTACATTTGAATCTTTTGTCAATCTCTCCTGTTAAAGACACTTTGAAATGTAATTAAACATGTGTGAAAGGTGCTGTATGAATAAAGTTTGATTGATTGATTGAAAACAAACAACACAGTTTACTTTAAATTCCAATCCGGAGTACACAAATATTTTCTAAAACCTTGATCTGTTGTCCACGTGAGGCCTGCTGTAACCTCTTATGAGAGGATGACAGCAGTAGGTCACTGACTGAAGATAACACTTCCACTTAGTGGACTCGATCCAAACCTCTCTGTACTGTGAACTGTTTTTGAGATTGTCCTCCAGTCATCTTTTAATATTTTGGCAGCAGATCTGACCGCCTGCTCTTGGTGATCTCCCCTGAGGTTTTCTGTCAAGCTGCTCGTTTGCAGCTTTCTCAGGATGCCTCCTAGTAAATCAAAGGAGTGTTAATTTTGGACTCCCGTTTCTTAGAATCCAGGTTATCAGATGTATACCATCTGTATCGAAGTGTGAGAGTCTGACACTTCCCATTGTTGTGTAACCAAACTACTATTTCTGTAGCCCAGTGTCAGCCCAGCTGGGCTGGAAACACTGAAGGTTTCCACCTCTGTTCTCCTGAGTCAAATTTATCTAATGAGATATTGTGATGAAGTGGACCCGCCTGACTCCAACTGCTTTGTAAACAAGATTTTAGAACAACCTCTCTATCCACGGTTGTACTTGCCAATGCCTTCATAATAACTACCCTTACAACCAAAACAAAGGGACTTCTTGAAAACAAGATTCTGCATCTCAAGGGGCCAACCTCTTAGTAATTTCAAGTCAGAAGACAGGAATATGATAAGGACAAGTTTCTGCTCCGGGCATCCATAAATTGACACTTCCATCAGTATCTCAGCTGTTCCTGAGACCCACACTGGAAGGTTTTATTAGTTATTACCTCACTCTGCCTGCCAGTAATTAATTCATGAAACTTAAAGCAGCACCACGGAAGATCTCCGCTTGACCGGAACAAGAACTCAACTACCCATGAGCTCTAGCGCGCGCATACTGCCGTAAGGATACAGATCTGCCGGTCGCGTGCATTTGTTTTGTAGGCGAATCACAGAAGCCAGGACTTCACTAAAAGTATTCTTCTGTCTTCAGCGGCTGTTTGCAGGATGGATAGCAACGAGGTAATATATTTATTTTTGACTGAATGACGATATTGAAAATCGCTAAGTTCAACTTGGTTTTTATTACCGTGAAGTCGCCCCGTCCTGTTGAAGCGATAAAGTGAATAAAAGTAAAGACAACGACGAGCTGGTGATATCACACACTTGAAATAGGTCTAAACAAAACTACATACTGGTACGTTCTGGATTTGTTGTGCTGTACTTTTTTCCTGTCAAGTTTTTTGAGGAACTTCATCATAAATTAGTCGCCCAACATACCTGATAGTAGTCGGACATCCCTCCTCGTCTTTTATTTCACGCCAGTGAGTGAACGAAGAACCGATGTTTATTCTGGTCCGAGCATTCAGCTTGTTTTTCTCTCAGTTTCTTTGTTTTGTGTCCTCCGACAAAATTTTTCTCTTCCTTACGTTGTTGCCTCCGCCATGGTTACAGCTCCGCGATTGGCTTTCGCCGAGACTTCCGTGTTGTAAACGAATCGGGAATCGGGGGAAGTGACGTATGCCGTAAAGCAGTCCAAACTTGTAGTTTTTTAGTGTGGCAGGGTTCCTACCATCCACCTCGAAGTTACATAGCACCAGTTAAAGGGACACAGACCACTTCAGACCACGACAGAGGTGTCATTCAACTCATTGTAAAGTGGTGGACCATCACAATGAATATCGAAGGATTATATTATGTTTGAAAAGCTACATAGTGTTGGTTTAACATGTAACTTTCAAAGTGAGAGTCTATTTGCATAAGGAGCAATTGTTAAACAGGAAAGTACATGCTTAAATGTTGGAAAAATGTAAGTCTTTATTTTTAATTGTGCCCATGCAGTGATGATAAGGTGAAGCGTTATGGTACATTTGTTGTGTTTTGCTGATCTCACTGCATATGTATGTGATATATATGACTGATATAGACGTCAGGTATAGGGCCTGTAGATATCGGCAGAATGTGCAGATGCAGATATTTAACTTTCAGGCCAATGTTGAGCCATACCGATATCATGCTGGTAATATCATGGATCCATAATATAAATATAAATGTATATATAAGTAAAGGTACTGATTTTAATAAATTCAAAGAATTACATGTTCAAGCGCTTCATCAGCTTTTCAGATAGAGTAACATATGTTAATGCACTAAGCTGCTCTCCCCCCTTGTTGTCAGTACTTTTGATTTTATTAATTTGTTCTCAAATTATTAAATATTAAGAACTTTCATGTTTCTTTTGGATCAGTGGAGATTCCAGACTCAAGTGTCTGATTGCTTAAACGATCAATATCTTTCCAAAACATTTGTGCCTCTTTTTGATACCACTGTCTATGCTCAGATTTATATTTAACCATAAAAAGGGAAAGACATTGCATTGTTACATGTCATTAATTATGTCTGTAAGCATCTCAATCAAATGGTTGGGTGACTCAAAGTGTTTGATGTGTTAAATAACTCCCTTCACTCACATGCTGGTCTCTCTCTTACTGTCTCTCTCAGTGTCTGGCTCATGTCGAGGCCTTCATTGACTTCAGTGAGGATGAGCTTATTGAGGATGGGGTCTTAAACCAAGGTATGTAAACAATATGTTCTATGTCTGTGGAAAAACAAGATGAGCGTCCCTCAGGCTTTCAGAGGGATGACGGGGGTCATACGGGGCTCTGCTTCTCTCTGAGGAGAGAGGGGTCTGAATGGCTTTCCTGTTTGGATCTTCAGCCGTCCATCGTGTGCTTTTGCAGCTCTGTTGGGAGACACTGTGGACATCAAACTGCTCAAAAGACAGTTTCCTTCAGGAAGTGTGGACAGAAGGCCAGGGGGACGGTGGAGGCATTTGTCTTACCTTCAAAGCTAACCTGACACGTCGCTCACAGGAGCAGAGCTGTCAGCCGTACAGTCCGACTGTTCTCTCTCTGCACACGTTTCCGTGCTCCCAGAGTGCGAGTGTGGACGTGTGTGTTTGGGTATGTGAGGGTGTCCCCCCTGAGCCTGTCGCCTACTGTCTCGCCCTCCAAAGACTTCAGATGTTGTGGAGTTTAGACACAAAAAGGCAGAAAGATTTGTTTATCTTGGTGTCACGCATGAAGGTTCACACCCCACAGAGGACTTTATTAATAGACTTGTTTCTAAGAATGGAAAATCTGCTTCAAACGTTCCACATTTCTGCTCAGTTTTCATTTCACTAATAAAACGATTTCAACAAAAATTTTGTCAGGGACCACTTTTATTAAATTGACTGAAAGACAATGAGTAAAAACAATTAATTGATCACAAAACTGACAAAAAGTACATTTTGCTCCTTATAGCCGAACAGCTATATTTCTGTATGAGGTGCTGGATGAACTCAGCTCAACTCCTCTTGGTTTCAGTATCAGGTGCTTTGTTTCGCAATAAATCCACACTCTTACAGTATCTCTTTACGTTTGGGGAGTCCAAAACCAAAATTTAAACCATTTTTGATATGTTTACTTTCTTAGTTAAGCTTTAATTATACGATTATTGTTTTCCGATGATCCATTTACATACTCCTTTCTCATTGATTTCATTTTGAGTTTAACTTAACATGACACTACATCATTTTCATTACCTTTCAACATTTTTGTCTATTTACTTTACCAGGTCTAATTTAAATATTCAGTATCTGATCTTTTTTTTTTCTTTTATTTTCATCCGTATGCTTTAACTCAGTTGGTTGTCAGTGTTTGTTTATCTGTTGTCCTTACGTTTTGCATTGGGACAATGTTATTTTGTTATTCAAAACAAAAAGACGTCATTTGTAAATCTGTGATGAATTTTCCTCTTTTCTAATGAAAAGATTAGAAATAAAACAGTGGAGGACATTGAGCAATAATGTAGCTGGCTCTCAGTCTGTGACTATTTGTCAATTTAATTAGAAGATTTTTTTTTGACAAGCTGAGTTGTCTGTACCATCACACCTCTATGTAAAGAGGATGTCACCTTCGAGGGATAGTCTGGGACTTTTGAAGTGCGGTTGTATAAGTTACAAAGCATTTGCCTGAACACTAGCCACACTGTCAGACACTGGCTCTCAGTCTGAGCTGAAATAAACTATAGAGCTGCTTCTAGTATCTAATTTAATAACTTGTTTATTCATACATCTACACACTGACCAGATGCCTTTTCTAATGTTGTTGTACTTGTGACAATGACAGTTAGGATATTCTTTGTTATTGTGTTCTATAAATCGTCAACACGGACACTAGAGCTATAAACTGCTGCTGGAAGTGCCACCAAATCCATGCAATCTTAAGAATTTTGGATGAAAAGAAGCCACAAAAACATCCTAGGTTGATTACATTCTATAAAAAAATAATTTACACTGATTTACTTCTCCATGACCGAGACACATGGCTTTGGTACCACCAGCTTGCTTCACAAGAGGGAACAACCCCCTCCAAAGAGCACAAAATTAAATTTTTTTTACCTTTTTTTTTTTTTTAGTTATTTTTGTTATACTTGTATGATAAGAGGTGCTTACAGGAGAGCCCTCTGTAGATGGACAGTCAACAGGTCTCAATGAAAAAGTGGAAGAAACTGCTTGTGGAAATGGAGAACCACAGAAACCCATGTTACCTGTTTATGGGAGCCTTTAATGAATATTTATGTTTGTACAGAGAAGATGAACAGTTTAACAAACTATAAGAAAAAAGAGGAGCTGAATGAAAGTTCATCTTCCAATCATTCATCTTAAACTTGTTATTTATTTCGTAAAGACAGAGGCTGTGTTTTTGTTCATTTTGTTATAATCAAGTGCTGTATATTTGTTGTTGTGGGGGTAAATTGTGCCAGAATAAAACTATTAAAATTACTGCGCTTGGTCCATAGAATAATCTTTAAATATTTGTGAATCAAGCTTATCTTTATTTGGGATGTAGGTTGTTGTTCTAAATCTGTTGTGTTCATTATGAATCATTGTTCATCAGAGTCTCAGAAAGCGGAAAGACACGTTTCAGCCCTTGAAAAATGACAGGGTTGATAAACTTGGTGCCAAAAGCCTTTTTCCGTTTTGGTCATTCGTGGAAAAAGACAGTGACAGAGTGTGTGACCCACTTTAGTCTAGACAGAGGCCGTCAGACAACGAAGGAAAAGCGTTTTCTCTCAAAGGAACAGAAATTCTTTTTACAAGGCCATGAAAGTGAAGTTTAACAAGAAACCTCTGTCACATCCTCTTCCTTTTTCTGTCTGTGTCCCCAAACCCCCCCTCTCGCACACCAAACCCCCCACAGTGGACAGATCGGTGTGTGATCTGCAGGCAGAGATGAAGCGACACCTGAAGGATGAGAGGAGGGGGGAGCGGCTCCGCAGTGGAGTCCAGGTGGTGATCGCTGGAGCCACCAACGCGGGGAAGAGTAGCCTCCTCAACACACTGTGTAAGAGACACGGGCAAACACACACATGTTGGAGGGATTAAGATTAAATATGACACACTATCTTGTAAATACAGACCTCGGCACGGTTGTCAGCCTCAGTTAGGGGAAGAAGAGGAAGAGTTTCTCAAACTTTAAGCTGCACTGACCCACATGAGTTTGTGAAATGTGTGAAATTCATTGAGATGCAAATACTTTTCTACAAAGAGAGAAAGATGGAGAAATATTCTTGAAGATTAGAATTTCTGAGGGTAACAGATCGAGGATTTAGCAGCAGTCTGAACTAAATGAGAGTTCCAGCAGATGATTAAAAGTCTTTTATTAGATTTTTAGATACTAGGCCCGAATAATCTTAAAATATTTTTTCCTGTGAGGAATTTCATATTTTATATGGCACTTCTCTGAATGTTATTTTTGTTATGCGACGTATTGTTTTTTCTTTTCTTCTGGATATGGTTTCACTTGTTTATGTGATAAGAGATAATTTGGGTGATCATGGTTTCTAAGCTATTTTGGGACTGGACGAAATGAACCAAAATTTAAACCTTGGCTGCGGTCGAATAGTCACCTCCTAAACCCTTTCCTATCTACTTTTCCTTAACCCGGATGGAAAACGTCACGAGGTTAAGGAAAGGAGAAAGGAGAATTCAGAAGGACTTAGGAAAGGAAAACTGCTGTTCAGAGAGAATCCGACTACACTTTCACTACGCTTTGTCATCATGTGACGGCGGATGTTACTGCTGTAGTGAAACTACAATTTTCCGAAGGTGGACTACCAAAGACGCATCATGCATCACGTATCATGACAATGTTATTTCTTTCAGACAACATTGAACATAATAACCTGTCAAACATTACATCTGCATAACCGATGTTGGAAATGAGGATTTAAATACATTTGTCTGGTCATTATCAACATGAACACCAATCAGTGTGTGAAAATAAATGGGAGCTGAATGACAGAAAGGCATAAATTGTTAAGACCACAATCTAATGGTGTACACACACCATGTTTAAAACATAATCAACATCAAATGTCTCATATCCTCTCTTCAGAGAATCAGACTACTGGAGAGTTAAGGCAGGTTTCGGTAAACTTTAGAAAGGATTGAACAGCAGAGGTAACTCACATGGTATGTGTGATTTGTTCGTCATTATTCGGTTGAATTCGGAAGCAGTCGGAATACGTGCTGTTTATAAAAGCTGTTGCCACAGAGAATTGTGGGACAGAATAATCTCCTCTCCTTTTGTGAAGGATGGTACTATGTATCCTATGCTAAAGGAGATAATAAAGGAAGCATTGAGCCACCTTTCCTAAGCATTTAAACTATTTGAACAGCTCTAATCAGGAACTACTTCACTCCATGAGGAACCTTCCTAAGAAAAAAGGACTATTCAACCGCAGCCCTTGACTATTTTAGCTGGATTATGATGTCCAATATATTTCTTAATTTTTTTCCAGTAATTTTAAAGCACAGGTTAATCAGCCTTAAAGTGGGATGGTTTAGATGTAGAGACCACTTATGTGAATATGGAAAACACTCATCGAGCTCAAACTTGTTTCTTCCCGTTTTTGCACTCTTAGTGTAAACATTCCCACAATGGTGGCTCAGTTAATGTGACTTTAGCAAATCAACAACTATATTGATACAAATAAAATGACATATTTCCACATTTTAAGAAATATCCCTATATATCCTGTATCTACCAGCTGTTCTTCAAAGTGTATAAAAGACTTTTTAATAAAGAAACTGGAAGAGTAGCATTTTCATTTCCTCAATTCAACAATCCTTCAGTCATGTTTTCAAGTCTGTCGTCCTGACAAAGCCCTTATCCTGTTGTTTATTATATGTTATGTTTGTTTAAAATGAAGTGTCCTTAAAACATTTCAAATAACTTGATGTAAACTTTGCAGACTGAGGCCTTGGCAGGGTTCCCTCACAGCTTCCTATCAGAATAATGGACATATTTATCAAACTTCAGATTAGATCTTGTTATCATTTCCTGCTCTGATAAGTCTTTCCTTTGGCCTCAGCTCACACTTCACAGCTCGAGTGAGAATCAGCCAGCAGCAATAAAGCACGTGTGAACAGTCAATACAATTGAAGCTTAACAGGAGATGACTGTCCCTTTACAAATAAACATTAAATAAAATTAAAATATATGAGGTACATGTATGATAATGTCTTCTACTGTGTTTGCATAGGGCAGACTGTAGTTATACGAAAGAGACTTTTAGAAGAGTGCAGGTAGAGGGTCCTGTAGATACATTTTAAACCAAAAACAGACATAAACTTCAAACACAGCAAATGTGGATAACTTACAGATTTCAATAAACAGGCAGCCACACATTAAAGTGTTTGGATCCAAATTTGAAAACTGTATCAGCTTACATCTGTTTGTTGTCTCCATCTAAAACTCAGTCAGAGGGTTTCATACTGTCCCGTCAAAGGGGGAGGAGGTCTTAGTTTGACCTGGAAAACACTGAAACAGCAAACTTTGCCTTAAGCAGCAATAACGCAAACAACTGCCAAGGCATTTTCAACATTGTTGGGTGAGTTATTGTCATCAATGTAGAAAACTGCACTATGTAGCACTGTTCATAAATACTTAAAAAAAATCCTGGATCAACATCCTGATTCTGATCACCAACAAAGTCTCATCACGTCTCCCTTGTGCCACGACCTACATCACCTGAAAACGTCACCAAACTCTGTTTAAAAGTTATTGAGTTATTAGCAAAAATGTGTAAAGCTTCTATATCTGCGATGTCAAAAGATCATTTCAAAAATCCTCGATCCACGTGCCATGGAAAACATTCCCTGAAAATTATACTAAAATCCATCCATAACTTTCTGAGTTAACTTGCTAACAGTCAGATGGACAAACACCAGCAAAATCATAAGCTCTTTGGCAAAGTAATAAAAATAACAATTGATTAACATCTTCATTTATTTAGCCCTGTTTTAAACACAGGTTTATGAAGTCTTTTAAAATTAAAACTTAAACATAGAAGGGATAAAATCAAAACTCCAAAACACAAGAGAGCTAGCCAACTGCAACAAAAACACACATTTTAGGCAAAAGAACCCAAAGTCAATCAAAATGATAATAAGTACTTATGCAGTTTAGCATCATATTAGGTCTGTGGAATTAGTGACTATTTAAGGCGCTGGTGGCCTAATGGAAGGAACTGCTTACAGTCACTTTACTCTTTATTTTTTCTAGCTTTTTATAGTTTATTTCATCAGGACTTTACTGGTTATGTCAACTTGAATTTATAGGTATAATGTCTATATGTTGTTCTTCTTTAGTATCCTCAAAATCTTATTTTACTGTGGTGTTTGTCTAAAAACAGCTGCTAAAAACAGCAAATCTTACAGTATGGGATCATTAAAGAACATCAGTCTGTCCGTCTGTCTTTCCATCTACCTGGGTTGATACATTATACAACATTTTGAGGGGAGAATTTACATTTTGGACTTGTGGTTTTCCGTGTTGTAGAAGATTACAGTTGTTATGTTAAAGTTGATGAATTAATGAAAAACTTCTGACGCTCAGGCCAGAGACCGGCTGCCATTGTGTCCCCCATTGCTGGCACCACCAGAGACGTAGTCGAGACAGCCTTGGACATCGGTGGATTCCCCGTCCTCCTGAGTGACACGGCCGGCCTCAGAGACAGCCCAGACCTGGTGGAGAGGGAGGGGGTCCGCAGAGCTCGAGAGAGGTAAGTAAGGGGCTGGACCCTTTGTTTTAAATACTAAAACAAATGCGAGGTTGTTAGGTTCAGTTTTTGTGCTTTCTGGGGACCAAAATAGGCTGATGTAAACGTCCACGTAGACTGCTGCTTCAGCATCGGCCCATGTGTGTTTAATGTACTGGGGGAATGAATGAGCCTGAGACTTTGGGAGACGGCCTTGAAGACAAAGAAAGGAAGAAATAAGTCATTGCGTTTCCCCTGGTCATGATGCTGTGGTCTTGTTACGTCTATGCAGCATCCAGAGTTTATATTATTGCTGAGACTCGGTTATAAATACACGGGACAAACACTCTCAGGAGGTTGCATAATGAAGAGCCTCCTTTCCTCATTTTTACCATTAACACATTCTTCTTCATGTGCGGTGCTAAGAATGGACGTATATGCCCATACACCTGACAGCTGCTTCCACTGTTTACACCAGGGACAAACAGCAGCACTTATAGAGCTCGTCAGCACTGCTTTATCACAAACAAACATGCAACATAGGAACATGTACACATTACTGAATCAACTTTTATTAACAGACACGCCTGAATGTTTGAGTCTGGTATTAAGAAAGGAGGAGGGGCCCACCAGAACTCCAGTTAATTACTGGTGGATTTGATGGTGAATGTTTAGCAGACAAATGGATTAACAGCACTGTCAGGGCTCAAACTGCTGATGGAGCTGTCAGCCAGTGGGAACACCAGCAAGCTGTGGGGGTCCATCCTCACCCCCAGACAGTGGAGCATTTCAATGCCACTTTTCTGTAAAAAAAAAAAAAACGTACTGAATTCTATCCACAACATTCATAATGACTGACAGAAGTATTTTGTTTACAAACCCAGCTCTTGAATAGTTTGTGCTTAAAGAGGCTATGAGGAGTTTCTAAGTCATTACAAAAAAGTCTCACTTTTAGATATATGCCTGATCAAAATACACTCTTTAAGATGACTTTTATAGCATCAAAATAGGTTATCTATAAATGCTATTCCTTAGCTTCATGGTCGGGTCAGACAGGGCTGGACTGGCCTGGATACTCAACTTCAGGAACAAGACAATTAAAACTAGAGCAAATTTATATTATTCGGACACGTCTCAGAGATACAGTACCTTGTCGCTTTGCATCCTGTAAGTTGTTGAAAAAAGAAGTTGTAAAGCAATGCAGAGTTCTGAGAAAGGTCCGAGCTGCATTCATTAGCATCACAACAAACACACGCTTTGACTTGGGTCACGTCTTTGGTGCGTTCCGGTTGTAGTCAGAAATAGGAATTTCTGAGTTCCGACTAGGAAACTGCAACTGAAACGTCACCCGAAGTCGGAATTTCCTACTGGGAACTCGGTGAAACCTCGCCACCCCCGAGTTGACAATCGAAGAGGGATGCCCCCAGTGTGAACAGTTATTTAGCTCCTGTAATAATCAATTTATTTGCACTTCTGACTGGGGTGTGTCGCTCTAGATCAGCTGTATATATAGTATCGTTAGACTTATATTTACAAAAATGCTGCCATAGTGATAATCACATTCTTCATACAACACAGGGCGTGCTAACAACAGCTAACAATAGCCTGGTAGATTGGCATGTTATTTTCCGACTTCAACTGGAACGCTGATAAGTTGGAGATGATGTCACTCCCATTTCCCAGGTTACTGGAACGCAGCATTACGACAGTCGCCGCGCATGCTCATGGCCAGCAGAGTCTTTATTTCGCTGGTAATAAATTCTCCTCATAGCACCTTTAAGTGTTGTTCTTTGTTTTTTATCTAATGTAAAAAAATCATCTAGTTCTGATAAAGCTGCTACTGAAGCAGACCCCAGCTATGGTAATCCCTTTACAGCAGCCACTGTTTAAAGGCCTGCAGTCGCCCCGTACTGTCGTGAAGCTTGAAACTCCGCCCTCTTTCTCCTCAAAAGATGCTCATTGGTCAGACCTAGTTCAGTCTCTCCAGCTTGGAGCTTTGCAAGATGGATCTGCCTGATTGTAGACATTAAATCAGGCAGATCCAGCAATGCTGCAAGGTTAGTCAAACTTTTCAACCTCAAAAATCCTGTTTAGCCACTCTTGGTTTCCCAACTTCACCTGTCACTGTACCTATCTGTCTCTTATCCTCGCCCTTGTTGTGTTATTTTGACTCTTAAAATCATTTAAAGATATCTTTGGCTTTAGAAACTGTTGTATATTTTTGAGGTTACGCAAGAACTTTACCCAAAAAAAAAAGAAAAGGGAAGCTTAGAAATTCCAGTGTAAATATTTTAGGTGTTCTTCCTTTTAGAAAGGTTAAGAGTTGAACTCTGATTATTTTCTTGCCAAAAAGATAAATGTTGATCTTCTCTCCTGTTACTTAAGAGGAAGAATGAGACAGCATTCAAGTTTTATAACACTGCAGTTTTATAGGAAATGAAATTTTGTTCAATGGTTGAAAATTTACATGCTCTGCAAACAAAGACGACTGTGTTAAACATTTGTCTTGGTAAATAATTATGTACTATCACTGTCTTTTTGTTTAATGACGCAAACTGCAGGGAAATCTGAGGGAACAACATCCCTGAAAATCAGAGACACAACGGCAGTGCAGAATAATGCAATTTTAGTGCAGGCGTTCTGTGATTCCTTTACTGTTTGTTTGAGTTATTTGGGCGACCTGGTGGCTCCATAGGAAGGGTGGGCACTTTTTGTTCTTTGGGGGACTTTCTGTGCAGGGAGCAGGTCAGGGGCTCGTGACCTGGGTCACTACAGGAAGGACGCGGTGAGTACAAGCATCCGCTGCTGCTGCCTCACTGTGGGACTGAGCGGAGAGCAGCTCAGGGTGTAGAGAGTTAGAGTCAATAAGAGTCATTAACTTGTTCTATCACTGCCATTATTCCCTTTTGTTTATTTTTGTTGGCACTGATACAAATGTAAAATCTGAAATAAAGCAGCAGGGAGCCCAGACATGAGATCCTGGAGTGGAGATGATGACTGCTTAAACTTCAGTGAAAAGAGTATTGTTATGAAAAATGACAGGGAGCAGACACAGCTCACATTTTTATGTCTCCATCTCAGCTAAGGACAGTCATGTGAATGAGACCCCTTAAAGATGTTTTCCTCAAACTTTCTCGGATGTTCACTGTGACCCAACAATATGCTGAATACACGCTTGAGGCACAGGGTCAAGGTCAAGGCCACTGTGACGTCAGATCTTGTTACAAAACCAAAGTCCTTAATATTGACCTGCTGCACATTCCTATCTGGCAGTGGTAGTTTTCTTGTGTATAAGAATTTAAACTGGATCCATTTAGCTGCTACTTTAAAGAGCTGAGTCTCAAGAAGCACCGTTTATGAGACCACGTGAGCACGAGCATTTGTCAGATCTTGCAAAGGAACCTTAAGCTCATAGCACATTAGCATCAAAGGTAAGCAAAGTACAACAGACTTAAAAAGAATAGATAATTCATAATGTTGAAACAATTTCCAAGTAGAAAACTCAACATTGCCTCTGCTCACCTGCTCAAAACAGCAGAAACAGAGCTTCTAAACTTTCAACATCTTCTTTATTATGATAGTTATGATCATATATCAAACCTTAGGACTGATCTTTGCTGTTAAAATATCATCAGGAAGGTATTTCAAGGGGCTCAGAAACTGAGTGTGGTTTTTTGACAATTATTCATTATGTCAGAAATAAATCAGCCAATTAAAAGATCAACACCAAGTTCCACCCTCTCAAAGACAAACAACTTTTCTCCCCCCACAATGACCTCTTCAGTGCTAAGAAACTGTCTCAAGTGTCAAATAAGTTGTTTTAGAACAAGATTTTCTAATAATTACAGATGATTTTTCACTTTTTAAATTTCAAGGATACTTAATGGCACATTAAACTATGATATTCTATAAAATTCTGAAAAGTCTTGCTCAAGAAATGAATCCAGTCTTGAAATATGTGTTGAAATTACCAATATAAAAGTTAATAATAGTCTGACAGGCTGAAATAAGATTACATTATTATATGTTGTAGATCAGTTCATACACATTTACAGAAGGCGACTGCTGCAGGAATCAACATTTGGAAATTTAAGTAATGAATGCAAATTTATTTTGTCCAAATTAGATCTTCTCCATAACTCTGAACGATAATCTAAGCTCCTGCCCTCTCCCTCCCTCGGGCATCATCTTGATTGCTTCCCTGTCATTGGGAACATGGTTGTGCAGCAGGTTGTGCTCATGCCTGACAGAAAGAAGGTTGCTGGTCCGACTCTCTAACTTGGTTGGGACCTTTTTTTATTCTGTTTGCATACGCTCATGCCTCGGTGTTTACTAGGCCCCCTGCTTTCCAAAAAACAAACACGTGCTTGTTAAATTAAACTGTGGCTCTAAATTGCCCTCAGGTCAAGGTGTGTATAAATAATTGTTTGTCTCCACATGTCACTCCTGTGATTAGCTGGGGACCAGTCCAGGGTGTACTCCACCTCTCGCTCATTGTCAGCTAAGATATGTTCCAGCCCCCCACGACCTCAAGAGGGAGGAGCTGCTCAGATAACTGATAGATGATGGGGGGCACGATAAGATGACATTGAAAAGTACCGATGCTCACACTAAAGCTGTAGTAAACTTTGATATCAGATGGTTCAGGTAGTATTTATATTTCATAAAAACAATCAAATCTATACTACTTTGTGTTTAAATAGACGACTGTGACATCATGTAATGGTAGCAATTTTAATGTCAGATGTAATATGGTAATAACTTTTCAGGGTTCCCACTCGTCCTGGAAAACCTGGAAAACCTGGAAAATGATTGCCCAATTTTCCAGTCATGGAGAACATATGGAAAATGAGGAAAAACGTGAAATGTCCTGGAAAAGCTTAATTTGTCCTGGAAAATGATTTGTCTTCCTTCTAGCTTGGCACATAGGAAATGAAGTAAAAATGTACTTGGTAACTAATGTACACGTAGCCAGAAAATGTGAGTCGGTAAAATAATGCAAGTTCAGGCATAAAATATATAAACTCAAAACAATGGGGACAAAAAGAAATAATTAAAATAATGACAAAATAAAATTTAGGCTAAATTAACAAAATCTATTCATGAAAAAGCAAAGTAAATGAAGAACAAATAATACGTATACGTATCATGTTGGAGAGTTAGAAACAAAGAAATTCTAAGATCAATATGATCAATAGCTAGAGATATTGTTCATCAACCTCTAATCTTGTTTTTTAGAAGGATAACTAGAATTGAAAAATGCCAACAGTAACAATATAACTTCAGTTGGTTATGTGAAACTGGAAAAAGTCCTGGAAAATGTCCTGGAAAGTCCTGGAAAGTGAATTCTAGAAAAGAGTGGGAACCCTGCTTTTGCTAAAGCTTCGGACAAACGTTGATTTGATCTGCAGAGCAAATGTTGGGAGTCAACAAATCAACAAGCAAAGAAAAATTCTGATGAGCTTCTGCAGACAAGAACTCAAAGTGGTGAAATAGTGAGTCTTTGTTTTTATTCTTTCAGAGTGGAGCAGGCAGACCTGACTTTGGTGGTTGTGGACTCGTCTCATCTTCCAGCTGATCCAAAAAAGGCTGCAGCGTTCCTGCAGGGCCACCTCCAGACTGTTCTGCCCATCCAGGAGCACCTGGAGACCGGTCCCAACCCTTCCTCTCTGTGTCAGTGACCCTTCTTATTGAATGCACTTTAAACTAGAAATTACTCGGAGAGCGCAGACCTCCGCCAGCGCCACAGTCCTCAGCCATATTGTCATTTTGACCATAAATATTAGTCCTACCTTTATTTCATCTAAATATTTAGATTCATTGACCATGAAAACATACCATTAGCAATTGGATTCATAATGATATCTATTTTAGTTCAGTAGTTATTCACAGAAATCACATTTTTCACCATGGCGACCAGACGCTGATCTGGATCAACACCAAAATCGAATCAGTTCTTCCTTTTCCCATGCTAAACATTTCCTGAAAATTTCATCCAAATCCATCCATTACTTTTTGAGTTATTTTGTTCACAGACGGACGGACAAACTCTCCCGAAAACATAACCTCCTTGGCGGAGGTAACAAAATGTTTTAATTACTGAAGATTCACTGATACATTGATCAGTGTCACCAGATTTTTGTTGTTAAAAAAACATGATCAGTAGATAATAATTCTTGCAGCCATTTATACTGATCACCTGTGGATGATCCTCATGTTTTCCTCTGGATGTTTTCTGCTTGTCTGCTGCTCTGTCATGCTCTGAACTGTAGAATCCTATAAAAGCCTTTTTTTAGTCCTTTTAGTCAAACATATTAATCTGGTGTTGAAGTCTGTGATGAAATGCACCCTGAGTCCAGAAGGATAAGAGTTAATCAGTGAAGCTACAGGAGCTGCTCATGTGTTTGAGGTCTGGTTGGAAACATTGTGATGTGTTCAGGTTGGCTCAGTAAAGTGAGTATTTAACAAACCTAAGAACACGATGTGTTAAAATGTCATGTACTAAGTTTGAGATTTGGATGTGGCAGATGCTTGAATAAAAAAAGCTTAGTGAGCACAAAATTTGTTCCTTTAGCATATAAAATAATTACATCAGTTCCATGATGTTAGTGAGTTCATTTTGATAAACTTATTGCCTTGTACTGATTAAACTGTTCACACTTTTTTGCCTGTTGGATTGAATATAGTTTTTGTCAGACAGTCAATTGTTTTGTTAACTAAAGAAAAATAAAGTAACCCTCCTTACTGTGGGATACTTTACTGCATCACTCAGTGAGTTTATTTTACTGCCATGTTGAGCAAACACTCGACCAGATATTAAAACAAAACATGACTGTTTTTTTTATTGGCTGATCCCACAAACAGGTGATCAGTATCAGTAAAAAAAAAAAACCTGATCAGGGCATCCCTAATTAACAAACATAGAAATGATGCACATATAACTTTACATTTGAATTTACCAATGGCATTATATCGCAGTCGTTCAGTTACTACATCATCTTGGAGAATTTGAAAGCCAGGAGGTCATTTAATGACTTCATCTATTTTGAATCAGAATCTGGATGTTACTGAATTCATCAAGAGTTTTTAGGGATTCAAGTCTTTGTTTCAGGAGTTACAGTTCTTATATTAATCACATTTTTTCTCTGTCTTCAGCCTCTCTCACAGACAGATGTCTCCTGGTGCTGAACAAAAGTGATCTGCTGTCTGAGGATCAGAGGCAGGAGCTGCACTCTGAGCTGAATCAGATCTCTGGTCTCCCCTCCGTCAGTCTCATGTCCTGCCGCAGTAATGAAGGACTGCAGGACTTTCTCTCCGTGCTGCACGGCAAAGTCAAAACTCTGTGAGTGGACAGACACAAAGTAATTAGAGGGTGCTCCGTCATAGATCCTTTTGGAGGGATGTTTCAACACAAGTAGGCATTCGGTCTTTGGATTAGTTTGAATGTTTGTGAGCTTCGCAGTCAAACTCTGTTTTAGTAAAGCACAGCTCTGCTATAATCCCGAGAAGAGGTGGTCTCAGCTCAGACATTTTGCTGCACTTTACTCTGTAGATATTATGTGTGACATTATAAATGTTTTATGAGTGTTACTGTTTTGTTTTATGGAGTTGCTCAGCCTCTGGTGATAAGTTTGGAGCGGGTATTCAGCCAATGACTCCATAACGTTTGTTATCATTGTTTATGTCACTGGGACAAACAAACCCGACCATGTTTCAGGTTCATAACACTGAATGTAAACTCTTATTTTATGCAGATTATATTGTAAGTTCTAGATTCTACAGAAAATACAAAAATGTGATAAAATAACACTGCTGATAGTTTTGAGATATACTGTGAAACACGTCTCATAAGCCATGTATCCAAACAACTATCCCCAGACACTCACCTCAGCTCTGTGTGCTTCTGAACAGAATATCCTGATGGACTTAAAATATGTATGAATAAGCAACATTTTACAATATTGTCAGCTCTTAGGGTAGCTATATTTTTTATGTCACTGCCCCCCAAATAACTGATACTGTTGAGATGATTACTGAAGCCACCATTAGACATCTGAACCTCCTCCTTGTTCTGTGTTAAACTAAGAGACCAGTCAGGGCTCAGTTCAGAGACAGTGTTCCTATTGGATGCTCTGTTCAGAATCAGAAACACTTTCTTAATCCCCAAGGGGAAATTCAGTTGTTTCAGTTGCTCTTATACACAGTTTAACATCAGAAAATATTAAATAAAGACTTTTAAAAAGATAGGAGCATTAATTTAATCAAAATAAATTAATAAATAGAATAACGGTGAAGATAAATGAAATGAGAAAGGAAATTAAAGAAGCAGATTTTTGAGGTCTTTAAGCTTGTTATATCTAAGTGAGCTGTGATGTTGATTTTATGAAGGGACGTGGGATTTGTTGCTCATTTCAGGCTGCAGATATTTTGCATTACATAATGCTAATGGTAGCTAAAGGCACACAAACACAGTGGATTGGTTTGACATAAGAAAGCAGGAGCAGAAACATGAAGGAGAGTTAAATTGCCTTCTCTCGTCCACGTTACACACTCCAGCTTTAACATGTTCATTTTTTAGAAGTTGTGACTGTAGTGGTTTCTTGAAGGTTTTAATTGTAAATCCTTATCAGAGGCTCAGTTGTGGTGGTGCTGTCTATGACCATGAGGCTACGTGGTAACTTAAATTGGAAAAATCAAAGTGTGCATTAAAAAACTATGGCCTGGACTACAGACTGTGTACAATCCAGCTCATCATTTTAATATTTCTGAAGTTTAACCCAAAAGAAGGTGGAGCTCCTTTATTTCCTGAGCCTGTTCAGAGGGTTATCTGTTAATGTTTGTCTTTTAGCTGTTGCTGAGGACAAACTCTGCGTAAAAAGCAAACTGACAGTTTTTAGTGTTAAGTGTTTTTCCTATATTCACGCGCTCTGATCCAAAAATGTCAGGCCGTGTTCATTTATCTCCGGTCCACTCTGTTCTCTAACATCCTCTGTAGGTGTGGTGACCCTCTCTCTGGTGCCCCCACCCTGACCCAGGCCCGGCACAGAGCCCACCTGCAGCAGTGTTACGCCGCTCTGGCTCAGTACCAGCGGTTCCGTGACACCGACCTGGCTCTGGCAGCCGAAGGGGTCCGTCTAGCTCTCACCAGCCTGGGCCGCATCACCGGACGGGTCGGGGCGGAGGAGATCCTGGATATCATCTTCAGAGAATTCTGCATTGGGAAATAGTCGTACAATTCCAAAGAAAACAAGAATCTCCTGGTGACAACATTCCTGTTTGATCCCAGAGGATGAATAAAGAAAATGGGTCAGAAAGAGAGTCCGCC
Source organism: Scarus forsteni (assembly GCA_036419115.1). Lineage (NCBI taxonomy): Eukaryota > Metazoa > Chordata > Actinopteri > Labriformes > Labridae > Scarus > Scarus forsteni. Next base: position 34,482,703 of record JAZDUH010000136.1, read on the forward strand.
TCGGCGTGGTGCCAGACAGAATCCAGTTGATGTTCCTGGCTGCAGGTTCAGTTTGCTCCTGAGACACGGAGGGGTTTGTTTTCTGGTGATGCCGTTTAACAGAAAGAAATATTTTCAGAGTGATGACAGGGGTCCCAGAGGCCTCGTGTGCTGGACAGTCATAAAGACGATGTAAAAAATAGCTGTGAAAGCCTTTGATAGGTGAAGATTGAGCTCGTGGGAGACGTCTTAACAGCCAAGATCATTTAAAGTTATCCAGCTGGAGGCGTCTGCAAGGTCATGGATTCAGAGTTTGTTTACTTGGAAAAAAGACAATGAGGGAGAATCCTTTGTGTTCGCTGCTATACACTGTTTATGTGCTACAGAGCTGCACAATAAAATACATGCTTTTGTTACAGCAATGTAAACACTCATCATACTGTTATGCTGTTTTTTTCATTATGAATTATAAAACAAACTAAAAATACATGACCACGCCCCACATAAGGAGTGGTTGGGCTTTTCAGAACCGTGCTCTAATGTTTACAGGGGCTACACAGGTATGCTTAGACAGAGTTCTTCCACTTAGGCCATCTGAGGTCTAAACAAGCATCCAAAATGGGCAAACTTTCTGAAAGGTGGAGAAAGTAAGAAAAGAAGAAGGGATTTTTCTCTTATTGGGAGAGATATGATCAAAATAATATTAGATAGTCCATGTACTATTTTATTGTAACCATTAATAAGTGCTTTTGCATAATGAATAACCTTTAACCATTTAACTCCCAGCTTAACTGTTTGACAGAGATCAATAAATTCAGGAATAAACAATGTGTTAGATATATATAACATATCGTTGTTGTTTCTGTCAATGTTTTAGGATACAGAAAAAAAATGCAAACAATCCAAAAGAACTGATATTTCCTTTGTGTGGGATTTAAAGGTTTAAAAATCTAAAAAATATTATAATTACCATCATTTTTATTTCAAATACTTAAACATTAAGTGATGTGATGATATATATTATTTGTTATACATTAAAATATGTTTTGTGTTTGTCAAGCGCAATATCATCTAAGTAACCCAAAACCAGTGAAGTTGGCACGTTGTGTAAATTGTAAATAAATACAATACAATGATTTGCAAATCCCTTTCAACCTTTATTCAATTGAATACACAGCAAAGACAAGATACTTAACGTTCAAACTGGTAAACTTTATTTTTTGCAAATATTAGCTCATTTAGAATTTGATGCCTGCAACATGTTTCAAAAAAGCTGGCACAAGTGGCAAAAAAGACTGAGAAAGTTGAGGAATGCTCATCAAACACTTATTTGGAACATCCCACAGGTGAACAGGCTAATTGGGAATAGGTGGGTGCCATGATTGGGTATAAAAGCAGCTTCCCTTAAGTGCTCAGTCATTCACAAACATGGATGGGGCGAGGGTCACCACTTTGTGAACAAATGCGTGAGCAAATTGTCCAACAGTTTAAGAACAACATTTCTCAATGAGCTATTGCAAAGAATTTAGGGATTTCATCATCTACGGTCTGTAATATCATCAAAAGGTTCAGAGAATCTGGAGAAATTACTGTACGTAAGCGGCAAGACCCAAATCCAACATTGACTGCCCGTGACCTTCGATCCCTCAGGCGGTACTGCATCAAAAAGCGGCATCACTGTGTAAAGGATATCACCACATGGGCTCAGGAACACTTCAGAAAACCACTGTCAGTAACTACAGTTCGTCTACATCTGTAAGTGCAAGTTAAAACTCTACTATCCAAAGCCAAAGCCATTTATCAACAACACCCAGAAACACCACCGGCTTCGCTGGGCCCGAGCTCATCTAAGATGGACTGATGCAAAGTGGAAAAGTGTTCTGTGGTCAGACCAGTCCACATTTCAAATTGTTTTTGGAAACTGTGGTCGTCGTGTCCTCCGGACCAAAGAGGAAAAGCACCATCCGGACTGTTATAGGCCCAAAGTTCAAAAGCCAGCATCTGTGATGGGATGGGGGTGTATTAGTGCCCAAGGCATGGGTAACTTACACATCTAGAAGGCACCGTTAATGCTGAAAGGTACATACAGGTTTTGGAGCAACATATGTTGCCATCCAAGCAACGTCTTTTTCATGGACGCCCCTGCTTATTTCAGCAAGACAATGCCAAGCCACATTCTGCACGTGTTACAACAGCGTGGCTTCGTAGTAAAAGAGTGCGGGTACTAGACTGGTCTGCCTGTAGTCCAGACCTGTCCCCCATTGAAAATGTGTGCCGCATTATGTAGCGTAAAATACAACGGAGATCCCGGACTGTTGAACAACTTAAGCCATACATCAAGCAAGAATGGGAAACAATTCCACCTGAAAGCTTCAAAAATTGGTCTCCTCAGTTCCCAATCGTTTACTGAGTGTTGTTAAAAGGAAAGGCGATGTAACACAGTGGTAAAAATGCCCCTGTGCCAACTTTTTTGCAATGTGTTGCTGCCATTAAATTCTAAGTTGATGATTATTCGCAAAAGAAAATAAAGTTTCTCAGTTCAAACGTTAAGTACCTTGTCTTTGCTGTGTATTCAATTGAATATAAGTTAAAAAGGATTTGCAAATCATTGTATTCTACTTTTAGCTACGATTTACACAACGTGCCAACTTCACTGGTTTTTGTATTTAAGTTAGTTTGCTATATTATTCAGAAACATTTCTGCCTTTTCTAACTGATTCTGTCCCCAATGTTTGTGCATTTTTATGTCATCACGTAGTCGACTGTTAGCTTTTAAAACCGTGAAATCCCACTCCAGGAAAATCTGTGATTTTTTGGTTTGTTTGTTGACTTCTCTGTTCCCTGAAGTGTTAACAGAATCAAACAATGATGTGATTTGTTCTGTTTTTTAAATCATTAAATACTCCTAAATTTATCGACCACCTCTGCCAAACAGTTCAGTCAGTAAAGGGTTAAAGCCAAAAAATTTTTTTTCCTAAAGTCCTAAAACTTAGATAGCACATTTAAAGATGCTGTATCAAATTGATAGAGAAAATGTGGAGCAAAAATTTTCAGATTTCTTGTGTTCTGGTCTTAAAACATCTTAAATTTGATCTAGAAAGTGTACAGCAACCCTGTTATTACCTGATAAAAAAAGATTAAAATTAATTTCCTCAACTATAGTTTTTGTTAACATTATTTTAGCCGATCATTTCTCCCCTATAATTTTAACTTTTGGTTCTTGTTTCAAATATTGGGGAGCTTGAATAGTCACTTTTACAACTTGGTACAACTTTTAAGGATTATGCATTTATGGAAAGAGTGACACAGCTAAAGAGTCTAAGCAAAGGTGAGGAGCCAGTCTACTTGGAGTGCTGTCTTCCTGGTCTATCTTTGACTTCACCAGTCTCACAGAACTTGGTCCTAGGTTTGGAAATTACCTGGACTGACACCAGTTGCAGGGAAGTTTTGAACATTTTCTACCCTCATGATTAGCTGTGTTGCTCATTCAAAGAAATGCATGATCATAACTCATTGTTCCTCGTAGTAAAAGAAATTAATCAGGCCTTCCTGTAATTAAGGGGGAAAATAATTGAGAAAAACATTTCCAAACTTTTTTAAGGGGTAAACATTATTTACTGATACAGGGGTCTTCCATTGCTTTGGGACACTTCTGTTTTGTTTATGTTCTAATAAATGTAAAGTCCAAAGTGGACCATGAAACAATGATGGTACAGCAGCTATACATTACATAAAGCAGTTGAGAGTGACCCCGCTTTCCTCTCTGTGGGAAAAGGACATTTTTGGAGGAGATGCTCTCTGTGCCCTTTGTTCGCCTGTCAATCTGCCCTCCATCAAATATTTATGTTTCCTCGTTGAACTCCCCAACCTTCTCCCCTGCCCGGTTACGTCTCCGTCCGTCTCTGACGACATCCACCAGCTTAAGCCGTCTGTGTCTCTGCTGCTCGACCTTTCCTCTTTCCGCACTGCTCTGTCAGCCGTTTTGTCCTCTTTCATGTCGGTTTTGATTAATTACAACCGAGGGGGGACACCGGGCTAAAAACGGGTCCAGCTGTCACTCAGAGGCTGTAAATTTTGGAGATGTGTTTTTTCCTTTGAAGTTGCTGTGTTGGGTTGTCTGTGTTTACAACAACTGAGGAAACCAAAATTAGGCCTTGTAAACTCCTCAGCTGTCCTTTTTTTGATAATTCAGTTTTTTCTCGTGGTACAGGAATAGACTGATGCTGGAATTTTTCTAGTTTATCACTCCTGTCAGAGAATGCATCTGAAAACTTCAGTAATCTCTAAGAAACTCAATCTGCTGCATCTGGGCAGCGTTGGACAGAAATCCATCCAAGAATTTTTGACATAAGAAGTTCAAAAGCCAGCATGAGGCCAAACGACATTGGACCCTGCCCCTTATAAAATTTTAATTTCTCCTCGAGTCAAAGTGAACATTTGTGCAAAATATGGATGGAGTGGTAAAATGAAAGGTTCTTTAACTGATTTAAGACCTGCAGATGTGACACACCCATCTGCTTGTCCTTTCCTCTGTTCATTATACCCTCACTCTTGAACAAGACCCTTTGACCTCCAAAAAGTATCATGATAGATCCTTTAAGCCGAGTGTGCAGAATCTGATAAAAATCCTTTTAAAGGAGACATATCATGCTTGTTTCTCCTTTTCACTATGCCAGACTAGGATGCCTGTAAAGCATTTCTGCCCTGAGTACAAGTCATTTAGTTCCTTCATTGCCCCACAATAGCGTTCTCAAAATCCTCATTTTAGGCCTTTATGAAGCTCTCGTTGAAACACTTGGTTTCCAGGCTGACCTACAGTTACCTCGCAACGTCACAGCCCTTTGTGCTCTGATTGGTCAGTTCTATCGGGGGTAGAGCCAGCCTGTCCTTCTTCTTCTACTGTATTTTCCGGCAGGCTCAAAGCAGCGACGTGTTGAGTCCCCCTACAGGCCAGAGCTGGTAATGAGTGAATGTGAGCTAGGGAGCTATATACTGCTGCTGGTGGATGTGTTCCTCAGTGACGGTTTTGTGGCTAACGGACATCACAGAGGAGGAAGTGTTTTATCAGATTACTCCAATAAAAAGAAAGGTACCTTGTGTCGTCACGACGATTTAAATCTCGCGGACATCTCGCAATGACATATTTTCAGAGGCATCAAATCTCGTTCTAGGATATCAGAAAAAATACAATACCTAATTTTTTGAAAATTAAGGGGGTGTAAGGTCTTGTTTTCAAATTTATTATATTATATGTAAGTATTAAATCATGCATCAGCATGATATGTCTCCTTTAAGTGTTTTAATATTTTTGTTAAGGATAATCTGTTCATTCTTACGTGGAGAATTTACGCAAAACTTGGAGAAGATCTTTCAAGGCCTAGTGTCCTTGACATCCATGAGCTGTACCACTTATTCTTTGCAGGATCCTGGGGGGCTGCAGCCTATCCCAGCTGGCACTGGGCAAGAGGCGCAATCGGCTGGTGAACCTAAACTGGTCACCAGCTGATCACAGGGCCACAGAGAGACAATCATTCATGCTCACACTCGTACCTGAGGGCAGTTTGTAGTCACTAGTCATCCTAACGGGCATGATTTTGGTCTGTGGGAGGAAGCTGAAGTGCCCGGAGAGAACCCAAGCAAACACAGGAGAACATGCAAACCCTGCACAGAAAGGCCATGACCGACCTGGGGATTGAACCGGGGACCTTCTTGCTGTGAGGCACTTGCATAATCTGCTGCACCACCCTGCTGCCTGACTTTCAACAAGAATGTAATCAGTCTATTATCAAGTCAAAGTGAACTCTTAGGCATAGTCTGAGAAGAGTGTCTCAAAGTGGTCTTATGATATGAGGTCTACAAAACAAAGGGAGAACCTAACAGCAGAGGAAACCTGGACCAGACTGCCTCCAGTGCAGAGTCATTCAGAAGAAGGAATGATCAGATTGAACATTTAATGTCTACTCTAGCCAAAGTCAGAGACATCCATAGTTTGACCTGATCATCTTGTTAGTCGATCAGATGGACCAAACGTTGAAATACGACACAGAAGAGTGCTCCTCACTTGTGTCCCCTCTTTTATGACTCATTGAACCTGAGTGTCCGACATGAGTAACAGCTGACTAATCAGCGGCACTTTGAGCCTTCTGTCAGTCAGCTTCCTGAGCTTTAGATGGATGGTCGTCCTGAGATCCACAGTGACTTCAGCTCCACCCAGAGCCCATTAGGGTGTGTTTGTGAATCCATACGTGGGCTCAAAAACACTTCATGTTGGACAAAGGATTTCCTGCAGACAGGAGGTGGACCCCCTCACCTGCACACACACACACACATCTATCACGGGGACTGGGAGTTTTTAGTCTTCATGGTTTAATTATGCAACACGGAAGGAATGTCAGAAATTTGTCAGGTCTGACCGTGTGATGATTCACACTGACCAGAGCTCGTCAGAGGAAGGACACGTACACAGAAATTCTACAGTTTGGGACGTGGGAATGAAAACAAGAATGATTCCGTTTTCCATACGGAAAAGTTCCTGAATATACAGTCTATCTATCTATTTATCTATCTATCTATCTGTCTGTCTGTCTGTCTGTCTGTCTGTCTGTCTGTCTGTCTGTCTGTCTATCTATCTATCTATCTATCTATCTATCTATCTATCTATCTATCTATCTATCTATCTATCTATCTATCTATCTATCTATCTGTCTGTCTGTCTGTCTGTCTGTCTGTCCATCTGAACATTTGAGAATACAGACCCACTTTGTTGAACACGATTTTTTGAGTACTCATCTCAAGAAGCTTTAAAGTTATTCTTCTCAAACTTTGTCAGGTGTCCTCTTTGACTCATGGATATACTGATTCTGGAGGTCAAAGGTCAAGGTAAAGCAGCCTCTACATCTTTTGTTTATGAGCCCAAGAAGACCCTCAGTGATCTTCTCATTGCACATATAAATCTCTTTTTTTTTTTTAAGACTGTAGCTCCATCTCATGTTTTGTTCTTTCTTTCTTCAGGATGAGCTGATGAGGCTTTCAGGACCATTGGTCAAAGGTCAAGGTCATTTTACGTAAATGCACTTGAAGTGGTTTAATCCTAATTTTTCACCTCCACTTTGACTCAAGGGGAACCGGGAAGAGTCCTGAGGGTCGAGCTCAGGTGTGTTTTGGCCCTGTGATCATATTTGACTCGTGAACTTGTAACCTTTAGAATTCTTTGAGGGTTTCTGTCAAACTTTGCACCAGCTTCTTCTGTTTTGTTATGAGGATCGATTGTTCTCATGTTCCTCCGTAACTTTTAAGAGCTCAGTAAATGACTTTAGAACAAAAAACACCTCTTCACTGTTTTACCCTGCTGCTCTTCAGCGCCTGGTGAGGAGTCAAACTGACAGGATTTAAAGACCTTATTCTTGTTACCTCCGCCAAGGAGGTTATGTTTTTGGGAGAGTTTGTCTGTCTGTCTGTCCGTCCGTCCGCCCGTCTGTGAACAAAATAACTCAAAAAGTGATGGATGGATTTTGATACAATTTTCAGGAAATCTTCAGCATGGGAAAAGGAAGAACTGATTCGATTTTGGAATTGATCCGAATCAGCGTCCGGCCGCCATGACAAAAAATGTGATTTCTGTGAATAACTACTGAACTAAAATAGATATCATTGTGAATCCAGTTGCTAATGGTATGTTTTCATGGTCGAGGAATCTAAATATTTCAATGAAATAAAGGTAGGACTAATATTTATGGTGAAAATCACAATTTGGGTGAGGACTGTGGTGCTGGCGGAGGTCTGCGCTCTCCGAGTGCTTTTCTAGTCTCTTACTGTTCCTCTAAAACACACATCTTACTGAACCAAGTCACTGGACAGCACTTTTGACCTGAACTAAAGTAAAAAGTGTTTTAATTGTCTTAAAGATGACAGGGTCTGAATAAAGATTGTATTGTCATGGTAAGAAATTCTTTTTATGTACTTTAATTTGTTTCAAAGTTTTTAAAAATCCAATCACTTATTTAGAGGGTGACCAGAAACACTGTTTGATGAAAAAGGAAAATCATTAAACATAGAGATAGGAGGTTTGTGCTGACAGCAAAGATATATAGAAACATCCATAACAGCTCAGATTTTTGGATCCAAGATATTTTCAGTATGAATAAAAATAGGCCTTGACTAAGATGCATCATGCAATGTTTTTATATAATGATGTAATATATTTAACAAATTTGCTTTTGTCTCATTGTTCAAAGATAACGAGACAATTTTAGGAGAAAAACAGAAATCTTATGATTCATGACGATGCCTTACAGCGCTGTAATTTTAGGCTGACAATGGATAAAAAAGTCAGTTTTTAATATTTGGCCTTGGAAAATTTTGATGGATAATTTTTTCATTTTATAAATAGTTACATCATTTAATAATGAAAAACTTGATACGTATTAATAAACATTACAAAGTACCTTGAGAATTCTTCAGACCATTATTATGTGACCCAGAGGATGACGTTATAATAGCTTTCTTAAATGAAAACTTTAATGTCTCTGAACCAACACGTTCACAGTGAAAGAGAACGGTCTCTGTTTACAGACACAGAACTCATTGTGCTCATGAAGGGAAGAGGAAGCCGTAAAACTTCTATAGTTCATTTAGCAGCTACTGCATAGAACTTATAAATGGACCATAAAAATGCTATTTCAGATTTACAGTCTCAGCTTAAAGCCATCGGAAGAACAGATTCAGTCAAACTGGAGACACGTCACTTTGTTCTCAGTTGTCAGAAGAGTTGTCCACAGGGACGGCGAATGACTGCACATGTGATGATGTGTTTATGTCCCGGTCGGTGTGTGCATTGACATCCTGCAGACATTCAAAGGTGTGAATCAAGAGGAAACATAAAGAGAGCTATTTTAGGATGGATCTGTTTATAGCTGCAGAGAGGGCAGCTGCTGTACAAAGTCTGTTCTGACTTTATTTATAACACTAGAGAGACAAAACAGACGAGGACAAACACTTCAGACGCTGGCTTTGCTTTTCTCTCCTTTATTTCCATGAATAGAGACACACAATAGAAAATATTTACACCAGTGTCGTGGATTTTTTACATTGACCTTGGCAGATACCAGGCTTTTCACAGCAAATGTTTAAACTCAAAAACAAGTAAAAGACAAATCTAAAGAAGCATGCACAGAGCAAATGTGTCAGTAATACGGGCTCAGAGTATTTACAGGTGGTGCTGCAGCTCTATGTGCAGCTCTATGTACACTTTTGAAGTTCACTCAAACGTTTTGATGGCTGAAGCCTCCAGTCGTCAGTCCTGTGATTTCATCTCACCTGAAAAGGAGAACAATGATTAGTTAAATGATGACGATGATAAAGTGTTCGTGCTTCTACAGAGTTTGTGTTGATATGATTTCAAAGATTCACGTTTCTGATGAAGGAGCAAAGTGAAATAAACATTTGTCCAACACTGTGGTCATTTCTTAACATTCAACAAAGAGGAAGTTGCTTAAAAATAAATGGACCTTAAAGCAGGGAGGGACAACTTTGATAATCCAGAGGGCCACAGAAAGCCTCGCTAGTTTTTCCAAAAACTTTTACAAACTGCTGAATTTCCTCCGTGGGAAAAACAAATAAATAAACAACAACAAAAAGGAAATATAAAACTTTCAAAAAAGTGTTTTTTTGCAGTTACAAATTTCAGCTCAATCACAAATAGTAAACATAATTTAATTACCTTGATACGGAATTAAAGATAATTTAAGATTCTTTTTCCTCAAACGTGTTTTACTGACATTATTCTATGTTCTGATGCCACATTAATCCAGATTTAGAGAAACAATGACAGAAAAGTATCATCCTACTTTGTGCATGGCTGTATATTTATTTATCAGCTTAACGCTCATTGGGCAGATGGTTTCATATTGTCTTCATGTTTATAATTTGTTAAGTTTTGGAAAGGAGACCGGAGGTCATACGTCGCCGTCAGGCAGCAAGTTGCCCACCTCTCCCTTAAAGGATGAAAAGCCTGAGTGGCATCAGATGTTTGGTCACCATTGCGGCCTCCATTTTGAAAAATTTGGTCTCAGACTAACACCATTTCCCAGCTGAACGCGTCATGTGTGAGTGTCAGCCGCATAATTGGGCTAGTTCCGTGGAATCATATGTAGGGCACAACGCTTCTGCCACATTTTCCTTTAAATGTATTTTTTGGGCATTTTGTGCCTTTATTGATAGGAGAGAGACAGTGGATAGGATTGTGAAAGTGGGAGAGAGAGCAGGGAAGACACTCTGCAAACTGGTCACAGGTGGGATTCGAACCTGGACCGGCAGAAGCAAGTACATGGGGTTGCCTGGTTGCTAACCACTCCGCCAAACCAGCACCCCATCCCTAATTTCCTTTTGATGCTCATGTGTACTTTATGAGGATGAAGGAGAAAGGGGCATTGAGAAGGTGCTGGAGGGGTTTTCTTGATTCTCTTTGCCCCCTGTCGCTCAGCAGAGTTTGGGAGCCCTCTAGCAGAGCAGAGAGGGTTCTCCTGCTCCTTCTGTGAGTGAAACGCTTTACGTCACTCTCAGCACAGAGGGCAACAATTTAATTAGCTTACACAACGCTGTGTATTGACGAGCTTATAAGCCCATTGTTTGTCAAAACAAAGCATTCATGTCCAAGTTCCTGGACCCGAACAATCAAAGCAGTTGATGTGCAGCCTTCATGTGGAAATAAAGTACAGAATAACACTTTGATGGATGCAGTGTGGACGTGGTGTAACCCTCCAATCAACCAAGACAATCACAAAGGAAAAACAGCCAAGGCCCGTCATTATTTTCTTCTTACTGAAACCAAACTGAAAGGTAAAAGAGAAAGCCCCCTCCCTTTCCTCAGAGAGCCTGTGAACACGTCCGCTGTGGACGCTGATGGTTCTACTGCAAACTGAGTGAGTTTGGGACTCCTAAAGCAAGTTAGTCACCCTGAACAGCTGCTTTAGCATTAGCTTATCTTCAGTCATGGTTCAGGGTTTGACCGAATTACTTCTGCAACTTCTCAATCAGTTGCCAAGAACATGAGCCTAAAAAAACTCTTTCCTTTCTTTTAATACATCCTCGTAGCTCAGACGTTGATCCAGCACAAATACATTACAAAATTCAATTTGAACTTTTGTTACTTATAATTGTAGAGACAAATATCACATTTTACTTCATCATATGAATCTTACGTGAGAAAGAAGCTGTGGTGATGTTTAAAATCTGCTGAACACTTTACTTAGACTTACTGTTGGGGGTCTGTTGATACCCGGTGCTCCAACAACGGGCCACTTCTGTCCGCCCAGCTGTGGGGCCGCCTGAAGCCCGGCAGGTTTTGGAATGGGGGGCTGGAAAGCAAATCAGATCATCAAATATTAAATATTATCAAAAAGACACAATTTACAAAAAGGACATTTGAATGATTTTTATTCAAAACATGCGTCAATGACTAATTTACAGCTTTCAGTCAAACATAAGAAAAGTCCCCATCTCCCCTCAGTTGCTTCATCTTTTAAACATGTGCTCTAACAGTCTGTTTTAAAGCCCCTGAATGATGTCATCAGGGGATATGCCACCATGTAGCAGAGCAGAACAGAGACAAGAAACTCAAAAGATGTCCTGGGGCATGTATGACCCGGGTGAGCATGCCGAGAGGGAGTAAAATAAAAGCCTTCAACATGACACATGATTATGACATGCAGTGCCCCTTCCCCTGAGTGTCTCTCTTCCTGACAGCTTGCACTAATAGCCGTGAGGTTATCTGTGTACTTTAAGTGAACTTCTGACCCTCGAAAAAGGGTCTTCCTTTGTTATCTCTCCTGTCCATCCTTCCTGCCACTGCTGCCTACAGATTCCTCTTTTGAGACCAAACGCACCACCTTGTCTTCTCATGGTGGTCAATACGCTGAGTCTTATGTAACAGTGCCGGGAGGATGGGACTCGATGAGGGACAAAAACAAGACATTAGCCTGATGGTCTGTGGAGATCAGTCCTGAAGGTCAAACCAAGAATTTCTACCATTTCAAATCCCCCGTCTCTCTGCTCAGCCTTCTATTATTTCCTTTCCCATATCTGTGCAGTGCCAAAGGTTACACTTGTGTTTTTTTTTACCTTAAAGTTGGACTGAGGGTTCGGGAGCATTCGCTGGAGGGTCTGCAGCTCTTTCTCTCTCAGGGCTAAAGTGTCTTCCTGCTGCTTCTTCTGCTCTCTCAGACGATTCTGCTCCAACAGTAACTTCTCCACCTGAGAGAGAGAGACATTTTGTCATGAAAAACACAGTGCAAACTTCTGTGGCCCAGGATCTCATCAAAACAGACACAGTTAAAATGATTTCAGAATTACATTTTTATACATAATGTTTCAGTATCAGCTTTGTGAGCAGGGCTGACTTTCTCCAGTCTGCTGGTCAATTAGTTGGTTGTGAGCTCTAATATAAGACCAAAAACCCCACTGGATGAAAAATAACCTCCATTCATAATTAGCTGCACTTAGGCTACTTTAATTTTCAGGGACATCACACAAAGGAAAGGAGTCAACCAAAATAATAACCATGAAAACTTCTAAAAAACAGAAATGCACCCATGGCATAAACTCCAAAGCATTTCCAAGAATGTCGAGTTGTCAAAAATGTGAAAAATTGCCCCATTATGAACAAATCCTGAAAGAAACTCACGGATAGACATCTGGATTCTGATTACCTTCAAAATCTAATCACTTCCTTCTTGTGCCAAGACCAACATTCCCTGAAAGTCTAATTGACACCCCTTCATAACTTTTTGAGTTGTCTTGCCAACAAACAAACAAACAAACAAACATATGCAGGAACACAACGTCCTTGGTGGAAGTAAGTAAACTTATCAAACACAGTTTTGTCATGTCTCTGTTTTATTAACCTTAAGCTGGAGGCTGGCACGCTTGACAATTATAAACCCAATTTGCCCTTTTTAAAGACTTAAGATTTGACCCAATTTAAAAGCTGTCACACTCAATTATGGCTCCAAATGACTGTTTTAAAACAGATATGCTCTCAAACTCAGGTGTGTCCACAACGAAATGCCAGCTACAGCACACAGGAGTGAGCTCATGTGCACATGTCTGCAAGTGGATGACCTTTTTTTTTACAGCTCATAGACACAAACAAAACATGATCCTCTCAGAAATTCAACCACATTTTTATTAACTAGTTTTCATTAATAGTATTATTTTATAAAAGGGTATTGCATCCTCGTGAGAAAATAAAAAACAGGTGTTTTTATGATTTATCAACACCTCCTGATTAAAAGTTACATTCTCAGACAAATATTTGTTTTATTTTTAAACTAACAAGATAATTGTGGAGGAATTATGAGCTACATTCTAGGACCAGTTAAAGATTCATTATCATCTGGTCCTGGAGGAACATAACCTGACACCCCTGATGGACCATTCAATAGATTTTAAGGGTCCATCTGAGAAAGAGCCCATAGAAAGCGTGCTGAGTGTTTCTGAAGCATATCCGGCAGGTGATTGGACGACTGTTCCATCAATCACATTCACCATCAGATCACCGTCACACATGCACACACCGCTGATTGTCTCTTTCCGCACAGCCACACAAAACATCGCCTGAAAAGATCAACTTTTTTCAACTTTGACATCGCAGGACGAGTGAAGTGATCACCTTTATGCAGCAGTCGCATTTCGGGAGGGTTAGCTCCGCCCCATCGCGGCTGTACATTGACTTTGCATGGAGAGTGATGTTGTGTAGGCACCTAGGGTGTCGTGTTGCTGCTGTCACTGAAACATTTCTGCACACTTTACCTGATCATCGTGAGTCTGTTGCTTGAGCTGAAGCTGTCTGCTGTTCTCTGCCTCCATGTCCTTGCGATTCTGTTCACACTTCTTCAGGTCGGAGCTTAGATGTGAGCTCTGTACCTCCAGACGACTGGAGAGGGCCTGGATCTCTGCCACCTGTAGGAGGAAACATGATCATTTTAATGCTCCGCACTAGGGGTGTCCCGATACAACTTTTTCACCTCTGTTATGACACCTATCAATCTGGTATCATACCAGCAGGAATCATACAGACTTTTATTCTTTTAGAAAAGGCTTGATCAATTGAGATTACTCAAACAGAGAAGAGCAGTCAGCATCAGTAGGTATGAGGAAAAACTGACCAATTTGTTATTAACCAATGGGCTCAATAAATTTTAACCTTAAACACAAGAATAGAGTACAATTAAATTAAATTAATGAAAAATGAATTACTAGACCCTAAAAAGTAACCTCTAGAAGTCCAGTAAAAACAAAAACATATATTTTTCAACGGCAAAATCAGCACAGTGTTTAACTTTAACATAAGCATAATCTACAACTAAATTAAATAAATAAACACATAATTTAGACTGGACTGTTTCTATTGGAGTGCTTATATCGGAGATTTTAGATGCAGGACGGTATAATCCAATATTTGTTTTTGCTGATATCTATTATCAATATCGGATCAGGACACCCCTACACCATGTCGTCATCTTTTATTATATTTTTGAATTGTAGCATATTTATGTATAGACCCGGGACTCACAGTCTCACTTTAGCCCCTTAAATGTTCTCAGACGGTCCCTTTTACATAATCCTCCTGGTTTTTGTTTACCTCGTGTCTATTTCTATCCATCAGTGTGAGTGTTTGTTAAAGTACATGTTCCTCAGCGTCACAATGGAGTACCTGCTGTACAGCCGTCCTGGGAATTAAATCTGTTCTGTTCCTGAAGGAAATGACTTCAGAGCTTATTGTTGATCTAAATGGACCATTAAGGCCTGTGACAGTGTTACTTAATTATGTTTTAGATATGAAGCACATCACCAGCACTAGTGTATTACAGCTCATGAAGGAAACAGCCTGGCACATTTCTCCAGGGTAAAAACTCTGATGGAGGTGAAAAACATTGAATTAATATGAAAATGTTGGATATGCTTATGAAGCCTTTTGTCCTTTATAAATGCAATTGTGAGTATAAAAGCAAATCCAGTGTCTCTATTCAGAATATGAACTAACACCAAGCACCTTCTGCTACATGAGCTATGACATTGATTTATTTATTTAATTTACTCTTTATTGTTATTTTTGTGAAAACATAACATAGTTACAAACAATAGAGGAACAAACGGCAGGGGGAGGATCCATCACACAAGCAACTTTTAAGCCACTCATATGACATCATGGTCATATAATCATATTAGTTTCTTTCTTTGCGATTAAGCTTAAAGGTATGCCTCCCATATGGTATGACATTGATTTAAATGGCACACTGGCTTAATGAATGTTTTTGTTTTATTTCTAAGTTTTTTGTATTTAAATCAAATTCCCCCTTTAGGATGGGGACAGTCGTTTGTAACAATGGTTCATGTTGAATTCTGAGCATGAAGGAAGGAGAGCCAGACGATAACAAAACAGTGATATGCTGCCTTTGTTTGGCCCGAGCAGCTGATAAGAGTTCAGCTACTTTTGGAGAAGTTTTGCTTGGAAACCCTCCTGCATTCACAACCGATAAAGATTACGACAAATGATGGGAAATGATGTAACCTCAGTAATGCTTACTGACCCTCAGTGGGTGTTGTATCCTGATGGAAAAAATATCATAAACCTGGTGAGGATGGGGTTTTGTTGTTTGCATGGCACTGCTGTGTCAGCAGAGCGGCCTGCCTCACCGTGCTTTCACCTCGAGTTCATAAAAGGTCGCCTGTCTCTAGATCCATTAATCATGAATGACGCAGCAGTTAGACATCCTCCCCTGAGAACAGAGCTTCCCATTCAATTTGTTTTTTGGAATATTTCATCAGTACAGAGGAAAATTTTTTAAAATGTTTTTCCAAGAAAGGAGCGCAACCCCAAGAACTAAAATCCATTTAATGCTGGGGAAGGAACACAGTACTTTACTAGAGAGCGGTGCTGGAGAACAATCTGAGGTTATCCTGTCGAAGAAATCAAATCCATGCACTTGTAAGAGTTTTTTAAATTTTTTAACACCACTATTTTAAAAGCTTGAGGTTCCCAGATAACTTAAAAGCAGGGATTCTGATGGAAACTGTAATGTTCAAGAGCAACATGAGGTGTTTCCAAACCTTTGACATGAATGCTCTCAAAAATCTGCCTGTCTTGGTTTTACTATCATGTTTTAAGTATTCTGTGAGCCTCTAGAAGAGATGCTCCCTCTACACTGCCACAGTTTCACTTAAAGAACTGTTTTAAATCCAAAAGAGGCACAATTTCACCTCTTTAACAAGTAAATACAAAACATATATTAGAAAATACTCTGAAACAAAATATACCTTATGCCTCTTGAAAGCAAGATAGGGCTAATTAATGGGCTATCCTCAAATAAATATTAAATTTCAGTGTTTTTGAAAGGCTTGGACTTTCATAATTAGATATGTTTTCTGTCTGGTTCCATTAAAGACCATGAAAAAAAGACAGCATTGTTGCCAGGAACAAAAAAAATGTAACTATCTGTTGTTCACATCTCACACTTTAGTCTTTGGCAATGACTTTAAATTTCAGGCATGAGGGTGAAAAAACAGAAAACAACCTTGATCTGAACCACATCGGCTGGTTTTGCCTGAAACTCTACAAACATACTGCCCCACCTCATAATACGATAGTAATATGACAATACAAAGTATGAAGAGATTTGTCAATGAAGAGAAAATAAATCAGCTGTGTACAAGTGATCTTTCTACAGCCACTAGGATCGACAATAATATCAGTATGTTATTGTTGTTACTGCCTCCAATACCAACTACTGGTACCAGAAGATATATAAAGTTCTGTCGATATTTACTGAAGATGTTTTAATCATATATAAATTTATTACCAATGAGTTTTTATATTTTTTATCATCAATTTTGATTTGGAAGTCTAAGTTACAAGAAGGCAAGATTTTATAGATTTTTTTAAATTTTACATTCACTGTTAAATATATCATACATACAATGCAGGTGCCATCCAAAACAGCTACCTCCAGTTATGCCCGTACATTGGTATCAGTGTCAGCTAAAGAAAGTTATGAAATATCCATATATCAGGTATCCAGAAAAATCCAAAATTGTGCACCTGTAGTAGATACTGATATTAAATTATTAACACGGTGCATCCCTTGTAATCTGACTAATCACGTGTATTTAATGGGTTAAGTAATCTTCTGCACAAACCTTGTCTCCCACTTTGTCTAAATAGAGCTGGAACTTGTTCTCCACGTCTCTGGACAGGTTGGTGCAGCTGTTTTTGATCTTCTCCATCTGCTCCCGCTGGCTGTCGCAGGTGAGGTGAAAGGTGAGCTGGTGAGGAAACAGGTTTGTGATCCTGTCCAGGAAACCCCGGGTCACCGACTGGATACCGTCCAGAGAGTGAGCAAAATCCTCTTTGCACTTTCTGGTGAAAGAAAACACATAAAAAAGACCTTGAACTACTTTAATCCTGCAAAATTAGAATTAGAACTATTTGATCAGTCCTATGGCAGAAACTGACATGAAATAATTTTTCAAAACCTTCAAATAATAATAAACAATAAACAAAGTTCTAAGAGTTAAAAAGTAAAACTAATACATCAAATCAATGCGAAGGTATTGATCAGATTAACAAGGAATACAACTTTAAAATCATATATAAACATTTCACATGAAGAAATTAGGAGGAGAAAGTGAGCAGAAGAAAAATAAAGGGAGAAACAGAAAGATAGAATGAGAAATATACATCAGTAGAAGCTATGAGTCTAACAGCATGCAGTGTTGGAAACATAGCGCCAAGTTCAAACTGTGCAGAGTGTTGAAGAAAACATGTTCAGAGTGTCAGCTGGGTACCTGGTGTAGGTGGTAAGCTGCTCCTTCAGCATGATATTTTCTCTACGCAGCACAATAACGTCTTGGTGATGTGTGTCTCGCTCTCTCAGGGCATTGTCTCTCTCCATGTTCAGGTACTGAACCGTCTGAGTGAAGTTTGCCTCGATCAGACTGATCATGGCTTTCTGCTGCGCGTTGAGGCTCTGCAGAGTCTTCATTTCACCTGCAGAGTTCAGGAGAAAAAAACAATAAATTGTACATTTTTACTGTTCATGTATTTGTGAAACCACTTTTCTGTTGTTTGCACAAACAAAGTAAAACTTGTACATGGTGAAAATATTTCAGGGATGTTTACAGGCTGGTTATTTGGCAACAGGAGGAAGAATATGTGGTTGCCAGGTTGTGAAATTGTGTGCAGTATGTGAAGGGAAAAAAGTTAATCTTTTTTAATTATTTCTACAAACCAAGCAAAGTCCTTATTTTTCTAATTACTACAGACATAAACCTAAGAATATTCGATTTATTAATCACCAGTGTCACATTTTCATAACATGACAATTTAAAACTTGATTGTTTTTTTCAACATGCTTACAGTCATAAATCCTAGAGACAATATCAGGATGTGGTTCAGTCTCATGAAGGCGACTGTTTCGCCCTCTTTTATTAATCGTTTTGCTTAGATTGACTCTCACACTGATACACATGTAACACTCACTACCATGATTAGATTTCACCCATAAATGATTTATTTGTTATGACATTTATTATTTTACTAACAACTGAAGGACATACCGCTGGTGGTGACCACCACAGGTGGCTGGACGTGAGTGGTGGGACGCTGCTGTGTCATCATTCTGAGCGTCGTTGCACTCATCCTCTCACAGGTTAGCTAAAAATGACAGTTAAAAAAGCATTGTTATGTCACAGAAGAATTTTTAAGGTTCAGTTTGATCTTTCTGATTTGCTTAATAACCAAATCACACCACAGCACAAACATGAGATGAACTGGTCACTCGAGTGTTTGATGCTTTGGTACAGAGGAACAACTTCTACTCTGCTTCATTATTTGACTAAATTAACATCAGAAAGCTTCCAGTTGGAGGTACAATATCTGAATATAGCTAATAAAGATTACAAACAAAGAAGATGGACTCCTGATCAGTAAAAGTTTGTTTTTGTCTCAGCCTCGAGCTACTCAGCAGTATGCACACAGTTTAAGAGAAGTGATGATTTTTTTTTCCTGTTTATTCATGAGCCAGTTGTATTAACCCTTTCATGCATGAATTATTAAATCTAAAAGATATTTAGGTTTTTATAAATGATTGTTTTAACTTTCAACAAGTTCAAACTCATGGTAATTTTTATGTTATTTTTGTGTGAGTTATACATCTGTTCACTACAGTAGTAATGTAGTGGAACTTGATAAGGATCCAAAAACATGACAAACATTTATTAAGAGTAAATAAAAGAAATAAACAAACTTGGTATACATTTTTGCTGTAATCAAACTATTCATGTATGAATCACACAAAAATCTGAAATAAAAATACAAATTAATATCAAATCTGAATACAGGCATGATACCCAATTTGCCCTTTGATGGCTGTTATGGATCAATGATGCAAAATATTGAAAAGGTAAAAAATATGCAAAGATTAAATAAAAAGATAAATGTTTCTATGAAACTTAAACACAGTTTGTTGAATTTACTACCTGGTAGTTTGACATGAAACTGCAACCTAATGGGTATACAGCTTAGATCATGCATGTAAGGGTTAATGATATGATGAAAAAGTTAGCCTCACTCACCCACTGTCCCAAATACTGCAAACAAAATAAAACATTTCTTTATTTCTTTTGGTAACAAAATATTATTAAAGAGAATCAAGTTATTTTAATTGTTTGATAGAGTCAGTCATTAAAAGTTTATCATTATTTCATCATTTTAAAACATGTTGTATTTAAATGCTTATTGAAAAATTTAACAACTTCTATATCACAAATGTGGCAGTGTTTACGATTGTCATATTTAAATGGCTGTGTGGTATCATGTGGTATCAAACTGGTGTCAATAAATTTTTGATGTTACATGAATCAGATGTCAAACAAAAAAATCCATTGACCACTAAAGTATGTATGACCTTCCTGCTGAAAGAACTTTCGGAATATGATACATAGTCCGTATTGTCCAGCCTGACTTCAAGTACAATGCTGTTTTAATTATTTTTTGAAAGTTTTGCAAAACAAAAAACCGTCCATCAATCAAACTATGAACACATGGTGTGATATAAAACAATTCTAACATTGACACATTCATTAGTGTTTGGCTTACTTTAATCTTTAAACTCTGTTTTTTTAAAATTTACGTTCACACAGTTACTTTAACTATATCCTCTTTAAATCCTTAGTTTACATTTTTCAATGAGGTAATCGTGCTCTGACTCCAGTACATGACCTAAATATTTTCTCCAGCACTGATGACCAATAGGAAAACCAGAACAATGTCAAAGGAAATAATCATCATAAAATAATCATGCTCATTGTAAAAAATCCTTCTTGTCGTTAAAAGGACAGATCAGACCCATTCAACGCTCTCTGCTGCTGCCTTATCAAAACATCCACGGGGTCATGTTTATGTACTCACGAGCTTCTGTCTCAGCGTGATCTCTGTGGTGTTGGAGTCGGTCTTCAGCTTGGCCAGCTCTGCCTCCACGGCGCCTTTTTCTGTAGTGCGAGCTCCCAGCTGAGCCTCCAGCTCGCCTTTCTCCTTCCTCAGCTGGATGTTGTTTTCACTCAGTTTGTTGAAGTTCAGCTCCAGGTCCTTTAAAATAAGACACAAACCAGACTCTGTATTACTGTTATTTACAAGGCTGACATGATGACTTAATGCTCACACCTAAATAATAATAATATCTACATTAAAATAAAATATTAAGCATATCTAACAGATCAAAATCTATTTAGTATTTTGGGTTTATTTTCAGGTAACTCCTGCTCACAGTCCAGTTTTTATGAAGAACACTGATTTGCGTTATCTGTGTACCAGACACTATGGATCTGATAAAAGTCAAGTCAAGTGCTGTACATAAAGCTTCTTTATGCAAATTAAATGGTGTGTAGGATTATTTTAGTGTAATATTTGAGATGGACACGCTGCCTTTTGGTGAAACTGGCAGTGCTTTTGTCTCAAGGCTGGTTCAACTGGAGATGGTGAGGGACAGGGCTTCTCTGTGTGGAGTTAATAAGTTCACATTTTTTCTTTACTATCTTTAAGTAAACATCAGTTTTCATTTTTGTGTTTTTTTAACCTTTTTTATTGAAACGTGCCAAAAATAACACACATGATGACGGGAACTTTGGTTCGAAGTAAATTAAATTCACAGCTTTTCATTCTTAAGAATTTAATAAAGGCCAATTTTGAATTGATTTTCAGTATCTTTGTTATCAATACCAGTGTTAAGCATTAATGTTAAGGACTGTTCCAAACTTCATCAATATACTTATGGAAATTTCCTGGTCATTTATACATGTTTTATTATATCATAGCACTATCAACAGTCTCCAGAGCAGATTAATAAGTGACTCAAACAAAGTTCCTAATCATACTTGAGTATAATTAAAGTCATTTTAGAAAAAAACATGAAAACAGAGTTCTACCTGAAAGTAAAAAAAATATTTATCAAGACTTATCAACCACAAAGCCTGTTTTTGAACACAAAACTAGTAATGCTGTTTTAACCTTCTTTGAAGCATGTAAGGATTTTTCTTCTATATATCAGACTCAACAACCTGCAGTAAAACTGACTCACCTTGACCCTCATCTCCTCTGCAGTCTTCTCCGGCTGTCCGTAGACGAGGAAGAGCACCAGGCTGACGATGATGAGGGACTGGATGAGGGATGAGAAGAAGAAGACAATCCTCATGTAGTAGCCGCAGCTCTTCCCTCTGGATCGGTGCAGGGGCTCCCTCGCCTCCAGGCCAAACTTGGCCCGGGAGTAGCTGGAGCTGTACATGGCTGTTGGGGGTGAAATGGTGGCGGCTGGTTGTTCAAAGATCTAACAAAGAATTATTTTTGGATTAAATCCACAAAGGTTCCCCTCCTCCTGGTCTGACTTCTTCTTTCTGTCTCTCTCTGCGGATCAGGTGCTGAGGCTTCAGGGTGGATGCTGTCAGTCAGAGATGGAGGACAAAAGCAGCAGAGATGTTTATTTCACACACTGACAGGCAGAAATGGCATGTATAGATGGATGTAAACAATGACCCCTAGGTGTGTGGAGGGGGAATGTTTATAAATGCTGCTGGAGGCACACTTCCACTCCATCCTGGCCCTGCCCTCGCCTCCCCCTCCGCCCCCATCCTCCCTCACCGACCTCTGTCACAGTTTGAGCCTCCGGCAGCACCAGAAACATCAGTAACTTTCCTAATGTCTGGAACAAAGATAAGGACGATTGAATAAAGTCGAGATCACCTGCGGGTCTGTTCTAAGATAGAAAACACTGCTTAAGCAAAAATTCAAGTTGATATGCTTCACCTCAGTTAGAGCTTACAGATTTCCCAGAGCTATGTCTGTTCCTTTTCTCTTTCAATAATGAATCAGTCTGATTAAGCCAATCTGGTCTATTTCAAACATTTAATTGAAAAATGAATAATGTCTCCCACTTCACAGATCAGTATTCCAGTTTAAAGCAACAATATGTAACTTTATCTACTTAAAAATAGCAGTTTTATTCTAAGATTCTCTTTAATTTACTATATGGAATGTCTCTCACTTTACAGAGAAAAACATCTTCAGATCAATAAATCAGTGCAGTGTTACTACTGAGAAGACAATCCAGAGTTCTGCCAAAATCTATCATAGTTTACTTTTGTGTCATTTTCGTCAGCATGTTGATATCAAGCAGGCAGTGGCTGAAAAAAAAACACTTTGGTTTTCATTTAAATTACCAGAAAAAAATTCAAGATAAATGATGCTTAAGAATATCAGCTAAAATACATTAACACAATGTTTTGTCCATATTTCACAACCTTAATTATGAGCACATCATGAGCTGAATGTTGTCACAGCTTTTCTATGAAATTAAATGTTTTGTTCTTTGTTTATCATCTGGCTGTGATACATGATTTGATTTAATGCTATCTTTACACTTTTAATGCTCTTTGTCAAGCTCTGTCTCTGTCATCCTTATAGCCGGATTAACAATAAGCTTTAGATACATCTTTTACGTTACCTCCTTACCTTGGGATGGGAATGCTCCAGCACAGGAGAACATGTAAGTCTTGACATTTTCATGAAACAGTTGGCTGAAAGGGTCAAAAACAAAACGTTACCCCGACCTCCAGCACTGTTTGACTGAGGCAGGCTGTGTGGGAAAAAAAATAACATCAGTTCTGTGTACTGTTTATAAGTAAACTTAATATAAACAAATTTAGAGTTTAAAAATAGACATAAGATGAAAAGAAAGAAGGAACAAGAGGCTATACATTATGATATAAAGGCAAAAGAAGCTCCGCCTAAAAATCAAGCCCATAAGCGATCATCAAGCACAGCCCCTCATACTTCTGCTGTACATACCCGTGATTCTCAAATGATGTGGTAGGACGCAATAGTGTGCTCTGAGGCAAGTCTAAGTCTGCATTAGGACTTTATACAACAAAAAGTTATGAATGGAAAAATAATGACAAACATATATAATAACAAAACATGTTTTCAATTAACTCTAATAAATGTTCAATCATGTTTATTAATGTCTCATTAGTGATACAGCTGCCATATTTTATTCTCTATGGATTGGATTGGACAGAACAAGGAAGTGATTTAAGTGATTTTGATTGAAGCTTGACACAAATCATTTATGTCATCATTTATAGAACTAGAGCAGTTTTCCAGATTTTTGACAACTTGTCCGACAATGTTGGAAATGCTTTGACAGAAGTTTATGCTCTTGTAGCACTTCTAGTTTGTTAGTTTTTTTATCCATCAGTCCACCTGTGAGCAAGATATCTCAGAAAGTTCCTCAAAGATTTTGATGAGACTTTCAGGAAATGTTTGTCAATGCACAAGAAAGAAGTGATTAGACTTTGGTGGTGATTCAAGTACAGATGTTGATCCATGATTTTTTTTTTAAAAGGACTTGTTAGCATTGCAAGTTTTTCTCATTCTCAATAATAACGCCTCTAACAGTGTCAGGGGAGAGTTGAGTGCTCTCTCAGCACTTCTAGTTACTGATGCAGTTTATTAATCAAACTAAAATGAATGATCTTGTAGTCCAGAGATTACTGAAGAAGAGGTTTTAAAGATTGTTGTGGAAAACTACTCAAACTTGCTCTCAGTTTTTTCCACCCATGTCTGCACGTGATGGAGGACACATCACCCATCAGTTACTCATTTAGCTGATTCTGATCGTCACAGAGTCGTATTCCCCTGGTGTTGGCTGAACAATGTGGACCATGTGAGGACTGAGCACAGAAACAACCACACAAAACCAAAAAAAAGAATTCCAGCATATCCTGTCCCGAGCATGCACGGAAAGGAGTCATGGCAGTGGAGGAGTGAAAGAATGAAAACAATAGGGAGCTGTCATTCTTCAGGGATGAGGGAACAACAAGCCCTCCCTCTCAGTACAGGCACACTGGACCCCCCCTAAACCCCTCCTGCTGTTATCTGCGGTGATGACGTGAGGAACAGTCGGCTCTTCAGGGGAAGTGTGCGAAAGGGGAAAGGTCCTCTGAGCCCGGGGTTTTCCTGCTCCTGCTCCCCCATTGTCTCCCTGACAACCTGTCTTCGCAGGAAAAAAAACTAATTTATGAAGGTATGTTGGAGTGACAGAAAGTGAGGGACTATCAGGAGTCAGGACAGACATCTGATCAACCTCAGAGCGAAAAACAGGAAGCCAAACGCTGGAAGATGTAGATAAAAACACCCTTTAAGATAACTGAGCAGACTATTTAGTGAAATGGAAATTTATGTTTAGGCAGAAGTAATACAGGAGGACAGCAGATAAGATTATCAACTGTAGCTGTGATCAAGGCAGACAATATAAACGGAGAGCTGTCTGAGTAATGTAGAGGCTGATGAAGGCAGAGACATGCCCCATACTACCTGGAGATCATTTCCTCATAAAATATTTAAACCTAAATACTCAGCACTTTTAGTTAAAGCAAATAAAAGGTGTTAAAGTGTATATCCTGACCCCCTGAAACAGTAAAATCTTTATATTAGTGATAATATGGATGGAAGTATTTAATTAGCACAACACTTCCAATCCAACACACATATTGTCACATATATTTAATTCTTGGACTTTTTATGCCTTCATTGAGGCGACAGGACAGACAAGAGATGATATTCAGGGAGAGAGAGTGTGGTATCACATGGGGTAAAGAAGCCACAGGCCACATTCAAACCAGGCCAGCCTTGCCATGGCTATAGTGTTTACGGTATCTGGTGTATGCTAATCAAGTGAGCTGTCAAAGTCTTTTCCTACATATTAATATGAGTAAATGACAACTGAAGGGGGCCCCAATTAATAGTCCTGCCAGGGGCCCAGTCATTTCTGTGGGCAAGCCTGACTGTGATAACTGCTTATGATGCTTTCCCATAGGCTTATAGATCAACATGAAGGGATACACTGCCTTAAAGCTAACTGATGTAAACATCTGGAAACTAGATCAAAAAAAACTTCAAGCAATGCAGGAAAATACAAATTAATCCTTACTGAGGATTTTGTTAAAATAAAGGAAAATTAAAATCAGCTTACCCCGGTGTCTGACCTTAGTCTTCTTAAGAGATACTACACTGCCATCTGCTGGCCAAACCCTAGAAAGCACACAGCAATTTATTATTCTCCCACTCCTCAAGTTTATTTAAACGATTTCTAAACAGATATACTGGTGCACAATTGAAATATGTAAAAGCATCGAGGAATGAAAAACACAGGACAATAACACTGGAGGGTTAAGAGCTTTTGGAGATATATTTTGCTGTCAAAGATTTGATCATAGCCTGATGGGAGTTTTTTTCCCAGGCCACTTTTTAAAAAAAAAATATAACTGGTCTGGTCTGGTACACTTTCGTCGTACCGGAAAATATGAGCTTTTTTCTTCCCATATTTTCTGTTTTACAATAAATATAATTTAAGGCACCTTCCTAAATGTGCCACAATGTAGGCCACCTTCATTTAAAACAAATGTTTAAAACTAGTGATGCGATATTATCAGTATGTCGGTATCAGCAAATAAAAGCTTCAAAATGGAAATGTCAGTATCATGCAGTAGGTATGCAGATTTGAAAATTTCTGCAAATAGTTGCAGAACATTTTAGCACTACATCTTGGGCATACAGGTACATCTCAAAAAATTAGAATATCATGAAAAAGTTAAATATTTTTCATCACTCATTTCAGACTGTGACATACATATAATATAGATTCATTACAGATAGAGTGAAACATTTCAAACATTTATTACTTGAAATTTTGGTAATTCTGAAATGAGTGATAAAAAATATTGAACTTTTTCATGATATTCTAATTTTTTGAGATGTACCTGTATATAACACATATTATAGCTTCAGGATGTAAAAATTTACAATGGTTCACCTCATCATTACTGAATGTCCACTCTTTTTAATCATTTGATGTCTATTAAAGAACTAAATGTTATTCTTGCTTAATGTCTGTTTCTGACACAAAAAGTCTGTCACCATGACAAGAAGAGATGAATTTTAGTAAAGTGGGGGCTTTGGGCTCAGTTTTGGGTTTGGAGATAGTGAGCTCAAAAATACAAGCAGAAGTTTCATATCATGCAGATTTGCATTAGCATTTGACACTTCCCAGTTCCTAAGGCTGAAAGTATATGTGATTACCATTGTCACAGCAGTGAGGGCAAATGTAATCCAGTCATTTGATTAGGAGGAAATATTCAAACAAGAGATTTCAGCTTGACTTCATCAGAAACATTGTAGTTGCTTCTTACTCAAACTGCTATGTTGTAGTTTCATACTATCTTTACTGCGGCTTTCTACTCTTGGCCATTACGTTTAAGCCTCAAAATAAACAATGAAAGATAGATCTTTTTTTGAGACAATCACAAAAAGTTTAATCATTTATGTTTACTACAGACCTCATTATCATAAGTGACCCAAGACAAGAGAAAAAAAACTCATTAGTTGAGAGAGCAGCAGAAAAAATCATCTATCCCTGCACCACTCCACTGCAGACTGGATAAGACACTCGGGTTGAAACTGGTAAAGTTTGTAAAGTCCATCAAAATTATGAACAGTATTTATTTAATTAGATAAATTAAAGGAAGAATTCATTCATTTAAATAAAGAAAAAAATGATTAAATGGTGGACAGATGTTGCAAGAGGAAACACAACAAAACAAATACATAAGAAAAATAGTAAAGTTTGAATAAACATGCCTTTTTTATTTAAAAACAGGTTCAAAAGCTTATTTGTACAATGCTTTTCAAGTGCAGCAATACTGGCAATCTGAGCGGCCTTTTTCGCCATCAGTCCATCAGTGCCACAGAGATCATTGTCAAAAAGAGGCCCCAGCTACATTCCTGTACATTCTTCTAGTGTCTGTGTAGTATGCATGAACAAATGATTGAAAATAAACAGTCATAAAATAAAAGTCACATAAAAACAGGCAACAAAAGGTTGGAATTATCAACTAAGAGGAAAGGCAATATTACAGAGGCTCTGACCTCTGTAGTACAGTACACAAAAATAAAGCTTCAGTCTCAGAAGGCCAGCCGAGGGTGATGCTGCCTGTTGGCATTGAGTTAACATTTAAATATTTACAGATTGATCCATGTAGGCTGCAGTTCAACAGTAAAAACAAACATGGCAAGGGACTTCTACCATGCCTTTTCCTTCTATACACCAAACCTTTTTTTCTGCCTCTGTCCTGCTCCATCACGCTGACTTCTACTCATCAACTCATCTCCAGGAAACTGCTTAAACTTTAACTGCAAAGAAACAGATCCCTCAATTACTTCCCAAATTAAACAAAACAGTTGCACATCCATTTCTTTCTTCTTTTTCTTTTTCTAGTCAGTGGATGAAAACCCTCTGCAGCGTGTTGCAAAAGGAAAAAAAAAAAGCATTTTACTAACAAACTACAGTGTGTGATTTTGACCAGCCTCGATCAGCCTTCTGAGAGTGTGCAGTTTCAGACGGTCGCCTCAGTGTCCTGGGGGTCGTCCCCCTCCAGCAGGCTGTAGGACGCGTGGCTCTGAAAAGGTCTCTGCAAAGGGTGAGCCAAAAGTTTGGCCATGCAGTTGTGCAGCTCGATAGCAGGTCCGCTCAGGGAGACCTCAAAGCGATAACACATACCCTTTGAGTCCAGGTTGCAGAAAGAGGTGTAGTTGTCCTGGAGATGGAGAAGAAGTGTGTGGTGGGAACACAGTGGATACATTTGGGAATGGCAGGGGAACTAACAATAGGATGAGGCTAACAATATTTATAACGTAATAAATCTGCACTTCTGCAATTAAACAACTTTTTCAAATGTACAGACGCACATTTGAGATTGTGCTGCACTCCTTACAATCAGATAAACTTCTCTCACAACCACAGCTGTCTTTATCCATCCTGTCAAGTCTTCCTTTTCAGTTTCTCACCAATTGCACAGGAAGATGTCATCAGCCTTCGACACTCATCTCACTGAATTACCTGCTGCATTCACACTTAAAGGTGTAGTCAGCGATCTTCTATTTTTCTAATCTAATGCAGTATTTCTCAAATTCACCGTATTTCTCCTCTCCATCCACAAGATGTCACCACTGACAGCATGTTGAAAAAAAAAAACTCGGCTGTTTCCATTCACACATACGGCTCATAAACTCTGGATAATTTCAGAGCTTTTTTGCAAATGTGAATGAGGCT
This sequence comes from Scarus forsteni, assembly GCA_036419115.1. NCBI lineage: Eukaryota > Metazoa > Chordata > Actinopteri > Labriformes > Labridae > Scarus > Scarus forsteni. Next base: position 34,511,394 of record JAZDUH010000136.1, read on the forward strand.
TATGTTGCTCTGATGAAGCCAGCTCTGTGGCCAACTCACATGTACACATGATAATATATAAATAAAGTTACACACGTCTCTGTACACTAGAGGCACTGGATAATTTCCTGGGACACAGCTCATGTCCTCTTGTGTGACCTTTTACATGCGCCATGGATTTTTTTCATGATGACAAAATTGATGTTCAACTGATTTTTTGTGCAGTAAAACAAAACACATCACACCACAGAGGAGGAACTTAAAACAAACCACTTACATCCTTGTACTCAAATACCAGCTTCTGTCTTTTTTTTCAGTTTATTCACTCACCCTCCAGCTCGTCTCATCCCCCTGATCGTCCACTCCGTTGTGTAGGTAAACCACATCGAAGAAAAAATATGGAGATTGTAACATTTTCTGTGGAAGGGCAGAAACACATTTAAACAAAGCAAAACAACAAAGATTTATTTTATGAAGAGAGAACGGACCTGTGAAAGAGACTGAGGGATAACTCAGCAGTCTCAATACTCACACTAAAAGCCTCTGAAGGGTTGAACTGAAGCTGTCCTGCATGTCGGCTGTAGATGAGCACCGTCCGCACCACGTAAGGAGGAGGGATGGTCTGAACGTTCTCCATTAACGGGAGCTCAATCTTCTGACGTCTACAAAGATAACAGCAGGAAAAATTCTTGTTTGTAAACACGCAGATGTGATATTAACTTAATCATATGCAACCAAGTCAAAACAGAGAGTACTTACATTACATTAAGGAGATCTTCCAAATCTGAACATTGGAGTTAAGGCAAAGCTCTTCATTTGAATGATTGAGAATAGCTCCCAGAGGGTACAGGCAAAAATACATTGAGGTGAAGTGATGTGCTATAATTCATAACACATTCATCATAAAGAGGGAAATATGTTCCTGATAAGGCTCAAGAAAAACACATTAAGGGAATTCAGAAAGGGCAGAAATTGTGTAGTTCCTCAAACCCCCCTTCTAAGATTTAAAACTTCCTATACTAGTTGTAAACTCTGGATAAATGTATGTATGTAATGTATGTAAATGTGTGGCTACTTTGCTCTGGTCACAGAATGAAAGTCTGTCCTACATAAAGCCCATTTATTTCAGTTTTTATCTTTATTTTAACAAGTTTATTTAAAGTTTCAAATCTTTTTATATGATTTCCTTTGACATTTTTCTCCTTTGTCATGCTTTTCTGATGCCTTGTGTTAAAAACTTTAAATTGCCTTTGTGCAATACAAGTACATTTGCCTGCCTTGTCTCAGTTTTTTTTTTTAAACGAGTGTTATTCCATTGTTACCTTTTAGAAAATGTCAAGTGAGGAAGATGACCTTCCATTGTAAAAAAAAAATAATACATATTATTGTGTCTCTGCATTGGGTCACAGCTTTAAATAAAAGGATACTGAAGGACTCGCACACATTGGTCTCCAGGTCGTACAGACAGCTGCACAGCTCCCTGGGATCAGACGTGAAGCCTGACAGCTGAGAAACATTCACATATACATCAGGAAAAATGACTGTATATTCTACATAAGCACTTTACATGCTACCTGTAGCTGTGGAAAAAAACCCTGTACTCACCCAGAGAGCATCATCATTGACCACTACAAGGGCAAACTCATGTCGCTTGTCAATCTTGTGTTTAGTTCTGACAAACATCTCAATCATCTTCTGACAAATGTTCAGAGCGTTCGTCTTCGATCTACATGAAAAACACAGTTGTATTAGATAATAACAGTAATACTAGAGAATTTGCATTTCCATGCAGGAAATGCGTTGAAATGCTGAGTGTGACTGCTGAAACTGAAATGAAATTGCTAAAAGTAATGCAAAGAAAGTTGAAAATGTGACATGAATAGTTGTAAGCAGTAAATTGGGGCTGAAAATGTGTGAAATGTGCAACAAAAATGTTTGCAGAAAATTATAGATACTGGAGCTTAGGTGTGCAGGTCATGTGACCAAGCTCTAACTTCAAAGAAATGTGCAAAACTTGATACTGCTTCAGCAGTCATATCTCAGAAACTGTAGCAGATAGTGAAAAGTGCACTAAAAACTGTTTATAGTTGTCAAAGAAAGCAGAAAATGAATGACTGTTTTGTAACATGGTTAAATGTGTTGATATCTGTAGATGTACCTAATAAAGTGGCCAGTCAGTGTAATACGTCCAAAGTAAGGCTGTGTAAAGACAAGCATGATTACGCTATTGTAATGAAGAATCTGTACTAGATGGAAAGAAAAGTACGACTGCCTCAGCCGGGACTTGAACCCGGACCTTTAGCTCCGTAGTCCGCTGCTTGATCCGTTCAAACACGGGGCTAAATACGCTGAGTCATGGAAAGCATGGTACTTATCTTATGTGTCTCATAGAGCACTCTAATAATGCTCGGTACTTCCGGGTAAACAAACGCTCGCTGTGTCTAAACTGGGATAGATATCAGGAAAGGGATTTCACCGTGAGCATCCCAAAAACCTGCTGAAACGTTTAATATAATTCTCATATCTGTACTGTTCAAAATGTTAACACAGTGGCGAGTTAAAAACGCGCTTCAAAGTGAAGCACTCGGCTGTCCGGGTCTTCGGTCTGACGCGCTCCAACAAGAAGGATTTCCTCAAAAGTTGGTGTTGCTTAAAAATTCATATTTAAAAAACTGTAGACGCCAGCAAAAAGCTGAAGATATGGAAAAATGGCTGAGAAGTCAGTGCAGCTTTTAAAGTACGAATGAAGTCTGTAGGTGGAAGCATGCCCAAGCTGTGGAGCTTCAAAATTACTGAAGTTTTCAGCAGAGCTGCGGAAATGTCCCATTCATTTCAATGCAAAAATACATGCAGAAATTATTTTTTACTGTAAAAAGTATAACTGTTAAACCCGTGAAAAATACAAGCGCACTTCTCCTGAACATGCTGCATATGTCAATTTTTTTCTGTGAAAATCTGTGAAAATTTGAAGCCTATGAAAGGTGCCAAAATCTCAAGGAATAAGAGGAAGAAGAAAAAGAACAAAATGGAGTTTAGGGAGAAAAATATGTTGAAATGCTGACTCAGCATTTCAACATAATTAGGAGTTTAAGCTTAATGTATAAGCTTACCCATTAAAAGACTCCAACTTTGGCAAAGACATCTCCTCAGAAAGGTCCAAGCAGATGATCTGACATGTGGAGGACAACACAATATATTAAAACAAATGTTGGAGGTCAGTCTATTTTCTCACAGTTGTTAACACTCGGTCCTGCACCCACCACTTTCTCTGGACAGTTGACACGGGGAACTCTAAGCTGGTACTCTGCTGGTGGGGGCACAGTTGTCAGTGCTGGCTGCTGTTGTGCGGGTTTCGGCCTCTCTTTAGCTGCAGCAGCAGTGGACAGAGACACTGTGGCGCTGGCTGCACCCGCCACTGTCGCTGCTGCAGTGGGAGCTGCTGTCTGAGCTGCCGCCGCTGAGACAATTGTGGTGGTGGAGCTCGGAGGACTGTCGCTGGTGGAGGCCTCGCCCTCCCCCTCAACACGACTCCCCACTGCAGGCTGAGAGACGCTGGGGCTACTGTTTCCTCCTAGGCTGCCTGTGCTGCTGCGGCGGTCCTCGGCACCCTCAGGATTTGAGCGTGTCCGAGGTCGCAGCTCCACCAGACGCTCCTCTCCATCAGCTGGGCCCTGCTCTGTCGTCTCCATGGATACAGGGGTTGCTGAAAGAGTTAAAATGTGTAGATTAATCATGACTCAAGTTTATTTTTATTTATTTTTGTTCCTTACATGAAAGTTGACAACAAAATCCGTACACAAGTGCACATTGCACTCTCAAACAAACACACTCATGATAGGAAAGGAGCAGCAAGAAGAGAAATGTCTCTTGTATTTATCTGCTCAGACTTGAACAATTAAAAAGAAGAAAAGATGGTCTGACATCGCATATGGTAAATTTTCTATAGTCTACTACACCAAAAAGTCTTTGATTATTACAACAAAAACAAGCAAAACAAATACAAATAGTACAATAACATTAGGAAAGAAACAAATATACACATTTACAGCTCAAAACAATTGATGCTTAACATCCAGTTTAAGTTTCAAGTGTATACAACACATTTTTTTGTATTTGTACAATATTTTTAATTGATAAGTATCTGTACAACCCTATAAGTCCTGTAATTTTGACTTCCATATTTATACACCAACAACCGAAGTACACACTTGTTTTTAGGTATCCAAGCAACTTGGTGCTTAAAATCAGATTTTTTTTCTATTATTTTGATCTTCTGAAATAAACACAAACAGCTTTTGTAGATTTTCTTGTAAAGCTGTTTCTGGCTTTGAACATAATTAGTATCTATCATGTATCGATATATTTTTTTAAGCATCATCTATTGATCATTTTAAGGAGAAGCTTTCCATTATTTGCACACAGCTCTGTAAATGCCTTTTCCAAGGTTGAGAGGTGGTGGTCATGGTCAGAGCTAGTTTCCTCTATTTTCTTTACTCTGCTCCCAAGTCTCAGGAAAGAAGCCTGAGCAGCTGTAAGAGAAGCCTCTAGAACGTCGACCAGTAAATCATCATTTTTCTTATGTTCCTTATTGCAGAAATAACATCTCTAGATTCAGTGTCCTTTCCCAGCTCTGTGTCTACAGCAGCAGGCTCCCCCTGGTCTGAGGGTGATGTTTCCTCTGCTTCATTTGGAGATTTGGACTTCCCTCCACGATCTGCTTTTGGTTTTTGCCATGTTTGGTAGCTTGAAAGCCAAAAATCGTGCAAAAATGTCTTCAACTGTTCAACAAATATGTGATGACCAAAATAGTTCCAGCATGAAAAGCAGTTCAGGGAAAACACTTCTACTCCATATGGAGCTCACTAGCATGAGAGGAAAATATTGATTTGTGGGAGAATTAAGCCAAAAAGGGTATTAGGAGGAACAACAGTATCTGCATCGCTGACAGCTAAAAAGATCACTTTACACATAGGTATTGGCATTTGCCCTGAATTTTACAATCGGTGCATCACTACTCTCAACAGATTCTCACAACATTACGTAAATCCATCATGTCACATTTGGAAACCACTGCATTGAAATTTGGGGACGCAACAACACACAAGGACAGGTGCGTGACAGCTGCTGATTGTCAATAAAGAAATCTCATGAGCTTGAACCGAGCTGAAAAAAGACACATGAAAACGTTCTGTTCGACCACCTCGACTCCAAAAACACAGCTGCATAACTGCATTTACACTGAAGAAACACGCCAGCAGCAGATGAAATGTTCTTATTGAAGCTTTCATGTTCTGGTGGTATGGATAACTGGCAAAATAACAAAGCCCATCGTGTCTGAACCTTAAGGATGAATGGCTAACTTAGTACGACATTAATCACTGAGTTAGAGAACTAAACTCACAGGAGAAAGGCAGGTGAAGCAGTGATGCTCGATGACAGCGATAAGGACGACCTGTTAGCATTAGCTTCAACAGAATAATAACAAATCAGACGTGTTGAAGACCGAATAAATAATTGATGTTCAGCTGTGGAAGCGGACTTACCTGGTACTTGTTTTTCAAAACGTCTTTAATCAGTCTAACGGAAAATCATAGGAAAGTATCAAACTTATTCAACTGCAGGCTAGCATTTATTTTGGTCGAACAACTTCCTTGCCGGAAATGAACGAATCCGGAAGTGAAGGGCATTGTGGGAAATGAAGTACAATCCAAGCAGTTGTTTTTCTCGCTTATTTTTGGTTTTCTTTACACTTTTTTTTCTTTTTTTTTAGCCTTGGATCTCAACTTGGGTCCATGTCAGCCCCAGGAGAAACAACACTGAACACTACGGCTTAGACGGGGTTATCAACTTCAACTGTGCAAGGGCCACTTTTTAGACATATGCCGTTAGGCTCTGATTACAAAGGCAATAATTAATAAATAAATAATATGTATATAAAGATTGGTCCAATCAGTGTGTCATGGCGCTGTTACAGAAAAACACAGGAGGCATAAGAATGTCATAAGGACCCAGACAAAACAAGAACCAAGGAATGTAAAACGTGACCAAGATGACCGAAATAAAGGCTAGACAAACAAACAAAAAAAAAACACTAAGAAAAAGTAAAAAGCTTTTTTTACTACCTACTAAAAGTAGTACGTTGTAAAAGATCAGAACAATACTGACAGAAAAAGCTAAAAAGACAGTCAAGCTGAAAATAAGATCACCCTAATAAGAGAGATAAAAGATGGCATCACATTAAGGCAAGTCTGCAAAAGTGTGTCTTAAAACTGATTTAAAAGAAGTGACAGACTGCACGCCTCATCTCCTCGGGCAGTTTGTTCCAAAGTCGAGGAGCTCTGAATGAGAATGCCACATAAAATGTTTAAAATTAAGTGAAATTGTTGAAAATAAAGTTTAAATATATTTTCCAGAATTAATTACTTTAGCACCAAAGATTTATTTAAACACTTCTCTCAAAATTGTTATTTTGACTCATCTGACCTTTAGGGAATGTGACTGATGGACTTTTAGGCTGATCTTCCAAAAATTTTGATTGACTCTGCTTTTCTAAAACATCACCAATATATCTCACTGATATGTGAAACAGTCCATCTGATATATTAGGCACCCCTACCTACAGTCCATAAAAGTAAAGCAGGCAAAAGGGAACTAAATAAGGGAAATAATACAGTATTTGACATTTAGTGCATCATGGTGGATGAAACGGAGAGCTGTAGTTTACACGGCTCAAAGTATTTGTCTTTATTCTGAAGTTGTTTCAAGAAAAGATGTAAAAAATGTACTGTAAACTTTAACACCCACTGAGAACAGTTTTTTAAGATAACAAAGTAATTCAGTAACCTAAAAGTAATGTTATTTGTTCCTCTTGATACTGAGTAATAAGTTACATCAATACTTTATTTAATATTTTGCCCATCACTTAATAAAATACAGAGGGGGATATTTGACAGTCTTGATGCAGCCCAACTCTGCAGAGTCTGAATCAGTGTGTCGTGTGGAATAAAGAGCAGAGCAGCCCGTGTGTAGTTTTAAAAAAGACTAAAAAGAAGACTACATAACCAATATGTCAGCATAGTGGTCTTAATCGTATTTGTTTATTTTGTTACAAATAATATTAATCGTCGGCACTGACTGGTATTTTTCCTAGAGTGTTTTCACCTGTTAAATCAACATGGAAGCTTAGAGTGGACAAAACAGGAAAGGACTCAGAGTGTCGGGGAATGGGTGGGGATGACTTTCTGAGTGTTTTCCACTGACTTCATTCATCACAACAAACACGGTTAGGCAGAGAGCGGACGGCATAAGTGACTTACTTTTAGTTAATGTAATAACAGACGGTTAGAGGACTGAGGAAACATCCAATCACTCTGTTGGCTGTTAAGTTGTAGGCTCGACAGGAACTAAATCACTGCTGCAGACATCAGGATCGACGAGCATGGAGGTCAGTATCCACAGAACAAGATTTGTCCTTTTCATACCAAAAGTAAATAAATACTAACATTTTGACAAGTCTTTAAGATTGTGAAGAGCTAAAAATCTGTCATCTTTTCAAACTGTCCTTGAAAAAATTATGAAATGGATAATTTAAAGGATCATGTGCCTCTTGTGGATAATTAAACCTGGTTTAACTGCTGTAAAATAGGCTGAGAATATCATATGGGTTAAGATATTCAACTTTTAAATAAGCTTGTTGGAAATTATTGCACAAGTGGTTTTCTATTGTCATTCACAGCCTTAATCTATATTTACAGAAATTGTAAATGTGATTTTTACTGGCCGTGTTTTTCCTCAGTTTTCAAGAAAGTGCATGAATATGGACTTTTAACCAGCTGAATAAAGAATATAAAACTTGTTAAATATCACCTGCTTACAACAGAATGGGCTGAGTGTTGTAAAATTCTGTTGCAGATTTTGGCAGCAAATGATCAAAATGTACATAATCAGTGATAAACTTTGCTCTGATTTCATGTTTTAGATGTTTAGCCCACATTCTTTGTGCACAACAAAAGACGTACGGTCCACAAATATTTGCCAGGCAGGATGTTGGATCTCAGGATGTTTTAGTTTCCTCCTTTTTCCTGCTGCTTAAAACAATAGCTGCTTAGTACTGCAGCAGTAACGTCTGTGTCAAGTGCATTACAGTCCATTAGTGTAAATACATCTAGGGATTTTGGTGAAGTTTTATCATCAACTATTTACTAAAGAATGCTGACTGGCAGACAGGGGACATCTATGTGTTAGGAAACAGTATGTTACACATGTAAGTGCTAATATACAGGGGCATCATATTAGAGATTTTAAAGATTTTAATGGCCCATTACAAAGATTTGTTTGAGAGCCCAGGGAGAACCAAAAGCACTAATGATGCCCCAGCAAACATCTGATGGAGACGTAAAGAAAAATTCTGAACATTTTCACAAAAATCAATAAAAAAAAGATAAATTAAAACAAATGTCTATCTTTCTATCTCTGTGTGCAGGATCCTGGCCTGGTCAGGTGTGACAGCCTGGACACTGGGAACGGGTCTGACTGGGAGGTGATGACCCCCTTGAACAACATGATTGTAGATCCTGAAGGTTCTGAACCGGCAGCAAGCCTGGAGCCTTCAGCAGCAGAGCTGGCTCAGTGTGAGGCTGAAGTTGGCACACTGCTCAGCATCATCGCTGAGCTGAACAAGAAGATGGGCTCTTTAAAGGCACCAAGGTAACAAACACAACCAGAGAACAAGTGAAGAAGAGGTGACCTAGATGAACTGTAGCACTTCAGATAAATAATTTAGTAGAAAATACTTGAACTTTGTTTTGACATGTGACATTGCATACATTTTCCTTTCCATGTAAGATATATTCGATTTGTTATAACTCATCTCATAGCAGGTTTTGGCATTTATTTGCTAAACTCAATGACTGTATTTTGCAGTGAATCAGGGGACCTGAGACCACCAGGACCACCCGGGCCTCTGGTTCCAGACCTCCTGTCCCACAGACTGGCCAGAAGCAGCCCAGAGAGGACCTCTGCACCAGCCAACACATCCAAACCTCCACTGAGCGGACGAGGTGAAACTTTAATGTTTTTTTATGATAGATGCTTTAAGCCTGTGCTGCAGGCGGGCAGTAATTCACTAGGACCAACAACACCAGACTGAGATCAAAGAATTTATTAAACGTACACCTAAAATGTTCACCATGTAGTCTGTGAAAGTAAATCTAATAAGTACATTTTTCACCGTACCTAAGGAAATCCTCATGCCTACTACTTGAAACCACAATGCAAATGACCATGAAGTGCTGCAATACTTTTTTAAGAGTAAAGGCTGGAAAAACAGCCAAGAGTTCTAAGCACATATTAATATTTTACATGATCAGAGAATACTGAATATTGCTGGATAAACTGAAAAAAACAAAACAGTTACAGTTTAACTGGAGTTGAATTACAGTGAACATTCAATATTTTATCAAACTACTTGCTCACTGACATAAAAGGTGCTAGGAAAGAGTGTGCAGAGTTGCAAAGTATGTTCATAGAGATATTAAGGAAAATGTTGCAGCCAATTCAAGCTTTTGAGCAGAAGACTGTGAATGAAGAAAATAGTGAGATAATGGCTTTGTGTCCCTTGTAAGACTGCAGCATATCCAAGTATAGGAGAGGCCTCCTAATTGAGTTATCCTTCATCTATAACTCCAGATGACCACATTGAAACATCCTGAAAGGGAGAAGCCTTTGGATGTGTTATACGTCACATAAGTTCCTTTTTTAAGTAGTTTTAATACTAAGTTCAAACAATTCCGAAAACTGCATTTGTAAAAGTTCAGACAAATTTTACAGGAGGTGGCCAACAACTTAAACAGCATGATTAATATTTGTTTTTTTGTTTTTTTTACAGAGAGCTTTAAACATTTTTGATGAAAGTTTACCATCTTTTTATTGAAAATCGTTTGAAGCCTGACATAGAAGAATATGCTGACATGCCAAAAGCACAAAATCCCTGTAAGAGGAAGCACAGCAGCAGTCATGACTTTAAGTTCCTCCTTCCTCCAAAGGTCAGCTCTGATGTTTTCAAGCATCTAAATTGACCTGGTTCATTGATGAAAGTTACTCATGAACCTAAGAATGGACAAACTAAACAAGTACCTGTAATAGTTGTAAAATAATACAAATACTTTCTAAATCAATATCCTAATTTTCACAAAACACCCCAGTGTGATTTATAGCACCTGTTTTCTTCCACTAGGGGGCGGTAGTGTAATGTGGACTAAACTTCAAGAGGTTTTATCTTCAGTTGAGACCTCCATCAGCTCCAAAAGGTCCTGGGCAGCCCCCATCACAGCTTTGGACCAGGACAGGCACAGAGAGCACCTTAGGGCAGCCCAAGAGAGCTGGGTCAAATCAACCAAGGTACCTAAACAGACACAAAGTATTGAATTATTTCATTTTATTGTTTAGATTTTCTTTTTTTTAGTGAGGCACACTGATGCTTACTGGGGCAGCACGGTGGCACAGCATATGCCTCACAGAAAAAAAGGTTGCTGGTTCGATTCTGAGTGTGCATGTTTGCCCAGTGCATGTGTGGGTTCTCTCCAGGCTCTCTGGCTTCATTCCACAGAGCTATGAAATAATGTACTTTGGTCAGTAGATTGGCTGGTGGCTCCAGATTGCCTTTACGTATGAGTGGGAATTTTTTTTCGTTTTAGGGTGTACGCTGCCTCCCTGTCCTCTGAGAATAACAAACACTCAGAGGACCAGCTTAAAAACATATTTACTTGTTTAGGCTGTCTTTTGGACTCCCTTTACCTACATAAAGTATTTTTTTCTGGTTTCAGATCTTAGAAGATATGGAGAAAGAGTTTGGGATATCATGTCCACCTGGAGCACCTCAGGACCAGAATCAGGAGAATCCTCTAGACGTGGAGAGGCATGACTCTGCTGTCAGAGGTGGCCAGAAGGGGCACCAGGAAGATCTACAAAGAGCAGAAAACTCCATCAGTCAGATGGAGGAGGAGAGGGGAAAGGTGGAAGACACTCAAATTTAATATTGTTTAATTAAGTGTGGAAAAAATATTATGTTCAGAACATGTGAACAAACTGTTGGGCAGAAAAGCTCCTCTGACACACTGTAGTTAGTGACAATAACATTCAGAACTATAAAGGTTGGGTTGTATTGAGTCGTGCTATGATACTACAAATCTAAATTAAAGTAACTAAACTAGCCTGTCAGAATGTCACTGTCCTTGTCTTGTCTTTCAGCTGGTTGGTCTCTATAAGCCCTGGAGGTCAGGCAGCGTCTCCCCCTCCTACAGACCCACCACAGGGCCTCTCACTCCAGACTGGGCCTCTCCACCCTTCCCTGGCTCACCTCTACTGAGCAGAAGATCATCCAGAACTGTAACTCCTCTGTCTGTGGGTGGAGATGGTTCTCCTCTGGGCTCTGCTCACTCATACAGTCCATGTCCAAGTCCTGTTAGCCCAGAGTCTGACACAGAAAGACTCTGCAGGTGAGATGATGGAGGAGATGCTTTAGCTAGAGCTTAGCTGACCATGGACTTATGTAACAGACTTGCTGAACTGATATGTGTTTTAGTCATAGTCTATCAAATACTGGTTGACATCTAACATTTGGTTACTGTGACTGTGTTTTGCTGCCAAGCCAAAAACTATGTTAAAGAGTGCTGCTTCAAACGAAGTTTTGATCAGAAAAGAAAACAGACAATGAGATGGAGCACAAGCTTAACAAGGAATAGCTGCAATGAGCTGCTATGTTATCACAAAATTGCCCATAAAAGGTTGATATTACAGGATGAAAGCTGGGGTTGGCAGCTGGTTGTCCTTATCACTTCCAGGGCATGTCTATGACAGATAAAACTTTTGCTGTCATCGTCAACACAGATGTAAATAAGGGTGAAGTCAAAATGAGGTCAACCATCCTTTTCTAAAGAGGGATGATCTACATGGCTAAGTATACTGATGGCCTCCTATGAAATAAAATAACATAAAATTGGAAGTGTTTTCAGGGTCACCGTCAGTCATTGGTCTAAGGAACTGTTCTAACTCTTCTGCCCCATACTGCATCCCTGAACCAGGAATGCAGAAAAAAGGTGCGCTAATGAGCAGTGCCAAGACTCATGCACAGGCACTCGGCCTGAATGCAACCAAACTGCTCCTCAAAGCAATAGTTTTAACAATGGCTGTGTATCAGAGAGCTGATTTAATAAAAATGACTCAAAATAAGACACATTCATAAAGCTTCAGCCATGCTGTCTGCATTGCTCTTCTGGTGCAGACTCTGGAGCAGCACTTCTTTTAAAATATGATGCAAAGAAGTCATTTTGCTCAGGTCTGTTTGAATCTGGAGCACTGCGAGTGTAGGCCAGAGGGTGACTGGTAGGAAGGAGATACATCTTTCGCTACAGTACTGGTTTATTGAACCACGTAATTCTCTGTTGCGTGTCTGACACCTCAACTGGACTGGATGATTCATTTGACTCAGCATGAATGCTAAGCCAGTTGTGTGGACTTCTGCCTTTGGATATTAGCACATGCTGGAGAGATAACAGTCATCTAATTTGTATTAAAGAAAGCGTGTGTCCAGATATGTAGAGTTGTTCTTCTTGTTGCCGTTTGACATGCAACAACTCAGCTGTTTGCTAACTTGCTGGTAGAGCTGAACAGCAGGAAGGTCCAGAGAAAGTGGCTTAAAGGTGGACGCACTGTCCCCCTTCATAGCCGAGGCAAACATGCTTTTGTGAAGAACCTGATTTTCTGCTGAACCTGATTTATACCTCGATAACAGACCTAGTTCAGTTTTAAATGCCACACTAAGCTATAATCATAGCTTGACTTGAATGTGCTTGTAAATATGATGACTGATTACACTATATCCAGTCATTACACAAATGTAGTACATCTTATTAATCTTGGCAAGTCAGCTAATTCAATAAGCCTCAATAAGACAAAGGTGCTCCATCCAGGTTTTGTGTGACTTTTTTCACCCTTGTCCTGTTCTTTCAGGTGCATTGAGAGGCTAAAGGCGAGAAATGAGCGTCTGACTGCAGCTCTGGAGCGAAAGAAGGCCGAGTCAGAGCATATGAGCGTAAAAGTGAACAGACTGGAGGCTGACTGCTGCGCCCTGCAGACCGCTCTCAGATACAGGTACAGATCTGACACATGGACTCATGCTGTATGTTTGTGACAAACTGATAATGTTAATGCAAGTCAACTGTCCAGCTGTATAACTCAATGATGAACCGATCTGTTAAGGTCATTTTTTTTGTCTTTGTGGTTGTGATTGACAGCGAGGACTGTGAAGAGGCCTACAGCGAACTGCTGTCGATTTATGACTCCAAGAAGCAGCAGAGCATTCCAGACTCAGCAGGTGTTTGAATACCATGTTTTAATACTTGGAGCCTGCATTCACCAACATGTACAGTGCTCATGCTCGTCATTCACACACAAACACGCAGTCAGGCTCACAGTTTTTCCTCTCTTCAGAGAAAGTGGGTGACAGACAGCAGCCCGACAGCCCATCAGCTCAGCTCAGGAAAATGGGAACTGAGGAGCTGTCCACCTCCTTCTCAACAGCAGGAGGAACAGAGGAGCTGCAGACCCAGAGACACACGGGGCAGAGGTGATGTTTAAAGTGCTCTTTGTACGTTCAAGCATAGGTGGAAGAGAAGCAAGTGTGAATAATGAGCAGAGATCAGACTGACAGACCGAAAGAGCGAGCGGGAAGGATAGGAGTTAGATGACAGTTGTATGAGTTCAGTCACACTAAAAGGAAAATGTGCAGATTTCTCAATTTCTGAATTGGTTATGATGAAAAACACATGTCGCAGATTATTTTTAGTCCAGTACCTTCATTAACACAAATACTTCCAATAGTTTTGAGTTTCCAAATTCCTATATTTTCAAGCCCCTTCACCGGCAACATCCACGTTCAGATTCATTAAGTTTTCTATCAGTGCAACAGCCTGTTCATCCATTCCTTGTGAACACAATCTCAAAACCATTTGATTGGCTGCCTTTAAACCTCCAATCCTTACTGTAAATCAAGGATAAACTGATTCAGATTTGGAAGTCATGAAGCCTCATGTACAGCTGTTGTTTTTAAACATAATAATCCAGTGTAACACCTGAGGAGATTTCTGCTAAGTTCTGCAAAAGTGTCTGCAATGACTTCATGATTATTTGACTATTAGTGGGTTGTATTTTATGTGGCCTCACAATTACCACTTGTTTGCAAATGTTAAACTTTGTAAATGTTTTGAGAGGCTTCTTTCAAATCCTTTCAAAAGCTCAAATGCAGGGGCATAAAAATGAGCAACAGTTCTAGTTTAGTTTTTCACAGTCTGTTCCTTTTAGTGATGAATGCTTTGACCATGACAAGACACAGCAAGTTTTGGATCAAAAAAGATATATCATGCCATCTTAATAGCTGTTCCTCTTTATCTTGTGAAATGTATCATTATGATCAAAATATTGGTTTTCAGTCTTAAACCTGGGGGTCCACAGAGGGGCAACTTGAGAGGTTCTGTCTGCTTAAGACTTTTAAAATCAGGTACACATGTACTGAATAAATTACTGAAAACATACTTACTGCTTACGTTTACAGCATTTGATAAGCACATGTGAGCAAGCCCATGCTGTTTTGATTTAATCAACATTTAAAAAAATGTCCAAATTGATGTAAGTTTTGGGTGGTAGTGTATTTCTTATTTTTTCATGTGGGTCCTGAGAGGCTCAATTCATTTTAGGTAGAACTTGAAGTGCTACAAGGAGCTACATTTGCTCTAATCATATGCCGGTGCTAACACACCCACACAGTTTGACTGCTGAGTGCACTTTGCGCCACTGATTGCAAAATAAATGCAGAAAATACCACTTAAATGACCAAAAAGTGGTCAAGGGGGTCATTGTGTTTTTTTAACAGCCTGTGTTTTGACAAAGTCTTCATGTTTACTTAAAAATGGTGGAACAGGGGGCGGACATTAGCTCAGTTGGTAGAGCGTCCGCCCCATGTATGGGGGCTGCCAACCCCCAGCAGCGGCTGCAGGTTCGAATCCCGGCCACAGCCCTGTGCTGCATGTCATCCCCCCTCTCTTCACCCGCTTTCCTGTCACTCTTCAGCTGTACTATATAATAAAGGCCATAAAAAGCCCAAAAAATAACTTTAAAAAAAAAAAATAAATAAAAAAAAAATGGTGGAACAGCCGTAGAGATGAACACAGTCGGCTATATTACTGTCATCCGTGATGTCATCCAGTAGCGCAAGTGATTTCAAAAATGGTTTCATTGTCACTTATACCAAAAAGTGATTCTCTCCTCCCATTAGTCCTCTCTTCTGCATGCCTGCCATGTCACCTGCCACGGTGTCCACCAGAGAGTCCTGGCATGACCGCCCTTATATAGGCTCTGCGCCACAGTAACCACCAGTTAGCAGTCATGTTGAGCGACAGAGTGTGAGAGAGAGGGAGAAAGAGAAATTGCATAGATTTAATAAACAGGTCTTACTGGCGTTAAATGGCACCACTTTACTGTCTGTGGCAATAAGCGCTGGTCTTTGTGGATTAGGTGGTATTTGCAATGAGGCTCATTTGCGTAGGAAGGGGGCAATTTATGAATATTCCCTAATTTACATGAATGAAGATTGGACCGGTGCAGCCAGGAGCAGCGGTGCAGTTTGTGTTCAGTTTCTGTGCATTTCACCCTCTGCGTATGCTTTGTGGATTTTATGCCATTTTTTTCTGTCATTTGCACAGGTTTGGCGGTCACAAAAGTAGTGCAATCCTTTTGAGGATCTGGCCCCATATGTTTTGTTTACATTTAGAACCTCCTGCAGTGGAATCAGCATACTGTTTATTTAGCAAAGATCTACATGATGATGATTTATTGTTTAAAAACCGACCTGAAATGACTGAGTAAGATGCAAAATATTAAGAAAGATCCTTGTTTCCTTTAACTCCACAGGATACTCGAACCGGTGGAACGAGAGGCTGCTCTTCGTCTGCAAATTGAGCGCCTGAAGAGGGATCGGTCAGCAATTTGTCCACCTATACCAGGTCCAAGAGAAGAGCGAAAAATGAGCACAGAAATCAGTCACCTGGCTGGATCAAGAGGGGGGGCTGTTACTAAAGAAAACCCCAAACCTCCTGACTCTAAGAAAGAGAAAGCTTCCCTCTTCTATGAGCTCATTTCTGTCAGGGTAGGACCTGTATATCTTGTTACATGATGTCAAATGTCACAAGATCATACAAACATACACCCATAATTAGTGCAGCACCACAAAATACCTATTAGTGAACTACAAAGTAAGTGGAGGGTAATTTAATGAAAGCCACAGTTAGATTACACAATAGACTGGGAGTACTACCTGTCATTAGACTGGAGATGCAAGCCCAGCTCCTGCTGTCACATGTCGGTGTGTATTAGGGAAAGACACTTACCTTCGCTATAACAGAAATGCAACTAGCTAAACATTAGCTAGGCAACTTACAGACAAACTTCAATCCAAAGTGAGTTGATGTGAGTGTGTAGAGTGGATGCTAAGGAGAAGGTGCAGTGTAAAAGCACTTTGAGCAGCTAAATGAGTAGAAAAGCAACATAAAGCCTCAGGTTTGACAAATACCAACAAGTTCTCCAGTTGCACTGCACTTAACACGGCAAAAAAAACTTGCCTCAAGTCTAAAGTCTGTGGAGCAGGTTGTTTATGACATTAAGATGACAAATTATAGAGTAATTAAGATATTTGTAGTACTCTGCTAGAGTACAACAATTATTTAGAAAACCTGTTCATCATGAAATGATAGCAGACATACACACACACACACACACACACACTCACACATTCAAAGGCTTCCATGCAACAGTGAACTAAATCTATATTATATATTACAAAATTCTAATCTAAAACACAAGCAGCATTCATAATCGCCCTCACAGAACTTTCTATATGTTATGTATTGTGTTTTTGTATGAATAAGAGAGAGGCCAGGCTTTTATATGCAATTAGAGCTGACACACTGATTGGTTTGAATGATGTTACCCCCATGCATATTCAAGGCACATAAATCCATCCTTTTTGTTCTCTGTGGTTGGCTCTGTGCCACGTTTGCATGTGAATTAGATACAGTACGAACAAACATGCCCCAATGGACGCAGAGAATCATGGCATTTAAATTTTTTTTTTTTTTAACTCTTTTCACACTTTACTTGACTTTTAAAATCAAATAGACCTGAAATAATCTGTTTTGTGGTTGTCCTGTTTGTATGTATTAAGGAGGAGATGTCTGATCTACGAGCTCTAATCCGCCTTAAGGAGAAGGAGCTGCGGTGTCTTGAGTGGAGTCTGATGGCCCAAAAGGCACAAGAAGCAGCAGGAGCTTTTGTTCCTGAAAGCCTCAGAGAGGAGTTGGAGGATCGTACAACCGAACAACAGGTAGGACAGAGTCAAAGAACTGCAAAAGTGACTTTTTTTTTGTAATTTTTGATTCATATGGAGTCAAGGTGAAACAGGCAAGAGGGAGCACGGCAGTGGTCTACTGTGGCAGAGCCAATTCAAATCTGGATGTCCCACATGGGAAATCACACGGCTACAAATGCAGAATCCCTCCAGGCCAAGACAAAGATAATTTTGGTTTTACAAGGTCTTCTGCTGGGCTGTCCTGTCATTGCAGCACAGATTTACACCATTCACCCCACCGTCATTATCAAATTAGAGGAGCTGAACAGCTACGGAAAGTTACAACTGAGAGCACAGCACAGTCCAAGAAACAGTTTCTCGAGAAAGCTGCCATAGTTGTGTTAAATGGGTTAGAACAACAGGGACGGTTTCTAAATACACGTGTTTGATTAAGAATCCTTTAGTTTTGTTAATAGACAAGTATTAGGAAATCCCAATGGTATGTAATGGTGGTGTTGATACTAGGATTGCACCTTCTGATAATATCTAAAATCAACTTTATTCTTACTCTAAATTCTTATACATGATAAATTCTCTTGTGAGAGAACTTCAATTCAAAATCATAAAGAAACTGTGCAGCGAGTGGCAGTTTGTCTCAAACAAAAAGAGGGATCTACATCAGCAGTAGGACTGGTGTGAAGGCAGAGGGAGTGCAACAGAGTCAGCAGGCAGTTTTACAGAATGTTGAACAAACAAATTGATAGACAAGTTCACAATTATCAACAAAATTGTGTTAAGATTGCCCAAATCTATCTGACGATAGATAAAGAGAGTTTATATGTCAATGCTTGAATCTGTAAAAGTAATGTAAATTAATTTAGCAGTTAAACCATGGACTTAGAATATTTATTGTGGTGCCTTGCCACTAAATGGTCCTGTTAAGATTAGTTCAGTAAGGAACACAATTATATGCGCTTTTACTGTCAAAGGCTAAGAGATATACCCAAATAACTAACTTCCCCAATTTAGCGTAGTAAGGAAACTGACTGAAACCAAAGAGAAGAGCAACACACTAGCTATACTGGACACAAACTATGTCATGAATCTAACTATGCCTATGGAATCAGAGAGACCAACGCTGTTTTTATGTTCATTAATGATGATGCCAGTGCTCTGTGAACAAAGACATCATCATCAGCTGCAGAACTACTTTGGCTTTATCTGAGCATAGAAAGTGCAGCAGGAGTTTGATGCAAAGGGAGTAGCAAGAGATCAAAAGGCTTTCCAACTTTTTTCCAGATAACTGCTGCAGAGAACCACACGACTACAAAAGTTCAGCGCACGTCGATGCACACAGCCTGTGATTATTGGATTATTATTATTACACCCTCACTAATAATAATAATAACTTAAATTTAGGTAGCGCCTTTCAAGGAACCCAAGGTCGCTTTCCACAGTAGAGGGGACAAACTAATAAGAATCAACAACAAAGACCAAAGCAGGAAACCTGATTTGGACCTAAGCTTAACATTTAAACAGGGAAGGCCAGGGAGAACAGGTGAATTTTGAGAAGTGACTTGAAAAAGTCCAGAGTGGGAGAGTTGCGGATTTCTGCGGGGAGAGAGTTCCAGAGGGTGGGGGCAGCCACACTAAAGGATCTGTCGCCGAAAGTTTTAAGTTTGGTCCATGGGATGGAGAGGAGACCGGCGTCAGATGACCGCAGGCTCCTGGATGGGGTGTGTTGGTGGAGGAGATCAGCCAGGTACTGGGGGGCAAGTGCGTGAAGGGACTTGTAGGTGAGTAGGAGGAGCTTGTAATGATGCGGAACTTGACCGGGAGCCAGTGGAGGTGAATGAGAGTGGGGGTGATGTGCTGCCAGGGTTTAGTGCGAGTAAGAACCCTGGCAGCTGAGTTTTGCACATATTGGAGCCTGTCCAGGGTTTTGCTAGGAACCCCGGACAGGACTCCATTGTAATAGTCCAGCTGGGATGTAACGAAAGCATGAAGTGGAATGCATCTGGTTGTTGAAATGCAGGAAAGATTAAGGCTTATCATGCTAAACTGTACCTCAAAGGACCAGAGCACTGGTGGAAATTTCGCCTTTGGTGACTTTGACTTGATATAATCAATGACGATGCAAGAGCACATGAGTATGTTTAGTCATTACGATATAAAAGAACACAATGAAGTATACTAACAGCGGTACTGATGCAAATCACCAGATAACATGGTCATGGATTAAATCGTAACACCAAGATGGATATGTCCTTAGAAAAAAATGCTGAACTTTATGGTGTGCCTTCTGGCACGCCATTTTTTTTTAAATGTATTTTTTTTGGCATTTTGTGCCTTTATTGATAGGAGAGAGACAGTGGATAGGCTCGTGAAAGGGGGTGAAAGAGTAGGGGAAGACACTCTGCAAACTGGTCACAGGCGGGATTCGAACCTGGACCGGCAGAAGCATGCACATGGGGTGCCAACCACTCCGCTAAACCAGCACCCCCTGGCACGCCATTTTATACCCTACAAAAGAGCGCTCATAAAGCTTATGGACACAAACACAAACATTAGAAAAAAGGATAGTGCTGTATATCTCTGTCCATAGGCATAATGTAACATCCATTGATTTCATGGTTAAGACAAACATTTGTATGTTGTCAGAGAAACTATATCGTTGCTGCTTTAAAAAATGAACTATTACAGCTATCTAGTTGAGGATTTCTCTTTCTTTAAAAAATGATGGAGATATAGAGTAGGTCATGAGGTTACATAAACAAAAAAATAAACAGTATATATTGTCACAGTTTCAGTACCTTTCAGTAAGGCACACCAATTTCAGTCTATATATCAATTTCTTACAAATTAGGGTTGGGTCTCCAAAATTAATCACTATCAAGGTAATTTTATGATGAGCGATGCAAAACAAAGGACAATTCTGACATACAAAATATAACCTTGTTAGAGAGGTTCACAAGTAAAAAATAATTGGGCGCAACAACTTAATTATATTGTTGTTACAAAAATTAAATGTCATTACTAATGTCATGTTTCAGAGGCTCAGTGAAAATGCAGCAAACCTGAGCAATGATGGCAACATCCCCTGTCCTCGAACCAGACCCATCCTGAAAGAGCTGCAAGCCGTACTGCAAAGGTGAGACATTTTACATCTCTGCACTGAGGTCTTAACAAGGAAAACAAATAAATGTAATGTCACTGGGAAAAGTCAGAGTATTCACAAATAAAGAGGGAACCTGGCGAATGTTTCACTGTAGAACAGGAGTCAGACATCTGCAGTCTGCTTCTCTGTTGCTTAGGAACACTATCAAAAGACATGCAGACTTTGGACCAAAAACAGCTTCTTCTCCTGTTTCTACCAGGAGCTTAAGAGCGTATTCTTTCTCCTCTGACCTTGAGTAGAGAATACTTCTACATAAATCATAGCTGTTAACACTGGGCAGACAAGACATTCACATTTCTTAGCACTGATTTTACAGTGTCTGAGAAAATACTTGCCTGCCTTCAGCACGGCGACCCCAATGTTTTTTTGTCAAAGTTTGTATCATCTTGCATTTTAGGGAACAGGCTCTCAAAAAAAGGCTTGCGTTGGTCCAGGACTCTCTAACCACAGCTCTGTCTGACAGCAGCTCTCACAGGAGGGACAATGGAGAGCAGTTTGCTCGGCTAACACAGGCTCACAGGTAGGTAAAACAAGAACACCTGCACGCATCTAAAGGGACTACCTGGCAAATTAAAGGATATATAAATACAATGAGTCTTGCTTAGTTAAAAATATAATACAATATATATTTCTGGATCTGCAACTAAGGCTATTTATCTTGTATTTTGGTTCATTCCAGTAAAGCCTTGAGTTCATACCGTCAGATTCGCAGAAAGTATCGAGAGCAGGTGTGGAGGCTGGAGCAGAAGGTGGCAGCCATGATGGAGAGTCACCAACAGCAGAGTGAAGCACAGAAAGCTGGAGCAGAGGCATCAGAGTGGAGGAGAGAAGAGACTGTCCTATGATCATTCAGAGAAAATGCCTCAGCCATTTTGGATCAACTTAAATGAACTCACTCAAAACTTGAAGTCCCATTTATATTCAGTGTTATATAGTCTTTTAATTTTAACAACATACAGAGGGCTCATAATGTCAGAGTCAGTCGACTTATTAAGCCCAGCTGAGACCAAAAACCTGTAACACATCAAGTCTGTTTCAGATTGTCCAAAAGGGCAGTCACAGCTGTGTGGACTGTGCTGTTTCCCCTGGAATAAAGCTGGCTGACCGGCTGTCAGCAGCAAGTTTCCAAATATACATTCATTTTTTGTAGTTTTCACAACCTCAGAGCTATGTTTGGTAAAGACAGTCTCAGGGTCATACCGCACACTACAGGTTACATGCAGATAAGTGTTAGAAGAGAGGAAATGAAGACTGGAACATAGAGGGCTGCTGTGAGGTGACATACTTTCAGATGTAGCAGGGAGGCCCGCTGCAAGCAGCTGAAAGCTTCAACTTTTTTCACGGGCTTCAGTTAGACTCCATGTTTTATGTTAATTAGAAGGTATTGGTATGTGAATATGCTCAGCTAAGATGTTGACACTGTTTATATTAGCCCTTTTATACACAATTTAACACTGTTGGTGAGTGAATATTCTGATGTTATTAAGCTAAAACACAGCATGATGCTGCAACCATACCTAATCCTACATAAGCAGCATGCCTAAATATGACCAAAAGTGAAAAGCAGTTGTCCATTTATGTGATATCCCAGTTCGTCTTATATACCTATTAAACAACATCTGCCAAAGAAAACATAAAAAATAAATGTTGATGTATTCGTACATGGCGACCTTGTCTTTTTTATTGCATGCATTGGCTTTACCAACCAATTTAAAGCTCCTAGAAGTTTTCTTCAGCTGCTAATGAAAAAGGTATTACCAAAGATGCCTCTATATGACATGGAAAGCAAACAAGATACAGCTAAACATTTCTGCAGAGTTAATTTATTACCCTGCCACCTCTGAGCCAAGGTAGGTCGCAGAGGACTTAAAAAGCTCAGGAAATAGGATATATTTGCATTTTCCTTTTCAAATAAAGATCTATTCTACTCTTTTTTGTACTTCAATTCACCTACACATGTACAGGAAAAGATCAGCTGAGACATACACTTACTAAACAATAGTGCTGGGAAATGCATCGAAAAATAATCAAAACCAACATTTAGACCCTCGAACAGAAGTCATTTTACTCATGTACATTATTTTTATTATTTTCCCTGTATAAGTCACTTGACTGTGCACCCTCTCTGAGCCCCACTGAACTGGATTGGTCGGTGGAAAAGCCGCAAAAGCCTACCAAGACAGTCCCCCCCACACCAGAAAACCACCACCACCACCAGCCTTAACCGCTGATCCAAGGCAGGATGGATCCATGCTCTCATGATGTTCACAAATTCTGATGCTGCCATCTGAATGTTACAGCAGGAATCCATGGTCATCAGTCCAGGCAACATTTTTCCAATCCTCTATTGTTCGATTTTGATGAACCTGTGCGAACTGCAGCCTCAGGTTCCTGATCTTAGCTGACAGGAATGGCACCCAGTTTAACTATAGGGGCGGTCGGAGCTTTAAAATCTTATTTTGTTCCATATTGTGTGTATTTTCTAAAAATTTGTCAAAACAACTATGTAAGTTGTAACACATCACAAATTATTTATCTGTACAAACACATATCGATTACTTCTTGCTAAAGTGTTGTCTCATAGTTTAGCTGATGGTTGATGTGAAAAACCTCCAGAAAACTGTCAAAAAATGTTACTACATTTTTTTCTTTTCCAATTCATAATGCTAAATAAATAAAGTTAGTACATTTTGGTGTTAAACCATAAGATTCATGTCAGGTTTTCTTACAAGTGTAGGCATTCAAGTAAGACTGGGTCTAAATTGCCCTAAAGAAAAAAGGGGATTTTCTAGAGTTTAACAAGATGTAATGAACAACAAATCTTTTTCTGCATATTTTACCCTCAAATACAACTAAAACAAAACCCAGAATGTTAATAACACGATCTGACAATATTACAAATTGGCAGTATTATGTCATAATTTCTTAAAGAGGACATATCATGCTTGTTTCTCCTTTTCACTCTGCCAGACTAGGATGCCTGTAAAGCATTTCTGCCCTCAGTACAAGTCATTTAGTTCCTTCATTGCCCCACAATAGCGTTCTCAAAATCCTCATTTTAGGCCATTATCAAGCTCTCGTTGAAATGCGAGGATCTCAGGATGACCTAAAGTTACCTCGCAACGTCACAGCCCTTTGTGCTCTGATTGGTCAGTTCTATCGGGGGTTGAGCCAGCCCTGTCCTTCTTCTTCTACTGTATTTTCCGGCAGGCTCAAAGCAGCGAGCACGTATTGAGTCCCCCTACAGGCCAGAGCTGGTAATGAGTGACTGTGAGCTAGGGAACTATAAACCCCTGCTGGACGGATGGGTTCCTGACTAATGGTTTTGTGGCTAACGGACATCACAGAGGAGGAAGTGTTCTATCAGATTACTCCAATAAACAGAAAGGTACCTCGTGATGTCACGACGTTTGAAATCTCGCGGACATCTCACAATGACCTATTTTCAGAGGCATCAAATCTCGTTCTAGGATATCAGAAAAAATACAATATCTCATTTTTTGAAAATTAAGGGGGTGTAAGGTCTTGTTTTCAAATTTATTATATTATATGTAAGTATTAAATCATGCATCAGCATGATATGTCTCCTTTAAGATCTTCAAAAAAACAAAACAGCTTACAATAAAACTAAAAACTATAAGAAAACTGTGCAATATAAAATGCTTTTAAGTTCTTTCAGGGCTTATGTTATGATGAGCTTTAACCATCTTTGTTTTGTCCCATCTTTTTATTTTCATACAGAGGTCCAATCATATCGTAATATGTAATTTCTTCTTGGATAAAATTCTAGTGGTTTCATATTTCTGGAAAGTTTGGTCAGTTTTTCAATGTTGAGGCAGAGGCAGGTATATGTAGGCAGCTGTCCATATTTCTTTTAGCTCCTGTAAGAAGAAAACGTCCCTCTTCTTGATCTGTTTTCCTCTGTCACATCTGCAGCTGTCCTTCATTGTACCCTAAGGGGTAAATATAGACTTTGTAGGGCAGAGGAACATGGAAAACACTGTCAGATCTGCCTTTTCAACCTTTGTGAGCGTTACAAATAAACTAAACAGGATTCCAAAGCTTAACGTGTCTTATAGAAGTCACACATCACAAGGCACATGTCTTATTTCAAAGAAACAGCTGCCAAGCCGTCATGAATGTGTAAGGTTGACTCAAGGACTGAACCCACGCAGGACCTCAGGACTGACCTCGAGCGCACACACACACGTCCTTTTTCCCCGGACAAGCCGACTCTATAAAGTCAGCTGAGCTGTGAGGACAAAGCGATGAGAGTCAAGAGGGGGGTTGGGGGGCTGGGACAATGGCAACACATTTGTCTTCACTTTGATAGTTCTCGCCATCTCACTGTCTGCTCAGTGTGTTTTTAACCATCTCTGTAGTGTTGATTATCTACAGCAGAGGTTTACAGCTGCTCTGGGAACAGAAACCACCACCACCATCTGAGCAGGGAACTGCAGTTTCTAGAATTCACATAAGGAAAAAAGGCAAAATTCCAAAATGTGTAACATTTGTGACAAAAAATAAAATAAACACTGTACAACTTGGACCTATATCTATCTACCAGTCCATCTATCTATATATTCATTTGAATGAATGGATGATGGGAAGATGAAAAAGCAGGATAAATCAATGGAAAAGATGGATGGATTGTTAGAGAGATGTCAGCAGAGATGGTTTACTGATGATGAAGATATTGATGAATCAGATGGTTGATAGAAAGATGGATGACAGATGAAAGAATATTTATAGGGCATCTTAAGCCTTTATAATCATGAAGAAATAGTGGATAGGCTCTTAAAGGGGAGAGAGTCGGGCAAGATATGCTGCATATGGGCCTCAGGTGGGAACTGAACTCCCTCTCAAGGCAAAAACCTTGAGTGGGAGTACTCACTGATGGGTGGACAGACGGACAGATAAACCATCAGATATGGAAACAAACAAGCTGACAAGCAAGTGGACAAAACCTCCTGGGCAGAGGTAATAAAAGCTTTGGTCACGGGTGCCCAAACATCAAGGGCCACATAAAGAGGAATACACGGACGGTTGAGCCACATGCTGCATCTCACTTTTAGTGCATTAAGTTAAAGTTTTAGGGTTTAGAGTAGGCCTGAACAATATGGACAAAATGTAATATCTCGATGTTCATGCCAGATACAGTATGTTGATATCGATGCGATGACTATGGGTTTGGTGAAAACCAAGCAGTGCATTCAAGGGCAATCAAAAAAGCAAATTTGTATTAATATCTTAAATGTTCATATCTCGATATTGATACGATAACAATATATCTTTCAGCCCTAGTTTAGGGGTGGGTTATCATCTGTCAAGGACTATCACTGGATTTCACACCTAGTTAGGGTGACCTTGACCTTCTGAGCGACAGAGATGAGAACAGTGATGGCTCATTTTTGCTCTTGTTTTCAGACAGAAAACAAGAGCAAACTGCAAAAATGTTGTTGCTTGAAGATGAATATTGAAATGTACTTTGTAAATGAGACCTTGTGACAAAGTAAATACAGCAGAAAGTGTGCATGATTGATGGTATTTGCTGCTGCAATCGAAATGTCTTCATACATTCAAATGTTTCAAGGGCCAGTTCAAAATTGGCAGCGGGCCACATTTGACCCCGGGCATAGTTTGGATGTCTTATTAGAATTGAGTCAAATGGGACTACCTCAGTGCCATGCCAAGAATATTTATGAAATCCCGGGAATTAAATAAAACTCTTTAAAACACTCTCATATTTTAATGAGAGCAGAGAACCCCAAATAGATACCAACTGCACTGAGCCATTTCATTAATAAATGCCATCTCCAAACCTTAAACAAACACAAAGCAATCAGACATCTAAGAAAATGATATTTGTCAAAATTTAATGTGTTTATCTGTTTGGGTGACACAACCCTTGAAAAGCTGAGCTCAAACTCACTGTCTCTTCACACTCGTCTTTTTGTCTACCTTTCACTCCAACCTTCGTTTCCCATCCTTCATCCTCCATCTCCTTACTCGTCTCTCAATCATCCTTGTCCCCTCCTCCCACTTCATCCAGCCGACCTCGTGTCCTGACCCACCCTTGCCGGTCAGCTGCAGCTGTGACCGGCGGTCAGGAGGTTAAGGCAAAGGTTGAGTGTCACACCCACCGGGTCACAGCGAAGCCTGGCTGTTGTGTTAGCTGCTGAATGGAGAGTTCAGAGTGCCAGACGAGGTGGCGAGCCCCTGACGCCCTGACTCTTGCCTGAGCTTGCCCTTTCCCGAGCAGAGGTCAGCGCAGAGGGCCGGTCCTTGCTGCTCCCCCAATACCTTCAGGTCACCATCGCTATTGTTGTAATGGCCGCCATTAAAGCAGATGATACAATTATCGCTCCATTTTGTGTTGGCTCGCTGTAAGATCTATGTTAAGCTTCTGAGTTCATCAAAGGTTTTTTAGATGACATGATCATTGTAACCTCGGGGTGACTCTGGTATCAAAGAGGCTGCAGTAGGACAAAATGTTCCATAGAAACAGGAAAAACGGGATTGTTTTCACTAGAAATGACTCAGTTAAGGCGAATCAATGCAGCAGTTGATAGAAAAGTCAGTCTTTATCATCCTTTATGACAAATGTGAAGCAAGTAAACCAGTGCCACATACAAACACATGCAGCCAGAGCTTATAAGCAATGTCCTCTTCAAAGTCCAGCACTTAAATTGATATATCAAAATCAGAAAAACCTTCATTGTCTCTGTGACTCTGTACACTTATAATTGGTAAGGTATCCCTCCTGTGCAGTGAAGAGGCATTTGGAAAGAAAGATAAAGAGTTATCAATACAATGCATCTAATGTATAATACAAACATAATGTATAAATAATGCTCATATAATCTAAACTGTAAAAGCACAGAATGGTTGCAAAAGTAAAAATGAAGTTATTTCCACCAAATTTGACCTTTTATTTGTTTACTTAGGTGCTCTTATCATATATTTTAATGTGATACATATATACATTATACTGATACATAAATGTGACTTTTCTAACTGTTGGACCAAGCTAGGAAGGAACTAAATTGAACTTTGTATGTCAGTAGGCAATTAAACTGTCCTATGACTGGCCTTTCACCTAATGTTAGCTGGGAGTGGTTCCAACAGCTGCAATATGAAAGGGATAAAGCAGTATATGTAATATTCTAATATCATCTGCTTATGTGTCACTGTTAGTGGTGTAAGAAAGTAGTCTTACACCATGATCACTTTTCATTAAGGTGCATTGGAAATGCACCATCATTATGGTTCCCTTAAAATTTCATCAAAATCTGCTTTGTTATCTTAAGTAAAACTAACACACAAACAAACTAACATACAAAAGCAAAAACATGATCTCCTTAGCAGAAGTAATAACTGACTTGCGATACTTTTGTTTTTCATTCTAAGTGAGTGTATTTCTCTTTTTTTTCAACTAAAAAAATGATTATTAATGCTTTGCTGATCATAACTTAAGTATTTACCAATGCCAAAACAATGCATAGAACTATGTCATGACTAAAAAGTGCTGCCAAAGCCAGATTTCTAAAAGTAAACCATTGATAGAACAAGTTAAAAAGGATAAAATAGTTAGTCGGTGAAATAATTGTTTTGGCCTTAGAAGAATAATTTCCGTAAAACTCCATGGTTACACTTAAACACTTGCATGGTGATTTTTTATACTCCACATCCCAGAATTTCTCTTATTTCTCCCCCCGCATGTACGGGGCAGTGACTGCATGGAGATTTTCAATGCCTGGGAAAAATACCCGTACCATTATGAGACAATGACAGGGGCTGTCAATCAGAGTGGGGGTGGAGGATCACACACACAGATCCTCGGGAAGGGGGGCAGTGACCCAGGGGGGTATTAGGTCAACTCATTTACTCTGTGCATCCGTTCCTCATTTTAATAAGTTGTCTCTCTGTAATCTGTATAAAGAGATCACGGACCTGCGCGTCATCCCTGCGGCCTTTCTTTCACAAAGCCATTAGCTCACCTGTCACAACCACTTCATATCCCCTCGCATATCCTCCTCCTCTCTATACCTCTCTATTCTCTGAGCTCTGGGAGGCTGCCAGCTGACCTAACACCTCGCTGCTGAGCCTCTGGACACCAGGCAGCCCGGGGAGAGGTCAGGAGGAAGGGGTGCTATCTGCAAGGAGAAGTGCCAAAAACGTATGACCTCAATCAAACGGCCCATCACATCCTTTTAGTGCCCTCACCCACTCAGATAATGTTGGCAAACAGCTCAGAGAAACAGGCTGTCTCAACATGAAACCTCCAGATGAACAGAAGAAACTTTGCTGCCTAAGAAACTGGGTCCAAAAGTGAGGATATGAAAAGCTAAAACTCCTGTTGAGACATTTTATCCTGCTTCACTGAAGTCTGAGAAAGTTGCTGAGCCTGAAATTCATGCTGGATCCTTGTACCTATTTAATAAGCATCATTTATGATTAACAAGCAGCTTTTAAGCACTGATGTGTAAATGTTTGCGCTGACTGAGTCATACACTAGTGCTAGGCCTATCACCCAAGAGTAAAGCTAATAAAGGACAATATTAATTATGGTAAGAAATGAAAGAAAAATATTTTCTTAGTTTAATCTACTGGGTCTAGATATCTCACAGGCACTTTTATTAACATCTACTTGCAAAATGTTAACATGTTCACTAAAAAAACACCAAGAGGCAACACTTAGTGCTTGTGAAAATAGATAAATAAGATCACATATTCTGCTTTTATGAGTTTTATTATCCTTTAAGTGGGTTTTACATGTCTCCTCTGCATGATAGAGTACTTTCATGGACAAAACAAAAGTCTGTGGCATCAGAGTTCTTCCTCTTCTCTTTATTTAAAGCTGCCTGAAACCCATGGCTCTTTTGAATAAATGATATCCTCCCATTGTTTTGTTACAGTTTTAGCCTACCGGCTTTGGCTAGCAAGGCTAGTGTAGAGCAGAATGCAGAGTTGTTGACAACATGGCGAAAAAAGATATGGACCATCCAATTACCACAGAATAGACCAGTCAACCAATGAGAGTGGACTGAGCCCATGTGAGCGAAGGGACCTTAAAAGAGGCAGAACTTCTAAGACAGAGATAGAGTTTCACATGTCAACCATCCTCCTATGCATAACCTAAAACCCATGAAAATACAAGAATGGGCAAGTTGTATGATACCCCCCAAATGTATGTGACGTGGTGATTCTGCAGCTAGCTCAATTGGACACCCAGGGAACTACAGTTATGGCATTGGCATCATCTTTCAACACCAGAGGTTGCTGCTTGGTTTGTTGCCTGCTGAATTTGGCATTTTTCAGGACTTTAAGATATTAATAATCATTATAAGATAACAAGATAAACAATCAAATCTACTGATGTATCATTAGAAAAATGCTAATTATATATCAGATGAATATTTGTCCACTCTGGGCTTCCATAATCTAGCTCAACTAACATTTTATCATTTATTACAAGACATCACTATTCAAAAACAAGTTCAACAGATTGCCTATGGGTGTCAGATATGCTATTTTTCAAGACTACAATAGCAAAACCAATTCTTTTTTTGGTTGAAAAGCATTTCAAGGTGGACTGTGATTCATTCAAAACAAGTACTAGTTTGCTTTGGTGGTCTTGGGGAGGATCAGGAACAAGACTGCAGAGGTTTTATAATGATGTAGTAATGGTTAACTGTGCTTTAAATTGGTGCACTTTCAAATGAGGTTTAATGAAAACTGACTCTCCTATGTGCCTAGCCCCAAGAGGTCACTGAGGGCACTGAACTGTTACTTGTTTTTGATTTTTTTTCTCATCTTGCTTGACAATATACAAACTTTTCCGTCCAGCCCATTAGGACAGTTTCTGTGAGTGGCCGGGGTGAAGTGACTCATAAACTCGACATGCAAAGAGGAAATTTCAAATGATACCAAGCAACAGGTCAATGAGAAATGAAATCAGAGGATGTGGAAGAATGTGACATACTCTTTTGATCAATTTGATGGTGAACATGCAATAATACACAGCTAACCAAGACTCACAGCCATGCTGTTTATAAAGTTATCAGCGGTGTAGTGTGAAAACAGAATTACAGTCATCCCCAGGTCTGATTTGACAACAATACAGCATCCATCCATCACTTTCTATGAGTCTGTAGTCCTGCTGTTCTTCATAGTTAAATAGAGAAAACAGTTGTCATCGCTCCACATTAAAAAATAAGCCTCACCTGGAATAGATTTTTGCAGGTCACTTCTTAACAAGCTCATCATTCAAGGTAACAGGAGCTGAGTGGGATTGACATGTGGGAGCAGCCTGTACACCATCTAAAACCTGTCTGGTCTCAAGTGTTGTCAGTCTGTAATCCAATACATAGATGACTTTAGGTCAGGAGAGTGGACAAACAAGTCAACTACTGTCTCCTTTATGTTCAGATGTAAATACAGTACAGTTAGGTAAGGAGAATGACACACTTTAAAGCTTCTTAACTACCATGCTACTTTTACGGGATTTTAAATAGGAGGTACTTTTCAATATCAGCTATTAGAGATCTACCCACATTTATATACTTATAGTCTAGTTTTAAGTTAGAAAGACCAGTTTGTGGTTCATGGTGTGTCTTAAAATCCACACAGACACCTCTTACTTCTTAGAAATATTTTTCATTTGAACCATTGGTTAAATTTAAGCAGAGTGAATGTATATCACATTTTATTTTAATGTTATGACCACTCAGAGCACTACAGTAATATTCACAGTGCATCCTGTTGCAGCGCTGTATAAGAGGCTCCACCATCACTATACCTTAAGATGTTTATCATTTCTTGTTGGCGTAACACTGATTCACAGTGCCACAGTGGTGTTGCAGAATCGCGAGAGAGCACAGCAGGGTGGGTGCTTCTCTAACATATTGTCAAACAAGCACTCACAACACTGTGTTTCTGTTTACGTTATATGGGTTTATGAGTAAAACAAGATAACTACATGCAAGCATGACAGCAGATATAACAAATTATACTAAAAGATTAAAACTGCCACTTATAATCCAGTGTTTATGTAACCAGCCAAGCCTCTGACTTGCATTCTGTTGTTGTGTAATAACCTGTTTAATATTACTCTTCTCTTACTTCTTACTCGGTCACTTTCTCTTTCTTTTGTCACTAACCTCTGTCAGTGTTTATCCTGAACCATGGTTGAACACAGTATGAAGATAGGCTGTCTCTTGTCTTGGCCAGTTGCCTTGTAGCTGAGCGTGCAATAAAGCAGTAAGCATTTCCTACAAGATGACCACAGCTTACTGCAAAACTTAAATAGTGCTATATCTGAGTGGGACGGGTGGTATTCTCAGAGTGAACATTTTCCAATGACATCAACTTTGACACTACTATTTTAAAAAAAAAAAGACTGCATTGCTTTGGTGTCTTAAGCTGATGTCCTGTGAATAATTCTTTATTTTTAAGAGTTGTCTTTTTATGTCTTTGGCAAAACGGTCTCCAGAAGAAACTGATTTGATAGGACAAAAACTTTGAGGATTTTCTAGGATAAAAACACCAAAATCTACCCAGTTACACTCAGTGAAAGTTTTACATTGAATCCTATCCCTTCTTGCACACAAAAATAAAGAGTCAGTGATCAGTATTTGTTTTCTTATTTGTTCTGCTTATGTCAGGACATAAGCAGAACCGCAGTCAAAAACCATGTCATTTTTGGTATTTTTTATAATAATTGCAAGAAACAACTTAAACTGAGCAACAAAAAGAAAAAATAATGGCCACAAAGAGTTAACCTTGCAGTGCAGATGGATCTGCCTGATTCATTGTCTGAAATCAATCAGATCCATCCTGCCAAGGCTCAAACTCCAATGACTTCATCGGCCAAAAAGGGAAGCGAGGTGGAAGTTGAGGACATGACAACAGCGGGAAGTGACTGCATGTTTGAAACAATGGCGGCTCCTGAAGTGGCCTCTGTGGATGTGGCAATATCTGTTTGATCAGAAATGGAGTCAATTTCCTCTTTAAAAGAGCAAATAACGTCACTTGAACATAATTGACAAGGGAAATTATCACATAAAATATTAGGATGCATATTCAATGCAGCTTACATCACAGAGCTGATTTGTTAATGGGAGAACAAAGTCTGGATGTTCTTAGAGTAAATTTTACTCGCAGCAGATCAGAGCCCAGACCAACAACAAGCAGATGAGCCAAAGAGGTCATGTAGCTTGGTAGATTACAGTAATAAGGTGTTTAGAGAGGAAAGATGTCGGGAGGAGTGGCCTCGCACTAATCCTGTTAAAGCATTTGAGTCTTCTTCAGTGAGCTGATTAGGTTCATTTTCGGCCCTGTTTAAGCACCTTAATTGACCCACAGACAAAAGCTGGCCGACATCGTAGAGGAGCGTCAGGGAGCAACAGATTGGACTCAGATTTACAGGAGACTGAAGTTAGTGCTTTGGAACACGATCAAATATGTTGAGACTGCGAGGAGTGTTAGCTTTAAAGCCTTGTCTGAAAAAGCTGGCATGAATGGCTGGTGTGAAAAGAATGCCAAATTTCGCAACCTATTAACACCAACATGAGATTTTAGGGAGACATTAAGTAGCATATCTTTGTGAATAATTCCATTTTTTCATTTTTTCTTCATTCAGGCATATTCTCTAGCAGGTGATTTTTCAAACTCTACAATTGTAGTTTAAAAAATCAAATGTTTCCTGAAGTCTGAATGTGACATTCACAAAAACGTGGCTTCAGCATGAGCAACATTTTTAGATAAAATATTGGTATTGGCATCAACCTTACTTTGACAGTTAATGCATCACCAGTATTTTATTCAATATGTATGGTATTTACACCTACTTTACCATCAGTGTTAAAAAAGCCAGGGCTTATTTTCCACAGCTGTTTTAAATACAGTTCTAAATCAGCCGCATTTGGTGATGAATCTTATCTTTAAAGCGACACATGGAGAAGAAGCTTCACTAACGTTACAGTTAACATTTCTATTGAGTCCTCTCCAAACAAAGGCCCAATACTTTGCTCACTTTCGCTGATTTAAATAACAACAACAAAGAGCAAATGGGAAGTTTCCCACCATCTCCAGCAGGTCCCGGACAGGGTGGGGGCCAAATATTGATTGTACACCGTTTGTTTCTGTGGAATCACCCCAGCAGATGTTTTCCTTTGGCAGGTTCTACTGCTCTGTGTATTTTAAATTGCTCTGTCATTCGCTTGAGGTCAAAGGCCCGAGGATGGAGCGAGTGTTGTGTAAAAGCGGAGTGTAAGGGGGGGGAGAGAAGATGATTTTTTCCTCTGGCCTCTGGGTTAAAGGGCAGCTGGGCTAATGAGGAAGGAGCAGAGAGTCATGTGTTCTTGCTCCCGCTCACCCTGACTTACTCCTCAGAGTTAAAGTTTAACCCTGGTGTTCACATTCCTCTACACTTTAACTAATGCAGTTAGCACACTTTCAAGATTATATTTGCAGAGAATTATCTAAATTGTCTCAATCATGGGTCATGTTAGGTTCATGTATAAAAAAATGGGCATTCAGATTTATTCAGATTTTCTGAAAAAGCAGATTCTGATAAAAGTTGTAGTTTGATTTGACTGGATCAACTTGAATCTGTGAGCTTCAGAGATCTATTCTGTCAGACTGAGAAATGGGAAACTGTTACAGGAAGTCAGAGTTCAGCTGACCCATAAACCCACAGAGCTGCAACTGGTTAAACCTGAACAAGAGTGTTTCTGTCTCTGTGAGCGATCTTATCTTTCCTCTTTCTTTTTCTAAAAGGTTTTCATGTGAACAAAAGCTTCTGCTGTTTAAGCTTAAAGCTTCATTTCTAAAAATCACAATTTAAACTAGAGCATTTTTAGTTATTAAGACAGCTACACTTTTTCATTCTACATGCCAGAAAACAAATTGTAGATATTCATATTAGATGTTAGATATTCATACTTTTGAGAGGTCATAAAGTCAAAACTTATGCTTGAGGCTTTTTAATCCAACTTAATTGCAACTAAAGTAATCTAAAAGGCATGGTCACTGGCTTTATTTTACTGGTCAAAACTTGAAATTCAAAGCGTTACTGATATACACATGTCAAACTTGTGTTGCACATTCTGTTTAAGAGCAATCATATCAGAATGTAAATCAATGAAAACTAAAAAGTTTCCATCAAGCAGCCTGGTTCAGTTCGGCTCAATACAGTACAGTATGACAGGTGTTTCCACTGTCAAGTGAAGAGAAAAAGTACCGAAATAACAAAATCATGCAGTCCAACGTTTTGCTACCCCTCTGAAGGGGTGTTGAGGGTAACAAACTGAGTGATGCAGTCTACTGATGGGTCACAACAATTGTCAATTCTCATACAACTAAATGAAAGCATATACCTCACAATGTGTAAATAAGTTGTGGATTTAAGAGTGATTTATAGTACTGGAGTTCTGGAAGTCCTCCATTGTTGCTCTTTGTTTACAATCCACTCAACATCAGACCGTTTAACTGTGTCATGCTGCTGTGACATCACTCGTGACACACTAGCACCACCTTGTCTTCCTGGATCACATCCCTGTCCACAAGTGAACGTACTAAAACTGGACCACACTGCACCGAGCCAAACCAGACACGAAGAGGAACTCAAGGCTATAGGTCACTTCAATTTTCAGAATTAAAGTTGAAGAGACAAAATGGCATAAGAAAAACTTTTCATTTTGGGTTGTATGTCAAACAAATAATTCAGCTGTATTTTGTGCAGCTCTACTTTGGTTGAGCTGCTGTCCAAGAGGAAACTCTTGTGATACTCCATTTGACACAAAAGAGATCCTACTTTGCTTTTGTTATTTTTTACTCCCCTCAGTGTGTTTGAAGTGTCTCTTGCGTATGATAGTGCACTGATCTGTGTGGGACAACAAAGTCTAAGGCATAGTGTTTTCCTCCTGTCTGCCTATACACAGCAACTGCTCGAAATGATGGATTCCCAAAGCTTTCCAAATAGATCTACCAGTTAGACACCCTACCAGTGCTACACAAGAAGTTAAAGCCCATTGGCTTGGGTTGGAAAGCCGAGTATAGAGCACTGAGTGTATAAAGAAAGCAGATCTGTTGGAAATGGCACTGAACTGACCAATGACCACAGAGTGGACCAGCCATCCAATCAGAAATCTCTGGGCATCAGGGTTTTTTTCAGTACATGGAAACCAAGTTAGATGGATTTTTTTATTTTTAACCATAACGATTTTGAACGAGCTCAGGCACTGAAACTAAATGTATGAACCCAAGTAAAGTCAATATATGAACACTATAATATGTAGTCATTAAGCATAAACCAGACATAATTTGGAAGTTTTTTAGGATGTCATACTTAAAATATATTTCAAATTATAATAAAGAGACAAGAGGAAAGCTGAGGTACTGTAGAGGAGTCTTTTTGTGTAGCAGTGGCTGAGTTTGTGAATGTGTGTGTGCAGATCACGGTGTTCAGGTGAGTGTTCGGATAGTTTGCCTGTTTCATGCTGATGGACTCCTGACTGTGTTGAGAATGCACAGACTCCAACACAGTCGACTTCACGCTGAGAGAAGCTGCATTCCTGACCTGCAGTTCAAAGAGCAACACATAAATACACACACACATGCACACACACACACCTTCACACACACACACACAAATTCCCAGTTGTAAATGTAGTTATGCAAAATGGCCTGTGCAGTCATACAAAACACACACTGAATTGGACTTTTTCTGTAACTAATGTGAAACACATTAACGTGAGATAAAAGCAGCTGTAGCCCAGTTGAGTTTTAACCTCACATACCAAAGCTGCAAAGGATGTGAGCAACCAAACTAGAAATGTCAGAGAGGTCAATAGTCAAACCTGCTCCATCAGATTAGACATATCTTCAGGAAATACTATTGCCTTCTTCAAACTGGAAATCTATCATTTCTTCAGGTTTTACATTCACTTTTTGTGCTCTCTTTGACAAAGTTGTGTGTTTCCTTTTGACACGTCTTAAAGATTTAGGAGAAACCTAAGTCTTAAGCACATGATTACATGATTAGTATGAGGGGAGTTTTTACTGACTTTAACTGCTGCCAAAGAAGCTTTCTCACTGAACTCTTAATGCTTTTGAAATTATTTTGTAAGAAGAAAATATAAAACAGTTGTAAAGGTGGGTTGTCCTGGTATTAGCAGAAGCTCCAGACCTGGTAAACGAACTGTTTAGTTACAAAGTTATTGGCAGAGGTGCTGCTCCTTGGTGATCCCCTCTCCATATCAGCATCAGAGTACTGGAGAGGCGAGCCAGGATAAGAAGAGCAGCAGTGCACATGAGATTGTGTTTATGTGGAGCTCCTGCTGTGCCATGCTCTCTCACAGAGACAGAACTCAAATGAATTAACAGTGACATCATTCATTAACATCATGGTGAAATCAATCAGTATGTGTCCAAGCACACTCTAACAGCTTGACTAGTTTAAGTGACATGCTGACTTTGATTGTATATGTACTCAGCAGAGGGAAAAACAGTTGTTTAGCTACCTGTGGTGTGTCTGCCACTGCTACAGTAGGTGTAGATGTGTAAAATAGTTTCAGTGAGCCTTTATAACTAATTGGATGCAAGAAAAAATAAGAACAAATTAATAGTCCTTCACTTGTCAAACACACTTAATGCTTTACTTTGACATAAATGGGATGAATGCTAACCTATTAGCTTATGATTTTATCTGAAGATGCATAAAAATGCTACTTTTGAAAATGCTGTTCAAATGTCGAGTAAATGTTAATTTTCTGTGTCAAAGCTCAGTGTGGATAAGTAGTGTAAGCTCAAACGCCTGGTCAAGTCTGACCTGATAAGAGGGCACACATGTAGGACAATATCTTCAACCATATTGTCGAGGTATGTTAGCCTGATCTCAAGAAATTTGATATTGGACATTTCAGTCTAACTTGCACATTTACATCCCTTGTAAAAGTCCTGTTATATCAGCCTGACACAGAGATTGAACCTTTTTAACTGCATGTAAATGGAACGGTGAGACTCCAAAGGTTTAATGACGACTGAGTTTCATATTGGCACAACACAAGACTGCAATGTGAAACCATTTACTGGAAGGTATGGGTTTTTTCAAGAGTTCGAGAATATGTACTTATTGGGCATTGTCCCATTATGTGGTTTCAACTTGGCTTGACTCAACACTACAGGTTTATTTTGGTTTCAATCAAGGCTCAAACACTTTCTGAATCACCTCTTGAGAAGTTCCTGGCAAGCTGAAATACAATGTGGAGCAACAGCTGATTGATAAAAGCATTGCCACAATGGCACAAGGATCCTCAACATACATATAAAGTGCTTCCCATTGTAAATGGAATGGTAAATGGACTTGAGCTTATATAGCCCTTTTCTAGTCTTTTGACTACTCAAAGGTGCTTTACACAGCAGGTCACACCTACCCATTCACACCCATTTACTAACACATTCACTGATGTTTGGAGTTTCTATGTTAATTATCCAGCAGTATCTCTAACACATTCACGTCCCTTCATGCCCATTTACACACCATTGACCCAGCAGGGGGAGCAACCTTGGGTTAAGTGTCTTGCTCAAGGACATATCGCCATGTGTCGCCCAGAGCTGGGCTTGAACCTGCAACCTCCCGATCACTGACCAAGCGCACTAACTGCGCCACCGACGCCCCTTGTCAGATCCCTACTGCTAAATCTAAACCAAGAGTCATCTTACTGTGTGACAAAAAGCCACAGACCAAGAGTCAGCAACACAATCGCCCCAATTTCTTCCCTTGTTGCTGAACTGATCTCAAAGTAGTCTCAAGCATCACTATGAAGACCCCATCAACATATTAAAGAGTTTCTGTTGAACTTTATACAGTAACAGAAAACAAAGAGAGAAAAACCAAAATCTTGTAAAGCTAAGCTGAGCTGAGAACACAAATGAAAAGCATAATAAGATCTATATAAGTTCAGGGACAAAAGACAAAATGACAAATTAAGTTATATTCTGCCAATGTAAAGTGTGTTCTGGCTTGTTTCTATCACTGCTATCATGGAGAGGACAAACATTTGGATTATGTCCTTTTTTGTGAAAGTCTTCTTCAAAAAGCAATATTACGCCTGCTGTTTTGACTTTCTGATAAAAAGGAGAGTGCAGCAAAATGATACACTATATTAATTTGTCTCAACATTAGAGAACAAATGTTGGATCTTGTGTCTTCATAGTGTTCCAGTGTTCATAAAAAAATAAACAAACAGAAAAATGCCCTCAAAAATCAAATCAGAGAAAGTGTATTTGTCTAATGTCATGTGGGGAATAACTAAGAATATGACAATGCAAATCCAGGAAAGCATATAATGACAAGTTTTTAAAAGTCCATGAATACATAAGGAATCTTTTGATAAGTAAAACTATCAGCCAATAGAACAAGTGTATCTCAGTGGTCCCATATTTTACCATTTTTTTAGCTAGTTGTTCCCATATTGTTTTCATTTTTTCAACCTAAATATCATTTTATATATTGGATTTTTGGCATGCTTTTAAACCCCTCTTTTGTTATCCCTGCTCAGAACAGTCTGTTTCAGTCTGACCACACCCCTTTCAGAAAGTGGGTGAGGCCTCTGCTTTCCTTCATTGTACTCCTGTGTTAACTGTGGTGGTATGGTCACTCCACGGGACCCAAAGGCTGGCTGTGGGCTGGTTTTTCTCACAAGAGGTTAACAGAGAGGCCATGTACAAATACAATATTTTTGTTAAAAATTAAAATTAAGAGTTCATTTTCTTGATTTTGTGACCTTCAGATTGAGGTATTCTAAATTTTACTTTTATTTCAAATACTTCATTTATTTTTTCTAAAAATAAACATTTAACCTCAAATTGAGATTTCTATACTTTGAAAAAAGTACTAGCCTCTTCTCCTCAGGTAATGTTATATATATATATAATTAAGTGTGATGAGATATTTGTGGCGTGAAATTAGTCAAAATCACACTCAATGTCATAGGAATTTTTTACAGTGTGACCATTTATCAACCTTAAATATCATGTTCTTTGGAAAGGTTTGATCTAATGTAATGTGAATAATGAGAGATTACAATTTGAAACAAGATGATCTTAAAAAGCATTTTCTTCAAGTTTGTAACAAGCTATTTTTGAGAAAATATCAAATATTGTCCCACATGGTCAGACCTCTGCTGGCTACAAAAAGGCTTAGAGGGAAGCACTAATACAACGTACAGCAGCTTAGCTCGGCCCCTGATAACCTCTTAACCAAACAAAAGGCCTATCCATGCACAATGAGTCTGGCTGTGACGGATGTGGGTTAAAGTTACCTTATGCTCACATTTAAAAAAGCTGACTTAACCTCAGTTAGAAAAACACCAAAAGAGGAATACTTCCTCTTCCTGCTGTCCTCTTTAAATCTCAGAATACCTTTGGCATTCATGCTTCTCCTGGGAGACCAAATCTCATTTCAAAGATCAGAGTGAAAAAATATTTTGTCATTCTGGGGGAATTCCTGTAAAACCATGTGATGAGCAAACACTATTCGGGTAAACAGAGGTCCTCTTTAACAGGCATGCAGTAGTGAATACCTCCTGTGTGAGTTTTCTTCCCGAAATTTGGAGGCTGTTATTGGAAACCCTGGTTGCAGGCTCTGATTGTTTATTTTGTCCTCCTTTTCTTTGGAGACCTTCACATGACAATGCTGTTGTCGGGACAGATAAAGCAGGCCAGAAATTCCTCAGACGCTTTTAAAACTGCCAAGACGATGCATGAGTTACACTCTGAGTATAAACAGAGGGGTTAGTTTCAAACGTTACTGGGCTTTTTTTGGAACAGTAGAGGATTAAGAGTCTTACTTAAAGGGTATTAACAGTATTTCTAAAAATGTATTTGAGTAACTTAAAAGTTTGGTTCTATAAGGCTGGTGTGAAAGCTTACACAAACCCTTGTGACCAAAGAACTGAACTCTGGTCCACCAGAAATGGGGGTCTCAATTTGCTTCCTAGCAAACAAACAGCTCAGTTTGTGACAGTTGAGAAAGCACCCAAACCAAAGAGTGATGAAACAAGACAAGTGAACCAAAAGGGAGAGAATTGTGGCTTGGATTAAAACAAGATATACTCCAGTTATGGAACTCACTCCCCCCTGACCTCCGCAACACCGAGCTCTCACCTGTCTTTATACCAGACTCAAAACCCATCTGTTCAAACTGTCCTACTCCCTCTGACCTTTTACATTGTCTATTGTATTTTACTGTTTGTTTTTATACCCGTTTTATGCCTTTTTTAATGCGCTTTTTATTCATACTTTTTGTAAGGTGACCTTGAATGTCATGACAGGTGCCCTTAAACAAAATGTATTACTGTATACAGTTTGCGAACAAATGCAGAGTTGCAGTATGCAACCAATATACTTGGATTATGTACTGATTCAGGAAAAAGTCACAGCATGCATCGGACCAGTCTGCTTCCCCTACTGTTACCCACAATGCAAAGCGCCTGAATTGAAAACAGCTGAGAGCAGAGCATCATCAACCAAAGCAGCAGACGAACACAAATTTAAGAGCCATTACTTATCTTTACCTTTTCAACACGTACTATTGTGTAATAAGTTGTAAAAAAGTCACTGTTGTTGTTGTTGTTTTCCCATTAACGGTTCGTAACGGCTGGAAGGTGGTGTTAAATCTGTCCTATACCTGCGTCATTATTAGTGTAAACCACTGACAAGTACGACATTTTACTGTTACGTGCTGTATTTCTCCTCTGTATCTCCACCACCTCAACTTTCCCAGCTTCTCCTCATGCTTTGTACTGTACTATGTGTGTGATGTTTATTCTTGATGTGTTGTCTTATACTTTAAGTGGCCCTAATACGCCGTCACACAAAAATATGCAAAAAATTCCCCTCTGAAATAACGCGTATTCTCCACCACTGACTGTTTCATACAAAATGCTGCTTCTGGCAATATCTTTGCAGATTAATAACTGAAATGTCAACATGTACTCATGGTTTGTTTGTTTTGTACATTTGAAATAAAGTTTGGAAAATAATCCAGCTGTAGCCTACTTCCACTTTGCCTGCTACATACTACATTCATAAGCAGTATGTAGTAGGGAAATTCGAAAGCAGCCAAAGAGTGACTATCAATTTTCAGCTTTCAGTTGAAGACTCTGATAGATAAAACTGCGGTCTATGAGGTGTCTTTACTAAATTGCATTGATTTTTTACAGTGAGTGAGACAGTCAAGTTGACTTCCTGGTATAGCTGGACAATTAATCGTGATTTCAATTTTGCCATCTGACAATCATAAAAACATAATCGAAGAAAAACGATTAATATGCCACACAGTGTGGAGTGCCGTGTATGCAAGTTCCTGTGCTTCATAGCGCTTCTGTGTTCCACGTGCAGCCACAGCGAGTGTGTGTGACTTATGTGGATCAATAACACTGTATGTGCCACTCGCTGGTTCTTTAAAGTTGTGTTTAAATCAATACTGAAGTTTTTAAATAAATGAATAATTGTGTATTTTAATTGTGATTTCAGTATCACTTAAAATAATCGGGATTCTTATTTTTACCATAATCGTCCAGCCTTACTTCCTGGTTTATGCTTTAAGCAATGAAGCTTTCTGGGATCACTTGCAGTAAATCAGTGATCAGCAGATTCATACACCTGCAACAGTGGTAAGTAGACAACTTGTTACTTTCCAAGTCTGATGAAGACTGATTGTAGATGTCTCTTAACTTTGTCAAAACTCATTTTAGCCATTTTTCTACAGTATTTCAGTAACCTTGGGATCATTGACCTTAACATCTTTATAAAGGTTATCAAACGGTGACCTTCAGTATCCGTGGCATCCCTTGCCTTGACCTGTGAGTGTGTGCAGCAGGTGTGAAAAGGAGCCACTGGTGTATCGAGTAACCTTTTGACAAGTCGCTCAACAACAACAGGCCATCCCCGTTATTGTTGGGTCAACAAAGTCAGGGGAATTCTTTTGGATTAGAGTGGAGTGGAGAACATGAGAGTGGGGGCCATGTGCGCGCTGCGTGTCGACCTGAGACCCTCGTCTTTGTCTTACGGCAGTGTCGGGGTTAACTCCCCCCTTTTGCTCCCAGGCTGGCCCAGGGTCAGGGGGGAAACAGGCAAGCTAGTCAGGGCGGCCAGGCATTCTTTCTATGTGTGTGTGGCTGCAGCCCACTCTGTGCTCTTTGACTCTGCTGGCCTTATAAGGCATCCAGTGCCATGGCAACGGCAGGGCTTGAATAGCAGTGTCAAATCCCTCAGCGAACAGACACACGCTCACTCTCCCTAAAGGAGGGAGCGAGGCACAGACACAGACAGGGGATTGAGAGGAGAGGAGCGGAGAGAGAAGGATATCTCGGGGCTGCTCTCCACTGCAGCGCTTGCCTTTCACTTAAAAAAAAAAAAAAAAAGCTTGATGACCGTGTTTTTCCTGCGCTTGTTTGCCTAATTTATTCCTGCCTGGGCCGAGAGAGAGAGAAAAAAGCGGACAGGCAGAGTAGTAAAGAGTGCAACAGTACACTCTGACTTGCTGACAGGGAATGCAAAAGAGGTTTCTGGCCTCTGGTTGTTACTGCTGGATGGACAAGCACTGAGAAAACAAGAGAAGAAGAGGAACGACACTTTGAGAGGGGAGGCCAAACTGCAAATGAGGACAACTCTGGAGACTGGTTTTGTTTAAGGTTGTGACATTTGAGCCTTTTGACAGAAAATACTTTGAAGAGTTTAGAAGAGAGAATATTCACAGAGACACAGAAGAGGGGACATAGTTGAGAACCATCCAGCACTCCTAAGCTTAAAAAATATACAGCAGGAATCAAACTTGCTGTCCAAGC
This sequence comes from Scarus forsteni, assembly GCA_036419115.1. Lineage (NCBI taxonomy): Eukaryota > Metazoa > Chordata > Actinopteri > Labriformes > Labridae > Scarus > Scarus forsteni. The sequence continues at coordinate 34,554,802 of JAZDUH010000136.1, forward strand.
ATCTGAAATTTCTTCTTTTTCAAGAGTCAAACCTTCTCCTGTTTCACCACTTCTGCATCTGTAAAAGCTGCAACAAGTCAAGATTGAGTCTGGACTAGAACTGGCTCAGATCAGAAGATAACACCTCTCCACTGAAGAACTGGTTGAACTAGTTTAGAAGTTGGAGCAGAGGGCAGGGCACTTTAACCCTGCTTGGAGGCGAGCTTTCCTTTATTTTCCTCCCACTCCCTCATTTCGTCCTTCTGGGAGAGAGTCCTGTGCCAAGAGAGGGGCAGAGCTTCTTTTTTTTTTTCATTCGGATTTGGCTCGCTCTCCCGTCACCATGCGCAGGGATAGGTGAGGTGTTTTGTTTTCTTCTTTGAGAAAGAAAGAGGGAGAGAAAGTGAGAGGGAGGGAGGGAGAAAGAGAGTCAAAGCATAATTTATTGTTTCCTGTGAAAAGAGCAAAGGCTGCACCCTTTTTCTTCTGCCTGAACTCTGAACCGCTCAATGTGTGTGTGAAGTTTTTCTCAGAAGTCGGAGGCCATTGATCGGAGGTCAGGACGCAGAACACGAGGGTGAAAGACAAGAACTGAGAGAGCGGAGGGATTAAAGAAGAGAGAGAGAGAGAGAGAGAGAGAGAGAGAGAAAACAACACTGCCAAGGACCTCCAGGTCATTACAACCAGACGGCAAAGGGGAGAAAAGGTCAACACATGAGAGCACGGGACAACTTCTGAGCAAACTTTTACTTCCTCTTGGACAAAACCTGCCTTTTTCTAAGAGCCCGGAGAGGCTGTTTTAGTCATCTGGAGACATTTTCTGAGACTTGGAGAGTAGTTTGGAGCCGGGGGACGGGGCGGGTCTGTGTATGATCCACTCTCAGGGCCGTGTGTCTCAGAGAATATGGCCATGGTGAGCGGGGGATGGGGCAACCCCAACGGGGACACTAATGGACTGGAGGAGAAGGTTTACCTGAGGAGGGAGGAGGAAGATGGCTCACCTCAGGGCGGGAGCAGCGATGTGGATGTCGGGGACGAGGACAAGGCCTGTGTGGTGGACTGTGTGGTGTGTGGGGACAAGTCCAGCGGGAAGCACTACGGCGTGTTCACCTGCGAGGGCTGCAAGAGCTTCTTCAAGAGAAGCATCAGGAGGAACCTCAACTACTCATGCAGGTAAGGGCTGTGGGGAGAGTCACAGGAAGTCCAGTTAACTTATTTAGGTCGTGTCACTGGTAAGATAAACAGCAAAGTAAAAGTATGGAGTCAAGATAATATAAGACAAAAGAAGATAATGAACATCTGGGTGTCCAAACAGCTGCGTCCCTCAGACCATTTTAAAGGGGAAGTTCAGTATTTCTGAAGTCAGGCTGTGGAGATACCTGACAACATACAGTGAAGTGGCTGAAAGGGCCCCATAAAAGCGAGCATGTTGAGACTTCCAGTAAGGCACACTGCTGTTTCCAGACAGTTTTTTCCCATAATTGTGTGAGTTTAACTTAACTCCAATGACAAAATTATGTTGGGAGTGCTGTACGATTAGGGGAAAGAATTTAGAGTGCTTAATTTTTCTTCCAGGAAGTCTCTGTTTGGCAATTTATGAAGCAGTGAATGACTGTTCTCTTCCATCCGTGCGTAACAGCACTGGCAATATCTGTACAATGGAAATATCTGCCACTAGTGATGTAGCTCCTATTATATTGAGCATTTTATATCTAAAGCCCATTTCACAGTGCTTTAACGCTAAAGTGATGCAATAAAGCACAGCCATCATCACAACAAGTCTACAGATGCACGTCAGCATCAGCCGGTTTAATACTGCTGATTCAGAGAGTATCTTTCATAGGGCTGTAAAAATGACCAGTTGGACAAACTGAGATCTGTTTTCATGAATAAGCAGGAGAGAAATACTGTATTGTGGGAGAATTCTAACAAAAAAAATAATTAGAGAAAATGTTGGCATCTATATTGACTTAAATCACCATTTTAAAGATCAGAAACGGCTTCAGCCCTGGTTTTCACAATCTTTGCATCCCTACTTAAGACATTCACATTAATTCTGCATGGATGTGTTATCTGTGTGTATTTACACTTTGGTTTCAAGGACAACAGAGAGAGTGTGACATGGCTCATGTTTCACACACACTCATTGCACTGCTATTCCCCACTGACTCCGAGTGCTCCCCCTCTGGTACGTCCTCTGCAACAACATTCACAGTGAAGGCAAGAAGACACAGAGGTGTAAATACAACAGTGTGAAAAGGCTGATGAAAAGCAGAAAAACTGAAATATTGTCATAGAGCTGGACAATTAAGTCTCAATTACAATTGCTGCTTTCCACGGTTAAGTAAAATGGGTAATCAAGACTAAATAGTTTACACTGCCAAACATGTTAATTTCTTCATTTTCCATAATAATTATTAACTTTTTTGATTCTTTTTGTATTTTATATGCATATTTTATGTTTTGCCAGTTCTTAAATGTTAAAAAATAGTGTCAAAGGTAGATCAGTGAGAACTCATCTCTTATAATTATGATATCAATTTCTATTGAAATAATCAGGAATGGGATTTTTGCAATAAAAAAACAGCCCTATATTGTGGGCGGGCGGGGGGTCAGAAAACTGGACTTAAGATAACCCTAGATACACATAACCCTGGATGAAAATCTACTCGAATTAACACACCAAGATTATGTAACTGGAGATCAGGTCTGTCAAAATCAAAATGGCAATCTATGGCCCAATACCCCTTGCTGATAAATACAATGGTCTGGATTTTACAGAATCAATATGGCTCCACTGTGACAGCCATTATAAATTACACCTTTGGTTCTATCACCTATTCTGCTATTCACAAAACAATCAAGAGGTGGCAGAGAAAGCACAACATGATGCAGCACACATTCAGAAATTCAAATAACTTCTCAAATCTCTGAAGACCTGAAACTTCAGCTTCTTAAGATGTGGGATAATTTAAACCTTGTCCTTGCTGTTGGCAAAAAAGTTGTCCTGAATTTTGTAAAAGATGGGGTCAATGTCCACAATATTACAGGGCATCGTATCGCAGCTTCTGTTTGGGAATAAATATCAAATGACAAGTTTGTTGGTAATACTGTTGTAGGTCAACTTACACATACACGTCTTAATTGAACACAAAGTGGACTGCACATTTGCTCCTTAGTTTTTGTGTCAGTTTTAGCTCATAAATTGTCAAACTTCAGAGCTAAATGTAGAAATATTGTGATGCTGTTTGCGTTTGCATACCACCACAACAGAAAGGGACAGCATGCACTGTATTGGAGCAAAAGTACAGTACATGAAGAAACAGACTGTACAGTAAAAAATAATGACAAATATAATTAGCAAGAGTGCTCAATTTGTTCTTGTCTTAACTATTCAACAACCGTTTATTTTCAGCTTCTTAGCCTGTTAGTAAGGAGTAAACAGCTTTTAAAGGGTCAAATCTAACATCCACTTTGATGTCAGTGAAAAAGCCTTGTTATTAAATGTAATCTCCCCAGGTGTACGTATGCTCAGACTAGGACATTAGGTCACAGCTCGACTCTTTAGGGGCATGTAGACGCACTGACTGTCAACAGTGTGGTGCCCAAATGTCACAAATATTTTTTTTGTTCAGACAGTTCTTGCTTTCCCTTCTGTCAGCTTTAGTTAACAAATGACTGATGTGAATTTTGAAGCTTTTGTGCTTTTCCATGATAAAAATATTTAGAATTATCTAGCAGTTTAATAAAAAAACAAAATGTAATTGTTTTTAAAACCCATGGTAAGGAACAGTGTTGACCATTTTGAGTAAAGCCATGATAAAGTTGTTCACGCTGATGAAAGAGAAAGCAGATATGTCCATGTCTCTCTTCAGAATAATTTGTTCTAACCTTGGACACGTCTAACAAACAGCTCCAGGAAAAAAAAGAAAAAGAAATGAAAGCCCTGAAGGTCAGTCATGTGAGGATGGATTGCCTGAGAAGGTCAGCATAACCATTATTCTTCAGCACAGGAACACACTGTTGCGACTCAATCTTTTACCCTTATAAAGTCTCTGCACAGCCTCTGAATATAGTTTTTTTTTCAGCCTGATAATGCAGCAGCTCTGAGGCAAATGTGTCTTTTTTTCAGTTTTTCCAGGAGCTGGAAAAGGCTCTGTGTGAAATGTTGGCTTACTTGGTCCTGCTGTAAACAGCAACACAAGGGCGTGTTGGGCTGATGATTTACAAAGGTCACAGCCTTGATAGCCTTTCAGCAACGTTGGCTCTCACAGTTCACTCATCACAGGGGTCAGCGAGGGGGAGAGAGAGGAGGAGACAAAGATGTTGAAGCAGACTGCACTTCCTCACTGGAAACTAGAATAATGTTAAAGCTTTCAGAGAGATGCATGCTTCATTGTGAGAAACAGAGCTGGACTGAAAATGTAGTTTGGGGATATTTGATATATTTGTTTCCATAATGATGTGGGATCTACTGATATTGATCTTAAAAATATCTGGTTAAATGATTCACAAAGTAATTAGTCACATTAAGAATCATTAAATGTACAAGCATGTATTAGAGCCACTCTTGAAAATAAAAAAGCATTAAAATAGTTGCTAATTTGCAAGAAAGCCTCCAGCATTTGTTAGATTACAAGAAATTAAAGGAGCCAAAACTGGAAGTGAGGGTTCAAGGGTGCTGCCACATAAGCTGTAAAGAGATGGAAAAGTACCACAGAGAGACAGACACATGATCATGTGATGATTTAGTGCTATACTCAATTATCCCCTTTTCATTAAGTCTAAGTAAAGTGTGGTTTGATCAGAGCTTCACTTTGAGCAAACAGCTTTGTCTTTATGAATGAACTCCAACTCGACAGTTGTGCCTTTAAAACCTTGAAAATTTTAGGTTAAAACTTGTAAAAAAATGAATTTACGACTTATTAAGCTCCAAAATTCTAAATCTTGGTTTCTTGGAGGATTCTGACATATTTCTGGGATTTATCTGGTAAGTTTTTGATATTTATTCATAAAATTAAAACATTCTAGACTAAAAAATTCTGTTCAATTTAGCTTAAAATGTAAGATTCCGAGTTTCAATCTGTAGTGAGTTTCTGACTTTTTAACCCATAAAAAATATGTTAATCAAAAAAAAAGTGTAAGTCAAAACTTTCAGTTAATCCCAAACATATTAGACACCATCATTTTGGGTTTGATATCTTGCAAGACTCTGAAATTAACTTGGTAATAACAGACTTTCTTCTAAACTTTACTTAATTTTGTTAATCTGAAATTTTAGTTGCTTGAGTGTAGTTTTTCTAAAAATATACTTGTTAAAACAAAACATTGTATCAGAAATTCCCAGGGTTTAACACAACAAAAACCTTTCTTCTGGCAAGTGTTACAACATATTAAACAAATGTTACATTTCTCCTAAGCATGAAATTTTCAAGCCTTACTTTTAACTTTAAAACTTAAAAATCACTAGTTTTGATTCTTTCAAATGTAAAACAAATGAAGTTTTTTTCCTCTTAAACTTATAAAATAATTAATATAAAAAGTTGAGGTTTTAATGTACATCTACATGTAGATAACGTACATCTTCCTTTCTTTTCTTTTTTATTGTGACACCATTTTAACCATTCTATAAACCACGTGACAACTAATTTCCACTGTTAAATCTTAAAAAGGGAATTTCTGCACTTTTAACATTTAATGCAAGGAGCATTTTATCTCAATCTCAAGGAAGTCGTTCATATTTCTGTCATTTCCATGTACTTAATATGTGCTGTTCATTGAAGAGTCTGGATGATATTTGGCCCATGTGGGTTTGAAGTGAAGCAGACTTTGTTTTTTATTTTCTATCTTTTGTTTCTGCTTAAAAAAATACAAGCTTTACTCATGGTCCATTTTATCCAGCCCTAAGGACTAACCTTATTTCTTTTCTTTTCAGATCAAATCGAGAATGCCAAATCGATCAGCATCACCGCAACCAGTGCCAATACTGTCGTCTGAAGAAGTGTTTCAGAGTTGGAATGCGTAAAGAAGGTAACACAGCTGTGGGGATTGTGAGGGGGAAAGGGGATTATTTCACAGCTTGTGGATGAAGAGGGAACTTTTCACAACTACAGCTGAAAAATATTTAAAATACTTAACTTCTGGCATAAAGGGTCTTTTTCTGACTCCTGTAATATTTACTGCTCTTCCTCAATGAGTAATGTAGAATTTTAACGTAACAGACGTAGAGCATGTGCAAAAACTAAAACAATAAAACAACTGTAGACCGACTTTTGTCTATGTGAACCAGTTTAGCATCTTACAGTTAATGATTTTGCTACTGTCCCACCACAATGTGATGAAGATTTACTCAAACAGCTAAAACAATTAAAATATAGTTTTATTGCACATAACACAGCGCCTGAATATCGTTGCATTACAGTAACTGGATAAAATAGTTTACATTAACATTAAGAGGAAACACCTTGTATGACCAGTAATTTTTCTACAGTGTGTATTCATAAGAGATTGGTACACTTATAAAAAAAACTTGTTGAACATTTTACAGTTTAATCCATTAAAAAGGCTTTAACTGATAACACTTAATCTGTTGATACTGTCTGTGATCCAGTATGTTACTGTGGAAAGTCAGACAGTCCCAGTTGAAAGACAGACCCTGAGAAAGTGTTCTTTCATAAAGGAAATAAAGAATAAATTTAACCTGAGCTGAAGGCTTCAAATATCATTTCTCAGCTCTTACTTTATCTTTATCTTTCAATATTTTCAAAAACTTAACATTGAATTTCTATGATTGGTCAGCCAACATCCCCAACCTGAAATTATTACTAAAAATAATCTGTGGGAGAAGATTCAAATCAAATCTGATTGTCACTTGATGTGCTGCCCTTTAGAGGCTTAATATTGCTAAATATGGGTTTGATTGAATTTAGTTTCAAATACATCGCTGTCATTGCTCATGTTGGTAAGGAAAATTTAGAGTTTGAACCTTTTAATTCCTGACCCTCATTTTTGGCCTTTTGCCTAAAATGTATTTCATAAAAAAGATCTCTGTGGGTACAAGGCTTATTTTGATAGTGAAAGTATTATAATGAGGAGGGCAATTGTGAGATGTCTTCAGGTATGTAAGTCTATGTATAGATGTGGCTGACTGAGAGTGAATGAAGTTGGCACACAGCAGAAACTGAAGTTCATTTTCACCTGAAACAAAAACGTATAATATGTACGTCTTCGCAATGCTGTAAAACTTTAAGTCTTAAGCAATTAAAACTAAAATCTCAACATAAGAAATGAGTCAGAGTGGGGTGCTGGGTGGAGTGGTTAGCAACCAGGCACCCCATGTATTTGCTTCTGCCGGTTCGGGTTCGAATCCCGCCTGTGACCTGTCTGCAGAGTGTCCTCCCCTGCTCTCTCTCCCCCTTTCACAAGCCTATCCACTGTCTTTCTCCTATCAATAAAGGCATAAAATGCCCAAAAACATACATTTAAAAAAAAAAAAAGAAATGAGTCAGAGTAAAGTTAGAGAGGTTTTAGTATAGATGAATCAGGTTTTGGCTAAATTTGACATTTTTTCCAATACAAAATACTATGCTGCCATCTACTGGTTAAAGGAAAGAATTTAGAGCAAAAAAATGTTCTGAAATGTCAGCAAAACTGATCATTTGAAGTTAACAACTTTCTAAATTATTTCCTTAATTGTAACATGATTTATTTTTAGCATGTTTCGACTGGCAAAATGTTACATCATGCAGCCTTCTTATATTATATATTATCACCTTTTTGTGGTGATTCATCAGCTTGGAGTTGTGATTCAGGTCAAATGATTTATATGAAATTTAAGCTGAGTCTGTTCCGTTTAATTTGATGTGCTTTATATGTATGCTTGTAAAAGATGAATGAGCCTTTTGATGCTTTGAAGCTTTCACTGGTGGAGATGGAAGTTATTTTATTACCTTACTTAGATACAACATTAGTGATCCCAAGAGCTTTTCTGGAAAATATTGACCTTTGAATAAAAAGAAGCTAGAGATACATATTTCTGGGATGTGACGGGAGACCAGATTTGTATGTAAAATAGGGAAGAGAGGAGCATTTTATTTATATTAAAATCAAAAACAAACACATATTTGCTGCTTCTAAGTGGAGTACTATGCAACTAAAGTAATCATCAGAAACATATTAATAAAGTTGCGCTGACATCTTTAACCATCTTATCCAAATATTTAACAACCAAAATGTGCCAAAGCACCCTTAAGCCTACACCAGAATAAATATAACACACACATGCAAATACATAAATGTCAATATTGGTGAACTCACAGAGAAAGAGCTTACTATGGCAGAACCAGCCTCTGACATTTGCCTGTAATCCAAGGCACAATATTTATACTGTCAAGCAAAGCATGTTTTCAGCCCAGTGTTTGTCGCCCAGCAGCTGCTGTGCTTCAGGGACCAAAGGCATCGAGAGGAAACCATGTTTAATTTGCATAACAGAAAAAAAGCAAAAACAAATCCACTCCAGTCCTTCTGCTCTGTCAAAAGCCCACGGACAGGGTCTGACTTTCTCCATTAAACACTGAACACATAACTATAACTCACTTTTTTTTGTTGAAGTGATATGATCCCCGTTTCCCCGGGTGTTTTATTTCACTCCCCTCATTATCTTATCACAAACCATTTCAGTGTTTGTAATTGTATTCTCGTCACCTTTAACCTAACAGCACTACTATTTCAGTCTGTGTCAGTGGATACCATGAGCTGTCCCATACATAATGTGCACTGAGGTGACGGTATGCCAGGGGTTATATTGGGCCGGGTTATTAATGAACCATGCTGACTGTGGCTGTGACGCAGTATGTGCTGTTTCCACATTACCTGGAACTGTCTTTTTCACCTTTAGCCCGGCCTTGGAAGTGCCGTAGGTGTGGAGTTGCACGTCATTCATGCAGGAACATGGACCTACATGTTAAAGGGCAAAGTTAATACACACAGAGCTGCAAACTTTCACACATGCACTCCCCACCACAAAAGCTATGCAACTTCTTTTCTGACATGAATATGGAGGACGTTGCTGTATTACAGTGGCTCTAGCCTCAGGATCAGCCACCTCACTGAGAACTTGAATTTCCTAAAATGATGAAACAAATTTAATTAAATAAAGACAAAGGTCATTAAAAAACTGCATCATTACAGATGCATTGGAAGACACTTATGCATGCATGTTATTTTACTGCATTTACAATGATGTGAGTGTGAGTGGTGAAAGGTTGTTAGTCTCTGTGTTGTCCTGTGATTGGCTGGTGATCAGTGCAGGATGTACCCCAACTCTCACCCAATGTCAGCTGGGAGAGGATCCAGCCTCCCAGCAACGCCTAAGTAATAAGTGATATGATGATGGATGTAGATAAAGATATTCAGAGCTCAAGAAAACTGCCACAACTGACTTATCACAGCAAACTAAATTATACACATAGTCGCATAGGGTTTCTACAGGTCATGTTGAGAACCCCTGCTTTAGCTGAAAGTACTTCAGAGCAGTGGATTTCAAGGTTTTTCACCCATGATGACAAACCAAAAATCCAGTCAAAATCTCAAGGAACACCATATTTGTATCCATGTGAATTAACCTTTGCAGTATTAGCCAAAAAGTCTTTCTCTTTATGTTACATGTCAACACTTTATGAAGCAGTTTATTTACATTCATTTTTTCTGAGCTGAGCTTGAATATAGCATAATGTGACTTTATTGTTAAGTTAGAGAAAATGTACATTATTGATTTAATAATTGTTTTAATGCTTTAAAAAGCACATGATTTGGAGTTATAGTTTTTTTAATGGCAGACGGCCAAAAGCTTTGGCATTTTGCGCACTGCTGACCTGACCTGACCCACCATATGGACCATTTACTGTTTCACTAGCCCATCTGCGATACAGCCCATAGAAAGTGTTTGGGGAGGGCAGAACCTTTCAGAAGCATATGCAGCAGGTGATTGGATAATCATTCAATCAATCATATTTATTATAGGCCAATCAGATAATGTTGTAGGCTTCTACTGGGCTACCGTCATCAAACAAACTGTGGTCAAAACATAGTAGAAGTGGAGTGAAAATATCCTTTCTACAGAGCAGCGTGTGGTGTTGTAATTTGTTCTTCATTGAATTAACCTATAAAACTGCATCTGAAGCTGTTAGCATTTATGCTAATCTGTGTATGAACCATGGATGTATTATAAGAACGAAAATGTACATTATTTTAGACTCTAATAACTGATGAAAAAGAAACTTTTCAGAAAAAAGAGGACTTGGAAAACACTGCTGAGCCCAATAACACTTTCATATCACCACAGCCCATAGGAAAGTGTGGGAGAAATATTTGTATGAGGTGTATTAATCATTTTTAAAGTTTCACTTACAGGCCAATCAGATGAATGGAGGAGACGGAGATTTGACCTATACTGCAGCCAGTCACCAGGGGAGCAGTTTTCGTGGCGTAATTTGTTCTTCATTGAATTAACCTATAAAACTGCATCTGAAGCGGTCAGCATTTATGCTAATCTGTGTATGAACACTCACTTCTGCTGTGGACTTGCTGGCAGCTCCCACCTCTCCCTGCTGTAAAGGACTCTGATGGGGTCGTGCTGCTTTGGGCCACTAACAGTTGCTGTGGACTGGAGCTTGGCAAGATGGATCTGCCTGAATACAGACTCTGAATTAGGCAGGTCTGGCAGCTGCGCAAGATTAATGTTGATCTGCAAAAGTTGAGAATTTTATATATTTTGTTCTAACGACATTAAAGCATATAATGTACTAAAGGTGTAATTAAAAAACTAACCCACCGGCTTGGGTTAAGCTGTAGAAATACCATAATTTCCCATAGCACATCTGGACTTGTTAAGGCACACAAGTGTTCTGCACCATTTGAGGACCACTAAAAGTCAATATTCATTTGAAGCCACACCATAAAGCCAGGGGTTAAAATTGACTAACTAAAAAATAACGTGCTTGCTTGTTAAAGGTTCAAGATTATTCAGACAGCAAATTAATATGATGGTTATTTCCAATGAAGCTTACAAACACACTGCCCCATGCCCAAAAACTGAGATAAACAAATTACAACGGAAGGCTATGTGTACCTGAAAGAACAAAATGAGAGCTAATTTTCCCATCCACTGGACCGTCTCCCAGCAACGACATTAAAATATTTAAATAGGAATGTTTACCGTCAAGTTTTTGGGCGGAAACTGTCCATTCTGTTAAACAAAGCCCACATTTACACCCAGTGACATGTTAGTGAATGTTAAACTTTACCTTACGTCTATCTTTTTACACAACTTCACTGAGTTAAAAACGTAGTTTGCCGCCAAAATGCACTTACGTTTGTTTTGTACGTTCCTGAATACGACCCCCTTCTTCCGCATTTGTACCGAAGGTTCCGCTTTGCTACCATCTTGTGCTGACGCTGTCTTCGGCTGGGTGATTATTTCAAACACTGAAAACCGACTCTCTATTTGATATAAATTATTACTTAACAGAAGTTTTGATATGTTCTTGCCGACAGTGGCATTGGGACAGAAACATAGTCACTTTCACTAAAGTCCCGCACCAGTGAATCCCTCCGGCTTTAAAAAAGGAAAACAAGTCGCATTGGTGAGGGTCAAAACGTGTGACCATAAACAGTGTACATAAAGTTTGTCTTTTTTAAGTTAATATTGACACTATTGAAACTGTGCATTATTCATTATTATCTAAACAGGTACGTGTTGTGTGTGAGGAGGGCATTTGTGTATTTACATTACAACTGAACAGCAGGCCTGCTTTGCCATTACATTAATATCTTTGAATACAACTTTTTAATGACAGCACTTTTATGTGCACCACTTATGGAGTGTGGTGATGCTCAGATTGACTCAGTTTAGTATCTTGCATTAATGTGCTTTTCTTATTTTTCTAAGGCAACAGGCTTAAGAAATCAACAACAAAATAACCATGTGATTAATGGAAATCACACATAAAAGCTTTACAGCATTTAACTTATTATTTAATGATTTGAAACATGACAGAAAAACACATCTTGACTTTGTTATTTAAAGTTGTACTTCCTTTTATTTACAGGGGTGGCAAAGAACTGAGAAATGTACTAAAGTAAAATTACAGATAACCTGAGCAGATAATATTTAACTTAAAGTAAGTAATATGACTATGACTCTACTTTAACAGGCCAACAGTTTAGAGCAGCAGTTTTCAAACATCTATGGGACACACTATTTTAACTCATAGTAATTAGCCACTAAACTTCTGTTACATTACCTAAGAAGTTTGTACACTAAGGGTGTCAAAAATAATTGTGTAACTGATGCACCGTGATGTGGACTTAGATTAAGTTGTATGGATGAATTGTTAAAAACTTGGTTAAATTTCATGATTCAAGTATATTTAGAGCAGATAGACCATAAACTTGAAATAGGTTAACGAATATGTGTGAGCAGTACAAAAATTAAAAGAATTTCCTCCATATTGCAACTGACAGAAAAACCCTGCATGTTAAATATCAGAATTTGTAGTTGTATGGTTCTTTCCACCCTGTTTATCACAACTCACAAATCATTAAATATACTAAGAGAGACATGGGATTGTTGCATTTTTTATATGAAGAATATCTGTCTACATCTGTATGAAAATTCAATCATTGGTATAAGGTTCCTTGACACTCGAGTCATTTGTTCTTCAAGTTGTTTGTTGAATGACATTATAGCAAAATATGTGGAAAACAGTACTTCAAAGAAAACTTGTCCCTCACAGGTTATTTGTTAGATTCAGTGGTCCAGGATATAAACCACAAAAGAGTGAAGCTCAGTGAAAATCAGACAAAAAAGGGAGGGAGATGTTAAAAGAGGAGAGGGGGAATTCATTAATCTACCTTACTTTTTACTTAAGTGACAAAAACTGAGTGCTGCATAATCAACACCATGCTAGTCACTTGGTTATTATTCTATTTTTTTTAATCTTTGTCCTTTAAAATGTATTTAAGTGTGTGTTTATCATCTAAGTTTTAACAGTCACAGCATCAGATTTTTAACTTGCTGTGCCTCTCCTCTCACCCCGCAGCAGTCCAGCGGGGCCGTGTCCCCTCCTCTCACCCAGGCATCAGTCCAAACTCCCTGGCAGGAGGACATGGAGGACCAGTAGGTCACATTGGGGCAGACTACTTCAATGGGCAGCCGGTATCAGAACTCATCTCACAGCTCCTGCGGGCTGAGCCGTACCCCAGCAGCCGATACGGGACCCCATACAGTCAGGCACAGATGCAGGCGTCTGCGAGCGGAGCCTCAGTCATGGGCATTGACAGCATCTGTGAGCTGGCAGCCCGGCTCCTCTTTAGCACCATCGAGTGGGCCAGAAACATCCCATACTTTCCAGAACTCCCAGTATCAGAACAGGTCAGTAAGGACCACCAACACCTGCTGACTGTTTCTTCTTACCTGTTGATAAAATTCATGTGTGAAATAAAACACTAACCACATGTTGTAGATCTAAACTTTTACCATTTTATTCAGTGAAGACACCATTGAGGTATGCACAGACAAAAAAGGCGTCTTCATAAGCAGGGATAACTGAAGTGCTGTGGAGCTCAGGCTGACATATCAAATGTCTTAAATTAGGCAACACATGTGCAGAGATCATAATAGAGAAAGAGGCCACTAAGGGCAGCATTTCCCAAACTTGAGTACGAGAATCTTAAATTGATCATGAGTCTGTAAAACCCCTCATACATCCATAACATGAGACTCAAAATGATCCCCCTTATTTTTTCCACAAACAGATTTCAGTGTAAACCTCAGCTTGCTGCTACATGTCCTTCTTATTCTTGTTTTAAACTTATTTGAGACTCCAAAAACTCTTTTCTTGAACTTTTCATGTCTTCAAGTCAGGTAGGAAGTGTTGTTGCAAGATGTCTGATAAAATATCACCAGATAATTCAACTCCAGTTAAGCTGTGAAATCAGTTATAATTATCAGACAATCTAGATCAGGAGTCTCAAATAAGACTTTTTTGAGCTTAAGTGCTACCCAAAAGATAAGGAGTACACAGAGGGCTATTTTTTTATTTAATTTTTCTGAGTAATATACATTTTTATGGTTTGCCCTCAAATGATAAATATTATGCATTGAACAGGCTATATATGATACTGTATGCTTTGCTTTTTTTAGGATTCCTTACAATGATTATATGCTGATGATTAATGAATGAGAACATAGTACATACAAGCATTTTTTTTTTTATTTTATCTATCTTTCAAATCTTACAGTCTCATTTTTGTCAAAGTGACCCTGTAAGGGCTCTAGCTTGCACCAGTGGTGATTGATGTGTGACGCCAGCGCATCAACATAAACTTTGACCCTTCATAAGCCAACGGTTATGATGAAATTATCATGCACTGATACATGGTTTCAATTAGGTTGTAGTCTTTACTTGTTTTAAATGATCTCTCACAGTGAACCAGAGGGCCCAGCCTGCAAATTAGAAGAAATATGAAGGTGGAGACAGCTAATAATTGCATATTCCTGAATTTATACTTTATTGTAAATTACCCATTTGTCCACCTTTAATTAAAAAAATAAGTCAGAGATAAAGTTGGAAATACATTCTATTTTTTTAGTCTTAAAATGTATCCTTTATTAAAGATAAACACTGAGCTCTTTCAAAATAATAACTGAACAGTTCTTCTGCTGTTGTAATTAAAAGAGCATAAACTGTTTTCTGTTTTAAAGGATGTTGTGGTTTATTTTATTTGCATAGTCAGTTGGCCACCTACAATAAAGCATTAATAATTACAGCCAAAGTGTGGACAGAGTTTCTAATGCATTTAGTCAATGTGCAATTGTCCATTATAATGATCATGTTTGCCATTCATTTTTCAGTCTGCAGTTTAATCCACTTAAACCCATTATGCCAACAATAAATACAACACAAAATATTCTACAATTAGCACATGTCTGTCAATATGATGACATGATGAAGCACACCTGAACTGTTGCTGCCTTAGCTCACTGTCACATGATAATCACTTATTTAGCATATTTAACAGAGCACAGCCCTGGTTGTTATCTAATCCAAATGCGAGTCCTTAAACAAATCTAATGTATCTGTTTTATTAAAGGACCTTCATAAAACTTTCCTGTCTACCCCTCAGGTGGCTCTTTTGAGGCTGAGCTGGAGTGAACTCTTCATCCTGAACGCTGCTCAGTCTGCTCTGCCTCTACACATGGCTCCTCTGCTGGCAGCTGCAGGGTTTCACTCATCCCCCATGTCCGCCGAGCGCGTCGTCTCCTTCATGGACCAGGTCAGGATTTTTCAGGACCAGGTGGACAAGCTAAACCGACTGCAGGTGGACACAGCCGAGTACAGCTGCCTCAAAGCCATAGCACTGTTTTCACCAGGTGAGTGTGGAAGGTTCTGACATGGAGATGTGTGCGTGATGATAGCCACTGTAACCTCCAGTCTTTATTTAACAGAACATCAGAACAGAGGGAGAGTACGAGTAAGGTCTGATTGTTTGTCTAAAATAATATTGAACAACAAAGCAAGCCTTTATGGGCCTGAATCTTTATTTGTCATGTTGGCGCTTATGGATGGACAAAAGGATGCTGGCTTAAAATGTATGTATTCTACTGTGATAAAAGTTTAATTGATACCAATGATCAGGAGGACCCTGCGTGAAAGTGCCCCGCATTTTTTCAACAATGTTGTTACAAAAGTTAAAAGTTTTCCTTTACAGTTAGTGGGCAGACTATGCAGCAGTAAAAGAGTTGGTCAGCTCTCAGCCAGACAGTCTGGGGCTTAATCTCTCACCTCAGGAGTTATTGATTGAATCCTTATTTTGATGAGTGAATGAAAGTGAAACAATGAATAAATTCCTCATACAAATGTGGTCATTCATGAAAAAGAAAACAAAATCTAACCTTTACATGTGCCCAATAAATAAGTAAATAATGAGAACCACACCCACTGATTTCATTTACACTTCTCCTGATGTTGGTGCCCTCCTTAGAAGGGTCAGTGCACCAATACAATATCCATTTTCTAAGGTCGTTGGTCGATATGTCAAAGAAAATGGTCAAAAAAGCCAATTTCAAAGCACAAAGCAAAGCTCATCAATCTGAGCTGAAGGTTATGTTGTTGTGTCCTGAAGCATTGCACTTATAGATTTGTCATTATGCAGTTTTTATCCAAAAATACTGACCTGTGTACAATCCCCTCCCAACATTAATAATGCCCCCCCCCTCCTCCTGATCCTTTTTCTACACTTCAGTGTGCTTAAACAGTCTGTATGATAACTTTGCCCCACAGTGTCAGCTCCCCCTGATGGGAGACATTCCCTTGACCAGATGTTTGTGTGACACAAATCCAGCTGCAGTGGAGGAAACATGTCCTGGTTTGTGTTTGGCAGTGTTAAACATAAGAACACAGTGCTGTGAAGGTGGATTCACATTCCTGTTCTAGAATGGATGTGGTCAGACACAGATCATGAGGATTTCAACTAAAACAGCTTGTTTTGAGCTGGGCTGAAACAGAGGGGTTAAGAGGAATGCCAAAATTTAATATCTTTATTTTTTGTTTGTGTTTTTTTGGAGTGCAAACTTAAAAAATTGCTATGACTACATCTGTAAACTCGCTGAAAAGAATTAAACTTTTTACCCCAAATTACTTCCACTTTTGCTGCTGTGTCGTGTAAATCTGTATGAATGAGATGTGTAAATACTGATGGACAGTAAGTGTGACCAGACAAGAAAAAGCTATTTGAGAAAAGTGCTACAAACTCAAGTCCATTTTCCACTGACAGCTCTGGTACACAGCAGGTGCATATACAGAAAAAGGCAGAAATATAAAATAATGTAATCTATCTTTGTCTTACAGATGCATGTGGGCTGACTGACCCGGCTCATGTGGAGTCCCTGCAGGAGAAAGCCCAGGTTGCCCTGACTGAGTATGAGAGGTTGCAGTACCCAAACCAGCCGCAGCGCTTTGGCCGCTTACTGCTGCGCCTTCCGGCTCTGCGTGCCGTACCTGCCAACCTCATCTCCCAGCTCTTCTTCATGCGACTGGTGGGCAAGACGCCCATTGAGACGCTGATCCGAGACATGCAGCTATCAGGGAGCTCCATCAGCTGGCCCTACGTCCCGGGACAGTAAGCCCTGCTGAGTCCAGAGTGAGACAGACAGAGATCAGACTTGGAGGAATCAGCGCTTCATACAAGCACATAATGAATGTTTTGAATACAAACTGGGATCTCAGAAGCTGCTGTTTGTGAGTGCACAGATCAGCTTTCCTTTTCATCAGTGTACAGTTTGGTGTAAAGTAAACCAAA
Organism: Scarus forsteni; assembly: GCA_036419115.1. Lineage (NCBI taxonomy): Eukaryota > Metazoa > Chordata > Actinopteri > Labriformes > Labridae > Scarus > Scarus forsteni. The sequence continues at coordinate 34,572,142 of JAZDUH010000136.1, forward strand.
GCTGCTTTTAGAGAACGAAATGTGTCATTGTCTTTATATTTATGTTGCAGCTCTTCACTGTTCTGCTCTGACCTCCGTCTGATCTCTCTGTCTCACTTTGGAGAACATAAAAAGGGCTTTAACTAAAGTTCAGACTCTGAAACGAGGCCATGTGCCTGAACTACCTCCTCCCATCTCACCCCTCATGTGACTCCGTTTGAACCCAGGCTCTGTGTTTTTCCCTCTGCTCTGTTTTTGAGTCAAAGAGAAGCCAAAGCATCGCCACGTTCAAAGGTAGTACTTCAGTGGCGGCTCGCAAGCTTCACATTGTCACAGCAAGGTCCTGTTTTGCAGGTATATTATCAAGAGTGTCATGTTTGGTTAACGTCTGACTTTGTCAAAAATGTCTCTTTGAATTCTTAATTATCACCTTGAACAGCATTTAAACATAGACAAGACATGGGCATTTTCTTGTATACTGTTCTGTTTGAAGTACTGTGTATGCAAGACATGTTTTGTATGTTATAAGGAATAGCTCAACATTTTTGGAAACATGCTCATTCACTTTTTGCATTTTAAATGAGATTTATCCAGATTTCATATCTCAAAAGCCAACATTAGACTACAGCTTGCTTAAATCAGTGTGGCTTAGCATAAGGACAGCTCATCGAAAGCCGTCAGAAACCTCCGAAAACTCCATATGTACATATATTGTGGAAAATGTTCCCTTTCTCATGTTTTTTTTTTTTTAGCAAAAATGTGCCCATGGCCTGTCTATAACCCTTCACATCAAGAGGAAAATACATCCTCTTTATTTGTTGCTTGCTACACCCTTTTTGAAAAGGTATTTGTCCTGCTCCAGAGGAAGATACAGTATGTGTCCAAGCATGTCTTTATCGACCAAGTAAACACAAGTGCATGGCTCTGAAGAACCAAAGCCATCCATCAATCCATTTCTAAAAGGGGTGGATCGGACACCTTTATAAGGACATACACTAAAACACAGGGGTGTATGGGCACGCCAAATTTCAAGACCTTAATGATTTTTTTTTGCAAGAAACTTTGGAGGCACTGATACACCAGCGTAGCTAGAGTTGAACAACTGCCAGGATGATGTTTCATTATTTTTGGAGTTGGCCAGAACTCAGAACTGGAGGCAGTTTTTGAAGGACTTGTGCCCCCAACAGAGTCCAAACAGGCAAAATCAAGTTAGCATTTTATACAGCCTGGTTCCCAAGTCTGAAAGTATAAGGGGTTTCAAAACAGCCTTTAGGGTAAATGAGGTATTCGATGAACAATTGCATATGAGAGTTCAACTTTAATTTAACATTATAAAATGCATCGGATATTGCCTGCTTTGAATTTTAAAGCATTTAAGCGTTTAAAAGGATGGCTGCTAACAAACTGCTAAAAGGACTACAAAATGTCCAGGGACCCAGATGGAAGCATTTTATAATCATTTTTTAATTATCAGAATTTTTACACTATTGCCACAGCCATGACATCCAGTTAGATCAGGTTCTTAATTGAGAGGAAATTTTCAAACAAATTATTACAACATGATTTTAAATGTTTTTAACCACAGTTAAAAACCCCATAGGCTTTCAGTTCAGAGAACCAGTGCAATGCTAACTTCTGTGTTGGCCTACAAAAATACATAATCACTGCACCATTCATTTTTTTATGATCTGTTCCTTCAAAATGATCAAATATGGTGGATCAGAGATAGTTGATTGACATGCTGATTTTGCAAATCAAGTTAGCATCTAACAGCTTTAATTTTGGTTGTCGTAGTTTATTGCATAACCTGATGAAACCACTACACTGTATGTTATGTTTCAAATTCAGCAAATCACGTCAAAACTCTTTGTTAGGGGTGTAATAAAGTTTTCCTCCTTATGCTAAGCTAAGCTAACTGGTTGGCCACGTATCTACTTTATTCTCCACAAAAAAAGTGCATATTTCCTAAATGTTAAGCTCTTCCTTTATTATATTACACTATACATTTTTGTTTATGACATGTACAAAGTGGAGGTGAATGTATCCAAACACACCCTGGCTCTCACACAGTCACATCCCTGTCAGACATTCTTACCTCATATTTTATACACCAGACAAAGATTGTAAATCCATGAGCTAAAGAAAATTAAAGGGATCAATACACAAAACATTAACAGTCATATTCTCCATGTAGACCAGTCTGTCCACTACGCTTTGTCCAAAGTTTGAGTGTTTTGAAATGTAAATCGAAAGAGGAAACCAAAAGTTTGACACAGTTTCAGTGATGTTTGTTTTTCTGATTAATCTCAAACTGTTTCTTTACTTGTATGTAAGTAGTAGTAGATCATTTGGATTTTTTCAGATTTTGGTTTCCCCTCTAAAGCAGCTCATTACAGCGCCACCACAAAGACAGTCATGCTCAGATAATTATTGTTCTTATGCAAGGTACTCCTCGTGTTGTATGTGTTTTAAAGGTTACAGTGTTTTGTTGGTACTGAGATTAGGAGACTGTCACGTTCATGACTGCTTTTGCCACTAACTACAGCTCACTGTGACAAATGTTTTTTTTTCTTGCCAAATTAAATGACTGAAAAAAAGTTGATATTGGGATCATGTGTATCTTTGTCAGTGCTGTTTTTAGTTTTATCTGTTAGTATGCCACAAATATGAAAACAACCTCTGCCGCCGTCAAAACTTTATCAACAGCGCATCATGCTGTCCAATTACGTTAATTGTTTGACGTTCAAATATTTGGATGTATATAATAGCCAGGTAAAAGATTTCTTTTCCAAAGTATACTATGAAAAAAGTTAAATTTGTAAAAAAAAAAAAATAATACAATAACAAAGACCAGAAGAGAAATGTTCTAAGCTTAAAATCAAAGTTTATAAACCATCTTTTGAATCAGGGGTGATGACCAGTAAACTTAAAAAAAAAATGTATTTTTTTTTATTACTTAATCATCAGCTTCTGTTGGTAAATGTTTTGTTGACCCACATTTTGAACCTTTTAGGGGTTTTTTCCACTGACAGTTGTTTTAAGATGATATTCTGCAGAAATTAATTATGAGTTACAACTCCGTCTGTTACAACAGGCCTACACTGCTCTGTGTAAAAATAATCACACTTAGGGTGCTTGGGCCAAAAACAGCCACATTAAAACCAATTATAGCCCAATTTTATTGTTCAAGGCCTTATACTGGGATTAATGTGCAGGCCAGGCCAGGCCTCAGATTTTTATCATATTGATCAGACATCAGTTACTTATTCTTGTATTGTGAGGAAAAACACAATATTCTGTGTGATTAATAAAGAGTTAACTAAATGGATCTTCTGCTTTAAAATGACAGCAGGAAAACTAAAAGTACTATAATGAATGTTGGTAATCACTGACATGTACCATATTATTAGGAAAAGAAAATTTGGAAAATAATAATAGAAATAATAATACAAATGATAGTAAATTTATCTGGGACATGTTGTATAAAAAGTGGTTAAAAGGCTTGAAGTTTTGATAATTTTTTTTTCAAATTTCTGAGCAGAAGAGTAGGAAGGGAAAAAGCTAATATAGGCTATTGAAAATATAAATCATTATTTCTAAATTTAAAATGGGAAACAATGTGCTTCATGCGGCTTGTTTCTTAGTTCCTTAAAAGTACAAAAACATCAGATGCTATCCAACCAGTTTAGCCAAAAATCAATCACTGACATTTTCCAGGTTGCATAAACTAAAGAATTTCCCTTTTAGTGCACCATATAGGAGATACAATTATAATATAAAAATGTCATTTCTGTGATATTTTCATTAAAAAGTCTGCACACATGAATTCAAACTGGCAGAAGAGTTAAACTTTTTTAAAATCTTTTTTAGCAGCAGCACAACAGAAGTTGATGAAAAAATCTGTTGCACTAGAATTAGAAAATATTATTTACAATACATATTTCATGTCAATTTTTAGATCACTGTTCTGATGCATGCAACACTGGAACAAAATGTACTATGTGACTTTTCTTTAAGGCAAAAGAGGGTTGAAATGAGTTGTTGCAAATTAATTTAAACAAATGATCAAACAGATAAAAAAAGTAAAAATGAGTCAGTTGTAATCTAGATTAAAATATTTGATCAAAATAGAAACTCAAATATGTTAAATAACTGGATTAAAGGCAGAAAAGACATTTCAAAGCTGACCCTAAATATGACAGAAATATAAATTACTGGGTTAATCCATTATAAGAACTCTCAAGATAATAACACATCACCTTCTTTTTTATTTGTGTAGCTGAACAAAGAAAACTAAACATAAAAAACGTTTCATCAAAATAAAATAGTGAATAAAAGGTTTTGAGAGTATCTCACCAGTAGAGAGCAGCAGCAGCTCAAGCTGAGGCTCCTGTGGTGGATCATGAGTAAAGTCCTCTAGCGCCCCCCACTGGACAATCACTGCAAAGGCAAAGAGCAAGAACATGTCTTCAAGGCTTGAGAGTCAGCAGCATAATGTGAAAGAAGGAAAAGTCAGGGGCTTAATTCAGTTTTAGAGAATTAGAAATGTTTATTGCTTACACAATTGAATACTTTTTAGACACCATGCCTTATGGAAGAATACAGTTACAAAAAATGGTCTTATAATAGCATCAAAGAAAATAAATCCATACAAAAATAAATGGCTCGCAAATGGTTTGTAAAATGACAGTAATGTTCTTCATAAAAATACAAATGCAGGACAAATCAAAACCGTGTCTGAATAATTTTAAGACGTACACAAGATCGTAACACTTTGCACATTTTAGTGGATTAATACAAAAGATGAACACATAATCAGCAGATGAAGGTTTCATTGGTAAAAATGAAAGTGTAGCTTATACACAGAGACAAAAACAGTGTTTTCCATTTTGATGAGGTGCTTCATAGAAAATGAAAACAGTTTGCATGATTTTAGTGAATTGCACAGCTTAAGCATATTTTAATGATTAAAAAACAAGCCACTGTGGGTTTTAAGTACAGTATGTACAAACAAGAGGTCATCACAAATGCTGAGATATCCACTAAATCTAAGAGACGGACACTGTAAATGTTGTTTTTGTCGGACATGAGAACAAGACCCTTTAACAGTATTTACAAAACAAGAACGTCACACATCTCATTGTACGGTTGGCACACTTTTTGGTCTCACTGCATCTTTGATAATCAGTACAAATATCTTTGTCTAAGTGTCAGTACATGGGAGACAAACACTAAGCTCAGGCAGTAACCTTCAAAAGAGTCCGGCACGAAAGTTTGACTCACCACTAAACAGAGTTCTAAAGACTAAAAGGCAGAGGATGGATGTTTTCTTTCTTTAAACATTTTAACCAGAAAACAAGAGGCACAGAGTTTTTTTTATTTCCTTTATGAAAACAAAATCATGACAAATGACAAATTTTGTTTTGGTGGATGTATTCTTTTGATTTTTTTTTGACGAATAAGGGTATGAAACATGACGATCACATGATAAGGAAGATAAAGTTCTGTCAAAATAAAGACCAGCACAGAAGTGCAGTGCATCAAGATGAGAAAACACAATCATGCTCTATTTCTCTGAATAAATGACGTAATTATCTCAGGATTGCAACAGATAATTGTGGAGCAATTTGTCTGCTCTGTTTTAATGAGTAAATAAACACTTCATCATCCTGCTGAGGTGTTCAAAGATACAAACGAGGTCCAACTCAAACACTGATCCAGTTTAGGCCTGACACACGGGGAGACACTCTGGACATCGGCAGTGCTGCTGTTAGTCTGTCCTTCTGATTTTTTTTTGGGGTAAAAAATTCACCTGTAACCCTGAGACAATAATGCCCTTTATTCAGGAAAACAGAACATTTATATTTTCTCATCTAATTGCTATAAGCTTCTGTATCACAGTAAATACAAATAAGTATCATTATGTTACAACTAATGCCAGTACTACTGATACTACTACCACGGAAAAATACTACTTTGACCAATAGAAATACTACCATCTGTTAGTAGTGCTAATAGTTGTAGCAGGTTATAGTAGTAGTACTTACAACTTACCAACAGTTCAAGAAGCATCTATCTACTTGTCTGTTGAGTCTGAGATATACATCAATTAAAACAATTCATCTGAATTATTTTTTGGAAAAGATTTAAATATAGATTTCTTTCCCCTTCACTTGTTCTTACTCCACTTGTAAGTTGTGGCAATATTTGTAAATATAAAAACTGTTACACTGACATTTTTTTGCACAAGTAAATTTTTTGGCTTGTATATGTATTTTTTGTGAGATTAAGCACTGATAAAAAATCCCATGTTAATATATTGTAAAAATAGTACAGCTTTCAGTGTTGATGTATACAAGCCTGCCAAGATCCAAAATACAAAATGAACATTTGACGACAAAAGTACTGTATGTACTTTGATTATAAAAGGAAAACTCTGTTTAGTTTAGAGATATAATTTGACAAAATTAAAGCAAACCTTTTTTTATATAATTTCTTTGTCGTGAAGCTATTTTTAATCAGGGATTTTACTTTCAAGTCATTTCCTCCAGCCCTATCTCTTATCCATCCAGTTCTGATTCCTGGTCTTCTATTCTGAAAAAACTTTGATTTCCCTTTTCATGCAGCTAGTCCTGTTCATTTCTTTATTCGCTGCCAGAAAACATAAACAACAAATAAAAAGTAATCTGAAACTATGATTCCCGCTTTTCTGAAGGCAAGTAAAACAATTAATGTGCCTCCATTTTTGTTTTGTTCTTTGCTTGAAGCAAAAAACAGAGATACTTAAGATCATTTTTGCTTTGTTTCTCGAAACAAATATGGTCCAACAACAAATGAAAGTTTGGTACCCAAACCATGTGAGGGTTTCCCTTCATGTGTCTCACAAATTTCAACCCAATTCATGAAATTCATTACAGGAAAATGTGTAGTTACACAATCAAGAAGTGGATCCACTTGAGAAGCCGTACCAACTAGCTTGAAGGATCCTTGCAAAACAATTTGTAAATCTAAAGGACTCAATGAGTCAATAAATGAAGAGTTGAATCAATTATGGCATTGGAATGATAAAATATTATCAAGTCCTTTTATTAAGTTGGAGTCAACAAGTTTGAGCAGTGGTTGGTGCGACTAAAGGAAAAATTACCCCCCAGAAGAAGACAGCTTGTAGCGTTACAGTCTTTGGAGCCAAAGTGTGTGTGTGGGGGGGGGGGGGGGTGAAAGTGTGTTTAACTAAGAGACAAAGAAGAAAGTCTGCAGTGATCTGATGTCTGTGTTTACTCAGTGATTCTACATTCACTGAAGAAGGCTGCACTTTCCTTTCATCCATATGCTAACTTTTCAAATCCCCCAAGCGGTTTTGTTGTTGTTGTATTCCAAGTTTTCTTTTTCTTGTAATATGCAGCATTTCCACCCTGATTTTTAAAAGCTCAAATTAAAAATGTGCATAAAAATTGGTGGGTGGAAACTTCATTAGTGAAACTAATGTTACTTACAGGTACTGACATGGAAGGGATGAAAAGCACAACTTAAGTTCTTTAGTGGCAAAAACGCCATGCTAAGGTATAAGACACTGCATATATGCGCCCCAACAGTCAAAGCAACCTGTGTCACCCATTTCTACACCCTCTTCCACTCTGCTCCGCTTCTTATCTGTGGAGATAAACCTAAGAAAAGTTTCTAATCTGCAGGGCAAACAGAGATACAGAAACAGATTGCAGTGTTATCACAGGCGGCTGAAGGTGACGTCACTTTCAAATAACCTCTCACCCTTGACCCTGACAAGATGTTCAAAATTGCAAACAACAAGCTTTAAGAGTCTTGTGGGCAAGTTTTGTCAAAATAAAGTTTGGATATCTGTACATTAGTGATGAGTGAGTGAAGGAAAACAAATGTAAGACGGTTATTACTGGCATGCAGGATGTTCCCTATGTACGTGTGTGAGCTGGTTTCTGTACAGGTAACTTTGGTCATGTCACAGTCTTTCAGCGTGTTGGAGTGTATCTTGGCTTGTGTCTGTGAGTGTTTGCTGTATGAGTGTCAGGTTTCGGTGGGTTCACTAGTGGTTCTTGTCGTAGTCCTTCACCATGCGCTTGATGTGGAACAGTTTGTGTCTCAGCCTGCGGCAGTCTTTCTTCTTAGCCCGGTAGTCCGACGTCTGCAGAGAACAGACAGCACAGATGAATCATTTAATACCATAAAACAGGGCATGCACGTACACAGTGAGTTCAGGATCAGGAGTAGAGACTTTCTCAAACTAGTGTGAGGAACTTTGGAGTTGATTTTGACTCTATATGTGAACACCTCTTTCCCAAGGTATTTGTGTAATTCTGATATTTCTCAAAAAAAGTAGTAACAGGACCTGCCTTCTATTGTCACATCTCAGGATAAAGTGATCAAGTATGTATTTTATCAATACTTTCATTTTTTTATTCGTTTTTTTCTGTCTTTTAAGCTTCATACTGAGTAACTTGTTAGAGTGTGAAAGGTGTGACTGTGCTTTAATGTAAAAGAAAGTCTTGATTTTCTTTTGCTGAAAAAAAGGCCTTGTGCTTCTTACTGCTGCTTCTTTTGGGCCTCTGCTTGATTATTGTGTCTTTTTATATATGAACGCATCTTCTCAATGTCTAAAATCTTTGGATAATGTTTATTATGGAGCTTTAAGACTCATGTAACATCTTAAGCTGTAACTCATCATTTTACTCTTTCTGGTTGAGTTGGCTGACCCTCATTAGGCACTCAAAGACTCAGTCATTGGTATGTCCTTATTTATAAGTAAATACTTAATCTGCTTCTCTCATATTTAAGTAATTGTACTGAAGTGGAAAATGCTTGATACAGTATCAAATCTGTGACTCAATTAAAAGATTTACAACTCCTATCTGTCCCCAAACTTCATGACAATATGGGAAAAGAAGTTTCAGATATGCTGCTCCCCCATATTCAAATCTGCAGCAGGAAAGCTTGTGTCTAAAGGGAGATGGTCTCCATAAATCTTTTTTAAAAGAAGATGAAAGACATTACAGGAAAATTCATTGGGTTGTAGATGCTTTGACTTTTGACCTCATGCTTTGTGACTCTGGATTGACTGGTCCATAAGTGTTTATCTGTTTGAAACTGTTTAATGCAGTATCTTCTGCTGTTGTTAATCTTGGTCAGGACACTCTTGTAAAAGATATTCTTTAACTCAATAAGGCTTTCCTTGTTAAATAAAATCTAAATAAGATAAAGACTGTAGCATTCAACACAACTGATCACACAGCTTTGATCAACTGTCTGCACCACTGGAATGGGGTTGATGGAACAGCCCTTTCTTGGTTCATTAAATATCAAAATTAAACCTTTCTCTCTTAACTTAAGCAATGCCACATCCTGCCATGCTGGTCTGACCTTTGGGACTCCACAGGCATCAGTCCTTGGCCCCCTACTTTTTTCTTTAGGCATGCTCCTGCTAGACCAACTTCACTATAAGCATAACCTCTTATAATAGTTTTCATTCACCTTTATCTCCTCATCAATCCAAACATCAGGCAGACTTCTCTTGTAAACTGTCTTGAATATATAAAAATTGGACGGCCCAAAAATATCGTTTTCCCTTAGATTACAGAGAGAGAAATTCTATAAAATGTGGTCCAAATGGACTGAGTATGTTAAACCTGTAAGATCCGATTTTATTTAAATTCACTGAAACTCTGTGATGACCCCTCTTTTTCTTTAATTACTCTTGGAAATACGATGTTATTGTAAGCTCCTTGTTCTGTTCTGTTCTGTCTATGTTATTGTGGTTATGTCCTAAACCAATGACTTAAAACATGAAAACTTGAGAGGCAACAAGGATAAAGACATTGAGACTCTTCACAACTAAATAACCAAGACCTGTGTGGAAAGAATCACAAACTTTGATGTGATACCTCACAATGGATCTGGACGGATACAAGAGATGTTTGGTGCAATGAAAGTGTAAAAAATATATGTGCCTTTCAAATAAAAAGAAAATTTCAAAAAAAAATTGGACGGCCCGTAATCGTTCTCTTTGGCCTAGGAAATGCGATCAAACAGGTTTCCAACAACTCTTTTCAACTGACTATACACCAGACACCTTGACGGTAACCTTGGCCTTATTTTTTGATACCCACTTTACATTCAGTCTCTGGGTAAAAGCAGCTGTTAAATCCAGCTTCCTTAAGCTCCATATGATTTAAAACTTAAAACCCATCCCCTCACGACTTAGAGAAGGTAATCCATGCATTCATCGCCTAATAGCTCAATAACTGTGATTTCTTGTGTACAGTAAGTCCTTCCTGCCCTGACAGCAGCTAGTACATAACATTGTAGGCTGGTAAATGACCAAGTACCAGTAGTGGGAGCATATATTCCTGCCCAAACCAGTCCACCAGTCTTTACTGGGTCCCAATTAGCCCCTGGATCTTTTTAAGCGTTGTTGCGTTGTTTGTTTGTAACACCATGAATGATATAGGAATCCTAGCAATCATTCGCTAGTACCTTGAGTGTAACAGGGATTGTGCTTCTACTGTTGAGGTCACTGAACTATGGAGCAAGCAGTCGTCTCTTTGTATCAAGTCTGCCGTCACTCTTGACTTCCTGTTGAAAACATTCTATTCTATTTGTTGGAATTTGAGTCAGCTGGTCCTGCTTTTCTTTTTGTCTGTTTTGATGTAGTCTTTGTCGTAATATAGTTGTTGTAATACTTGTGCTGTTTCAATAAAAAGTACATTCCATTACACTTATGTTTAAATATTGTTGACTTTGGTTTAGAAAATGTAACATCAGAGATGTCTTCTCACCTGCTTTAGATCCTTTAACTGGTTATATTCCTCTGCTACAGCCTGTGGAATACAGAGAGAAAAACTGGTTATTATTACATGTCAGTTCTACAACTTTAAAATTTGTTCACAGGGGATCTTAATAAGTAATTTCTGGGAAGCACATCACAGTCTGTCAGAAACACAGGAGTCTTTGTCATGTATAGTAAATATACAGCTACAGTCCATCTGAGGGCCCTTTTCTGGGAAGAAGATAAACAAGAGAGATAATCTAAAAAATCCAAACTTGTGTAAAAAAAACACACAAGTGGGGATTTAACTGGATAAAAAGGCAGTCCAGTAGTTGCGATGTAAAATATTTCCCTTGTTTGTGAAGAATAAAGTATAAAACACTGAAAGAAATATATACAAACACACCATGTTTTTATTCAAATGAGTTAGTTTACCTAGTAGTGCATAAAATAATAATGCACAACTACAAATTTTTATTTCCATTATATATTTTTTTAATGATTAAGCACTGCCATTCTTTTCCATTCACTCATTTTCCTTTAAACAGTCAGATGTGCTCAGTGATCCTATTCTCTCTGTTAGTTGTGTTTAATCTGACCTGGTATTTTGCAGAGGTGTCATCCAGTGAGTCCAGCTGTCGACTGAGTTTGTTCATCCGGTCGTTTATGTCGTCCATCTCTGCACAAAGGCGCTTGTATTCCTTCAGATCTGCGTCAAACTCTCTTTTATACTCATGACGTTCAGTATCCGATCGTATCGGTGGGTAAGTTCTGATGAAGGGAGACAAGTTTGACATTAGAGATAACCATGCAACAGGAACTTGGCAGGCTAACATTGTGAGATAAATTGAGGGCTGGTTTCAATATTGTTTTTAGGCTTTAAATGCTCCCCCCTCTGGGAAATTGGCTGAAGTCTAAAAAGATTAAACCACAGCCACAATAACACTACTTTCTCATGAACCACATAGACTTCCATCCATGTTTTGTACCTTTGGCCCAATTTCATCCTGAGTCTAGCTCACGTGAAAATGCATGCCTCACAGGATTATCTGCTCTCCTGGACAGGAGGAAACATACAGACTGAAGGGCCTATTTCATACTCTACAGCCAAGAAATCTGTCTGTTTTCTGTTTGTATACTCTCTAGCTTTGTCCCCATCTCTGAAAATCTGAACTCTCATATGAATTTGATTTTATAATCCTAAAGTTGTTAATTTAAATCCAAGTATTAAGGTCTAGTCCTGAGGGAGCGGCAGTATTAAAGTGTAATCTACAGTCTGTGCTCTGAGATAAAGATATTCCAGTCTTTCATCCAGACAGTGTGTAAGCAGCAGAGAGCATGCTTACACTCAATATGAATACATGTGAGTGATTTAAACACTAAGGGGAAAACTGTGATGCATTGTTGTTCAAATATGTATGAATAAACCTCCTCCCTGGTGACCAGCTATGATATCTTTTTACTGCTTACATGGAATGGACATGCACCCAGTTATTGCATTAATCACACAGCCTGACGTCATATCATAAAGTGGGTCACACTCCTTAAGCCAAGTGTCACAGTTGGCTTACGTGGAGGGAACATGTCTAAACATGTTTGTGCAGCCACAGTTAACATTCGAGCACAGTGCTGCAAGCTGAAGCCTCATCCACTTGTTGAGGAGGATGTGATCAGACACAGCTCATAAAGAATTAAACAGCATGTTCTGAGCAGGGCTGGTTTAAAGCCATGTAAGAATCCCTGATAGTAATTTCTAGATACATCTGAGGGCCATCTTAAACTTGTTGAAAATGTGTATGCAACCCTAAAGTTTCCAAAGGGAATAAAACATAAAATCTATATCTAATAGCAGAAGCACTAGTTATGCTTTTTTAATCTAACCGGTTAATTTTGTCTGAGAGCGCAGACCTCCTCCAGCGCCACAGTCCTCACCCATATTGTGATTTTTACCATAAATATTAGTCCTACCTTTATTTCAATGAAATATTTAGATTCCTTAACCATGAAAACATACCATTAGCAATTGGATTCATAATGATATCTATTGTAGTTCAGTAGTTATTCACAAAAATCACATTTTTCGCCATGGCGGCCAGACGGTGATCTGGATCAACACCAAAATTGAATCACTGCCTCCCTTTCCCATGCTGAACATTTCCTGAAAATTTCATCAAAATCCATTCATAACTTTTTGAGTTATTTTGTTCACAGACAGACGGACAGACGGATGGACGGATGGACGGACGGACGGACAGACAGACAAACAGACAGACAAATTCTCCCGAAAACATAACCTCTTTGGCGAAGGTAATAAACCTTGTAGAAGGCTAGTTTGGTTAAAAATACATGATCAATACATACATCAATGGTATGAGGTACCAGTGGGTGTGGACAGAGCAACTCTCTGGTTGTGGCTCTGTCCTTCATAACTTTCACACTGGGCTGAGAGCTCAACTGTCGAGCTCAACACAATCCCACTCACATGTCAGTGAGTGGGATTGTAAACCCCATACAGTAAGAACAGATGATGGAGTATCTCTACAACTGCAGCTCTAGTGGCATATTTTTGGTCTGCAGTGGTCAGTATCTGTCTAAACGTGGTGGACCAGCAACAGGGTCATGGGCTGCCAAAGCTCAGTGAAGCACATAAGGAACGGGGACAAGCCCCCATGGTCTGATCCAAAAGACAAGTTAGTGCTGCTCAAGTTGCTGAAGAAGTGAATCCTGGTTCTGACAGAAAAATGTCAGAATACACACTACATTGTGCACTGTGAAAATTATGAGGTATTTTCATCTACCCAACAAAAGACATGTTGTCTTTTATAACCAGAGACTGTTTCTTCAACTAAATCAAGTGATCAGATCACTATGCATTTTGGCCTTTTTCACTCATATTAAGCCATGTGTGATCAATTGCTAAAAGTGCATTTGAAAATCATGTGTATAGCAGCTCTCTGGTACAAATGTAATCCTCAGACCTAATTTCTCACCTATCCCACTCTTCTGCGTCGAGCTCATTGCCTGTTTCCCCTCCTGTGGTGTACTCGGTCTCATACTGGGATTCATCTATCTCAGGGTTTCGTCTGCGTCTCTTTCCTCTGTTTGCAGAGGGCTTGCGGACCCCACCAATCTCCTCTGAAGGGCTGGAGCTGGTTCCTCCACCATTGGAAAAGGCTTCTGATGGTCTGCTGGTGGTTTTCTCAGAGTATCTGCAGGAAAACAAAAAAAATATGACAAATATGTTGTGAATGGCTTTCACTGAAACAATTACAGAAAAGTACTAAAAATCACTAAGTCCTGTTAAAGTCCACAAAACAATTAAAAGAAGACAATAACAGCTAATTTTTCAGGATTTTATGGCAGTGGTGGTTACGGATGAATAGATAACAGACCTATTCAGGATTAAAATAGTGAGGGTTTCCCTGAATGAACATGAAATCTATGTCTAAATGTCTATAACATCCTATAAAGATTGCTAGGACTGTCATGGGACTGTTAGAAATAGCTTACAGGTATGCTGCAGTTTGTTTTATCATTTGCTGCAGGCTTACTCATCCACCCCTTTAGGGTCATGGGGTGCTAAAGCCTCTCCCTGCTGTCATCAGGCAAAAGGCAGGGAACATAACGAACTTGTCACCAGTAAATCACAAAGCTGACATAGAGAGACAGACAACAATTCACACTCATACCTAAGGATAATTTAGAGTCACAACCTGCAAGTCCTTTTTTGGTCTGTGGGAGGACAGGTGACCTTGAGAAAATCACTCAAGCATAGATATAACATGAAAACTCCACCTAACAGAGGAGTTGAACCAGCAACCCCCCTGCTGTAAAGCTCCAGCAGCATCTCCTACATCACCGTGCAGCCCATAAAATAACCTGAGTAGGCCTACATGAAGATTGAAGATTCTGTCACAGTAATACGACTTTAACTAGCTTTACTTGAGGAGTAGCTACAACTACCGCCTCGTGGAGGAAAAAACTTAGGATCAGAATAAGCCTTAAAGTCATTCTTTGTTGATAATAAAAACATATTTTTATAACTGAAATGTAAATCTATCTGGAGACTGGGCTCAGTAGTTATAATGATATTTCCTGGACAGACACTTTATTGTGATTTTAATGCATTTTTCTTGCTCTGTAAAGCACTTTGAATTGCCTTGTGTATGAATTGTGCTCTACAAATAAACTTGCCCTGCCTTGCCTTTATGGAGGGAGGTAAGCATCTTTAACCACTAACGATTATTGTTGCTCACATACAATAAAATGACTCAGGGTTATATGGAGTGACCTTGGTGATCAGGAGCAGGACTGAGGAGTCATGCTGCATTTTCCAGGATGTCGGATTTGAAAAGGAATCCATATCCAGAGGTGCAGCTTTTACAAGTTTAACCAAAAAGGCTGCACAGTGTAAACAACAGAGCACACTACATCGGGCCAACATTCCTCTGCTTATGAAAATGCCTGCTATGTTTACTTTGTGGAAGACAAAATCATCAAAATAATGATATTCTTAGTTCTCTGCGGCAGATCAAATCCGTGCTGGTACAACATTAAATTTGATTATTTTGTCTCTGAGCAGTTCAGTCCTCACTAATCCGGTCATTCAGAGCATATTTCTGACACAAGCTTCAAAGGTACAGAGGTATTATGACAGTGTAAAGAGCAGTGTACTCTCAAGCACACACTGCTCCGCAAACCAAAACAAGACACTTGAGAAATCATTTCTAGCCTGAAGAAAAGTAAACAGGCTTATTCACAAACAACCTGCTCTTTTTCTGCTCCTCAG
This sequence comes from Scarus forsteni, assembly GCA_036419115.1. NCBI lineage: Eukaryota > Metazoa > Chordata > Actinopteri > Labriformes > Labridae > Scarus > Scarus forsteni. The sequence goes on from JAZDUH010000136.1 coordinate 34,587,702, forward strand.
AGTTTTCAATGAACAAACCAAAAAAACAACACAAGAGGAAGTTAATCCTGCCAGTGCTCAAAGGTCACACGCAGAGCGCTTTTGTGGGTAGGGCAATATGTTTTCATGGGCTTTAAAACAGAACTGTGATTAGATATTGCTTGCGTGAGTCACATGTTTGGAAGTTCTATGCTTGTGTGACAGTCACTCAAATATTGCAACTTCCATTTTGTTGCTGAAATCTTTTCTTTAAAAAAAAAAAAGAGGTAATCCTGTAATAGGATTTTTACACACTTATCCTTCTGAAAGACATTTCCAGCTGAAGCATTTCTTTCATACACAGACAAGAAGCATTTTTCATTCACTTCTTTAAAAACAAAGCCTTAGGTTAGCTGGGGACAAAGCTACATTGCAAGTTCCTTCATTTGCTGGGAGGTTCCCCTCATTTAAAAATCTTTTTTCCTGACATTACGCAATCCATGTTTTTTTTTCATTGTCCCACTTTTTCAAATTAAATGTCTTTTTCCATCTGTGTTCTTTTTTAACCAATATTTATACCATTGTTCTTTTCAACTGATTACTATTATGGTGCTTAATCCTTGTTTCAATTTTATTCTGGCTCTTTTTCATTTATTGTCCTCAAAAGACTCTGAGCTTTTGTCCTGTTTTAAGGGCATTTACAGATGAGACCTATTGTAAAAATAGTAATCAATAGCGTGAGTCTATCAATAGTAAAATAATTATTTTTGAACTATTGTATGCAATCAAAGGCTCATGCCATGTTTTAATGCACCAGGAACATTTAACTTGAAATGTGCATGTTTTCAATTTTGCAAGTATGTTACTATGTCAGAGCTTTCGGGCTGCCAGTGGAAGCCAAACGTCGTGCACCCATAGGAGGAATAAACTATAATGACAAATCCAAAACTATTAAACCTTGATGTAAACAAGGAAGTATCGTATCAGGAACAAAGGGAATTTTCTCCGCATACAAGAACTCCCATTAAAAAAGAATACAATACGCTACATATGCATGTTTTTAAGTGCATTAACTTTTCAGAAATATAAAGTTCATTGGGAACTAAAGTTCACTTAGGTTCATTGGTATTAGTTAGTTTTTACATTTTTTTTCCATTACAGTTTAGTTTTAATTAGTTTTAGAGCGGGCCTTCTAGTTTTTATTTAGTTTTGATTTTTGCAACAAGGCTTCGTTTTAGTTTAGTTTCAGTTTAGTTTTTTTTTTAACCTTATTTGCCAGGTGCAGGATTCAGAAAGGTCAGAATAAGTATTTTATAATACTGTTTATTTTCAAGTTCAACATAGTACTCACTGCTCAGTCAATGCTGCTACTGTACTGTTGGCTGCTGCCTTAAACACAAGAAAATAATATAAACTTATTTTTAAAATATAAACATCAATATAAACTCTTGGCTTTGTTTTCATAGGCTGTATAAGCCTCCTTATGGGTGCTCCTCAAATGGGCTTTTAAGTTTGTGGGATTTTCCCCTTAAAGCTATGGTCTACGATTTGGAAGCTTTGTACATTTTAATAACACCGTTTATAAGGCTGTTATGGTCCTATGGTCCTATCTACACAGTATAAAGACCAAAAAGAACGAAAAAAATCCATTCAGTATATCCGCTGAAAAGCTGCATACTAGCTGACCAATCAAGCCTAGAAGCCTGTAAGGTTCAATTGGTCCGTGAGTCCATCCAATCCCCTGTCTCCCTCACTACGCAGCGTCATGCGTAGTGCGTCATGGTCCCGCCTCCTCCCCTCTACCTCCGGTGAGCAGCTAGCAGCGTTAGCTACTGAACTATCATGGAGCCGGAAAAGCCTAGCGCCGAAACCGGGAAGCCGCTTCCCTCCCCCGCGGGGCCCAACAGAGCTCTGCCCGCGGGTCGAGGCCTGTTAGCGGGCTAACGGCTAACGAATGGCCTCAGCCGGCCGTCAGACCTTCAGCATCGGCCGTTTTGCCCCTGGTTGATCAGGTAATGGCTTTGTTTACTACAGTGGGAGATGTCTGCTGAATAACTCTGGTTAGTCTGTGCCTGGCCTGGCTAATGACTTGTAGCGGAGAGGGTTAGCCTGTTAGCTGCTAATCGTTAGCACTGTAAGCTGAGCTGTGGAGGACAGGCCGAGAGAGATAAATCCTCCCCCACAATCGGCTCCGGTCTGGCGGCGCCAAACCCGCATTGCCGCCGGTCCAATTGAAATGGCTACCGCTGTGTGTTACAAGGGGGATGTCTGTCGTGTTTGATACTTTCAGTTGAGCTGAGCTGTTTTTGATTGAGTTTGCTGCTGATATATTATGCTAGTCGCTCGTAGCTCAGTCCGAGGGTGCTTATATGAAGCGCCACGAGCTGGGGGCGGGATCTTGGAACACGGAGGGGAGAGGTGAGGGAAGGGGGGGCAGGCTGCGGTTTCAAATCGTAGACCACAGCTTTAAGAAGCGCTCCACGTATCTCACCAGTTTTAATTTCCGCTAGGCACTTGCATTTGTTTGTCTCATTGTGGTAATCAAAAAAAAATCTCAAATGGGACACTGCCGCCTCCTCCCAACTTTAGTCATTTCTTCCAAGTTGTTCCAACAACACGTTTCATTGTGGCACAGAGCACTGCCAGTCAGTGCAGTAAACAAGCACGTCCCAGTACGTTGTTATGATGGTGCCGTACGGTGCTGACAATTGCCGAAAACTGTCATAAAATTGTTTTTTTGTGTTTTTTTATTTCCGTTTTTTATTTCTGGGTTTATTACATAATAGCTATAAAGCCACAGCCTACATGTGTTTTTTGTTCATCACAGGCCTGTAACCCCTCCGTCCCTGCCCCATCCTTTGAGCAGCCAATCCACACAGAGCTCATTATCATAGCCTCCCCGCCCCCTCAGATCAAAGCATTTCCAAAGGGGAAGGAAATAGAGCTGCATCTGATCCTCCACAGAGACTTAATTTTTTATTAACTTAAATCCTTCCTTAATAGATACCAAGACATGATGTTAACTCTCAAACATTCCATAACATGGAACCTTAAATACGGCAGGTGTGTATACGTCCACAGTGGAAGAATATGTCCCTGAAAAGACAGAAACTGGTTAATACCATCTCCTGTCTGTTCCACTAAGACTACAGCTCAGACTGTCACCTCTGTGGAGAAACTCATCTTGTAGGGAGGGTTATTGTGGTTCTTCTGAAACTTCACACAGAATCTTATTATTGGGGAAATGAATATGGATAAAGGATCCATGACAGCAGGAACATGCAGCCACAATGAGGCACACACATACCCCTGATATGAAAGCCGTAGTGTTTTCATGCCAGACCATGCACCCACAACAGTCACTTCATCCATTCACTGTGAACCCATCATTGGAACTTTCTGTTTTAATGTCGCACAGTTTGCCAGTCAACACTATTTTTAAGAAAAGTGTAGTGGAGGTCAGATTTCTTACACCAGCCTTTCAATCTCTCCCTCCTGATCTAAAAAAATGGTGAGAGATGATACAAGTTCTCTTACGTTTCCTCTGTGTCACTTTATAGCTCCATATTTAAGGATCATGTTTAAAGAAAATAAGTCAGAACCAACATTTTAGAAATTCAAAAAATAGTTAACGCTTAGCATTGATTCAAGAACATTTTGAGAGCAACCAAGAAATGTTTTTTTCATGGTGAGAAGGAGTGATTGACCCCATTGTTAGTAGGATTTTATTGGTATGAAAGACATCAGCAATTCTGCTTATCAATCCAGGTCTTTATCAAACTCTTATCAGGTTTTGTGGATTTTCCACAGACTAGTTTACTGGGTCAAAAACATCGAGCACATGGCCCAATGGCACCAATGCTGTGCTGTGTTGATAAATGTGTCAGCAGGCTGCTGGTGTTCCCATCCCTCTTGAGTGTGTGACCTCATTGTTTCTCAAGGAATTATGTGAAGGCATTAACATGACAACTGTTAGTCATAGAGGCAAGTGACAGTGATGCCTCAACCAAAGATCAACTGAGCAAGATTTAAACTAGTTGGAACAAGCAAAAACAGTTAACAGTTACAAATCACACACTAATGCTGCGTGTGTCAGCTCAAGTTTGCAATGCAACAGCTGTCAGAATAAGCCCATGTGTGTGCAACATTTTGGCTGCATCTCCCTGCTGTCACAACCCTGTCCCTCTTCATAAACTTTACCATTATGCAACTAAAAAATACATTTATCACATTTTCTCAGCTTTAGATGTCACAGATATTGCATAGAGAATGGTGAAGTCATGTGCTCAAGAGTAGATGAGGAAATATTAAGTTGAGGAAGAACAACAATGAAGCTCCACATTGGTGACTTGATTACATTTCATATCTGATCCATGAAAAATTCAGGGTAAAAGCACTCTGTATGACCACAGTAACTTTCTCCACAAACATGTCAAACGAGCCTTTAACTTTGAAAAGTAGAAAAAGAGGTGTATCATACTGAGTTTATCCTGCCTGTCAAATAGTCTAAGACTTTGGTAAATGTGGTTTTCTACTCTTCATTGTCATGTATAATTTGGCTGACATGTTTGTGCCTGCCTCCTACTCTCACGCCGGCACTCAAAAGGGTCTCACTCAATAACATAAGCCAAAATGATAGCTGGCACCCTGCACAGCTAATTTGTGGTAGTTCAGTCAGGTAGTATCATCCTTTCATAAATTTGTAGGTTTGAGGGTTCAAGCCCAGCTTTGGCTGTCACATGTGGATGCATCCTTGGGTAGGATACTTAAAGATGTAGCCAGCGATGTGGGAGAAAACGAGTGGAGAGGTTGTTTATAAACAAATTTAGACCCGCCTCTCCCATTATACCTCACCCCTGGCTCCATCCCTGAAAGCTGATGGATGCGCATCATCATGGAAACGGCCGTAGAAACTGCGTAGCTGACCAACGTAGCTAAGGTAACCCCGACTCGTCAGACAACTCGACTGCCGTTATTGGTAACATCACAACAACAGTACATTTTGGCAGATTAGACAATAAGATGAATGCCCGACGGCTGTTACTGTTATGTGAAGCACCACAAAGCTAATGTTGCTTACCTATCCAGCAGAAAGACGGCGACATCTGCGTCCGTTTTCAGGTCTTTCAATTGGCGGAGTTCCCTCCACCGTCAGAAAGCAACACCAATGTTGACCTGGATCTTCGCTCTTTCATGGTCATTGCCCTTCTTTTTCACTTTTCACTCCTCGGACCTTTTTCTTTTGGGCTATTTTTCAGCCATTGCTACTGCACATTTTGTATCCCTCTCTCTTACGCTAACTGCGCATGCTACGCAAACTACTACTCCCCCTCCCCCTTCTGTCTGATCTGCGCATGAGTATGATCGCCCCCTGGATGTGGGGGGGTGTACTCTGTTTTGGTAACTTGGTCCGAGCCATAGTATTTACCTGCTGAAATTCAGACCCAAGGCTGTGTATTGAAACCAGACTTTTTTTAAACATGCTGTCAGTGGTGACATCTTGTGGATGGAGAGGAGAAATACGGTGAATTTGACAAGTACTGCATTAGATTAGAAGATTAGAAGATCGCTGACTACACCTTTAAACTACAATTGTTCCCATTGTTGTGTCAGTGGTGTTAAAGAGTATGAAGGCTGTGGATGTGTTTGCAACGACTGATAGAAAACTTAGAAACCCAGAATCATCAGCGAGCGAACGTTAGTGAACGGTGTGAACAGTAGATGTGGCCTGCAGTGTAAAAAGCCTGAAGTCAGAAAAACAGGCAAAATGCTGTACAAGCTCAAGTCCAGAATGCAACCAGTCAGAAATGCCATCTTTCATTAAACACAATTGCCTTGCTGAAGTCATCTCTTTTGTCAAAACTTTTATGTGAGCATAACTACAGTTACATGTCTTATTCTGAGCTGTCACATCCCTATCTGTCCTGTATAATCAAATATGCTTATGCTAACAGTAAAATCAAAGATGTACTGCAGTGGATGTCTCCTTTGAGCCGTAGCTGCTGTAGAGCAGTTCCTGTTGCTGTTGTCCAGCTGAAAATGAAGCTTTCATAGAGTAAGGACACTCCAAGTAAGTAAGTCCACAGCGTCCACTCTAGTATCTGACAGGTCAGGTACCCAAACCTATACCCAACACTTTCCACCTAAAGTTGTGATTGGTTTATCCATAACAACAAAAAATGCTGTCTCAGTGGTAACTGGCACCAAATTGATCATCCTACAACCCTGGGATCTTGTCAGAAACCTTGTAGCATGAGCACTATTTTAGGAAAAAATACAAATCTCAGTTAAGTTATTTGATAGTTTTACTTAAAATGTATACATCTGTCAAAATGTTCAACAACGCTCCCAAAGAAGCATCTCTGCAAGCTGACATTTATATTCATTTCTACAAAGCTCACAATTTCAATTTAACTGATACTATCCAGTGTTTGCAGAATATTTGTCAAAGTTTCTAGCTGCTTTCTTTTCACATTCTCTTCAAAGTATCTCAAAGTATCTTGAATCCCGAAAGCCTTTTACCTGAGGAGCTCTTTTAAGGGTTGAGATGTTGTGTGAATGACTTCATAGTAACACAAATGCAGTCCAAACTCTAAGAGGGAATATCATTATCATTAATTGCGTTTATAATTTCGAGTCACTCACTGGTTGTTGTCAAAGGCATCCTCATTGTAGGAGCTGTTGTCTGCTTTAGCTGGAGGATAGGAGATGACGCTGTTTGCCGATGCATTGAGCAGCCCGCCTCCCTTCTCTGACACAAGTAGGGTTGGGGCATCCTGCACGCTGCGGCTTTCCTCCACATTGTTCACCTTCAGCAGGCAGGAAGAAACAGAGGGAACAGAGTCAGCAAACACAAACAAACAAATAACAAAGGCCGGGACACACCACAGGCTCATTTAAAAAAAAAAAAAAAAACACATCCTTTTAAAGAGACAGTAATGTTTTCACTCTTTCCTGATGTCTTCATCATGTGATGGAAGGAAAACTCTCTGTGTAGTGCCAGAAGTTAAAAAAATAAGTCATGCATGTAATTGGACATAAGGAGCCACCACCGCAGTGTAATGAAAGCTATTTGCTTGGTTCATCATGCTTGAAGAAGTCAAGAGAACAAAAACAGAAGGTCACCAAAGGCTAATGATAAAATAACTTCACACCAACTTTTGTTGACACTTTAATGTTATCGGTTTAAAAGCATCTGACTTTGTTTTCTTTGAGAAGTAAAGTGAGTTTGCCTAAAAACATCTAACCACAGCTTTAACTTTGCCTTCACATCTTTCTATTGTTCAGTTTCTTTAAAACACCTGGTACAGAGACACTTTCCTTTCTGCTCTTGGATTGAAAAAGAGGGAAACAGTGTCTGTTATGTAAATAAATCTTCTTATTCTGTCGGTCCAAGTCCCTCCTGTGAGGTCACACAGCCTAAAAGAGACATTTCCTCACCATAAAGGCCTCGGGGTGGGGGTCACTGCCTCTGCCATTTCACAAGGCTCCAGCAAATGAATCAATAAATCATTGAGTGCCTTTTGCAAAACCTCTACACACAAGCAGCAGAGCCTCAAGCAGATGGAAATCTACCTCAGTGTTGCAGAAAAGGAAGTACTTCGTACAATCAATTGTTTAATCATCAAACAATACCTCAATCATTATCAATGTATGTTTGAAACTAACATTCTTTTTAATTTAAAGTAAGTAACCGCTTACCGGTCCAGTCAAATTAAAAAAAAAAAACCGCTGATCCAAGACGTGCGCAGAGTAAAATGATTATTGCTCTTGAATCCTTTGGGGTACATGCCCGGTGTTGGTCTCTTTTGAAAGGCAACAGCTTAAAGTTTTTCCCACCATAATCAGGATCACTGTAGGAGCTACAACAGCTGACTGATGGCAGCTTGTACACAAAAAATGGGATGACTCTGATTTTCAGATGGAAAATACCCTTTATGAAGTAGATTTACAGCCTTAATAAGTTAATCTTTGCTTATCATATATCCAACTCTTCAGAATTTCATTGGCTGAATGACCGAGTCAAAACGTTCGATTGTCATTTCTAACTGGTTTGAGCCCTTGGGGGCTTGAATGACGGCAGGGCCTATCGAAGCACACAGGCATTGACTCGGTGTTGGGGATCCTAGACCGAGATAACAGCACTTATTGAGCCAAATGAGAGAAACATTTGCATATCAGGAAAAAAATTCCAAGTAAATACAGCTGTTCTTCATGGTCATGTATGGATATTTAACTGAACTTTGGACCAAATGTATGATTTGGACCAATTTATGAACATCTTGGGAATATAGCAGTGCTTAGTTTGCTGAATTGTTTTCATTCAATGACAGATGGGAAGGCTTCAAATGTAAGGTCACTGTTTTTACAGCGGTTTTATTTGCTTCTTGTGTTTGCTGATGCATCCCAGATTTGTGTATGTGGCTGAAAATCCCAAGAATCAAGAGCTTTACATGAAGCATTGTGAATCCGTTACCCCAGAGACTGCAGAGGTCATTTTATGCCCTCATAACTCCCTGCAGGTTTTTTTTTAAATGTAAAACTGGAGCAGTGATGAGATAGCATCTTAAAAACTCTGATGGAGCCACCAAGCGGCCACTAAAATGGTGGAGGGTTCAATCTAGCTGGAGTGAGAAGCTGGCATTGACTAAGCAGAGAAAATAAACCAGAAATCTTGCAGATTAAATAGACTGTTACTCGATAGGATGTTTGTTTGATGGTTACATAATAACACATCAGGTGCAAAATCAGCGTATTTGAGTTATCTGCCCAAACTGGCTCACATGCATTACATCAGAACATGTTTCAATATCTCTTTATTATCACAAGAATAATAATGTAGTTTATAAATCATGACGAGTATCCTGTGCATAAATGAATAGTGTCTGAAGTAGTCTAAACATCAAAACACTCTGTTACCTTGCGGTGCCTCTCTATTCATCAACATGTCTGAAAAAGACAGAGCTGTGGCCAAAACACTGCACACACTCACGCACACACATGGCATGAAAGTAGTGGCATCATCCTCAACCAGAGCCAGCTAGCATGTTGTGCAGATGCACAGTGTGTGACAGCCATAAAGGCAGTATTATCGATGAAATCTCAATTCCCATAAACTGCATCACATTAGATGATTTACATAACCCCTGTTCTTTGTAATTCCATGTCCAAAACAAGCTCTAGTACAGGATGAATGCTCCCGTCTGCCTTATTCTTGTGTAATCCTGTGTTTACCTGAGCCTCAAGTCCACTGTGTTTTTGTGATCTTTCTGTCTGCTCCCCTACACGCTGCCTGTTTGTTTATCCGTCCAGTTTTATATCAGCTTTGTTAATCCAACCTGCTCTGCTTCTCATTACACCTGTACTGCTCTTTATTCACCATCTCATCGCCAAAGAAAATACACTCGTCTGAAGTTTTGCTTGTGTCGTGTTTTAAGTTTAAAACCAACTAAATAAAACAGACACACCAAACCTTAGAATGAAACAACACTGACAGTAATGCTTCTATTAAAAAAAGAAAAGTTGCAAATTTGCATGCAGTGTTATGAGCCCCTGAAATCTTCTACCACATATGCAAAAGCATAAAAATATACTGTTCTAGTCAATATTATCTCACAGGCAGTGGGTCAAACATTTATTCCAGGCAGTAATTAGAGCCATGAATTAACTACTACAACTACATGAAACCCAAACAAAACACCAACTCTCTTGTTTTTCTTGGTGGAACATTACCAAGTGATCTCCCAAATACCTTAGAGCAGGAGCAAGGACCAACATCAGCCTTACCCCCAAAAACAATAATCATGGAGGGTGGAGTGCCTGAGTGGAGGACAGCTGCCCTTATTGCAGCCGTAGGAGAGTCATATTTGAAGACCAAACTCTATTACAAGAATCCCAGCAATGCCCTCTCAGTGAGCAGCCCTGGGCAAAGAAAAGCGATTGCAGGCAGAGAAAGAGTGAGTGAGAGCAGATGTTGAAAACAAGAAGACACAGAAACATGTATCTGTGTAGAGCAGGAGAGGAGGATGAGTGTGGAAGAAGCAGAGTAAGTGAGACAGCAAATTTATAATTAGGCCTGTCACAATAACAAATTTTGCTGGGCGATAACTGTCCTACCATAATTGTCGATAAACAATATTATTGTCAACATTATTTTGGGACCATTTTTAAATGTAATGACAATATAGGCATATGGCATAATGATGTGAGTACACCATATCAATAAACATTAATTTCTCAAGCGTATATAACATGCAATGTGAATGCCAGGAGTTTTTAAATAAAACAAATTACACAAACAACATTAATTAAATGGAGTTTACAGTTCAGGAATTGCTGTTTGTGGCATGTACGTTCTCCCAGGCAATTCGTACTGTCTAACATTTACCATTTCCTGAAATGCTGGCTTTACAACCATACTGAAGGGTTGCATTTCTTTTGCAATTTAGCGAACAACACTGTCTGTGAGCACACACCATTTTCTGCTGTTTTATCTATATTTACTTTGCCAACCAAACGCCTCAGTAAGCATTGACTGTCAGGATGAAGGCTCTGCTACCTCGAGGAGTTTTTGTTCCCAGTTGGGTAAACTGGACAGGATAATTGGTTGTATTCCTTTCTTCGTGACATATCAGCTTGTTGGTGTTATGGGCTCACACCTTGTTCATTCTGTTTAAAACCAAATATTCCCACACTGGGGCTGTGGCTTTTGGTTCAGAAACCATTGTTTTTGTGCCTTCATTCCTGCTTGCGTTTGCTTCCTTGTCACTTCTCACGACGCTCACTTGCAGCACTCAAAGACTGAATGACTGACAGGAGGGTTCACTCTGTTCATTCTGCAATAGAGACAGCGTGCCCAGGTGTTGAGACGGATGCAGAGTGAACCCTCTTGTCATCTATCCAGCCTGTTTTGTCGAGAGAGAAGAGGAAAACAAACATGCATGCATGTCAATATATTGGGGCCAGCAAACTTATCAAGGACGTTTTTATTTATCTTGCGGTTAACTGATTTATTGATTATCTTGACAGGCCTATTTATAATGAAAGAAAGGAAAGACAAAAGGTAAGAAATCAGTGAAAATGAGAGACGAGAGGAGAGTGCATGATGAATGGGTATATTATAGTTACATTTTAAAGGCTGAGCCAGGCTGTTTGTATTGCCTTAAACATTTAGACTTCCAGAAACAGCAAACAACTTTTCCAGTAGAAGGCTGTGGCCTACAACCTCCATCAACCTTATTCCTTTTTATTTGAACGGTGTAAAGTTATCATCCTGAACATCCTGGCGAGCAACCACTATGGTCTACATTTCCCTAGAGAAGTAAATATTATAATCTATATCGATATGGACCAGACTGTCACAGGACATGCAAATATAGAAAGTCAGTAAGCTTTTAAGTCAGGGAAAAAGCACTTCGGAAAGAATCATCCCAAAATACAGCAAATTCATGTAATGTCTGAAGTCTGGTTTTCTAAGATATTTTACATTCAGCTCAGTAGGTAACTGATTTACCTCTGATATGTCTGGGTAAATAAAGCATTTTATCAGTTTAATGATGAATATGAAGATGCCAGACCACTTTTCTGAATCTTATTCCCATGATTTAGTATTGTTCTAAATGCCTTCACTCACATTTCTGTGGCACTTCTGTGTTCAGCACACAGAAACTGCAGAAACGGACTCTGATGACCTCATGTAGGGCACAATGAAGCCTGCATCCCTGACCGATGTGAATGAGGCCAGTGTGTGAGGTTATCAGAGTATACCAAGCCTCCCTGAGCTCAGCAACAGAGACGGGTTCAATCTACCACCAACCGCAGCCTCAGACTGCCACTGTCACTGTGTTTAAAACAACCACAGAGGCCTCATGACTCATAGTGTGGCACAGATAAAGGTAGCGTAGCAACCAAGGAGATACACATAAGTGCAGCCTTGAACATCAGAGGTCTGAAGAAAATAAGGGCAAGGAAAAGTCTGCCCCTCTAAGAGTGGCTGTTTATCAAGGCTGTTCAAATATTAAATGCACGTGTCAATATGTGGTACTATAATGACACACTTTAGTTGACCAGCTGTTGAACACAACAGACGGTTACGACTCAACAAAACATTTTCCAGTTGTCAAATTGTACATGATCTGGCAGTAGTAACTGTCACCATAACTTAAAAACACTGCCTCAATCATGGACATACATGACCCAGACCATCATCAGTTGTCCTTTTATAATGATATTTACACTTTAAAAAGTTAAGCTCTAAATGTACAGCAGTCTTGACTCCACCACTGAGCTTAAAAAACTCAGATGACGTCAGTGACAAGGCCCTATTATCAGACACTGGAGTCAGTCATAGGGTTCACTCTGGCCCTGTCTTGTCTATTCTTACACTTGTAAGTGCATAATGCTATGTTCTCTTGGCATTGAAAATCACACTCGTAAACAAACAGCTGTATACAATCTAAAGTAATACACTTGTTCAGGGTTCCATTTGGGGTTTTTTTTAGCAAGAGATGAAGTCTTATTATAAAATGTATGTATTGTTCTGAACTTATTTGATAAATTAATGGAGTTAAACTAGATCTCTGTGCTCTTTAGGTGAACAGAAGCATGTCATTCACTTAAAATTAGCTTAGGTGTGGCAACAAGAAAATAGTTAAGCTGTTTCTGAAAATACATTTTCTACTATACCATAAAAATAACAGAAAATTGACAGTATACAAGAGAGTGCCTTGAAGTTCTCTTAGATTTTAAAGTCCTTTTTAAAATGCATTTCCAGAAGGAAACCATTCCAAAGTCTTTTTTTGTGATTCCTGCCTAATGTGTTCATACAGTATTAATTACACTTGATTAGAGATGGGAATTGAAAAGCCAGCTCCAGTTTAGAATCTATAACTCGCTCATGAAATCAGTATTAATAATTGTTTTGATTTTCAGTTTCCTTACTTTGTAAATCAAGGCTGTCACCCTCTCAACAGAGGCAGTCTGCAGGTACTGTATAACTAGAAAAGCACTCGGAGAGCGCAGACCTCCGCCAGCACCACAGTCCTCTCCCATATTGAGATTTTTACCATAAATATTAGTCCTACCTTTATGTCATGTAAATATTAAGATTCCTTGATCATGAAAACATACCATGAGCAATTGGTTTCATAATGATATCTATTTTAGTTCAGTAGTTATTCAAGAAAATTGCATTTTTCATCATGGCGGATCCAGACGCTGATCCGGATCAACACCAAAATTGAATAACTTCTTCCTTTTCCCATGCTGAACATTTCCTGAAAATTCCATCAAAATCCATCCATCACTTTTTGAGTTATTTTGTTCATAGACAGACAGACAGACTCTCCCCTAAAAAGTTTTTTCTCTTCAATTTAATTTAACATGTTGGTTTGTATGGGTGGCACGGTGGCGCAGCAGGTAGTGCTTGGGTCTAACAGCAAGAAGGTACCTGGTTTGATCCCGGGTCAGACGGGTGCCTTTCTGTGTAAAGTTTGCATGTTCTTCCTGTGCATGTGTGGGTTCCCTCCAGGCACTCCTGCTTCCTCCCACAGACCAAAAACATGCTCATTAGGTTAATTGGTGACTCTAAATTGCCCTTGGGTATGAGTGTGAGCATGAATGGTCGTCTGTCTCTCTATGTGGCCCTGCGATCAACTGGCGACCGGATCAGGGTGTACCCCGCCTCTCGCCAAATGACAGCTGGGATAGACTACAGCTCCCCCGACCCCAAAAGGGATAAAGGGATATAGAAAATGAATTAATTAATTAGTATTTGTATTTCTGACAATTCAATTTTGCATGCAAAGCTAGCATGTTGAGCAATTTGTCGTTAATGACGGTCACCTCCACCATGTCTGACCAAACGTGAAAATCACATTTTGAGGGGTGATTGCTTTACTGTCTGGCTACAGAGAAGGATAAGGACAGCAATAGTTAAAAATACAAAAAGCAAAAAATATATTCACAAAAATTTAGATCTCCAACGTCCCCACAAGTTTAGCTTGAGTCAGAAAGCAACTTCATCGGCTGTGGAAGTCTTATGGTTGTGTCCACATGTCTCATGTACAGCAGCTGTTGACAGCCCATGTTCAAACACAGCCTGAGACTTATGTCTCCATTTTAATTCACAATTCTCACCCTTTAGTTTCAAACTCTGTCCACTGTCCCACCTCACAGTTAAACCCAAATAATTCTTCAAAGAAAGAAGGGCAGGGGGACTGTGATCAGAGCAAGAGCACTGATGGCATTTAACAATTCAAGTGTGTTGAAATCAGTTGTTGTTGTGCTTATATTTTGTTCAATATCTTATTTGAATATCTCTGTTCTGATTATTTAAAATGTATAGAAAGGTCCATTTTTCATCAACCAAATTGTCTTTGGTTTATATGTGTGTAAAGGTGCTCTACAAAGATTAATGCAATGTCTTTTCTAAGTCAAATTGACAAATATTTCAATCTTGAGCTTTTTTTAAGTCAACTGAGTTATATTCACTGTATCAAACACAATCTTAGGGAAACCTGGCAGGTCAAATCAGTAATTACTCCATATCTCAGATATCTAAGGTAACAGTCCTGTATGACTGCTGTAGATTTTATATTTAAAAACCCAGAGGCAGCCTCTCCAGAAACTGACCGCTGCTTGCTATCTGCTGAGGTAGTTAATGATTCGTCAGAGTGAAACCAGGTAGTAGACCATGAGCAAACAATCGCTCACTGTTATCAGCCCTGACCCTGAACAAAGTGACTAAGGTGGGGGAACACTGACAACAGTCGTGTGACTGCTGGATCTTTTCACTCATAAAGGTATATTTATGACACTCCTTTTGGACTTTGGACTCATAAAGACAAAGGATGAAAACAAACGAAAGGATTTCAGACTGGTTCACAAAAACAGCTCAGGGCAGATCTATCTGGTCATGCTGCACAGTCATGTCAAAAACAACACAACTAGACAATCCACTGTAGGTATCTGCTTGACTCAGCTCAACTATTTACAGCCTCTGCATCACAGCAACATCCAAACTTGTCTTTATGACTGATGACTATCTTAGAGAGATGACTACCTCACTATGACCTGCCCACTTGTCGAGTATGCATGGTAAATCTGTGTGTAAACTAATTTGCCACACATAAGATTTTGCTGCTCTGTCTGCATAAAAACAGCATGGATGATCATTTCATCATCTTATCAAATCTGTCAGTGAACACTGTTTTCCATCCACTTTCCTTAGGCAGGATTTAAACCCTCTATGACCCTGTTGATTTGAGTGCAAGCTGTGCATGCACAAAATCAGGGTCAGTTTGGGTCGAAATCTGATTTTTTTATATTTGTAAATCCCCTGTAAACCCAGTCTTATTAAACTGTGACTATTATCAGCTTGTGCCTTACCCATTCCTCTACATCTCTGCCCTCTGAGGCCTTCCCGCCAACCAGCGGCTCATCCCAGTAGATGTTTGGTTTCCCGTAGCGCCAAATCTTCCCTCTTGTTTTGTGAGCAAAGAAACTTGCAACAGCCAAGGCGATGACAACCAGGAATCCACACACCATAGCCACAGCCTGGAAGAGCAAGAAGACAGGACTGAGATCTGGACAGTTTTCAAGGAGATAAGCTGGCAGATAAGACAGTTTTATCCTGGTACAAGAAGTACACACACACGTTACATCATTTTGAGGAGTACATATCACTATTTGTGGCTCCATGGACTCAAAAAGTAACAGACCCTTTCTTGAGAAAAGATCTTATTTTATAAAAAGCTTTAGCTGATAATATGAGAGGCTAAAATGTGCCATGTGAGGGCTTTTTTTATCTCTCTGCTCCCACATTTAAACAGCTTTGTACACAGCGGTCTGTCTAAAGCCAAAAAGTAAACAGAGAAGATTTCAATTACACAGCATTATTGCTGATACAGTATATTGATTCATTGACCACCTATGAACACAGAGCTAAACATCATTTTGATAATAGATTATTGAGTCATTCTATGAATAAAAAACGCTGATTCCACTTTCAAAATTGCAAGACTGTCTTAGCATGTTGAATGTATATCTGTACTTGGTTAGGTGTCTTTCAGACAAAGTAAAAGTACTTTTTAAGACATTAAATGTAATCACAGAATATTTACAGATCACACCAATTCAATAGCTGCAATGATGATATTTATTTTGATGAGAGCTTTTAATAACTTGATACTATTTCATGTCCTTTAAGACTGCATGACTGGATGTTATCTCGTTTTCGTTACTGTTGAACACATTTATAGTATGCTGTGATATATGTACGACATTTTAAAGAGATGGAAGGAGTACGTGCTGTGACTTCTGGTAGGCTGAAAAACTACAGTTTGCAAGACCCAGCATAGCTGATTTCTGGAAACAAAAGCATAGGATGCTCCAGCTAATGGCTAGCACAGCTATATTGTAGCATCCATTTATGGTCAGAAAAAATATCATTCGTAATCTATATATATTATCATCAAACTGACAGATTAAGATTTCCTTCCATGTGAAAAATGTAACCCCTCTGTTACAGTCTGATAAACAATTATTATAGGTGATCTGCTGATCTCTGTCTAATTGATATTCAATTCATCATGTGAAACGGTTCTGCTGGATGCATGAAGCAAATTTGTTCTTGAGTCAGTACAACACCCAGATAATTGTATACTGCCGGTCCAACCACTGTGTGCACACTGCGTACTGTATCATAAATTTTGGCAAAACTTCAGTGTGTCAAGTGTTCACCTTCGATTACAGCTTAAATGGTCTTCAGCAGCAGCAAACCTGCTCCACACTGCTTGTTTCGGAATCAGGACTCTGGTCATTCTCAATGTTTGGGTCAAGAACTCAGGACGGTCTGTGATTCCCCTGAAAACTTCTATGTCCTGCTCTGCCAGCTTTCCAGACCCTGTTTCTTACCTGTCTTCCATTCCCAGAGACTGTCATTGGTATTGCAAAATAGATATTTAAAATTTATAGATTCATCAGTAACAGGATTAATTAAACCATAGCACATAGTTTCATGCTGTTTTTCTGTGGCAGTTATTCATTTGTAGTCTCTCATGTCCTGTAAACTATAAAAGCTCAAAATACTCACAATGCAAACTCATAACACTAAATGTTGTCAGGGAATTTGAAAATTATCTTTTTAGCATTGAACCAAACTCTTGCTAAACCTCTTAATCTAGTTGAAACTACTCTGAAGAGTGTCTGATAACAAAGCACAGACTGTCGCACAAAACATTCCCAAATCCTTGAAATGTCTAAAAAAGGCTGCAAACCTCCTGTGGGTCCACGAAGCAGTAATGGTAGAGATACTGGTTGTATATTGGGAAGCCTCCTACTCCTCCCATCTGTGAGTAGCTGGTCTGGTAGAGGTTCTGGCACATCAAGAGCATGGGGTTGTACATTATACTGGAGGAGCTCTGAGCCATGGGATTCACCCCAACGATGTAGACTATGTTTATGATGCCCTGGAAGAAAATAACATATGCAGTATTAGGTTGGTATGTGTTACCGTTTAGAAATGAACACATATAACCATGTTGGTCTCTTATTGAACAAAACTCATGTTAATATCTTTCACTATTCAAAGTAAACATGAACTATTGTCAGTAATAAGACCACTTATCACTTAATTCACTAGAAACCCCTTCATATAATATATGCTCCACATTACAAATGCATAGAGATGGGCAAAACATAAATATTTTTAATGAATTTATGTATATGTATTTTCAAATTACATACAGGGTAAAACAGTCAAGTTATTAGTATGGTTCATTCTACTTTAAGAAGGTCCTATTTGGATATCTAAGTCTGGTAGTACACTTGACCAACAATCAGTAGGCTGCGGAATTGGGCCCAGCTCTGGCTATCACATACTGATGTGTCCTGGGGCAAGACACTTAACCACAAGCTGCTGCCACTGCTGCGTCAGGGGTGTGTAAATGGGTTTGAAAGGGATGGACAAGTTTGCAAATACTTATGGTCAGTTTTAAAAACAGCTTCAACCATCAATCAGTGAATGTGAGAGGGAATGGTTAAGAGTGTCAAAGTGCTTTGGTGGTCAGAAAGAAAAGTGTAATACAAGGTCAAGTCCTTTTACCATTTACCATATTTCATCTTAACTCTGGTTCATAAATTTGACTGACTGCTAGAATGTGTTCACAGTGGTCCTGGGCGATATCTTGAGATTTTCATTTATATTTATATTTCATTTATTTATGTTTATGTACGAGATATAAGATGGGACAGTATCGTTTATATCGATATACTTCATTTTGCATTTAAATAACAATACATTTTTTCCCATTCACACCTATTTCTCCTCTCCTGTCCTTGTGTCCAGGTCTCACACACAGCCTCTCTGCTCCACCTCCCTCGCTCTGTGACCTGACACATCCCTCCTCCGTCTACACTCCAGCGTGACTAACTTGGTGACTTTCTCACTAAATCTAGCGACTCTTCAAACCCTCTAAGTGACTTTTTTGTAAAAAAGTGAGTAGCGACAAATCTGGATACTTTTTCGAGTGAAATTGGCAACTTCTTGACACTTTGGGACTTGTGAGAGCATGTATCGTTCTGCAGTCTCTGCCCTTATCGATAAGCGGTGTTAGGGTGAGCCCCTCCCCGTCTCAGAGCACTCTCACAGCAGCACCGACAGCTGCAGTCAGAGCAGAGAGGAGAGGAGAGGGGAGCCATCACTCCGCATCCACACGCTGTCTGCTTACAGGATTTATGAAATTGGCACAGAGAGATGCACTTGTTTTGTTTACAAGTGTTATTATTTTCAGAACTGTCAACCTCAGTGGAAAAGTCTGTTTAGTGTTACTCAGAATCAAAAAACAGAATCAGAAACACTTCATGAATCCCAAAGGGGGAAATTCCATTCTTTCAGTTGCTCTTACACACAGCATAGCAGTGGGAATATCAAAATACATAGACATAAGATAAGAGCATAAATATTAAAACAATAAGAAAGCAGCGAGCAACATGAGTTGTTTTGTTCAATTTGTTCTATGCATTTTGGGAGTGACCTCCCTTAATAATGGTGCCTGTGATATATTTGCCAAATGGTTTGAAACTGACAGTTTTATTTTAAGGACAAGTAAAAACTAACATGGATGATTTGCGATAATGCTTTGGGGGAAACCCCAATTACATCAGAGAAAAAAAACAAGTATTGCCATTCTGGTTCGACTGTATGCATTAAAACATCATCTCAAGGCTGCGGCAAAATATCGACCTATATATATCGTACATCATGATATGGCCAAAAACTATCAAGATATTGAAAAATGCCATATTGCCCAGCTCTAGTTCACAGTTGGTTATGTTTAAAAACCCCTTCTAGTTTTCTCATACTGAATACCCCTGATCCACCCCTATTCTCCCTGGCCAACCCCTTTCATACATGCAATTGTGATAATTCCCAGAATAGAGATGTCTCAATCAGCGGCTGACACTGTTCATAGGAGGAGAGGGAGTAGCACCAGCATTGCAGACTTTTTGTCTTGCATATAGGATAACTCACATGTTAAACACACTAAATGGGCATAGAATAGTCACAAAGTACAACTTTCTTGTTTATTATTTCATAGAGAAAAAATATATTTAAAAATATCCTGGCATATTATGGTGCAGCAAACAGGAAATAACTCAGTGTTAAAGATAAAAAGGTCACAACAGAAATGCCAGTTCACCTACATATCCATATTGAATTCTCTTTCTTTGTTGTGCATCTTTAAACTTTAATGCCCCATACAGTCAGAGTAATATTCATATCTGATGCGAGAACAAACAGTCTTTAACTCAATGGATCAAAGCTGTTGGAAAAACTGCAAGCATTGAAAAAAGCACGGTAAATTAAGAAAAACATCCTTGTGAAGGTTTGTATTTAGCAATCAGTGACAAGAACAGAGTGATCTGAACAGAGTGAAACTGTGGACTCAGGGTTCTGTTTTAGATTAAACTTTTGGTATTTGGGGTTTCAGAAAGCATGCACATTTAAATAGAGCTCATAACAGCTGAGTGTTTGGATGTTTGTGACTGATGTGGCGACATAGTGAGAAGTCTTAGCTTAATAAAATGCAGATGTACTATTGAATGTGTTGAAGGGCTAGGAACGAAAACATTAATATAATTTAGCTAAGTGATGAACCACAATATTTTTCTCAACAACAGAGAAAAATAAAGTATAACAAAGACAAATGTTTAAACACATTTCCTTATTAATTCAATATCAGTTGATGGCTTTGTGCTTAAAATGCACCTCAATGTTTGTGGTTATTAACATAACCAATCCTTTAACTTAGCATTTGAATTGGCAACTATTTTCTGTCTTTAATTGACATATTCTACATCAACAGTTCTCAATTTAATTCTGCTTTTTTTCATCCCTTCAACATCCTTTTTTCAAGGTGAAGACCAAAAGTTGTCTCAAGCCCTTTCCTTTTTGACCAATAGTTAAAAAAGTTCCCTCCTTATAATTTGGCAAAGCCGAATTAAAAAAATATGTGAGGAGTGGATTTATTTCTGGTTATAAAGATGGCATTTACGTTTGTGCAGTAATTAACTCCTGTCTCTCAAGACCTGGCACTTAATTTTCTTGGGCCAAATTACCCTTCACATATCTAAATCCTTTATGAGGATGACTTTGTCCTCTGGCACAGCTTTATACACTGTTTCCAGAATCAGAATTAAGCAGGGTAAGGCAGCTCTCAGTACCTACGCTCCTCTATTGTACATTCCTTGCCAAACAGATTACCCAGCGTGTCCCAGAGGAAATCTGACTGTGAAGTTGGTAACTCTGAGTTTACCTGCACTGTTTTACAGCTGATTGCAAAAGACGGAAGATTAATGTTAGTTGATGATTTCATGCTTTAAAATAAACAATGTTTCTGTGTCATAAATTGAATTGAATTGAATTGAATTGAATTGAATTGATTTATTTCGGCCATGTCAGCACACCTATTCAGCATCACACATTGTCAATAGATGATCACATTGTACATGTCCGAAAGGGAAGACGGAAGAAGCAAAGCTTATCTAGTCCCGTCCCCATTTCCTCAATATTTAGTCTCCTCTGTTTTCACATACCATCAGATAATTGTAAATTTGTATTCCATTTACAGAAGTTTGACATAATTCTTGAGTGTCTTTTAGTGTCCATATGTGACATTTAATGTCCAATCCTTTGTTCAAAGTACGGCATAATTCACGAGTGTCTTTTTAAAGTTCCTGTATAGCATTTTGATTGTCCAGAGTTTCAGATTTTGTTTAGTTCTGTTTTTTTTATATTTTTTCTGTGAGTCCCGGTTAGTGATGTGGGGGTGGTGTGTCCGCGTTGTTTTTTTTTGTTTTTTTTTTCCCGTGCCACAGGTTTCAAACATGTGTTAAACGTGTGACTCGTCGTCACTCTCCTCTTCACCCAGGCGTGCTACTGCACTGTCGTCCCGGGCTCTGCTGGAGTTTTTAGCCATACGGGCGTTTCCGCCTCCCTCTCGGGTTTTGTTGAAATTCATACTGTAAGCTAACTGCTTCCCTTATCAAAACAATGTCATAAGATCCCATTAACAGGTGATGTCCCAAAAGAGCGAGAGCATACAGTGTATGGCACTGAGTGTTTATGTGTCTCTGTGGCAGAGTGTGGGCAGGGCAGAGTGAGCATAAAGTTTGTTATCAAGTGACCACAGATTACATTACAATTAACTTGGTCCCTTTTTGCTAAAGGCAGGGGCTGAGTGTGGTTGAGATGTCCACCTGAACTATAAAATGTGCAAGAAACACTTGAACCTGAGGCTTTCTTCATGTGTAAACTGTTTTAAAACAGGACTTAAAAAACATTTTTGTTCATTGATGGCCCCTCTGAGCCCAGTAACTTATTTTCTTTTTGGTTAATTATTTAAATTCATGTATATTTATTCTAAACTTGTGTATTTCATCTAGTTTGCAACTGATAGATCCTATGATACGGAAATTGAACTTGTCAATTTATGCATGATTTTATATTTCTGAATTTAATTTAATATTACATCTTAATATGTTTTGCATCTCTAAATGGATTTTTTTTGCTCACTGACGAGTCCTTTAATGCTCTTTGTTTTTAACGTAGCCAGGCCCTTTAAAATGCAAAGTATGAGTCATGCTCTACATATTAAGTTGCCTCGCCTCTATGTCTTTTTTTAAATTTCTTTGTCATAGCCTCTTAAGGATGGAAAAAGTAAAGGAAAATTAGCAAAAACTTACTTTTGTGCATAGAAAACCTAAGCTATTCAGTGTATCAATGCAAAAGGAGCTGTCTGGTGTAAACTATATGCTTAAAGTAAGAACAGTTCTTTCTTTAGATGTAACTGGAGGAGGAAAAGCAGTTCAACTGTCTAAAACGTTTTAAAATATCTTGTTAAAGAAAAAAACAGACTATTTTGATCTACTTGCATGCACATAATCATGATTTTTTTAGTATTTTATTTCTATTACAAGTGTCATGATCTCAGTTTCCTTCATACAAAGTGATAAGATATTTGATCAAATACGTAAAGGGAATCTACAAACATGTGACTGTCTTACCTGCAGGACAGCCATGATGATGCTCCCTATCAGCAGTGCCAGGAAGAACTTCCGACTGCGGACAGTGTTTGATTTTGAGAAGCTGGCAATGAAGAAGGCCAGTGTCCCTATGAAGTTAATGGCAGCCATGGCAATCATCGCTGTTTTGGCGGAGTACGGTGAGACGTAAGAGCCGCTGTTGTAGCTTCCATAACCTCCATAACCACCATATCCTGTACCATAGCTGCCGCCAGCGTACCCTGTGCCGTATCCCAGTCCCACTCCATATCCATACTGTCCATACTGGATGTCCCACATGAGCGTGGATGCCACACAGGCAAAAATGGCCACACACAGAACAACCACTGTACCCATCATGGCCTTGATGATCCCTGGAGGTGACTGCCATTTGTAGAAGTGCTGGGGTCTGTCCTCGATATAGTACGATCCAGGTGGGGGTGGATAAGCATTGTAGTCACTCTGGGGGGCCTGAAAGCTGCCTCGAGATCCAAAGCCCTTGTTGGACTGTTGGGTGAAAGGAGGGCTGTAGACAGGTGGGCTGTCATAGTGCTGCTTGTCAAACATCGCTCCAAGGTGGTCAGAGCTGAAAACAAAAAGACAAGTTAAAGATAATTCAGTGAGGAAAGCTTCTGTCCAGCTGCTTCTGTTTCAAAAAAGACACCTGAGATGAGTTCCTCTACGTGCAGTTACAGGAGAGTTAGGCGTGCCTGTCTTTAATGATGAGGCTTAGTGACCGAGTAGTAAATGTTTTACCATTTCCAGAGGGTGTGATTTATGAGGGCACAAGGACAGTTTGACTGATTTTCTCTTGTTTAATAGCCAAGAGCAGGAATTGTATCAGATTTCTCAGCTTTAGAAAATAAATGTACAAATATTAGAGAGATGACCTTAGCCTTGAGGTCTCTCAACCAGCAAATCCAGAATGAGCGTGGAGATGTCGGTGCCAGGGCAGGGAGGGCAGCCAAACAACAATACTTCCCTTTTTGTCTCTTTGGCTGGTGGAGTTTTCTCAACCCCCGCAACGTCCAGCCAGACTTTGAATGTTTCACATCCCGCCCTTCAGCTCAAATTTTGTTTTCTTTCTGTTACAAATCTTAGAGAGAGACAGCCAAGGCTGCAGTGTAAACGACTGAACAATGCCCATTCTTCTGCACTAAGACCTCCGGGGAGTGGACTGCCCACATGCTGGAGTGGAGAAACGAGTAAACAAAGTGAAAGTAGAGGAAAACATTAATGCATTATTAATACTCTCCTTTATTTGATTGTAACCTCTGCCTTATGTAAACACAACGCTGACTGTGCACCACTTGCCACGGACAAACATACAACACATTACTGAGCTATCTTCATTAATCAAGTGGGAAAATGAGACATGAGTTAAATCGGTCAACATAAGATTGCATTTTTCCTTTTCTGTCAATACAACAAAAAAAGTCAGGCAATGTCTTGGTCTCAGGTATCGAGACCAAGTCTACATATTTTGCCAACTACAAATTTTAAGTTTACTACACATAAACAGAAAAGGCAGGAAGAAAGATCAGGCAAATGTTTAGGAATTCTGCAACACCTATTACCCTTTACTTATGTATCTTCAAGTCAACATCCTCAACTGAAAACTAATCTGTTTCCCATTCTCTGTGATATTGGGTCAGTAGTCAGTCACTTTCAAGGTCAGGGATTCAAGCCTTGCATCTGCGGTCATATGTAAAATATGTCCTCATGCAAGACACAGACAGCCAAACTGCTCTCACTCCTGCAACAGCAACTTGTACTGTGTACAAAAGTGGATGAACTTGATAAGATAAGACTGAGACACCTGACACTGTTAACATCAGCCAACTGTGTGTGAATGTGGTGTGACTATATTTGAATATTTCAATGGGTCAGTGTGTCCTGTATTGAAAAAATGTCTTGAGTAGCCATTGGTCAGTAAAGACTGGAACATTAATTTGACTTGAATTATCCAGCTCCAGACCCCCTAGAGACCCTCTAGCACTCAGACCATCAGATCTTAAATTGGGATTAGTTTTAGGTAGTTTTAAATGTCTGTCCAAAAACAATAATTTGAGAAGATATTCCACCATTTCAGACTTAAGTGACATGTGCTTTTTGGAAAAACTGATAACTAGTCTATAAATACAAATACATCTGTATTCATATAGTCATAGATTATATAGTTAATATAGTTCTTACTTAAAGTTATTTACAGAGTTACTTGACTTTGTGGAGAGTAACAATGCACAATTTTTCTTTTCTTCCTGTAATTCCTACTTTAGTTTGCTGTAAAACTGTGTTATGTGTCCGTGTGTACGTGTGCAGGTTGGGGTGAATATTGTCAATGTCAATGCAAACTCCTTTTATACAGCACTTTTAAAACAGCCAGTGGCCTACCGAAGTGCTTTACAGGAGAATAGGCTGAAACAACAAAACACAATAAGAGCAATAAAGAGATAAAACCAATAAAAACAAAAATAAAACAATACAGTAGAAATACATTTGAAAACCAATAATAAAAAAAAAAAAAAAAGTGACTAAACTCTGCCAAAGGCCAAGGTGAACAGGTGCGTCTTAAGCCACATTGTAAAAGTGAGAGAAGCTATTTGCAGTCTTCACAGTGAAAGGTTACGCATCCACCGAGTGGGAGCTGCAACTAAAAAGGTTCAATCTCCTCTAGTTTTTAAACAGGATCGAGGAACGTCCAAGACCATCTGATTTCCTGGCCTAAGGGCTCTGGAGAGCTGAAGTACCTTTAAAAGGTCAGATAGGTATTCCAGGCCAGCCCATTCAGAGACTTAAAAACAAATTAAAGAATCTTAAAATCAATCCTGAACCTCACAGGAAGCCAGTGAAAAGAAGAAAGCACTGGAGTTATGTGTTTGCGTTTCTTTGTCCCAGTTAAGAGACGGGCAGCTGCACTCTGGACAAGCTGCAGGCGGTTAAGCTCAGACTGGTCGTGCCGACGTACAGGGAGTTACAGAAATCTAAAAGAGATGTAATAAAAGCACGGATAACTTGTTCAAGGTCTTTCCGGCCTAGCTTGTTTGATACGTTTGATTGCTCTTTACGGTCATGTGACATGGAAAGTGGTGGTGCCTAAACACAGTGATGGAACAAGAGACTGAAGACAAGCTCTAGAAGTTCACAGATAAACATGAGTGCTCATTTTCTATCAACATTTTCGGGGAGTAACTCATAGGAGTACTTGTAAAAGTATTGATACTTGATATCGTCACTCCCTTATCATTTCACACGGTCTTGTTGCTAACAGTAAGGGTGTTATGCAGTTGTGATGTCTGACCTTCATAATAGTAGGATGAAAATAATTCTGTTCCTAATGAGTAATTGACCTTCTTCAGACAAACACTAAATCATTTCATTGATGGATGAAAATATTGTTTTGCTGAACTCTGTTTCTTCAAACTCATGAAGTGATGGTCAGCCTTGTCTTCCATCTTAGCATTGTTACAGTCAGTTTTTTTATAAATGCAGACATACAGCCTAATGGAGGGACAGAGAGACAGCCAGTCCCTGGCACTGCCCAGAGTCTACTGTCCCGGTCATAACTCCTCTCTTTATGGGACTCTGGCACAGCCCCGGCAGCAGAAGTCTCGCCCCGGAGCCTCCATCCCAGACACCTTCCCATTATTCCCTCCCTCATTCCTCCATATCCTTCATCCCCCTCACTATTCCCCTCCCCATCTCCCCCTTTCCTCCCCCCTCCCTCCGTAACTTCTTGCCTTTGTTTCGGGAGCAGGAGGGGCAGAAGTCAAGGCTGTTCGTCACGGGAACAGAGTTGCCATGGAATCAGGGTTAAAAAAAAGAAACTTGGGGCACTGTCCAGGGTGGATCAAACAAGGGCTCCTCTGTGCTGCTGTTGTGAGAGAGAGGCTGGAGAAACGGGGGAAGAGGGGAGGACAGGTGGATGGGTACATCGAATGCAGGGGTATCAGGTATCCTTAAGTGTTGATCAACAGGTGGGCTCAGGTTTATGTAGTACTATTGTAGGAGGGAAGTACCCTGAAGCTAATTTAGAGCAAAAACAAGAAAATGTGGATACACCCCAAAGATTCAAAGCACCTCTTTTTTTACTTTTATTCATCTGGGAAAGTACATTTTAATCTAAACAGAATATTGATCAAATACAGAAAAAAAAGTCTTTTAAAATCTCAGGGGGGAATGTTTAAATCTGCCTAAAATACAAAACGGACTGAACTGTGCTGCCTCTATGGTATGAAATCAAGTAAAAAAAAATTATAAGAGAACAAAAGGACAACTTGACAAAATACTTGTAAGTATTCTGCAAATGTGTAGAACTTTATGGACTTTCCTTTCTTTAGTGGCGTGACAAATGCTGTTTGATCACTCAACCTGTTAAATGGGGAATTGCTCAAGTTTTGAGGAAAAGTGGAACATTTCAACACCTTTCTATGAAAAAATCCCCAAAACTTAGTGATAATCACTTTTTTAGTGTTTATTTTATTTTTATTCATTAATTTAAACATAGTGTTGGGAAAATTATTGAGTTTTATTATATATTAATATATTTTTCAAAAAGGAAAAGGCAGAGAATCATGACTTTTGAAAAAGTTTACTTTGGTAATGAAAAAAAAGTTAATTGGACATTCTAAGTTGAATAGTAAAATAATAAACAATTAAGCTCTTTGTAACACAGGAGAATTGATTCTAAATATTACAGACCATTTAGTCTGCCCTAAAAGAAACTTGCAGTTAGCTACAGATAATCTTTACAACTGCTGTCTGCTATCATTTAATTGCTCATGGTCGATGTTTGTGAAAAGGGTCAACACCAGCCGTTAAAGTTTAAACTGAAGTATCTGTGCTTTCCTACTCACAGGGGACATGTGATTATACTTGAGAAGCCATGTTGTTCCTAACACCTTCAGTAATGTCATGGAACAGCTGAAATAAAAATGAACAGCCTGCGTTAGAAGCCAAGCTTTGCAACGTTTCAACAATGAGTTTCTTTTCAGATTTGACAACCTGAAGCTTGGGTGTCTTACAAAGCAGGATCCTTTAAACCTCGTCCTTGCTGTTTCGTTTTGACATAAAAAAACAAAATTGGTAGAAATTCTGAAAAAAGGTGAAAATGTCAAAAATTCACACACACTGTGAAACATATATTGTAGCATCTGCATCAGGAAATGCATTGTATCGTGAGGTTGCTGGTTTCTGGTGAACCCCAGAGATGCTACATGTGGACCATGAGGGGCTGTTAATGCTTTAAAACCATAAAAATTATTAACATCCAATTTAAAACAATCACTAAATACAAATGTACACGTTTTTAAGTCCTGGACTTCGCATAACATGGTAAGATGATTCAGCTTACACGTTAGCTTTTTATCAAGTTGTATTGTTCAATTTACAGGACAGGTGTCCATTTGACCAGTGATAAATGACATGGAGACACTCCATCAACCATCTGACAACACGGTGCACTCCCTGATCATCAGAATTTATCAGAACCTCCTGTAATATTCCCAAGAGAGAGTTTGAGGAGTTACCCTGAAGTACAGACACAAGATGAATCAAGAATATAACAATTAAGGTGCAAATTTCAGCATTAACACTGAAATTGTTTACACAAAAATAGCCCAGTAAACAAGTTGGTGTTCTGCATGAGGATTTTGGGCTCCAGATAATTCTTATTACAGTTTGAGAGTTACCCGACTAAAGCCTGGAGTACCCTCACTTAAAGCTCTTGCCTCAGCATATGACCATTAGATGTCAAGTCTGTCAAATCTGTCAAGTCTCGTCGCCAGTTTGTTGTACCTCACATTCCAGCATTACTCCATAGTCTTGTCGTTTTGATACCTTGCCCGTCTTTTGGACCTCGCCTTTTCGCCTCACACTTTGTAAACCTGACTGCCTCTTGTGTACCAAACTCTGCCTGGTAATTAATAAACCCTTTTTTGCCTGTCTAACCACTGGTGTTGGTGTTGAGTGCTTATGTCCTTGTTCTTGGGCCTTGCTTTATGGCATTATAGAGCTAAAAGCAGCAGCAGGTAGTGGTTCCAGCAGCAAGGGATGAAGAGTTGTATTCAGTAGTAATGTCAAAAAGCTTCCTGCTGGGGTAAAAAGCTCAGAGTTTGGAGCACAGTTGCAGGTCATGTCAGACACCCACCAGCCGCGGCCTGAGCTGCACTGCAACACAGAGACTCTATCATCTGCTGCTGATAATGGAATTCCAGTCATACAGTCACATGCCTCACATCTGTCAAAAACAATTAGACCCTAGCCCCAAGTAGGCAGAGACCCACTGGCATGCACGAAGCAGTCAGTCAGTCCTGCTGCCCAAAAACGCATCACTGGAAAATCTCTGAAGTAAGGCTGGAGAAAAACTCTTTTGGTGTGTATGTGGTCAGAAGGCTTCATGTTCACTAAACACTGGTACATATGTGGCTCACAAATACGGTTTAAAATTAAGCCTCTGTGATTTCACTTTAAAGGTTTTATTTTTAAAAATGTTTAACTTTCTTCTAACATTTCTTTATGTGTCTACTCTTTGACTAAATAAAAGATGACGGTTGAATTAAGGGAACGCCTCTTCTATAGGTAGCCTCACATTGAGTCAGCCTTGTAACTTTTCAGGGTATAGAAAAGAAAACAAATACTTCACTTCAATGAAAATACAACAAATTTCATAAAATTTGACTCAACTACAAGTAAAGTAGCATTCCATTCATCTATGAGTAAAAGTACAAGGTAATTTGACAACATTATTCTGATTTCACTCTTCTGTATTATGTAAAAAGGGAAAAAAGGGTAGAATGTAATGAGTTGGTGATTTGGTTCAGTGTAAAACCACACAGTATATAACTAGAAAGCACTCAGGGAGCGCAAACCTCCCCCACGTATAGCTGTTACATCTCTAAGCAATGTTCCATGATGAAGTTGCCGTTATGATATGATTCCTCAACCCTGAAAACCTCCACCTCGCACTCAGAGTCATTTTGATATCATTATTAGTTAGACAGTTTTTGAGCAAGAACGACTGTTTACCAAGAAATGTTGCGTTCTGTAAAAGGCCAAATTAGTGTCAACAATATCTGCATATTGTGATATGTGTTGCACTGTGGTCTCTGTATTGGATACATATCATTATGTGAAGCTGCTGATAATACTCAGCCCTTTTATGCACTGAGGAAAAACAAATTATGGAGAGTAAAAGAAATCAAAACTCTCTATTTGGAGTATGGTCGAGAATAGTCACAATATCAAAATCTAAACTTTTATACTGATACCAAGTGTAGTATTGCAACACCTAATACTGACAATAGTGTAGGCTAAAACAATAACTAGTATTATATAAAAATTCAATCAGACACAGCATGACCACAAGGGGTTGGTCACATTTGGAATGAACTGCTTCTTCAACACATTAAGTTTATACTTTCACTGTTTAGTTGTTTATGATCAACCAGGGCAAATTGATAATATATTTTGCTTCCAACTGACAACAATACTTTTGGTTAAATACAGTGTACTGTATATCTCCGGCATAATATACATCCAGGGGTGGAAAGTAACGAATTACATTTACTCACGTTACTGTAATTGAGTGTAATTTTCTAAGTAGTTTTTGAAATATGTAATTTTTACTTTTACTCGAGTACATTTTGACCCAAGTATTTTACTTCGCTACATTTGAACCCCCTATCATTACTGAGTACAATAATGAAAGTGAAAAAAATTAAATGCAGGTGGAAAACCCCTGAAACTGTCTCTGAAACTCAACACAGGCCTTCCAGCCTCAGCCGCCTGTGAGAGGCTTTTTAGTTCTGCCGGGTTGCTCTTCACAGCAAAGAGAGCAAGACTTACAGCAAAAAACTTTGAAAATCAGCTGCTACTGAAGTTAAACAAGAGCTTTTCCAGTCTAAAGTTGTAGATTGTGGGCAGAATTGTGGGATCCTGCGGGCATTTTATTTTGAATTGTGGGATCCTGTGGGCACTTTATTTTGTGTGCATTTTGTGTTTTGAATACTTTGAATCTGGTTTAATTTTCTTTATTCTAATTGTAGTGTTGTCAGTTGGACAATATGACTGAAAATAGTTTGCACTTTACAGTACAGGTTGTGACTGTCCTGTTGTCCTTGTATTGTGAGGAAGTAAGAGGATCATGTTACTGAGCTCAGCTGAGCTTTTACAAGTGTGGATGTGTACTTTAATATGCCTCGAAGTTGATTAAAACAACTTGTGCTGGATTTGATTCATGGCTCATCCTTTTTTTTTGCATTAAATAACTGAAAGTAACTAAGTAACTTTTACTCAAATTCCATTTTAAATGATGTACTTTTGTACTTTTACTCGAGTAAATTTATAGATGGGTACTTTTACTTTTACTTTGAGTAGGATTTAAGCAAAGTAAAGATACTTTTACTCAATTACAATTTTTCAGTACTTTTTCCACCTCTGTATATATCAGAGAAATCTGACACCCAGTCTACCATATTATTTGGATCTAATGTTCATGGACAAATGGTTCATCACACTAGGGCTGGACGATTATGGTAAAAATAAGAATCCTGATTATTTTGAGTGATATTGAAATCACAATTAATATACACAATTATTCATTTATTTAAAAACACTTAGTATTGATTTAAGCACAATTTTAAAGAACCGGCGAGCAGCACAGTATTATCGATCCACATAAGTCCCACACACTTGCTGTGGCTGCACGTGGAACACAGAAGCGCTATGAAGCGCAGGAACTTGCATACAATGCACTCCACACTGTGTGGCATATTAATCACTTTTCTTCGATTATAATGTTTTTATGATTGTCAGATGGCAAAATTGAAATCACGATCAAAATCCGATTAATTGTCCAGCCCTACATCACACTAAAGTTACTGTCCTTATTGTACAACATAAAGGACTGTATTTAAAACTAAGGATGCACAGTATTGGATGTTTGCCCTGAAACCAGTATTTCACAAGTCAATATGGACAGGACTATTGCATTTTTATCAAGAGCATTTAAAGGCTTCACTTCACTAAACCTGGTGACAGTTTGTGTATGTTAGAAACAGATGTGAAGCAAGAAACACATGTATTCTTTAATATATTATAATTTTGATTTATAAAAGTAGACATTCAGGGATAATGAGGTACATTATTATCGTACTGTACTTCCTTCTAACATTATTGCCAATATATAGGACAAATATGGCCAAAGTATCTTATTTTGTCGGCAAAAATATTAATGTCTGTACACAATGATATGCAACTTTCCTGCAGATACCGATTTGTTCTGATAAAATCGTGTATGCCTACTTCAAACACAATACCTTGTGTACAATATGAATTAAGTACTTTTTACTTTTACTTACCTGAGAAGATACACGAGTGCTACTTTTACTTGTACTTGAGTAAAAAGTTAATCAAAGTTTGTTTACTTTAATGTGCCACTTAGCTTGTTAATTTTGCTAATTAAAGCAAACAAAGGCAGACAATGGCTGCTGTGTTAATCGTGGTGAGAGTTTTGTCCACGTATTTCCTCCAAATGTTTCACACTTGTACTTTCTTGCACGTATTATGAGGTGAATAGTTTAATTAACGGTTATCAAAAGCCACCTGCCTGACGTTAACCGTTATTCTACCTTACGTCAGCCAGCGGTTGCAACATTTGTCGTTCACTATAATAATAAAGCTGAATACTTGATGCTGCTACGGCAAATACAAAGTTCACATGTTCACCTTCGTTAAAAACACACAGAATGGCTCAACTAAATCTCTTAAAACAACTTCCACCTTTGTGTCGCCTTACCTGCAGGGTCGCTGAGCCGCAGTAAATAGTTGAACACCGTCAGTGCCTGTTTCCTCTCCTCTCTCTGGAAGTTTAAAGCAGCTGGAGAGAAATATTCTGGCCGACGGGTTCTGCACCGACTTTTTACTCTAACCTCTGTCAAAATGAACCTGTTTTCTCTTTCGTTGAACTTTGATAGTCCACTGCAAACCGCTGTCTTAGTCAGAGCCGGAGACAACGGCTCCCTTCCTGGCAGCAGCACCGTCTGAACAAGTGCTTTGTCCCGCCTGCCTCTCCGCGGGGATGATAAAGCCCACCGACCGGGCAACACCGCGGCACCGCCGGGCCTCACCGCCAGAGGGCAGCCTCCACTCGGTTAAGAGCAGTGATTAAAAAACTTCAACCACTTTTCACAAAGAGGAGAGAAAAAAAAGAGTCCATGATTGATAGAGTTGCCTAAAAGTTAATACATTGCCACATTTTTCTCCTTGGCTTTTGGCGCCATGTGAGACGTCAAATGTAATGCTATTTGTTGGCTATTGGTTTCTTTTATTTGGTATTAAGTATTGTTTTTTTTTGTTTTACCTAGTTTAACCTTGATTTACTGTTTTTACCTTGTTTTAACCGTAGGCCTATAGCAGTTTTATGTCTTTTATTCTTATGCTCTTCAAGTGTATTCTTGTATTTTAATTTTTTTTTTCGTCCATCCATCTGTTTTTTTCTCCAAATTTCCTTTAAAGATCCCCTACCTCTTCATGTACATACACGACAGGCTTATCTTGTTTTAAAATGCACAAAACAGTTTAATTTATGCTTCTGCTGCATACGTTTATTGAATAAAGATTATGTACAAAAAAAAAAAAAAAATACAGTTCTGAAAATTTATCTCAAAAGGTTATGAACAGACTTTGATGAGATCTTCAGCAAATTATTCTCATGGCAAAAGAAAGGAGTCATACATTTTGGTAGAGTTCTAAATCTAGATGTCATGATCACCAGCATGTCTGTTAAGTTGCCCTTTTTGTTTCTCATGTTTCATGTTATGTCTTGTGTTTCCTGTTTAATCTGAAATCACTATTTTTGTTTCGCTTCTCAGGATTGTTTTCCACCCATGCCCTGTCTCGTCACACCTGCCTCCTGATTTGTCTTTCCCCTTCTCTGTCTAATCACCCCCAATCAGCTCTTGTATTTAACATTGTGTCTGCACATGGCCTTTAAATATCCCCAACCTCTTCATGTGCATACACATGACAGGCTTATCTTGTTTTTAAATGCACAAAACAGTATAATTTATGCTTATTTTGCAAAAGTTAACTCCCGTTAAATAAATATTATGTGGAAAAATGCAGTTTCGAAAATTTATTAGAGGAACTTAGTTTAAGATAAATTTGTTGTACCAAAAAGCATATAACATTTCGGGGGTCTTTGGGAAAAAAATACCAGAGATAAATGAGTACTTATTTTGCATTTATTAAAATATGTTGAATGCCTAAAATGTTCCAAATGCCAGGAAGTTCTGGATAGTTCATGGTTCAATTCACCATTTATTTTATATTTCCAGTTGAAGAATGTGTAGTGGTAGAAGCTTGTTTGTGTCTTCAAACAGGATATTCATCCATCCATTATCTACACCATTTATCCCTTCATGGGGCTGGAGTCTGTCCCAGCTGACATTGTGCAAGAGGGGTACACCAGAACCAGTTCCCAGCCAATCACAGGGCCACATAGACAGACGGACAACCATCCATACTCACACTCATATCTAAGAGCAATTTTAGAGTCACCAATTAACCTAATGAGAGAACCCACGCATGCACAGAGAAAACATGCAAACTCCACACAAAAAGGAGTCGAACTACCAACTTTCTTGTTGCAAAGCATTTTCCCTACTTGCTGCCCCATGGCTATAAAAATTCTAAATGCAAAATCATCATATTAATTCATCATTTTGCTGTATAGATGCTTGGTTTGAGAACTGTGCAGAGCTGGTTTGGGAGTCTGATGTCTTTTAATGGGGGCAAAAATTCTGGCACCTAATCTGACAAGAGCAAGTTGTAAATGCCTTCTCATCTCAAATCTGTATTCTCTTTATTCCTCCAACAATTTTGCTCTTTATTCCTCCCTTGGCGCCTCATGAAGGCTGACAGAGGAGGGGTGAGTGCGTGGTTCACCTTGCAGAGTTGAGTTCCAGCCTAAACAGGCATCTTACTTTGGTTCTGTTTCACCTTTGTCTTTCTCACAATTTTCTTACTTCTTTCCACTGAATATGGAGCAAAAAGCTGGAGGTACTGCATACAGCCTTACCCACCAGGTATGAGCTCCAACTCTGCAGGCCCTGACAGACTCACACCAGGCTCTTGTGATCTGAAGGGAATGAGGAGGGGGATGGCGTACATGTATCAACCTCACACTCACTCTTAATATATATATTTTTCTGAATACTATCTTTACCAAGGAGGTTTTTCCTGTGCTGGATGTTGTTAGTTCATAAGTTTGTTTGATAACAGGATAACTCAAACGCTTCTGAAGACTTTGATGAGACTTTCAGCTCATTTTTCTCATGGCAAAAGAAAGAAGTGATTACATTTTGGTAGTGATCTGAATCTGGATGTCATGATCACCAGCCTGTTTCTTAAGTTACCCTTTTTGCCAGATTGTTGTACGTAACATCACTTTCCAGCACTTATCTTACAACTCTAGTTCTTGATCTTGACCTATTTTGACTCTGCCTCTTGCCTTTTGCTTTTAGTATTCTTTGCCATGGCTTTTTGCTTTCATGTGTACTGAACTGCTGACTGAAAATAAACTTTTGCTCTCTGTCTCACAGATCTGGAGTCTCTGCAACTGAGTCTTTTCTGCCTGAGTGTCTGTTTCTGACACTGGGTGCTGATCCAGCCTTTTTTGTTGACATTGCAAGATAGGAGAGTTTTCCACATTTTTTTTTAAATAACTTCATTTATTCTCAGTGGATTTGGTGGATCTTTTCAGGGAAAGTTTTTCATGGCACAAGGAAGAACTGATTGATGGGGCAATTTCCAAATTTTTGGCAAACATGCTAACAGTGTTGGAAATGCCTTGACGGGGGTTTATGCTCTAAGAGCTCTTCTAGCATAAAAAGGAAAAGCACTTTCTGTTGTCTGTAATAATGATTGCTCTAACATTGCTGCACTTGAATAGTGACAACAAAGGAATCTGAATCTTAGCAGAAAAAGAAAACAAAGTCCATTGACAGACCTTGATTTTTTTTATTTTACTTGGATAAGCATTAATTATCACGGGCTGTATTAGTTGCACACACAGGCCTTCGCACCACTGTCTGAGATCCTCCTCTATGAGCCTGAGATTATAACTATGGTGCCCTCTGGTGGTCCCATCTACACATTATTTGTCTGATCACTCAAATTTCTATTTATCCTTTAAGCACTAAAAAATATCTTGTGGTTGAAATACATACCTTGGCTATAATTGTGTTCAGTAGGGATGTCCCGATCCGATCGGATATCGGTCAAAAAAACAGATATCGGATTATATCGGCCTGCATCCAAAATCTCCGACGTCAGCACTCCGATACAAGCAGTCCATTCTAATATATATTTATTTTGTACTTAATTCAGCCGTAGAATATGTTTTTTTTTTTATTTGATTTATTGAGGTTACTTTTCAGGGTCTTCTAACTATTATTTTTTATTCAATTTATTTTAATTGTAGTATGTTCTATGATCAAGGTTAAACTTTATTTAACCTATTGGTTATTAACAAATAGGTCAGTTTTTCTCATAACTACTATTGCTGACTACTCTTCTCTGTTTGAGTAATCTCACCTGATCAAGCCTTTTCTTACAGTCCATACTACAGAATAGGTAATAAAAGTATATAGGATTCCTGCTGATATCGTATCGGATTGATATCGGTATCGGCTAATACTCAAGGCTGCAATATCGGTATCGTATCGGAGGTGAAATAGTTGTATCGGGACATCCCTAGTGTTCAGTCTTTCTTCCCCAATGAGACGCACCTAAAATCAAAGCAAAAACTCATGGACACCATCATCTCATCCCTGCAAAATGGACACTTGAACACTTAGTGCTCAGTGCCCACTCAGTTGCTTCCCCACTCCTGGTACTTGTACCCGAGGGCACCATTCAACCCATCCTGTTTTACCGTTTGCCTGTTTTCTATGACATACACTCTGCCACCAGCAAAAATAAACTCCCTGGAACTGGCACTGACTCAAAATGATCACATTTCCCTACATGTTACCTGTTGGATCCAAACTACAGAGCCACCATTTGACGAGCAAGTTCAATAGCTAATGACCCCATGTTACCACTGTTGATTACGCTGCAATCACATTCATTTTTGACATCGCACATGTGTCAGACACACATGTATAAGTGTGTGTGTGTGTGTGTGTGTGTGTGTGTGTGTGTGTTTGCCCAAGCATGTGTGCTGAGGTGTGTCAGCGGCTGTCAGCCTCTTTAATGAACAACCAGGGAATAAATGAAGAACAAAACTTAGTGGTGTAATATTCAAATTGTGAGTACCCCTGGACCACCTCTATTCTCCCTCTGTCTGAGACGCTGTGGGAGCTCCTGTTAGTTTAAGGCTCTTCTCCCATGAAGGCCTAGTTTGCTCTGATTGTGATTGGTCTACTCTGTACGTTGAGCTCAGAGCTGCTCAGTGTTAGATATTTGGGGGAATGAGTCATGCCAGGCAACTGTTGGAGCTGTCACAAAGGGAAAAACATTTATCTTGTTCATAAAAAAGCTTGATCACAAGGAGGAGATATGTTAATGTTAGTTTGTTTTATTCTGTTTTATCTTTTCTGATTGGCTTTTAAGCACCTTGCTGCTGTGTCACATCTGCCATTGCATTTTTCTGTATCTTTTTCTTTTATGTATTGTGCTCATGGTATTGTTTTATGTTGCTTGTATCCATAGTGTGCTTATTTATTTTTTGACACTGCTGTAAAGCACTTTGGGGGCCTCTTGGGTTACTGTAAAGGGCTTTAGAAATAAACATTGATTGATTGATTGATTGAACAAAAGGCAGAAATAGACCCAAAGTGGAATATGGGTTTAAAAGAACTTGACTTATCTTGATCTAGCCACTAAACCCTGGTGGCATTCTTGGTCAAATCATCATCAAAAATATGAAAAACTCTTTCCTTATCTTTAAAAAATATCCTAGATCTGCATCCTGATTTGCATCACTACCAAAATCTTATTCCCTCTTCCTTGTAACACTGCCATAAACACAAATCCCTAAAAAATGCTATCAAAATCTGTTCATATATTTTCAATTATCACACTA
Organism: Scarus forsteni; assembly: GCA_036419115.1. Lineage (NCBI taxonomy): Eukaryota > Metazoa > Chordata > Actinopteri > Labriformes > Labridae > Scarus > Scarus forsteni. The sequence continues at coordinate 34,625,311 of JAZDUH010000136.1, forward strand.
ATAGCTAACCCATATAACTTCATTGGTGTAGCTAATAATTATAACTCTATGGTGATCAGTAATAAGGGCCACCCCGCCTATGTTTGCCCTTTGGCCCCCAAAGTGCTGAGTCCACCTCTACTCATCATTATTTGATCAAATGTTGACTAAACCTTGTGCCAGGATGACGACCAGCCTGGTGGTATATTTCAGGAATCATCCCTGTGTGTGTGTGTGTGTGTGTGTGTGTCTGTGTGTGTGTGCATAGGTATGTGTGTGCTGGTGTCAGCAGTGTCTCTCGTCAGATTAATTAGTCTTGACGGGACGCTTTGTTTTAATCCTCCTTCCTCTGTCACAGCGACCAATCAGAGCTGCTGATCTCATCCTCTCTTCTCCCCCACCATGTGTGTGTCTGTGTGTGTGAGCCTGCGTGTGTGTGTGTGTGTGTGTGTTCAGCGTCTTTGTGTGCCCTCGGTTGCCGTGGCAGCAGCAGTGTGAGGACGGAGCTCGTATGAAGCGTCGCTGTGTTCCTCTAAGAGCCGACCACGACCTGCTGACCCCCGACACACACGCACGGTGAGTGTTATATACACCTTCACACACACACAAACAAAAGGTGTTACACACTAACACACACATAAGTATAAATTAGAGCTCTGGGTTGAAATTGCTTATGTTTTATTAATCAGTCGGTCATGTACTGATGTCAAAGCTCTCATTTACTGAGCAGTGTGTGTATTTGTTTGTGTAAGTGTGGTTTCATTTATATGGTCTCAATAAAGGGTATAAATATAAGCACAACTGTAACCACAGACAGAAACCATCCCACAGACAGAAGAATGTACCTGACAGTTTCACAGAGTCACAGGGATAGTAATCAACCTAATTATAAAAAATCTTCATAGGTTTCTAATCAATAGTGTTATGTTTTTCTTTAATTTGTCATATTTTGTCTAATCTGAAACAAACACTATGTCCCATCTGGGTTTGAGCAAAGAGCCCGTCATAGAAACCAGGCAAACAGTAAAACAGCTTGAATGATGCTCTTGTATAGAGGTACCGTGACTGTGGGGTGAATTGTAGCCCTTACTCCAGCTGTGACTGCTGTTTGTCATGTTTAAATGGAAGTGCTCGGGAGCAGAACCCTTCGCAAAGACATTTCTGACATTGTTACACATGTTGATAGCAAGAGTCTGGAAAACTACCCCAGTGTGGCATGTTAACAAATCATTTAATGTATGATGACCAATGTTAACTTCAAATACCACCAAAATCTGCTGAGAGCGTTTTGAGTTGTAAGCAAAAATGTGGAAAATGCAATCTCTCTTAATGTCAACAGATTTAAAATGTGTCTGGATCTGCATCTTGATTCATATCACCTCAACTCGAAGAACTTCTTCCCTGGGCCATGACCAAGGTTCCCTGAAAAATTCCATCTTTAACTTTTTCAGCTATACTGTTAACAATCAAACACACTAATTAACAAATCCATCCGGAAAAGTAATCTCCTTTGTGGAAGTAAAATGCTGTGTCAATGTATTTGAATGCAGCCTGAGTCTCACTGGTGACTTGGAAAATGTATAAAATCACAGCTTCAGCCTGATGTGTTAAACAAAAAGATGGTGAAGAACATGCTAAGCTCTGGAATATCATGGTTGGAATACAACCTAAGAAAGGCAGTACTTCTTTAGATAGTCTGTCAGACTCAAACCCTCAGCCTCTTAAACATACTTACATTCTTACAACATATCCTGTTTGATGGTTCAAATGTCCATGATTTAAATGAGGAGTCAACAGTTTTTAAGAAAAACAGACTGTGCTTCTGGCTTGAGCAGGCAATTTGATAATTTTATAGGAAAACAAAAAAAACAGAAGCGTCAGAAACTTCAGCTGTAAGTTAAAAATAAACCCCATGAGTCAAAAATGTTTTTGTCACATTTTTCCTACAGTACAATAAAAGATTTTGACTTAAATTAACATGTCCTATTGCTCAAAAAGTTCTAAACTTTAAAAAAAAAAAACAAATATGAAGCGTCTGTTACTTTTTCAAAGTTCAGTCTCTCTTTGCTTCACCTTAGTATAAATGTAAAAATTAACATTGTCTATAGTCATAATCTAGCTAACAGTAGAGGCAATAGGCACGTTAGAAACTACATCGTTACACAAAAACAAACTAACCTGTTACTGGTAAATTTGCAGATTTATGATCCTATTATCGTTTTCATTAAGATTATGGAAAAGGATTATTTATACATGTTCTCCAAAATGATTTTTTGTCTCTCAGCAGGTCGGGGGTCAGGCTGCATCCTGGTAGGTCAGGGGGCGTGGCCTCTACATTAGCTAACCAAAGTGACTCTTCAAGCAGCGAATCAGCTGTCAGAGCATCACAGAGGCAACGCCCCCCTGTGGAGGCTCTGCCTCGCCGTCTGAGATTTGAGGATGAGACCGAGACAGAGGCCGAGTCTCGTTACCTGGAACGACAGCAGCAGAGAAGACGAAGGGGAGGCCCACGAGGGTCAGCTCTTTTGGTTTCTAAACCAGAACTTTACCAGTTTGCCAACAGTAACATGGGGAAAGCACCACAGAATGGAAGGCCCCGGAGGACGGGGCCACAAGGGGCGGGGCATGTGGTGGGGGAAAGGCAAGAAAAAATAATGTCTAGAGGACAGTTGGGTCTGTATGAGTGCCAAAGAACCGTTTCAGGAAATGGAGCCAATCTTAACCTTTACCAACACCCACCTACTGAGGCTCAGAGGCAGAGACTGCATGGGCCGAGCCTCAGCCTACGCACTGAGCCAATAAGGGAAACCTACATCGGCGTTATTACCCATGGTGAGATTGACACAGATGGGACCAAAGTAGGACTTGCCACGAATGGCCTGAAGAGCAGAAATCAGATGGAAGCCAATAGAAACCATGTGTCTGCTCCTGAGGCCACACCCACAACAGATCTGCCAATCAACCCCTATGACCTCAAACAGCCAACCAGACCCACGCACCCCTCAGAGTGTCAAAAACCAGTTGTTACACCCTGCGTGAGCCCACCAACTACACAGGTCACATCAGTGACAAAGTCACAGCCAGTCACGACCAAGGCAAAGGTAACAAAAAGCCAGACACAGGTGCAATGCACACCTGAAAAATCAAAAGAGGGGGCGGAGCCTCAAGAAAAGATGGAGTGCGTGGGCAAAAATGAGCAAGCAAAGAACAGCTTTGTCCCATCTCCGCCATCAGGACAGAACTTAGGTGAGACTGCCTTGAACAGCACCCCAAACAACTCCTAACACAAAGAGGCTTATTGAGTTTGAGAAGTGGGAGGGGCTTATTGTTAATACCACTAATATGAAGTGGGAGTTGCTATCATAAAATCACTGATGGAGAGAGTGTGAGGTACTTATCATGCCACTAATAAGAACTGGCAGGGACTTTCTGAATCTCTGAGTTAAGACTCGGTGGGGCATGGCATTGTGTTGCCCATGAGTAGTGGGAGCGTTTTAGTCTGCCCTCGACATGTCTGAGAAATATGCTCAGGTCAAAACATCATTACTAGTGTACTGAAACCACAAAGTCTTACTGTTACATTTTTCATTATCAGCTAACTTCACTGATGTGATGTCATTATAAGATCACAAGTATTCATAAACACAAATTCTATCCTATTGGTTCACAGCCAGGAGCCAAGCCCCTCCCACCGCATCAAGCAGCAATGATGGACAGTTGGGACAGTCAGTCAAAGCAGAGCTTCATGATGAAGACTCCACCCCATCATCACAGTAAGTTACCCTGTTTTGGAAGTTTAGACTCAGCAAAACCTGAATAAACAAGAAAACAGTCAACCTTTTTGAGTGACCAGTTTTTACCACTTACAAGCTGTTTATAGTTTTGTTTTGGCATAAGGAAAAAGTAATTTGATTTTTGGTGTAGCTCTGAAGCTGGATCGAGGAATTTTTCAAAGATTTGTTTTCATTGTGCAATGTAGCAGTTTTTGACCTTTTTGCTAATAGAGGTTGGTGTTCTCTGATACATTGTCTTTATACATTTGTATTTGTTGTTTTTTAACTTTGTATCCATCAGTCTTTCTGACTGTTCATTTAGATAGTAAAGAAGTATGTACCATGTCTTGTTTTCTCCAGCTCATTGATCAGAGATGAATCTTCTCGCCTCTCTCTGCGTCGCCTTTTTGCCAACGTCAAACTGAGCAGGAATCGTGCAGCAAGTCTCGACCGGCTCAGCTCCAAGTATCGCACTTCAGGACTAGACACGGTCCATGTTGAGCCAGCTCCATCGTGTAACAGGAAGTCAACCAGCCATCTGAAGGAAACAGCATCAGTTCAGTCACTCCAAGTGGTGAGATAACCATTAAACTCTCCTTGAAAATCAGTGCTGGACATATGAAGCCAGATTTAATTAAAAGATTTTTCATACTTTTTGGCAATAAAAGAAAAAAGATGTAGGCACACTCTCAGTGAAATTAACCCCATCTATTCTTTGTCCTGCAGGGGGCGCCCTTTTTCTCACTGAGAAAGTCATCATCAGTCACATGTCTAAGATCAGAGAAGAAGAGGAAGGATCGATCAGTTGACTACAAACCAGGAGCTGATCAGTAACATACCCAGTCACCTTATCAATTATAAATCAGTGCACTTTATTGATTATTATTTTACTCATCTCAGCTAATCACAGAGAAGGGGTCAGGGTCTAGTTTGGAGAAAGGCTTTTGTCCAAAAGAAGCTGTACGGGGGGGTCAGGGTTTGGTTTGTTGGGTGTAACCCTGGGTTTTGTTGGAGTGGTAGTTAGGGTTATGGTAGGAGGGTTTGGGTTTCAGCAGTTAAGGGCAGACTGGGGGGTGATTGGTTATTGAGGTAGTAAGCTCAAGCGACGAGTTAGGATGAGGGTAGCAGGGCTTTGGTAACAGTAATAGTAGTGATAGTTGGGGTAGCTATAGTGCCACAGCCAGCCTGGGGGAGTCTGCAAGGGTTTGACATTTTTTGTGTCCTTTACAATATAGACTCAAGGTCAAATTGTGTCTTCAGACCAGTAAAAGGTTTTGGTTTGCATGGATCACTTGTTCTCTGAACTTGAGTCTTTGGTTTTGGTGGTGGGTTTATGTCTTGGCTTGTTCTTGTGGTGTTCACTTCGTTCAAAGAAGATATTGGCACAGCTAAGCAGGTCTATCTCTGTGCATCTGGGTGCAGACAGGGCGGCTCCATTGCCGGTTACTGCTATATCTTGACCACTGACTCTTCGATGAGTAAGTTTTGGGATTGTATCAGCACAGTTTCTTGGAACAAGCCCTCCTCTATAGAGCATCCTCCACCACACCACTGTCTCTGCTCATACATAGGGCGATATGAAATCTTTATCTCCAGTTAGGTGCAGGATGAATGTCTACAGAACACCCTGATACTGTCCAGCAGGAGTAAGTCTGCATGGCTAAATTGAGCAGAGCACAGGGATTGTTTGGACATTGGGAAGTTCAGGTAGTGCCCAGTTTGCCTGGGGGAAATGGAGGTTAAGAATGGTGGGCTGCTGGCTTGGCAGAGTGGTAAACAACCAGGCACCACCCTTATACATGCTTTTGCCGGCCCAGGTGAGAATCCAGCCTGTGGCCTGTTGTACTCACTCTCTCCCCTATCACAAGCCTATCCACTGTCTCTCTTTATTCTATCAATAAAGGCACAAAATGCTCCCAAAAAATAAACAAAATTCAAACAAGAATGGTGCAGGGTGGGAAAACAAAGGGCTTTAGGGAAAAGAACTGAGTGGGAGTTCAGGGAAAATACAAAAGGTTTGTATTTTTGTATTCCTGTCATGCAGAGACGATTTCTTGCAGCAAATAACTTGGTATTGTCAATTCTCTGGTTGAGGGGCTGAAGGAGGACAATAGTATTCTGGACTTCTTCTGGTCTAGTTGTGAAAGGATGAGAGCAGCTGCTTACATCTAACTGTTAGCTTAGGGTTTGGATGGATTAATCCACATCCAGTCTAGAGTCCATTTGTCCAGTCTCCATTCAACACAAAGAGACCATTTCATGGCTGTGCGGCCTTTGCTGTCGAGGTGCCACTGGTCTGCTGAATTGGAGAACTGGATGAAAGGGTCACAACAAACGTTTTTTTCCTTGCCATTTGGCAGAGTAGGACCTCAGCAGGATATCCCTGTATACAGTTCTGAACGGCAGCCCTTTAGAACCTTAAAGATCGAATGTGTCCCAGAAAAGACTCCTGGCACAAGGCTTTTCAAGGAGGTCTTACTTTTAAGAACTCAAAGAGCAGTCTGCCGGCCTGAGGGTCAGCCTGAGAAATGTAGAATGGACAAAACAGAGACACCTGGGGAGGGTGGCATTATCATTTTTAGACTTAGACGATCAACTAAACCTTGTTACAGTTTAATACAGGGTGACCGAGGAGGTCTGTGCTGCTCTGCCTCAGCATTTTCAGAACCTATGTGAGGAGCTGGGCTCTGTGAGAGCCATAAGATAGGAGAAAGTAAAACTTACCGTCTACTGTCTGTCTCCCGCTTTAAGGGGGAATGGCAGGTGGCAAGGAAAAGCTGCTGTCCCCCACAGCCATTCATTATCCAACAAGTTTCAGGATGAGGACAAAGCCGTCTAACTGCTCTGTTTGAAGGTCCTGAATGTCTGGTCTGTGTTGGGGAACAGGGAGTCAAGGCTGTCCGTCTATTTCTAGGTAGAGGTGTGGCTGAGCAAGGAGAACCCAATGAAGAATTCTGAATGTGAGGAACTTATAACAATTCCTGAAGGACTGACAAAGGAGAAGAGGGGGTCTTATCTCGTGATGCAAAATGCGTAAACCTTTAGTATTCTGTGGGATGTAGGGCTTTTTCTTGGTTTATTGGTTAGTGCTGGACAGCTGGCTGCATATTATTTAACCTATATTAATTTTAGATAACTGTGTGTTTGTGGTTTGGAGCTCGTTGGTTTCTTTGTTTTTGTTCTGCAGTGATGATAGTCCAATGGTCTGCTGTCTCCTGATTAGGTAATTAAAGGTTTTCATATTCATCTCTGTCTCCCTCTCTCTCTCGGCCCAGATGTATTCCGAGGTCCATCAGTATCGATGACGTTGGCCGTCCATCTTCAGCTCAGTCTGTTGGTCGGGTTCTGCAGGTTTGTTCTGACGGAACGTTTCTATTGGAAATCAGTCGACTGAAAAATCGGACGTTTGGATTCATCATCAGCCGCGGGGGAGGGCGCTGTGATTCTGGTACTTCACTGTACTGATTACACTTTCCAAATGCTACAAGTACTTAAGAGTGCTACTTTATATAACTTTGATGTGGCAAGCAACTATCAATACTAGTTCATATTAAATAAATACTGCAGATACTATTAATAAAACACATGTAACTATGGTACAGCAAATACTTTCAATACAATTTACAACATAAATACTGCAAACCAAGACTAGACCTTTACGCTAACAGAAATTTTGTGCTTCAGGCGTGTACATTGATGACATGATGGACTGCAGTACTGTGAAGTTGTATTCTGGGCTGTTGGCGGTCGGAGACGAGATCATCGAGGTTAATGGAGAGAATGTCACCTGTCTCACCTTGGATCAGGTGACCCAGCTGCTGACACAGACCACAACCACCACCATCCGTGTCCTGCGACACTCGATGACGTCTCAAAAGCAGCAGAGTTAGTGTACCAGGAAGATCTACGTCTCTGTCTGATAATGAATATGACCATGACTACAAACTGAGACTTCAAACTGAAGTATTAGCTGATACTGTAAAAAAAACTGTTAAAACATACTTAACTACGACCATTACACAGTATCTCTCACAGTAGGGCTGGGGTTAGTGAAGGGGCAGGCTAAACTGGTGACCTCCCCATCCCTGATTGGCCAGCCCTGGTGCCAAGCTAAAATATTTGAGTATGATTGGTGGATTTAGGGGCAGTGCACACAGAGGCGAAGTCAGTTAGTTTTGCACAAGTTTGTATTTGCATAGGCATCCTCATAAAAACGGTGTTTAGGGTGCCCAAAAAAATCACTTTTGAAAACAGCTCCTAGGGTGGATCGATTCAATAACACTGGCCGAGCATTTCCATGTGTCATAGGACCACCTCTCCCTTAACCCGCATGAGCAAACCCTGGACAGAGCCTTATTTAATCTCTGTCATCTGGCTGATGACAGATGTATATATTTATTTTTGAAAATGTTTTTTTTTTTTACTTTAAATTGTCAAATAAACTCCTGGTATACCCAAATATAATAAATGATCAATATTCCCATTGAGTCTTTAAAGCTTTGACTTAATGACTTTTACAATAACTGTGCATTAAATGTATGTAATTAATTTTAATGGCTGGATTTTTCTTCACCATTACTGATTGTACCTGTAATTATTAACCAAAATAACCATAACTATAACCATACTACCATGATTTGTGGTTAATCGTTACAATACTGTACCTATAATTATTTAGCAGTACTGCTGTAATAAATAAAGGTCTATTATTTGTATTAAGAATTAACTAAAAAGATTACAATTATGTCCAGTTAAGTCTATAACGAGTGTATGAACTACACTTTTTTAAATAATTACAATGACAGTTACTAAAACTGTTGTTGATTATCAACCACCACAAATATGACCATAACTGTATCTTTAATTATTTACTATATTGACTATAACTACAACTGTGTCTGAAATTATAAACTATGACAATAGCTACAACCTTGTCTTCAATTATAAACTGACTATATACAACTGTGTCTTTTATTATAAACTGTAATGACTATAACTACAACTGTATCTTTTATTATTATCCATAACAACTATAACATGTCTGTAATTTCTAACTACAACACTTGTGTCTTTAATGGCTGATTATACTGGCTTTATTTATAACTGTGTCTCTGTTGGGTACAATGCCTGCCCCCCCTTAATGACTGTTTGATGGCCTAAAAGGAAAATGAATGCAGTACATTTGATGTCGTTGTATCTATATCCTCTGCAGTGTTTCCTCTTACTGTTCACATGTATTTTGATGTCTGCATTTTCTACAAAAATTCAAATATTTATGATAATAAAGAAGTGAAGCTCCATTTCTCCTGTTACCTTCTTTTTTAGTAATATTCTTTTAAAAAGACATTTCTATAGTTTCTTTACATTTGCTTAGTTAAGAAATGTTTGAGGATATTTCTGGACATTTAAACAGTGACAAATAATCCTTACCGATGATCTTCCTCTGTCTCTTATATATAAAATGAGTAACTGAGCTTTAACGGTGTTTCATTTTGCAGTGTCATATGTTTGTAGTTGTGGGTATAAAGACAGAAATAACTTGAATGTAACAGTCAGTCTTTATTTTTCCATCAGTTTTTTCAACACATTTCAGCTGCAGACTCTGAAAACTTGACAAATAAAAGAAAGACACAAACTTAATTAGTTATCCATTACAAATGAGTTGAAATCCTTACTTCAGCTTGCTTCAGTCAGTCTACTCTTGTGTTTATTACGTCAAGTTAAATAAGAAAAAACACTTAGTGGTTACAACTTTTATGTCAGTCTATAGTATATATGATTATTTTATTATTCAATAGCTTAGATGAGTTAACACAAATTCCTTATAAATAATAAAAGTTTATTTATTTTATAATTAACATGATTATCATGATAACTTTAGGGCTCAGTCTATTTAACTAAACATGCTTTTGAATTTGTCCAACTTTTGTGATTTATGATTGAAAGAAATCCCTGTCATTTTTCTTGAAACACAGCCTTATGTAAATACCTGTCAATTTTTATTATAATGTTTATAATAATTATTGTTATATTCATTTAATTATCATAATCTAAGGGACCATTACATAACAAACAAATACCAACCATCTCAAAAATATCTGCATCTGTATGAAAACTTATTATTCACTCAGTTTTGGGTCTCTGTCTATTTAATCAATTTTGTTTCAGTTATTCTAAAATGATAATGCTCAACTTTGTGATTCACACCATTGTTATTATTTTAGGGCTCAGGCTATGAAATAAATCACAAGTTATAACACATGCTGATCAGAAACAGTAAACAGGATTTTCTGAAAACATTTTTTTTTTTAGAAATTCATGATTGATTCAAATGTTTTAAGTTTATTTGCCTATCAAGTCTGATTATGTTTCTAAGCTGTTTTCTTTTCTTTTTTTTTTTTTTTAGCTTTAAACATACAGGAAATATCTAATGTGCGTACCGCTGACGATGGAGTGTGATTGGCTGATACATTTCCAATAAACCCATCACTTGATTTTAGATCTTGTGAATTTGGAGCAGATTTAACCCCCTTTGCCTTCAACGCTGTACTTCCTGCCAAATCTTCAAAATAAAAGCCTCAGAGGAGTTAGCAGAAAAAAAGGCTTTTGTTATGAAGCAGCCAGAAAAAGGGTGTGCTTTCAATACTTAAAATAGGAAAAAATAAAGTTAATCAACGAGTGAAATGATCCAAACAGTAATACGGAAACATGAAAAATGCAAAAACAATAACAATAAAATATTTCAGTCAGTTTAGGTCCACACAAACAAACAAACCTAGTTTAATTCTGACTTTAGTGTCAAACATTTTCTTTAAATTAGTGTTTTGAACACACTTTTAATCAGTTTAACTGCATTAAACTAAATTTAGACTGTTGAAATTTAAACTGAATCAAACCATTTTAGAAATTCTTAAACTGAAGTTCTTTGAATGAAACGACTGTGAATGGGTTAAACTGCTCTAAACCGGGATTGATTATTTTAAACTGGTTAAACTGGTGTAAACTGAAATAAACCATTTTCAACCGGCTACACAGAAAAAACTAAAACAAACTATTCTAAACTGGTAAAACAGGATTAAACATAAACCTTTTACAACTGAAGTTCACTCAGTTAAACCCTTTTGAACTGGATGAAACTGAATGAAACGTTTTAACTGTTAAACCAGGTCAAAGTGCTGCTTAATAAAAGAAAATGTATATTTTTAGAACAGAGAAATTCTACAGTTATGTGTAAAATTAAGACTTTAAAATAAATAAAAATGAAAGTAAAATATTCAACGGTTATTTTATTGTCCTCTACCTAGGATTATATATTTTTTATTTTATTGAAGTTAAAATGAAGTTTAAATGTGATTTTTGACTGTAACTTGTGTGTAAACAAAGATTAACTGGAGTGTAAAAGTATTTTTCAAGATAAACCAGAGTGTAAATGGTTATTTCATTGGACTCTTCCTGGACATTAAATGTTAATTCCAAGTGAAGTTTAAATAGAGTGTAGACGTTTTTTATGAATGACGACTTTTTAGGAGTTTGAATAAAGCTCAAATGTCTTTAAAATTAAAGTCCATCGATACTTCAAGAACAACCATGAGGAACCATCTACAGTCTTCACCAGAATGGCCTTTGACCTATGATTTATCCAATAACCACACAAAAAGTTCCTTAAGTTCCTGATCTGAAACAAGGACCAGTGCAGTCAAGCAGGGACCAGTAAAGACCATTACAGTCCTGTAGAGTTAAATACAGTCCAGTTCTTTCCAGTTGGGTTCAGTACAGTCCAGGGCTGTCACCTTTCACTCAATATTAGAAAAAAATACAGTGCAGCAGCACATTAGGGCACCTGGAGCAGTGAACTGCCAGATCCAACAGAGGGCGCTCCCAGCGCAACCCAACCATTCATCGCTCCCTTGATATCAACATCACGAAGAACACCTCGAGAAAATGGAGGACATGCAAAGCCAGTCTAAGCAGATACCAATGCACTTAGACGTGTTGTGTGGAAGCACTTTTGACTCCACACCACCAATGACAAAATGAAACACAAAGAACAGGCTGTGTGATGACGATGTACAAAGCAGCTGGCCCATTCCTCATCCATAACACGGCTCATTTCATCTCTCCACTCAACTGCAGCGTTGGGGACCTGTGCAACCACACCCTCCTCGGCAGCCCCACCAGAAGAAGCAGCACAGATACAATTGCAAGATTCATGTGCAAGGAAATTTTGATCTGATGGAAATGCTTCTTATCTGTTGGGTGATACCTGCATGTTCAAATTTGATTTAGGGGAAAAGTGACAGCCCTAGTTCAGTCCAGTAGAGAAGAGTACAGGTCAGTAGATTTGAGTAGAGTCCAGGTAAGTTCAGGAGAAGCCAATTGAATCCAATAGAGACCAATACAGTCAGTTAGAGCTCAGGAGAGACCAGTACAGTCCAGTACGGTCCAGTAGATACAGCAGAAGATGAGATGTGTGCTGGGGCATCAAAGGATGAAGAAGAGAAGGATAATCACGAAGAGGATGGCAAGTAACACACCAATCGCACACCACTGCCGGCGATCTGAGAACAGATAACAGATTGTTATCAATAATGAACTAAAAGTTAAACAATACAATAATCAATCCGATTAATGATCAGTAATTTACTGTTCTTATCACTGATTATCAACAATTCTCAATTATTCAACGCTCCTATTTCTAAAAACATTCAATAATTGTTCATTAAGATTATTACCGCTGGTCATGTGGGACACTTTGGCGAGCTTCTTCATGACGTTATCCAGTTTGGTTTGAGTGTTATCCACCTCATGAGTAAAGTCGTCCAACATTCTGAAATGAATAAAATGAAATGAGACAAATGAAACATAACAAAATAAAAAGACTCAATGATAAGAGAAATGTATCTGGAGGGATTATCTGAGCCTTCAGACAGCTGCGAGGACAGGGATTGGTTCCAGGAGGAACTAAAAAATGTTACTGGAGGACCTCTGGATCACATGCTCAACCGTTGCCAGAGTGACCTGGCTCAGGCAATGAGGGACTTCAGTGATTAAATGACCAAAATAATTCAATTTAACAAACACTGTACTAATATTTTAAAGAATTTCACAAAAGTCAATGGCACTAATAATGACAAACATTCAATCTTCATGATCATCTAATGTTGGAAGTCTTACACTGATTGTTCATCTAACTCCATGCCGATCCTCTCTGACATATTCTTTAATACTCCGATGGTTCCTGACACGAGCTCCAGCTGTTCATCCTGCTGCTCTGCAATCAGCTGAAACAAACACACATGATACAAACTGATGTTAACAAAAACAACAGTTGAAAAGATTCTTGTTTATAATCATAAACTTGAACCTCTGTGATTTGCTGCTTCTATGTTATCAGTGACTCCTAGTCAATATGTGGCTCTGTGATTGGCTGCTCTGAGGTGAGCGGTGTCTGTACCTGCTGCTGCACCTGCTGCTCCTCGATGAACTGTGAGTTGGCGTTCTGCAGCTGTCTGTCTAATCCACTGAATTTGTCAGGACCGGGCTGCCAGATCGGACCCTGGGCGCCGCGTTCTCCCAGCAGAGCCTGAACATCACACAGATTAGACGTGGACACACCTTTGTGACCTTCAAGGACCTTTTAGGGACTATAAGAGCTTTACCAAACCATCAAGGATCTTTTTCAGGAGCCTTACCACACCCTCAGGAATCCACCACAAGAACCTTACCAAAACTTTCAAGATATAGTACAGGAGATTTATCAAAACCTTCAAGGACCAACAAGACCAATAATTACCAGATTATAGCTACAGCATTCTAGGGCTATCAGGAACCTTAAAGGTGCAGTGTGTAGAGCTTGGCATTTTAGCGACATCTAGCGTTCAGATTTTAGAATGAACCTAACCATGGCCAAAATGTCACGTTGCCGAGCAACGGAATCCTGTGAAGACCAAAAAGGATCCTGAACACAGCACACAGTTTATGTTGTGTGTGTGTTTATACACACAGTTTGAATCCTTAGGACAGAGTAACAACTTTCTATGCATCCACTGCCATCCCCTCCTCTTCTTCGCTTGCATTCCAGGTAGATTTCAGAACCGGCGTTTCGTTCTTTTTGTCCCTAAAAAACACCCGTAGACAACGCGGCGGATCAATTTGTCGGCCTACATGAAACAGCTGCCAGTGGTAATGTCACTTTTTTTATAAAGATTTTTCTAAATAAATAAAAATAAAACAAACGTTTTATGGGGATGATTGTACTCCTATTTTGACGGACTTACATACAAATAGAAACATATATCTCCTATATTCACCACTTCTGTTTGGCGAAATGCGGTGGATGTATAAAATGCCACATTCTACACACTGCACCTTTAAATTATCCCAAATAATTTAAAGGACTTGAACTGGACCTTTAAAAGCAGTTAAGACCTAACATGGAATCTTTTCACCTTTTATCATAAATGTAGGCACCCCTAAAAGGCCTGACAAAGACGCTGAGTATCCCTGAAATGTTAGCTTTATAGATGATGACAGATGAAGATGTAAACATGAGGATCAGCTTAAAACCACTTATGTGAAAAACAGGGCTCTCAATGATCTCAGTGATTTTAATTTAGGACCCTGAAAACATGACTGATTTCAGTTGTTGTATAAATGATGACTTCAGGGACCTTGAAGGTTTTGGATTTTAATCTCAAACAGATCTGCTGATCAGGCTCAGGTAATAATTACCTGTTTGTTCTTCCTGTCTGAGGCAGCTCCTGGACTTGTCATCTGATCTTTCATTTCCTGTGAGACAAACAGCCAATCAGAATATAGAATATAGCTCAGTCACAATCATTAAAGCTAACAAACAAAATAAGGATTGTTTTGTTTTGTTTTTTTAGTCAAGAGCATAACATGATGCCACAAAGCAGGGACTGGAGACAACAGACTTAAATGGACAAGTAAACTAGAATAGAGTTTATTTCCAATGATAAGGGAAGACAGAAATGTTGAAGCTCGCTCTGAGGATGTTTAAGGTTCTCTTGCAGATTCTTTTGGTACAGTTATGATCCAGGCTTCAAGAGGAGCCTGGATCAGTTGACAGTATATTAATTATTTTTCTTTGTTATTGCTTTTTATTCATCTCGGCTCACCTTGACAGTGTTTCGAGTGCTGCTGATGAAAGCCTTCCTCTTCATCAGCTCAGGTGCGTCCAGGTTAAATTTCTTTGGGTTGGACTCCACAATGCGTTCACAGGCAGTTAAAGAAAACGTTTATTTCAGTTTCAAGAGTAAACACTAGATTTTTTTTTTTTTTTTTTTAATGATTAAAGGATATTGATTGTCTCATCGAGGTCCTCCAGGTCCCACTCAATGGAACGAAGACTGTTCCTCAACTCATTGGTCGTCCAGTCCAGTTCCTCCTTGGAGGCCCCGGCTCCTTCCTGCAGCAGCTCGCACCATCTGTGATGAAGACTCTGTGCTGCATTCACTGCCTTCAGGACCTCGCTGTTAAAAAACAAACACTAGTAAACCCCCAAAAAAGTAAAAGACAAAGCTGTGCTTCGAAATACTGTGCAAATAAAATAAGAGTGATATGGGCTGTGGGTAATGTACAGATGTTCTGTTACATTTTTGTTGTTAGCTGTATTAAGTTGTATCATTTGAGGTTTGTCTGAGTGCCTGAGACATCAATTTTTTAGTTCATTTTTTGAAAAAGGGGTTGAACTAGATAAGTTATGTACTTCACCTTGCATTCTTTCAAGGAGAACTCACAGGGAAAATTCTGCACAGATCTTGATCTACTGTATCGTTCGGTTTTGTCTTTCAGTGCATTTTTTGTTTTCGTCCATTTTTAAGATGTTCAAAATAAAAAAATATACATACACATATATTATTTGCTAGGAATAAACATTTAATCTCCAGGAAGAGCTCAATAAAATAACAATTTACACTCCAGTTTAACTTACAAAATACTTTTAGCAACATTAAAGTGCTAATAAGTAAGAATTGGAATAAAAAAAACAATTTCAGTGGAGCATTGATAACACCTACCTCAAGGAATTAATGATATTATTTTGTTTTTTGCCAAGCATTTCCTTTATCCTCCTTTTGTTTTGGATGCTTTGCAAATTAAAACATTACCCTCTCCTCAGTGGTAGTCATCAGAAAAGACAACAAGGATGTAAAAAATTCAGGGAAGACAGGGGGCTGAACAAGTCAAAGTTAGGGCTTTTGTCAAGAAGTCATTGTGCAACTTTAGTTAGTGTAAGCAACATCCAAGTGCAACTATAGCAATGTCATGAGCTACTACTGAAATCAAACCCAAATCAATGGGCAGAATAGTAAATGACACGGTAACCATAGAATATAAGCAATTCTCATCTCCACTGATAATATAATTTACAGTGTTGATCAGAGGATGAACAGCCTTTTCAGTTTAATGGTTGTTTTCAATAAATTGAGCACCAGACAGTTTTGCTTCTTGCTCCTATTTCTTCTCTGAATCCAACAGTGCAAATGTAAATTCTAGATATTTTTTCAACTGGTCTTGAACTTTTGATCAGGACTGTATAATATCTCATTATAACAATGACTTCCTTAAATAACCATTATCAGTTATTAATCTCTTATCAATCAAATATAAACCACCAAATTAGATGTCAATTCTTAGTAGTGTCAATAAAAGTACACCTACTTATTTTTTATTGACTTATCTGATTTCATGGATGTGGGACACAATTATTAAACTTATACTGAAATCTGACTGCTGCCAAAAATATGTTTTGATATATCAATCAGGACTGCCTTACACTCAATTCACCTTAAAAAAGTCATCAGTCCAGAGAGCTGTACCACATTTATGATAATCACATAGATAATAATTCTCTTTGGAGACATTTTGAGTTACTAATCACTCCAGTTTATCTGTGAGTGTAGGTTATAATTCAATCAGAAAAAACAAGCAAGTTTCTATTTATGACACAAACTCCTCTCGGCTGGTCATCACTTCTTTTTATTCTTTACAGATAAATTTTAAACAGAGAGAGGTCCATTCATGGAACCCTTGCTTTATCAAAGGCTTATTAAACGGACTTTTATTAACCATGCTTGGCACATGTAATGATTGTATTCAACCTAAAAATCAGCAGGCTAACGTGCTAACAACATCATGGGTATAAGATGTAAGCTTTGCGAGCAGCAAGTCGCCAACTTCACTTTTATCTATAGACTGGTGTTTGTGGTGAAGTTGGTCTGTGAGCTGATCTTTCATCGATGTGGGCTTCGCACGGATCACGTTTAGCCCGTGAAACTCTACACCGTGTTAGCAGCAGCCTGTTAGCCTGTAGCACTCATGCGGCTAGCATTAGCACCGTTAGCTCGGAGCACTGACCCCTTAACGACGAAGAACGGATCCTCCATCGACATGGCTCCGGTTTATTTGGCGTGTCGCTCCATCACACTGAAGGGGGCCACTTGATGACGGGTTTATCTCGGCTGTATCTCGGGTTTGACCCGGGTTGGCTCCATCAGACCCCCGGCTGCTGCTCGGCTTTGTTTACCTGCACCGAGGAAGTGACGTCACGGAGGGTTGGATGGGATTCCGGTGTTGTCTGGACACTGATTGACCCCAACCCTAACCTACACCTAACCATAGACATTATATACATATATAATGTCTATGCACCTAACCCTTTCCTCTTTTTTATGTCTTTCTATGGGCTGGACACTGAGGAGTGACCCCAAAACCAAGAGAATTTGGAGAAATTACTGCACGAAAGCGGTAAGGCTGAAAATCAGCATTGAATGCCCGTGACCTTCGATCCCTCAGGCGGTACTGCATCAAAAACAGGCATCACTGTGTAAAGGATATCACCACATGGGCTCAGGAACACTTCAGAAAACCACTCTCAGTAACTACAGTTTGTTGCTACACCTGCAAGATAAAACTCTACCATGCAAAGCCAAAGCCATTTATCAACAACACACAGAAACGCCGCCAGCTTCGCTGGGCCCGAGCTCATCTAGGATGGACTGATGCAAAGTGGAAAAGTGTCCTGTGGTCTGATGAGTCCATATTTCAAATTGTTTTTGGAAACTGTGGTCGTCATGTCCTCCGGACCAAAGAGGAAAAGAACCAGTCGGACTGTTATAGGCGCAAAGTTCAAAAGCCAGCATCTGTGATGCAGTGGGGGTGTATTAGTGCCCAAGACATGGGTAACTTACACATCTGTGAAGGCACCATTATTGCTGAAAGGTACATACAGGTTTTGGCTACCCCCTGAGACCCTGTTCTTCACAGCCAAGGCAGCTCTGGGCTTTGACAAACTTTACCCACCACATTGTTCACAACATCCCCAGGAGTTCAGGTGAAAATATAGACACTTTAAGCCAATACTTGCATGGGTTGCTGGATATAAAAACTTGCCACAAACATTACAAATCCAGATTTTCCAGATATTGGATCCAAATGTAGAATATTGTACACAATCTCTTTTAAAGACTTAACATTAACCTCATAAATTCCCCTTGGTTGCCAGCAGATGATAAATAATCTTCAGTTTCAGGCAGAAACCAGAATGGAACAGATGAGACAAATGTGATCATCCTGTCTTGTTTCAGCCCAAAGGTCATTGCAATCTTTTTGAAATAAGACTTCCCCTCATGACCAACAAAATCCCAGCAGTCATCCAAACAACAGTTTGATGTCACGTTTAATTGTACAAAATTCACTCAGCCCAAGCTTATTTCTCTTGATTCTTAAAGAGGACCCCCCCCCCCCCCCCCCCAGATATAGAGGCTGGACCATATACAATACAGCTGTTATCTAGAATAGACCAGTTATACAGTAAAAGAAGATTTTTTTAACCACATTTAAAAACTGGGGATATTAAGGCTTACTTGCAAAAGGAACCACAACAACCAAGACGTTACTGTCTTTGTGATCAATGTTAGCACCAGCTATATAAAAAATTATATTAAAAACTATTAACTGTTTGTATAAAACTGGAAAAAAAATCTTTGAACAATGCAGTCTGGGTAGTGATATGTGATATAGTTGTACGGTTGCACTGGACTCAGTCCCATTCATTCCATCCTACATCACTAAACCATGTCATCAGTGCAACCTTTCCAGTTTGAACCTTAGAGGGAAGCTACTGTTGAGTTATGACCTTCAAACATTCTCAGCTGCTGTCAGAGTGTCATAGGTAAACACTGACAGAACGATTAGCCAGTGACACTGAGATCACCCACAGGGGAAGCAGAGAATTAGAAATGATAACTTTATTTGCATTGTGATTTTAACAATGAATGCACTTACAGTTGTACACACAAAGCAGAATAAACCCAAGCACAAAAATAACCTCTGGAGAGAGGGGGCAGGAGCATCCTGGTGACCCTCAGACAAATAGTGCCAGTGACAAGGAACATTTTCAAAGACACGAGGAAAACTTAAAACCCCAACGGACACAAAAATTCAGGCCAAGGCACCCAAAGCAGTCCATGAGGACAAAAGATTAAAAAAAACATTCAGCAATAAAAGGAAAAGGTGGCCAAAATGTAGGAACAGAAGACAGGAGAAGAAAGGAGACTGTAACTGAACTACGAACATAAAAAAGAAAAAAATATCTAAAGCCTGAAAAGTAACCTATAAAAATGATAAAGATTTCACAAATGATCAACAGATTAATCATTTTTAACTGTAATTTTGATGTCAGGTCTTGGATGGCTGACAACTTTCCTCAGCTCAATCAGGACAAAACTCAGGTTTTAGTAATTGGTACAGGTCCACAGAGAGAGAAACTGGATAACAAACTCCAAGCACTATTTTTTAAACCGTGTCAAGTCAACAGGTCAAAAGCCTCAGTGTTTTATTTGACACAAACCTGAGCTTTGACCTGCGTATCAGAGATGCTACAAAAAAGGCATTTCAGCTATTAAAGAACATTTCCAGAGTGCGCCAGTTTCTCTCTCAGGCCAGTGCAGAGACTCTTATGTGTGCTCCTATTACCTCTTGGATTGATTATTTTAATGTTTGTCCTTCCAGTCTTCAAAAAAAAGAACATCTCTCAGCTTCAGCTGCTTCAAGGATGCTGACAAAGAACATAAAGAAAGCTCACATCACTCTAATTTTAAAGTCTCTGCATTGGCTTCCTATACCTTCAGAATTGATTTTAATGTTCTTTTTTTAGTTTATAAATCCCTGAATGGTCTCACTCCTTTATATTTATACAATCTGGGTTTATCCTATGAACCTAGTAGAGCCCTCAGGTCTTCAGGTAGTGGTGTTTCAAATGCTTGCGCTTGTATTTGTAGTTTCTCGATGTGTTGATGTGTAGATGCAGATGATGAAGAAGCTTCGCCGACACCGACTTGTTTGTATAAAAGAGAAGTTTTATTACAAACCAAGCGTGTGTCTAATCAGGCACTCCGGACAGCCTGAGAGGCTCAAGCCAAAATGAGACCTCCTGAACAGTTTAAGAGTACATGTATTTATACCAGATTCATTGTTTGAACTATGGGATATGACTCTCCTTGGACAAGAGCATCTTAGATATATAATACGTAAACTAAAGGGCACACCCCATGATAGCCTAAAGAGTAGGACCTTTACCTTTGACACAGGGTTTATCACTCCATGTATTTGTGTTAAACATTCAGTTATTTACACAACTATAGTGGCTGACCAACAAAAGAAGCAAGGGCATGAAGGTTGTTTGTGTGAAGCCTCTGGTGGACACCCGAGCACCTTATCAGGTCATCTGCACTCTGAATGGGAAAAGGTCAACTTCAGTCCTCTCATGAATGCACCCTCAAAAACACCTATTTTATTTTAAACCATTCACATCAGACACTTCATGTTCTAAAGAATTGTATTTATTATCACAGTTTAAACAAACTTCTTTGTGAATCTTGCAAGCGTGCAGACTTATTGCATCCTCCACCGCGGTAGATGGCGGCAGAGAGCTGTGAGTGTCTGGCTGATCGGTGACCGGAGTTCCGCTCGGAGAAGAATAAAGCTGATATCGCGATGATTCGTTCCGCGGGAGTTTGTTGTCTTTGTATGGAAAGGAGAGAAGCTAACAGTTTGAGCTAACGTGTCTGTTATATCTCTGTCAGGTGAAGCAGGAAATCCGTCCATATAATATTACAGAGCGCGTGCAGACCGTCCATCGCCTGCCCCACGCTGTTCCAGGTAAGAATACCTCATGACTGCGCGTGCCTGCAGCCCCCGCCGTTCATTGGCACCTGCGCTGCTAACATGTGGCTAATGCTAGCTGAATGGTGGGATGGATGGATAAACAGTCAGATCAGTCAGTAAAGTAGTTCTTTATTGGTTCAGACTGATCATCTCTGATCACACAGCTGCAGTAAACAGCAGAATAAACAAACAAATGTAGAATTAAAACATCACGTCTATTGTCTCATTTATTATTAATTATTATCTCCTCATCCTCCCAACAGACTCTGATATCAGGACATCCATAGAAACAGAAGGACGATAATGTTCACACTGATTTATAGTACTTTAATTTACTCTTTGCTCTTTAGATTATGGCGGTACGATATTAGATTTCCCCGCACGATAGTCATGGCTTCAGAAAATCACGATTATGATATTTTTGCAATGATATTATTGCAAACATTCAGAAAAAAATCAAAAATTCAAGTCAGATTCTTCGACAGCCTTAATATTCTTCTCTGGGTTGACTTAATACTCTTAAAAACGATACATGGTGTGATGAATAAACTATCTGCAGTCATAACAGCGCAGATAAACCCAATTAAAAACAAAAACAAAACAGCAGTTTGTTTTTCATTCGATAACATTCAGATTTTCATCATGTTGACATCTTTATTTATCCTAAAGGATCAGTTAAATGGTGCAGGCTACCCAACCATCCATATTTTGGCATACAACTGTTAAGGAAGAAATAAAAACCCCATTCACACTTGCAGAAAAAGCCCTGAAATCATTGGGACATTGTCTGAATAAACTCAAAGTATGTGTGAATCCAACAGCTGAGTCTTTTACTTGGACTTTACCCCAACAGTTTCCTTTTGCCTCTGCAGTATTTTGTCTGGGTAAAGTCCGAGGATGCTTATTTCTGAATGCTGCGGAAAATTATATGGGAAATCAAAGTGAGACTAAAATTTCCTGAGAGTGAGTGATGAGGCCTGATGGCGTCACCCTGTGTGATGGGTGCAAACAAGGAAAACAGATTTGACAGGCGGAATTAAAACATCCACTGCAGCAGGAGAATGTTATGTGATTTGTAAGGTATAACACAAACTCACATGTTTGTCTGGAACATCTGAAGAGATGTTTCCACTCACATTCATCAGAACTCTGTAGTTCATCTGCTCCAAAGCAGATCTTAAAGAGCCATCTTGCACCGCTGTTGAGTACGGAGATGAAATTATGAAGCTTTCTTTCTCCGATGTAATTGTTGTGCTCATAGTGATGCTGCTTCATGTTCATGTCTGTGTGCTACAGAGCTCCTCTCAACTCTTTAATCGATGCTGTTAATCATGTCACCCGTCCATTGTCTTATTATGAACAGCTACTTCCACCACGTTTATTTGATTCTGTGTCGTACCTGTCTGTGACCCTGCACTCCTTGCCCGCTTCTCCCTTCTCCAACAAGCAAATGTGAATGAATTACCTGGGCAGGTTTCTGGTATATTATCCTGATAATATCCGGGGTGCATGTTTCTAAGGGCTGTTGAAGCACCGCGAACAGTCCTTGGCCAGCAGTGGTGACATTGGTGCTCTTCTGTGGCGCCTCCGTGTGATGAAGTACACATAAAAGAATCTTTCACAGGGTTAAAAGCTGAAGTTTCTTATCCTGGTTTATAACCCTGAATGTCTCTGTTGTTTTCAGATTGGTTGAATCTTCATGGCTTTGAGAAGAGGACACATCAGGTACCTAAAGGTGAGACCATCACTCCCTCTCTGTTTAAATAAATAAGCTTTAATGAGCCAGTTATTTAGGTATATTTGACTTAAGTGAGAGTCTGTCTGAGCTTGTTACAGTCTTGCTTATCTGTGATGTTCTCATATCACAGATACTAAAGGTCCTGAGCTGTATGGCCCATACAGAGAAAGAGCCTCCTATTAATGTTGTATTAATCTGACATTATCCTGACCCAAAATCCAGACGCGTTTGTGTAAATCTGAACAATTAGCTCAGGAGACATGGTCCAGGTCGGCTGGTCCTCCTGCTGCAGTTGTGAGTCCACACATCCTCCTCAGAGACGGTGTTTAAACGCTGCTGTAGGAAGAACAGACATACTCAGAGTTAGCAGTGACTTCTTCGATCGCTCTAAAGTAGAGTCCATTTCAGTCCTGTCTTTCTGACCAAATGTCACTCCAACTAAAAACGGAAACTTGTACCTTTGATTTTGAACTTCAAAAGTTCTGTGATTATTAACCAAAACATCTAAACTGCAGTTTGTGAACAATCCTGTTTGCATTTGTTTGTAAGGAGAAGCTTAAATTATTTCCAGTTTTATTTAACTATAATAACTTTCTATTTAAGGAAAAATGAAAGATATTAACCTTTGCAAAAACTATGATCCAAGTTGTTATTTAAATCTTCGTTTTTGCCTTATTATATTTAAAATAACTTCAAAATATCTTTAGCTCCCATTCTCCCTAAAACAATATGTCAGTAACAGTTTGAGCAACATGCTCTTTTTTTATTCATAGTGATATTTAAAAATTTAGGGTTTCTACATTTTTCTTTAAACAGGTAACATGTTAATATTCATCCTGCAATGTTAACAGCAGGTCAGACTTTTCCTCTTTTACACACTGAAATGTTTCAGAGGTTTTCAACAGGGAGTCCAAGACGTCTGATCTCCTTGTGTGGCAGCACAGTAAAACTGAATCAGTCTAGAATTCTTAGAATTAACAGGTTATCTTTTTCATTATTATGGTTTTCTCTGAGGGAGGGGGGTTATCATTTATGATAGTAATGAAATATATAACTACACTGGAGATTAAACATTTGACCCAGATTACTCTTACCGGTAATAACAGTGTGTGTGTGTGTGTGTGTGTTTGTGTGTGTCCCAGGTGTGTGAGGTGCAGTCTCCTCAGGGTGACGTGGGGCTTCATGGTGGTAAAGGAGTTGGAAAGGTAACGCTGCTCTGATTGGCTGAAATATCAAAGTCTTTCAGTGATCATTAATGTGATTATTTGAACTATTTTTGCTTATTATTTATTCTGTTTTCGTGACTGTTTTAAGAGTCTGCCTAACATAATTACATGGTCCAGGAGTTATTAAGCTGCCTACACGCCAAACGCGACTGTGCAACCTGTCAATGTACCGCCGTGATTGGGCGGGGCTAACCCTCCCAGGATGCGCCTGCCACGATCAAGGTGTGCACTTCACTCGTCGCCAGAGTAAAAAGTTGATCTTTTCAGATGATGATGTGCCTGGCTGTGTGGCATAGCCAATCAGCTTTGTGTGGGTGTGTGACGGTTTCTGTAACAGACAGTTTTTATTCTGGTTCACAGAGTTAACAGTCCATGTCCATGTGGGAAACATTAGTCAGTGAGTACATTAGTTCCGTTTTGATTGCTGCAGGGCCATCAGCCGCAGTGTTTTGTGGTACGTAGGTGAGTGAGAAGGATGCATTTAGGAAAATGTCACCCTATATATCCTATTATTTGATATACAATATGATTGTGGTAATTTGAGCAGAAGTGATGTCACTGAGCGATGGTGATCAATATGAGGTATTTTTTGACATGTGATGTGATTTTGGGTGATGGGACTATAGTCGCAAAGTCGCGTTCGGTGTGAATGCAGCTTTAGGGTGATTAAATATCATAGTTATAGACCTTCCTGTCTACCTGAGAAGGCTGAGTCTGTCCCAGAGCTGTCTGCTGTATAAAATACTAATTATCTTTATTGATCAAATCTGGCCCTGTCCCCTTTTCTGTGTGAAAACAGTCCATATGATTGAGTATGGGGTAAATCAGAGAGACGAGATTTACGGATTTAAATGTTTAAAATAAGAAGTTGAATTCTAATGCAGGGAGGGGCCGCAGTCTGAAGAGTGGAAGGTTGACATTAAAATTATGGCTTTATTGATCAGCTCAACTGCAGGTTTTTAAACAACCTGCTCTATTTTCCTTTACAGTAGAGACTTTATCAGTACCTCCTTAAGGGAGAACTGTCAAAGTGCAGCTGTGTGAAACGATGTTTGCATCTTCACACAAACAAAGGAGGAAACAAAGGAGATTGAGCAGACGGCCTCTTTGTGCCTTTTTATATCTTAAGAGTTTGGGGAGTCATACAGCTTCCCAGGGTCATTTCATTTGGGGATGTACAATGTAATTTGTTTGATGTCAGTAGATAATGCTCAAAAAGGCGAATATCAGTTTATACAGATAGGAAAAATTGTGCCGATGTTTACAGCCAGTGATGATGCATCATAGAGTTGTCAGACGTATTTCATCCAGGGCCACATACAAAAATATATCGACAAAAGGGACCCCTCCAAACCTAGAGTTTAAGTTTTGAGTTAGTAAATAAGCTTAATTATTGGAAATGCTATAAACCTGAATTAGTCTTTAAATCACAGCATTACATCAGTGGCTCAACAAGGCAAACGGCCAATCACTGTAAAAGATTTCCGGGCAAGTAATCAGATTTAAGGGGGGGCCTAGTCTACCCTGGTTATATCAAGCCCAGATCAAGAGGATAATGACCCTCTGAGCAGCAGAAAGTAGATGCCAATGGCCCATCTCCATTTTCAGACTCAAAACAAGAGCAAATTGCACACAGCTGATAAACTCCACAGGAGACTTGAAGCTGATTTAGAGTGATAATCTGTAAATCAGACATTGAGATGGAGATGGTAGTAGTAGTAATAATAATAATAATAATAATAATAATAATAATAATAATAATAATACATTTTATATTTTGAGCGCCTTTCATGACAAAGAAAAGCTGTACATGTTTTAAACAACAGAATTACTGGAGAGCAGCTGCAACCAGTCGTGCCAGCACCCACTCACCCGGAGGTTGCTGAAAAGGAGAGGAGGAGGGAGGAAGATGTGGAAAAAACAACTCCAAACTAGGCTCCTGTAAAGGGGACACAGTATTGGATTGGAAAGTTGATTAGTGAAGTTAATGAGATGGTCTGTGCTGCCATTTAAGGCTGTGACTGGTTTGTGTTAATGAATCAATCAGGCACTTGACTGGAGTCTTAATTTGGGCCAAATATCCTTAATTTTCTGGTCTCCCCTTAAACACCCCTGTATCGTGGGATTGTTTTGATTATTATTAAATACGTCCTAAAGAGATGTGTTTGTGTGTTTAGGATATGTATGATAACGGGTACGTGGAGCAGATGGAGGACGACTCCAGGACCAACCTGATTGTGAACTACCTCCCTCAGAGCATGAGCCAGGATGAGCTGAGGAGCCTGTTCAGCAGCGTGGGAGATGTTGAGTCAGCAAAACTCATACGGGACAAGGTGGCAGGTACTGCAGTAATACTAGATCTATTAAATATACACAGAAATATCACAGATAAACATGAGTTAGGACATGCTGAAGATGCATTTCGGCAGCCTGGGCAATGATGAGTCGGCAAAACTCATGCAAGACACAAGGTACCAGGTTCTGCAATGTAGAGGATTCCACTTAACTATACTAAATATACACAACAACCACATACGACTACAGATATGCTACAAATTAACTACAGAAAATCATGGATGGGGATGAACTGAGGATTCTGTAAAAAATATGTGGGCGATGTTAAATTTGCCAACATGTCGAGATTTTGTGGACTGCAGTAAAACTTGGTCTAGATACTGATTATATGATACATATTCATAATACATATCTGTACTACAGCATATATATATTTATATATATATGTTTTTATAGATTTTAAACCAATGAAAGCATTTAACCGTTCTCCAACCATAACTAAAAAAAATAATTTATGCAGTTATATTTAATATTTTTTTGTTTTTGTCTTTTTAACTTCTTGAAAAGTAGAAGTTGTCAGAGAATTGAAATTTCTACTTTTCAGGAAGCAACCTCGCCTTAATTTTTAAAAGGACAACTCTTGTAATATCCAAACTAGAAACTTAAGTAAATGGTTTAAAAATGATGAAATCAATAATAATTCCCCCACCAAAGTAAACTTTGACCAACAGTATTTTTGTAAGATTATACAATACTAAAATACATTAAAACAATAATAAATAGTGATACAAGATTTTGGAGCAACAATAACTGTATATAAAATTAGGAAAAATATATCCCCTAACATATTGACGTTTATTTCAAGGCAGAAGGAGACTCACTTACACTTGAACACACACACAAAAGGGTGAACAGCTCCTTTGTTTTATCAGTTATTTTCCCCCCAATTAAATGATAGTATTTTAAAAAATGAAACACATTTGATCCTCTGTCAGCTCCACCAGTCAATTTAAAATATTTTAATTTTGTTTTGTTTTTATGCTTAAAGTTTTTGAGCTCTGTCCCTTTGCAGAGATTTTTATTATTGTTTTATTATATTAAATAAATGTGTTTAATTGTAATTTCTTTACAGACATCCTGTTTTTGAAGATGTACTTTATTTTTTAATATCTGTTTTTAATCTTGAGGGATGACTCTGTGGTTTTCACTGAAGCTTTTTTCCACTGTTGTGATTTTATTTTTATACCATTTTTGCTGTCCACAGGATTCTTGTATATTAATTTTTTGATCAGGCTGTATTAATCAATAATCAATTATTTTATTTTATCAATAATCTACTGAAGGCCACGGATGAACTTGTTTCTTTGTCTTTTGTGTGCAGCTAGCAGAACATCTTGAAGATTCAAAATCGAGGCAACTGAACTCTGTTAAGTTTCGGGAAGACATTTCACTTCTCATCCAAGAAGCTTCTCCAGTTCCAAATGGCTGGTGAAGGGAGCAGATATTTATCTTACTAGAGAAAAAGACAACAACAATAGAAGGGGAGGAGTTGTAGAAAGGACTTATATACTCCTTTCAGGCCAAAAAACCTGTTTAAACCTGGTAACGATCGGCTTCTGCCGGCAATTTGAAAGGGTTTAATAGGCATTTCAACTCGGGTTGACTGACCTTGCAAGCGACTCAGGTTTTAATCGGCTCGCCTCTCGTGGGCTTGACGTTGGTGTAACGTTCGTTATATCCAGTCACCCCCTCTGTCTGAAACTTACATGACTCTTTGTCATCTCAGCAACAAATTCCATCAACCTTTGAATCATCAGATCTCCAAAAGGAATGATTTCTTTGTAGATAAAAAAAAAAACTCAATGGTCTCTACCTCTCAGCCACTTAAAATGCTGTGCTAAGCTCTCTACCCAGGATGTTCTCCAGACATTCACACCTGGGAGCATGTGACCACAACACCTCACGTGACATGGGGAGTTAACAACCCATTCTGGGTAATGACTCTTGGGGGCTGAATCACCCTGTGAAGAGTTTCTGTGAGTCCTTTTTTTAAATGTATTTTTTGGGCATTTTGTGCCTTTATTGATAGGAGAGAGACAGTGGATAGGTTTGTGAAAGGGGGTGAGAGAGTAGGGAAGACACTCTGCAAACTGGTCACAGGCGGGATTCAAACCTGGACCGGCAGAAGCAAGTACATGGGGTGCCTGGTTGCTAACCACTCCGCCAAACCAGCACCCCTGTGAGTCCTTAAGAAACTCCTCCCCTTCTATTGTTGTTGCTTTTCTCTAGTAAGAATAAATATCTGTTTCCTTCACCAGCCATTTGGAACTGAAGAAGCTCCTTGGATGAGAAGTGAAATGTCTTCCCAAAACTTAAAACAGTCCAGTTGCCTCGATTTTGAATCTTCAAGATTACCATGACCTGGATGAATGAGAATCGACACAGACGTCCAGCAGAGCGTCTTTGTAAATAAGATGCAAAATGTGACAGCTGTTTCACCAGGACCCCACTAGAGGCGATCAGGGAGCTTTTCTAGCTAGTCAGGAAATGAATGTTTAGGAAACACTGCAGCCATCTTTGGTCTCCATCCTCTTATTGAACAGCAAGTTTATCTTTGGCCTGTTTATTGACATGTTTGTATAGTAACCTGTTTTATTTGATTTGTTTATTTAATTATTAAAATAAACTCAAGACATGTTACATGCTAATATTCACTTGAACCCTTACATTGTTGTTTTGGATAAAAATAGACAAGTTAATCCTTTGAATATCAGTTTTACTGTAAAGTCAGACCTTTACTTGTGATTGAAACATTTCTGCAGTATGAGTTTCTTCTCCATATTTAATTTACAGGCTTGAATGAAATATAATGCCATCTAGACGCACAGATCTACAATGATACATTTATTTGAAAGTCGATCAATAAGATATCAGGACATGCTAAAATATTCTGTGTGTAGCCTTAAGATATAAAGCATGGTTTAATTATTTGATAGGGCACTACACTCGATACAATCAATCAACATTGAAACTTTGCAAAATAAAGATATGCATGAATTTGATCAAGGCTGATTCAGAGTTTAGTCAAAGACATTTAAATCATTCATTTTCAGTTAAGGAGGTTTTGATTTGGCGCTGCTTTAACAGTAAATCATCTGCACTGCTGCTCCTCTTAGACACGGATGAGTCAAAGATGCTGAGCCCTCTCTACCTTATGTGCTCTGTGAGCTGTCACAACATTTACCTTTAAAGAATCAATGTGACAGCATTAAAGTACAGTAAAAATCAGAATACACAGTATTAACTATTTGCATTTCAAATGAAATGTTTTAATTCAGGGCAGTTTGATGTATATCAGTTGAATATGAAAAACGCCCCCAAACATTCTTATTTAAAAATATGTCATGGAAACACAAACATGACAAATGTTTCAGATAAAATGATGTAAAGAATTTACATGTTTATTTTAGCACTACAGTGGAATTAAAAATATTTAAATGTGTGTGTATTTATGTTCACAGTGTAACAAAGGGACAATGTACATTGACAGAAATGTAAATGTTTCTGTTACGCCCCTGGTCGATTTTTGTTTCATGTTATGCCCCAGAATCCCCAAGTCCCAAACAGCCACTCGAGTAAATAGAGTTTACACTGACCGTATCGGTATAATTTCTTTATAACATAAATATTTACTATAACCAAAAGCCAACTCGGGTTACTTTGAGGCTACTAATTTGGCGTCTACAAAACAAACTGATATCAACATGAAAACAAACACACTAACCTTTGAGGCTGATGTGGCTGGTTGGAGCTTGGTTGAGCCGGGGATTCCCTCCTCCTGTGGCAACGGCAGCGAGCCGTTCAAATTTGGATTTTCCCCCCAACACAGTGGCAACATGATCTCAGTCCAATAGGAGGCAGGGCAGACACACCTAATCAAACAGGCACACCTCACTCGCATACAATCATACCCCTTTCAGACTGGCCAAAAAACCTGTTTAAACCTGGTAACAATCGGCTCCTGTCTGCAGTTTCAAAGGGTTTAATCAGCATTTCTACCCAGATCAACTGACCCTGCAAGCGACACAGGTTTTTATCAACTTACCTCCGATCGGCTTCAGTGGGCACATCACACCTGGGTCGATCCACTAATTTACAGATGACACTGGCATAACGTGCCCACAGCATAATACCAAGCCCGTCCCCTCCGTCTGTAACTTACTTGACCCTTTGCTATCTCAGAAATGAATTCCACTCGCCTTTGTTTCATCAGTGCCGAGTTTGAAAATTTTCAAAGAGGGACAAAAGTATGAAGTAAAGAAAACCATGTCTATGGCCTCCATGCTCCTTTCCATTGTTTACATGGACATGCTCTATCAGCTTGATGCGCCAGAGTAAAGAGACGGCCACGCTGCTCGCCTGCTGCCGATGAGACCCGGGTCTGCCGGCAGTGGGAAAAGAGTTACTTGCTGAATATTAGCAGTTTAACCTGTGTTGAAAGAACCTGTGTTGACCCGCTAATTTTAGTGGGAAAGCGGTATCACACACTCACAGCGAGGGCACCCCAAGAGGACCCTCCTAGAAAAGCATACAGAGCAACACAACCCAACCCTGTAGCTGCACCATAGGCGGATTTGTATGCAGACTCATTTAACTCTTTTCATTTGTCATTTAATGAAACATAATAATTTATTTCACTTTAATTGAACTATATTAGCTGAGGGTGGGGAACTTGTAGAATTCCTGAGCGGCATCAGGTCGATGTAAAGACGTTAAAACCAGCAGTCCGTGTTCATACATGCAGCTCACCAAAGTCAATCCAGGAAAATGAATGATGTCCTCATAATTCTTTGTTTGTATGTTTGTTTAGTTCTTTTAATGGTTCTTTTTCCTTTTTTAAGTTTTGGTTAGTTATTGTTTTGGTTTTTAAGTTTTTTGGGATGTTTTTTTTTTGCCTGTGATGTGGTTTCTCACTGAAACTCTACCTCTCTACATAGTCCATACTTCCTCTGATTAAATATAGTTTTTTTTTTCTCTGCGCATGCCTTGTGCTTATGACGTTTGTTTACATTTAATATTGTCTGACTATCCTGTGTTTCACACCATCAACTTCCTGTTCGACGTCCACAGCAGAGCCGTCATGGACTCTGATTCTACACCGGAGCAGCTCTGAACCCTCACACCTGAGCTTGTTTTTGGTCCACCAGCCTGTTAGAGTTCAGGATTAAATCATACTGATTCAACGACTCATATCATCCGAACTGTTTCTTTGGTTTGCTCAGGACAGCTTTGTTTCTTTTTAAGGGTCTATGTCCACAGCTGGAGCTTCTTCTGCTGGAGGTGATCCTAACCTCAGTTTGAAAGCTCGTCTCTCTAACTCTAAGTGATACGAGTTCACCAGAGTTTACAGGCTTCCTCTCTGTAGTGTCCATGTTTCTGCTTCAAATATCTGTGAACTTCATCTTTGTTCACATTAACATCACCAGAAATCATGAAAACAGTCAAAGATCTCGTCCTCCCACTGAGAGAAGCTGCAGACCTGGTGCTATACCAAGAATACAAGTCAGATCAGTTTCTCCTCTGCTGTTGTTTACAATGTAGACAGACCCCTCAATTTGATAATTTTCAAAGGACAAGCGACAGCGCTGTTCCAAAAAGTTGAGCTGCTTTTCAGCGGAGAGCCCTCAGGGCGATCACCTCTTCAGGGTGCTGAAGGTTTGGGACTAAAGATGAGAGCTGCTGGCAGCAGAACCAGCAGCTGTGGACAGAGACCCTGAATCACTGAGGAAGAATTTGATGGACTTCTTATTTCTTTAAATCATTTTTTTTAATAATGTTTCATTAATAGTCATGTTTAGGATTGTTTATGATGTTTGATATTGTTAGCATTTTGTGGTTGTTTAATAATGTTTTTTTTATTTGATTTTCATGATTGATAATTCATGGTGTTTTTTCTGTATTAATGTTTTTATAATTTTGTTTCATGATGCTGGTCTTATTGATGAACAGTGTTTTTTTTCAATTTTCATGATGTTTGATGGTGTTTTTTGAATGATTAACTCTGTCTTTTTTTTCATGGAACAGTTCAAGTATTTCTGAGAATGTAGTTTTTTTGTTTTGTGGCTGATGTAACGGTCCACGTTTGTTGTTTTATTTTGTCGTTCTCCTTCCTGTTTCTCTAGGCCACAGTTTAGGGTACGGCTTTGTTAACTTTGTTAACCCTAATGATGCAGAGAGGGCTATCAGTACCCTCAATGGCCTGAGGCTACAGTCTAAAACCATAAAGGTAACGTGCTCCAGGTGCTCTTTGATTTAATTAATCATAGATCTGTTATGTTCCCTGGACAGTAGAGGGCGCCCCCACTGGTGGATGAAGGTATTTTCAACACTCTGCCATCATGTTTTTGATTTTATTTTTTATTTTTGACTCAGTATAAGAATTCTCCTCACACATGTCAACATTGAATCTGTGAGTTTTTTTCAGTTCAGTGTGACCATGTGACAACTTTGTTTTATTTTTTAAATTTATGCTTTTATTTTGAAAAAAAATGTGTAATGCCCGAAACCTGTTATTTTATTTTGTTATTTTTTTTGTTTTTTGTTTTTGTTTTTTTGAAAATGTGTAAACTTTTTCTAAATATTTGGATTTTTTTAAACATTTATTTTGTCTGGACTTTAAAACGCTGTAACAATGATTTTTACAAAATGTTTTTTATTTTTATGATTTATTTGTGATAGTTGTGGCGACAGACTGAGCTCTCCCTGTTTCCGCCTGCAGGTGTCATTTGCAAGGCCAAGCTCAGACTCGATTAAAGATGCCAACCTGTACATCAGCGGTCTGCCGAGGAACATGAGCCAGCAGGACTTGGAGGACATGTTTGCTGGCTACGGGAACATAATCAACTCCAGAGTGCTGGTTGACCAGGCGTCAGGTTCTGCACACGCTCAGTTACCACAGTCAGTGCACCACGCACAGCACATCAGTCCTCTCATAACTCTCCTGTTACCTTATTTGCTGCAGGTCTGTCCAGGGGTGTAGCTTTCATCCGCTTTGATCGGAAGTCGGAGGCTGAGGATGCTGTCAAACACCTGAATGGCCACACCCCCCCAGGAGGCTCTGAGCCAATCACAGTCAAGTTTGCTGCCAACCCCAACCAGGCCAGGAACTCCCAGATGATGTCACAGATGTATCATGGCCAATCTCGGCGCTATGGCGGACCTGTCCATCATCAGGCGCAGAGGTTCAGGTATGCTCTCCCAAAGGAACCAGATTCTGCTGTTTTAATAGAAACTCACTAATTCTACTTCCTGTTTGGCTCCAGATTTTCTCCAATGAGCGTGGATCACATGGGTGGAGGGGGAGGAGCCTCCAGTAATGGTTCATCTGGTTGGTGCATCTTCATCTACAATCTGGGTCAGGACGCAGATGAAGGCATGCTATGGCAGA
The DNA here is from genome assembly GCA_036419115.1 of Scarus forsteni. Taxonomy (NCBI): domain Eukaryota; kingdom Metazoa; phylum Chordata; class Actinopteri; order Labriformes; family Labridae; genus Scarus; species Scarus forsteni. Next base: position 34,658,956 of record JAZDUH010000136.1, read on the forward strand.
TGTTCGGGCCATTCGGCGCCGTCATGAATGTCAAGGTGATCCGAGACTTCAGCACCAACAAGTGCAAAGGATTTGGCTTCGTTACCATGACGAATTACGACGAGGCCGCCATGGCCATCCACAACCTCAATGGATACCGCCTTGGGGACAAGGTCCTGCAGGTGTCCTTCAAGACCAGCAAGGGGCACAAGTAGAAGGGGTGGAGTCAGAGGCAAGGGGATGGTGAAGGAGGCGAGGAGTCAAAGGAGGAGTTAAATTAAATTGAGTCAGAGGGGAGACAGCTTCATGATGGTCCTAAGTATTGGGGGGGGTTTCCGAGACGTTCTTATTTTCTCGAATTGTTACTTAGACGAATCGAGTTGTTCTATCAGTTGTTTGTTGAGCTGCGTTTGTATTTACAGTGTTTTTTTCCCCAGCATGCTTTGCTTCGGACAGACTAAAGCTTTGTTTCTGTGATGTGATTTTATTTTTTTATTTCAGTTTGTCTGTTTTTTTAAATGCAGCTGCATGATGATGTTTACACAGAAATAAATCTGTTTATGAAAAGCTTTATCCATTGAAAGTCTGATTTTGTTTTTTTAAGTAGAATTTAAAAAACAGACATCGCTGGAAAGAAAAAAGGCCAGAGGCGTCCGGTTTTTCCTTGTTTAAGGGAGATTATTACATTTAAAATGGAAAAAAGGGCAGAAAAGAAGTGAAGAGGGAGTGGAACCTCTGTGTGGATCAGAGCTTTGATCAGATCAGTCATACATTTTTTGATTGTAAACATACAAGTAAATCAGTATCTGCATTTTTTAGGGAAATGACTGTCGTTACCTGTTAACTCTTAAGGCTAAAAACTTTATGATCCTGCGTTTTTTAACTCCCAATAAAGATTTGGTGGGTAAAATAATGTTGAGGTAGTATATGTGTTTTAATGTTTAGATATATTTTCATATTTTGAGCATATTACTACCGCTGCTAAAGAGGTTATGTCTTTGCTGGCATTTAATTTACTGTTTTTCCATTCCCAATATAACTCCAGAAGTTATAGACGAACAAGGATGAAATTTTCAAGGAATCTTGATCATGGTATAAGACAGATGTTTAACCAGGATTTTTTAAAGGATTTGTTAACATTTTGGGTATAGGAAAATATTGTCAGAAATGGCTTGATAGAGGTTTTTCCTGTAGACTTATTTTAATCATGATAAAATCAAAGTTTAATATTGCTCACTAATCAAAGATAAAGTACAGTCCACTGAAATACTGTATTCTAGTCATAATTTGTTTCTTCAAAATGGTTTAAACCTTTAACTCAAATTACATATAATTATCGTTTCATTCAACATTTAGAAAAACGAAAAAAAATCCAAATAATTTTCATTAACATGCAATTTATTTTATTCAATTCACAGGACATTTGACCATCAGAGAGATGAGGGGGTTTATAGAGACTTAAAGAAATGAAAATGACGGCGGATCTTAAACATTTTATGTTTTAATTTCATTTCTTAAGACAACATTTGAAAAAAACATTATCATAATGACTAATTACTATTAAGTCGTTTTTTATAAATGGATTTAACTGATGAAGTTTCCCCTAGTCGCATATCAGTCCAGCAGGTGGCGACAATGAGCCAATATTTTTTCCTCCTGTCGCCATTAAACACCAAAGAAGAAGAACCGGCAGGAGCAGAAGAAGAGGGTGATCCTCGCCTTCCTCCCTCGTGTGTATTGTTGTTATCAGAGCCAACATGGCGGCTCCTCTGGAGGTGATCATCAGCAGTGACTCTGGCTCTCAGCTCTGGAACATCTCCGTGTTCGACCTCCACAGCGGCTCCAGCCTGCTCTCCTACCGGGGAGGGAGCAGCTCTGCCCGGACACTCAGCGTCCTCAGCGGCGGCTACCTGCTGTCCGCACAGCTGGGCAAGAACTTCATCAACGTGTGGGAGATCCAGAGGAAGGTAAGTTCACCTGGACACGAGGGGCACACCTGGGCACAGCACACTCACCTGGATACAGCAGGCATCTCAGGTGGACGCTCGTGCAGCTCTGACAGGAGGCGGGAAGAACACCAGAGTCCATTACCAACCAAACCCCGTTTAAAAATCAGACATTTTACACCCAGCACTGATTTCGTCCATATATAAAGGAATAAAAAGGAGATTTTTCATTTATTTTACATTTGTGATTGCAGGTGGAGAAATCGGTTCATTAAATAATTGTGAAAGATGATGACTGATTTATTTAAATCGAGTTTGTAAAACAAAGTCAGTGTGGCTGGCTGCCTCCAGTCAATAAAATCAAACTAACTACATAATTAAAACAGACAATCTGCTAAGCTTTGGCAGCATATCTGTGATGGACTGATGTGCATTAGGTACAAAATCAAACTTTAATCAAACGTTGGGTAGAAAATGTTATAAAGTAATGCGTTTAATTATGTATAATAACTGATGTAAGATGCTGATAATTACATGTTGTGTATCAGGGATGTTTAAGCTACACCCCATTGACTAGGTATGGCATGTGATCCATTTTTAATTGGCCCACAAAGAACTTAAAGTTTGGCTCTGTCAGGACCTGAACCCTGTGCTCGACTTTTAGTCTGTAGCCCCTGAATGAACCCTCTTGTGCTTGACCAAAAGAAAGATGATGAATGACAGCAGCTTATAGGTACTAGTTGTGCTCATCTTTTTTCAGATTTTCTCCAACACTGCTCAGTGTTTTAAGGCGAATTGCACTTTGTTCTTCGAGCACCAACAGTCGCTTAAAGTTCAGCAGCTTCTTGCAGTTTTCTCATGTTTTGTGTCTGATTGAAAATGAACAGTCACTGTGCTGCACAAAGAGTTGTTCTTATCCTGACGTGGGGTGAACCAACCTGAGGACTGGGGCTGGGTATTTCCAGCAACTTCACGATACGATACGTATCCCGATACTAAGGCCACGATACGATACGTATCCCGATACACGTAAATTGTGAACATTGACTATGCTTTAAGCAAAATTCTTGACAAGTTTAGTTTTTTCTTATAAGAAGAAAAAGAACAAGGATGCGTTTTAAGTGGTTCTACAACTTGAGAGACATAAATTCAGATCCTCAAAGATGGTAGACCTAAGTTCAAACATTAGAACATATACTTCATTATGTAGCTCATTTACCTTGAACTGTGCCACTGTTAACATTACCCAAAGTGTTTAAAAACAACTGTCAAAATATTTAGGCCGTATCGATTCTGTAGAATCCGTATCGATACACGTATCCCAAAGGAGTGTGATACGATATTTTGTCGTATTGATATTTTGAGCACAGGCCTTCTGAGGACTTTGAAAATTGACAGTCAACCCCTAAATAGTGACGTCTCAATTTTGATGAACTCAAAGTGTAAAGTGTGGTGTATCAAATTGACTCAGTTACCCATACATTGTTCTGTATTTGGCCCACTGAAAACATTTTGGATACCCTGGGTTAGGCTTAATCTTCAGCACCCACACAGCGTTAGGTCAGTGTTAGGCTGATGTCCCAGGGCTCTGGTCACCTTCCAGCACTCGCACACCTATGCAGTTTATCATCTTTGTGCAATTTGTTCTTGTTTTGTGTCTGATTGTGAAGCTGAGCAGTCACCCTTTCTCCTATCTATTGCATCGAGCGATGTTCTCACCACGAACAGGAGCTTACCCAGAGGGATCCAGGGCCACACAGACCTGCTGATGTTTGTGGGACCTCCCAAAAATCCTGAGGGAGCCTATATTGTGTTTTATTTGAGTTGTTCCTGCCCGTCAGTGTGTTTGACATGTCTCCAATGTTAGACAAGACAAAATTTCTGAAGCAACTAAAAAGTCTTGTGTTAATCGAGACCAGTCTTGATCTTGTCTCGGACTCAAGCATTTTTACTTGGTCTTGTGTTGGTCTCAAACTGGCCGGACTTGGGATTTTTCGTCAAGACCGATCAAGACCAGCACTGATCTGCTGTTCTTCAACTTCATTAATGTGAATAAAGAGGAACACTTGGTAAAACAACAAAAATGTGTTAAAATGTGATGTGTTACTTCCCTCTGTGATGACTGCAACCTTCCCGATGTTATGACTGAGAGACAGCCCCCTTAACCGTTCAATCTTGTCATGGTTTATAAAATTGATTTTGATGGTCTCATTCTTGGTCTCTACTACCAAAAGTCTTGTTCTTGTCTTGGTCTCGGTGCATCCTGGTACCAGGCAAGTCTTGGTCTCGGATAGTGTGATCTTGAGCACAACACTACATCTAAAATCTAACTCATCGTGTTCTTGTTGATAAAGTTTTGTTTCAGAGCTTCAAAATGTGATACCAACAAATAACTGGATCAGACTACATGATAGTTTTAGCCCCTTTTTGAAGACATCTTTTCAGACCATGCTTTAAAAATCTGGTACCATCTCTACAAGTGTTATCTTGACCAATTGTAACACTCAGTTTTATGATACCATCTGCTGTCCTCATACTGGAGGTTCAACGTCTGGTCTCCCTCTGTCTCCCCTTTTTTTTACTGAATGCTGAACCAATCACAGCAGAGTACATTTGTAAACCAGTCAGAGGGTCCTTAAAGTTACAGGAGCTCCAAGAGAGCATCCCAGACAAAGAAAGAACAGAGGGGGTACTCAGGATGTGAAAACTAGAAGGTTTGGAACATTAGTGATGGTGAACATAGCTCAGCAAGCATAAAAAATAAATGTATGACTGTAAGTTAAATGGAAATATGGGCTCTTTTACAGCAATGGGCTTTTTGTCTCGTTGGTTTATAAATGAGCAGGAGGAGTCTGTGATATTCCTGCACATTAAACATACAAACTGCATACAATAACCATCAACATAAAACAGTGTCATAGTTTAAAGAGTGGCCATGTGAAATGACGATTTTTGGACTAACTTTGCTTTCCTAAGTATTATTTTGATCGTAATTCTAAAAATCCTCATCGTCTGTGTCTTAACTGAACACCTGAAGTTAGATGCATCAGGACATAATCATCTTTAATATAGTCTTAGCTGATACAGCCACAGGCACTAGACAGCACAACACAGTGAGCCATGAAGAGCTAATTAAATGAGGCTGTTCATGGAGAGTTGACCTGTCAGAGTACATCATCAGAAAATCATTAGAATTGTAAGCCTTGGGCGTATATGTAAGTTTCTGATGAATTGTGTTGTGGTGCTCTGCCGCAGATTGTTAATCAAAGTCGGTGTCAGATGTGTGCAGTGGATTTATTGCAAAAATATGTTAAGATCTATTTTGTTTTTCATTGCATAATAAAGATGAATAATTGTTCAAAAAGTTCCCGTAAAATATTGTTCACAGAAGGAAAATATTTTTTAAAATTCTGCCTTAATTTGAATGACTCTTCATCTCAGTGATCAAACTTTAATCTCTTTGTTTGCTTTCAGGACCAACTCCAACAGAAGATCATCTGTCCAGGTGTGGTCACCTGTCTGACAGCCTCACCTAACGGACTCTTCCTTGCCTCTGCTGTTGCTGAGTCCATTTACCTGTGGGAGGTGAGTCAAGTCAGCTGTTTGGGCTCAGAGAGTAGAAAGAGTTTAGCTCCAGGTGTTCAGCCTGTCCTCTGATTAGTATTAAACTCTCCTCTTATTGGTCCAGGTGTTAATCCTTGTTCTCTGATTGATCCAGGTGTGCACAGGTAAACTGCTGTCCATCCTTAGTCGTCATTATCAGGACGTCACCTGTCTGAAGTTCACAGACGATAGCAGCCATTTCGTGTCTGGGGGAAAGGACAACCTGGGGCTGGTGTGGAGTCTGAGCAGGTAACGCAACCACACACCTGCAGGACTGGTTATGGGGCTCAGGTGTCACCAGGTGATGGTGAAGGGTATGGCCAGGGGTTCATAGTCTTAGGCCCCATCCACACAAAGCCAAACCGAGGTCTAAACACAGAAGTTTTTGCCAAATCTGAGTATCATCCATACGAAGACGGCGTTTTGGGGGTCTGTAAACGATCATTTTTGAAACCAGGTTCCAGAGTGGAAAGATTTTGAAATGCCGTACACGCAGCTCCGTGATTACTGGCTCTCCGCAAGTTTTCAGATACGCTTATGTTATAGTTTCATACCTTCATTGACACGCATGCGCCACACGCGGCAACAACAATGACGGCGTACGTGAAGCATATGTGCTGATGAAGCTAGTGACCCTACTATCCATGTTTCAGCAAAAATCTTCTTCTCAGTCACCACCGAGTTAAACAAACAATTATCAAGGACACATTACGGCACTTTATGACCACTTTATCACAATCTCTGTTTATAACTTTTGCTGCACGTGCGCATGCCCACTGTTTTTCTGCTTGTTTCCGTCATTTCGTTACAGCGCCCCTAAAGGTCTGGCATGTGTTTTACGGCGCTTTGATGCATATAGAGTGCATTCATGTAGACGCACACATTTTCTGAGATGCCTTCGTCTTTATGACGATCGTTTTGGAAACTGTTCAGCGTTTTGTCTTCGTGTGAATGAGGCCTAAGGCTCTGCTGACCCTCTCATCCTGGTGGGAAATCAGCAGACAGAGGTCTCCTCTCTGTTGCTGTAGACTTAAATGTTGTGTTGCTCAGAACTCGAAGTTTGATAAGTTAACAGCAGGTAAAGTGATCTCCTCACACAGATGGTGAGGCCTTATGCTCTGAATGAGTTCTGTTTAGAGGAAGGGGTGGGCCTGTTCATGTATATCCAAACAGACCAGTCTCACCTGTGCCAAAGAAAATTCTGAAACCATCTTTCATGGTTTGTGTGGAAGGACTGTGTGGAAATCTGGGGTTAGGCTAAAGATAGAACAGTATATTTTAAAAGGGATTGTATCATAATAAGGCCCACACTTGTTTACACAGATAACACCATTAATGTATTGTTCTCATGAACAAGATGACCTTAAGATAAATGAATAATATCATGATATAGTCAAACAGCTATATAAAATACATTACTTTCAAAACAAATATGTCTAAAATATAACATCAGTTTAAAGCACATTAATATTATTGTAAGTATAATGTTTATTTGTTCCTACGCTTTCAATAACTGAACTGAACGGTAACATAATGTGGTCTAACACTGATATATTATGGAAGAGGATTAGGGCCACTGAGAAATAAAAATATGGAGTCCAATGTTTTATCATTTTTTCTCCAAAGAGAAAAAGTCAGAATTCTAAATTTTTTTCTCTGAATTCTGACTGTTTTTTTTCTTTAGAGAAATATTAATTTTAAAAAATTGGACTTCATTTTTTTTTTTCTCAGTGGCCCTAATCTTCTTCCATAATATATCATAGTACATTAAAAAAAATATTTGTACATCATACCTTCAGCGTAAATCAATAACTTTTATCTTATCACTGTGAGGTCAGTTTCTGTTCATGTCTTCAGGTTCACTTTGATATAGAAAAAAAAGGCATAGTGCTCTGATACTGGGCCTCCACCTGGGGGAGCTCTAACACCGACTGACTTGTTGACAGTTTGAGGCTGTTACCATAGAATCACACCTGAAAGACTGCCGCCTGTTACCATGGAAACACACCTAAAGACTGACACAGTAACGATGATCACACCTGAATCCTTGGCTGGTTTATTTACCAGCTTGTAGACCAGACAGTTGACCGGCTGATCAATCTGATTATCTCATAGACCAGCTGATCAGCAGGCTAATTGATCAGATGATCCTGACCCAGGTGTTCTGCCAGGTGGACTAAAGGAGAAAGCTGATTGGCTGATGGTGGTGATGTCACAGATCAGCTGTTGTAAGTCTGGTTAGTGTGATGATGGTGAGCAGAAGTACATAATGGGAAACCTGATCTGACTGGTAAACATGGTTTTAGTATAAAAATGAAAAATAAGAATGAACCAATCAGATGTCAGTTTAACGCTGACATCACGTCTGGGCCAATCAGCTTGCTGTCTGACATTATGTAAACCACTGACACATCAAGTGAGTAACAGGAAGCAGTAGTCAACCGTCTGAACCTAAATACTATAAATTATTATTGAACTATTGGCGATCAACATTTGAATTATTGACTATCAGAGCAGTGGGAGCATCTGTGTTCTTGACAGCTGCTGTTTGTGTTTGAAGACCTCAGAGATCGTCTTCAGTGGACAGATGTAATGATGTAAAGATAGCGAAGGAGTTTTACATTTTTCAGTCTTTAGTTTGTACATATTAATGTATTTATCCTTAATAATGAAGCTGTGTGCATGTGTGTACCTCAGTGTGATCCAGTTGGATTTAAGCCATGTCCCTGAGCCTCGTCACGTCCTGTCTCGTCACTCCTTGCCAATCACAGACCTGCACTGTGGCCTGATGGGAGCTCAAGCCAGGATCGCCACTTCCTCCTTGGACCAGACAGTCAAGGTAAGCCTGAAGTACATGAAACATCTGTAACACGTTTAAATCTAAAAAAAACTTGAAAACTAGAAATACCTGTAACACCAGGAACAACAGAAAAGTCTGTAACACCTGTGTCCCCTGAAACACCCGAAAAACGAGAAACATTTAAACACCTGACACAACAGGAACACCTGACACATTTGGCACAAGAGAAACACCTGAAGCACCAGAACCGTGTCACACCAAAAACATCTGCTACACCTGAAAACCAAAATTACCTGTGACACCAGAAACACCTGACACAACAGAAACAACACATGAAAATCAGGAGTAACTGAAACACCTGGGATGCCTGGGGCTGTGGTCAATTAAGGAAGAGTGTGTGAATGGAGTTTCCCCTCACTGTGTGAGCTCTGTGCTCCGTCTGCATTCAGAGTCTGATGAACCTCACAGTGAAGTGTCTACTAAGAGGACTCCTCATTGAGTTTTTTTTTTTATTTGAATGTTCTTTTTCATAATAACATACAAACTCAAATTATTTAGGTGTGCTCATCCTCAGCCGTTAACGGTGGTTTCAACTGACCATTGAGATTTGAGCTCATCGACCAAAGAACAAACCAACCAACAGGAGGCTGTCGACTATTATTATACACCCCCTCCCAGATTGAATACACCTGTACAGGTAGAACATGTGCACAGTGTCATACCTGTATACCACTGTCATCCAGCAGGGGGCGTCTGAGTCTGAACCACACTCTGAGTTTTACCACAGACAAACAACCTGTCCATAAACAATACATACAAGTGGGATAATCTAATGGTAAAGAACACACAGCAAGTCCTTTGGCATGACTAAACTATAAAAAAAAAAAAAAAAAATGTAGAAAATGTAAATATGTCTGATGATAAAGAACAATCAGCGTGTCCCTCAGCAGGGGTTTTATGTTAGACAAATATAGGAGCACCAGAAAGGGATCAGATCATACACAGTGTGTCCTCATAGCCCTTGAATATATAATTATACGATACAGCTTCCATCCATCCATATACACATTATCTACACCACTCAGGATCATGGGGGGCTAAAGCCTATAACAGCCGATGTTGGTCAGGTGGCGGGTCACGCGGATAACGCCCTGGACTGTACACCAGCCAATTACATGGTTAATGTACAGTAGGACTGTGCTCAAAATATCGACACAGCAATATATCGTCATGCACTTCTTGGGAATACGTGTATCGATACTGATTCTACAGAATCGATAAGGCCTCCATGTTTGAACAGTTGTTGTAAATACACTTTGGGTAATGTTAAAAATGGCACAGTTCAAAGTAGAAGCCAAGCAACATGATAAAACACATGTTCCAAATTTAAACTTAAGTCTACTATCTTTGGGGACCTGAATTAAAGTTCTTCAGTTGAATAATTATTCAAAACTCATGCTTGTTCTTTTTCTTCTTGTAATAAAAACAAAAGTTTCTGGGAATTCTGTTAAAAGCGCAGTTAATGTTCACAATTTACGTGTATCGGGATACGTATCGTATCGTGGCCTCAGTATCGGGATACGTATTGTATTGTGGTGTTGCTGGAAATGCCCAGCCTTAATGTACAGTATCTAATAGTTTATGAACATTCATCTCTGTGATGAAGTTTTGACCCTGAAAGTTTGATACACGTCTTATAGTCTTGTCCTTTTTAATCTGTCCATGTATTTATCATCTGACTCTTTTTAATCCGAAGTGACTTTAATACACCTGAGCCAGATTATCACCTGAACAACTCACACAGGTAAATCAACAAGCACACTGAACAGCTGAGGACACTTTCACACAGAGATGCTGCTTTAGTGTCAACAAACAGCGTGTGTCTGTATATTTATCTTTTGGTTTATGGTCATTTATGATTGTGAGCTTACATGGCTTCATAAAAATATATCAGGGTTATTTCAGGACCTAAAAATCTTGATTTTAAAGTTGAAGGCCATGGAAAGTTTCATACCTGTGTGAGGATGTAAATCAGCACTTTGACCAAGTCCACCTTTATCACATCTGTTCTGTTTAGTTAACATTGATGTCTTTTTTTCATGTATTTACTTATTTACATGACCAAAATCTCTGGATTGAAAAATGCATATCTGATATTCAAATACTTTGATAACCCTGAATACTATTAATTATATATTTAAATTGGTCTTTTTGTCATTCTACTAGTCCGAAGAATTTTTGATATAGTGTAATGGTTATATTTCTCCTTGTTTTGATCATTCATAATTTAATGTCTCAGACCATTGCCTTTTATATAACACTGTTTGACATGCAGGGTTTGGTTCGAAGAGTAGTTATATTGCTGAGAAATGACTTTACTTGGATCAGTTTTGGTTATGCTGTATTTCATGTATATCATATATCTTAAATTTAATTTGTCATAAGTATTTTAGAGGTTTGGTTTGATGTGTTTTTTCCCAGCCGAGCGTTTCTGTCACAAAGTGAAACTGAGGATTAAAACTGAGCGAGGAAGAGGAGATAAAACTCGTCTTTTTGTCTCCACGTCGTTACTGAACAGGAAGTAAATTAATGCGTGTGCTGATAAATCCTCCCAGAGGCTCTGAGTGTTCGCCGCTCTGGTGTCTTCTGTCTGATTGGTTGGTGGCCCTATGGGGACAGGAGCTGTCGTCTCTTAAAGAACTTTATTAAAGTGAGTTTGAAAATCTATTAATAGAATCAGCTCAGACGACGCCCCCAACTCCTCACAGAACGCTGTACTGCACCGCCGGGGTCACCGGACATGATTAACATAGTCTGTATGTGGGTTAAATTAGTGCTTTAGTGTCAGTTTAATGGACAGGATTAACATGTTCTTTATGTTGGTTAAATACGTGTTTTAATATCAGCCGACTTAACAGGGTTAACATGTTCTTTATAGGAGTTTAATAAGCATTTTAATACAGACTTATGTGAGTTAAACTGGTTTTTACTATGTATTTATCATGGGATAAATGTAGATTATTGTATTTAAACTATGGCAGTGTGATATTTGTCTTTGTCTTGTTTTCTCCAACAGGTTAAACGGATGTGGGGTAGGATTATTAGTTATTGTGTGGTGGGGATGGGGGGCTTTAGTTAATTGGAGGACTAAATTTATTTATCCTCTCTGCAAGGAACAAACTGTCAAATACTCTCTGTTATTTAAGACTAATCACTGTTGTTTACATAAAATTAACAGATGTTACAGTGTATTCATAGTTCTTTACACTAGCATTTATATCTTTACTCCTTAATGAGACAAACATTGATTAAGTCAAATTGAGTGACTTTTTCGTGCAGCTAATGTAATTTACTGATTCTTTATGTCTATGCACCCTTTAATTTAAACAGTTCTTCATGTTGATGCATTCATCAGAGTTTCACAGAAACAATTACAGACCATAATATCACTGCCTTCTGTTAAATCACTGAATAAACCAGTATTGAAGTATTATTGTGGTAATACTTTTAGATTCATGCTCTTATGTCAGACTTATTCATGTTTTGAGCTGTCCTTCAACACTGCATCATGTGTTGAGGGACAGAAGCTGCACACAGCCCTTGGACCACCAGTGTCCCACGTGGACTATGTGGGTAAGAATAAAAACACTGCCGTTTTGAGTCCTAAACATGTGACTATATGATCATTTTATCTCTTCCTGTTACCTCATCCTAAAGGCTGTGGAGTTAAGTTAGTTTTTGGTTTGTAAGACATGATGGAAAAACAACCTGAAGAGGTTTGAAAATGTTTCTTTCCAACATAAAAACTTCTGGTGGTGCTGCACTCCTGAATTTATTGTCAATGTGTTTTTGAAGGATGGATGATGAGGTGTCCGGCTATGACTACGAGAGTTTAACAGGGCAGTAAATGTCATCATTATTGGTTGTCTTACAAACACAATGTTCATCTCTTATTGGCCCAGTTATGAGCACTAACGTGATCAGGTCACCCTGAGAAAAAAGACTTTTCAGAGGAGGAGAGCCTGAGGTTGAAATTGGAGCACTGTGGTGTTGATGTTCTTTTATAGTACCGACTGTTTACTGTCACTGAGTACATTCATGCTAGTAATAAAGAAGTGTTGAGTGTTGTAGTTATTTCATAAGTGCTGGATAGTATGCCAAAAAAATGTAAGTCCAGAGGTTTAATTAGTAAGATTTTAGAGTTAGTCAAAGAAAATAAAATTCGTTCACAATATACAGGTCTAAATGTTTTTGTTACTCATTTTCATGAGGTGACCTCCACTGGTCAAATGGAGCAATAGTGACATGATGACCCTGCCTGTGTTCAAGAGGTATTATCAAAGTGTGTGCTATAATTTTAGAGTGTATGGTGCCAAAATCGAGGCGTATACAACTGAATTCAGTCACTAACACACAGAGCAGATGTGTTTAGCTATGCAGTAAATTAGAGCACTCATTCTTGTCTTGCTCCTTCCATATGCAGCACTGCTAATGCTGGTGCTGCCAACTGCATAAGTTGTGTTTATGAGATGGAAGCAGCATCATGAGCCCTCATTTTCATAGTCTGTCGTCATTGGGGTAGTACCAGTTTCCTCAGCTTTAGGGAATTTAATCCCTGTTTTCCTCATTTTTGCTTTTGTTCTATTTTTTCCTTTTTCCGAATGTCACTTCTCTCTCCACCAAACTCACTGTAGTAAATGGGCGTAACCAACATGCAGACTTTGACTCTTCTTTTCTAGAGTAGCATCCAGTCTCCAGGCTTCATTACTGCCACTGGGGTTGTAGTGTGGAGCAGATTAACTACACCTTAAGAAAAACACACTGACTGTCGAGTAAATTCACCCAAAGCGCATCGTTGTTATTGACATGGATTTTGGTGTGATACTGTTTCGTGATAATTTTATTGTCTGGCTCTATTTTGTCTGTTTCCTGTCACTGATTACATTTATGATTTGAATTAAGAGGACTCTATTTGTGAAGACCTTCACATTGAATTAATGTGATGATGACTTCTGGCTCTTACCCCAGCTCCTCTCTGTCGAGGTTTAGCTGATAAATTGGATAATCCATTATGGCTCAGCTGAATGATGAGCCTGATGAAGCCACCTCCTGGTTACTTTGATAATCTCACTTATAATCAACAAAGATGCTTTAATGAAGAAAAACAGGTGAAAATAAAAACGGTCAGAGGGAGAGAGCAGAGGATGACTGTGTTCACTGTCGGCCATTTTTGATCTCTGCCTCACTAGGCCTGTGCTCAAAATATCGATACAGCAAAATATCGTATCACACTCCTTTGGGATACGTGTATCGATACGGATTCTACTGAATCGATACGGCCTAAATATATTGACAGTTGTTGTCAATACACTTTGGGTAATGTTAACAGTGGCGCAGTTCAAGGTAGAAGACGAGCTACATAATGAAGCATATGTTCTAAATTTGAACTTAGGTCTACCGTCTTTGAGGGTCTGAATTTATGTCTCTCAAGTTGTAGAACCACTTAAAACTCATCCTTGTTCTTTTTCTTCTGAAAAGAAAAAACTAAACTTGTCAAGAATTATGCTTAAAGCATAGTCAATGTTCATAATTTACGTGTACCGGGATACGTATCGTATCATGGCCTTGGTATCGGGATACGTATCGTATTGTGAAGTTGCTGAAATACCCAGCCCTATGCCTCACCTAGCTGCGTGTGTGTGTTCAGGTGTGGGAGCTGTCTTCAGGGGAGCTGCTCCTCTCCGTCCTTTTTGATGTGGAGATCATGTCTGTGACCTTTGACCCATCAGAGTACTTCCTGTTCTGTGGAGGCAGTGATGGCAACATCTACCAGGTGTCTCTGATCAGCCAGGTGAGACACACACACACACACAAACATACTCACACCTTTCCTTCTTTCGACCCTGTCTGAAGTTAAACACTCAAACAGATGAATAAGTAAGTATAAGTAATAATAATCAGTAAAAAAACTTCTGTAGGAACAAAAATCTGTACTAAGAGAACTGAAAGAAAAGTTTTTCCAAATGATCAAATGATGGTATATGATAAAAAGATTTATTTCTTATTCATAACTTGAACGTTGGGATCAATGATTTAGATGATTCAGGATAAATTTGGACACCTTTGGATCATTTAACACCTTGGATGGCAATTAAAAACCTTTTTGAACCTGTTGAAAGCCAATAACAATTGGTTTAAGGAATCAAAATGACTTGTCGTCATGTTGAACAAGTGTCTTAACAAGTGTCTTATCAGTTCCTTCCACTTTGTTCTGCATGCTTTACAAATCAAAGATGTCTCACTCATCAGAGGCAGTCAGCAGAAATGATAACAAAGATGTCTAAGATGTGATCAGGCAGACAGGAGTGATCAGAATTGTTGATTAATTTTACACAAATGGCTGATAACTGCACACAATCCAGTGTCTTTGTCTCTGAGATTAAAACTTGGCTGGAAAAATGTGCCATGTGCTGCAGTATGTTACAAGACCATTACATTTCTGTGTTATGCCTCTGATGTCACTGAAGCCTGTATGGCTGACTTCTGCCCACAGAAAATCCACTGCAATTGAAAAATTAAGAAAGAATTGGATCACTGAGCAGAATCAATAATGGCGCTGATATCAGTAAATCTGTTCGATTTCCGTTACTGTTGAACAGAGAGCAGACCTCACCCTGATAGATCACACAGAGGTGTGCATGTAGCTCAGGCCTGTTGTCTGTTTAGACATGGAGCCTCCACCCTCAGCTGTCCCACAGAGGCAGAGCAGTGATGGTGGTGCTTAACTACCTTGTCCACACTCAGACCAAACAGTGATACAGATGTTAGTGCTTCATGCAGAAGGATGTCCTGTTTGGCTCCAGGCTGAACTTTTCCACAAATATTCCCCACATGGTCTCCAAGAGCCTCGAGCACCTGCTCAGCTCTCTGATGTGAGCTGCAGGTATCCGCATGACTGTGGGTTTGGCTGCCTTTAGTAGAAAATACAACACCTGGAGTGGTGTTTATATTGACAAAACTCCTCATTAAAAGGTAAAGAGTGAGCAGCACAGCTGTGTGGGTGTTTTGAGTCTAAGCAGCGTGAACACAATACAAGAAGTGCATTTATAAAACAAACTGAACCAGAGGGATATCCTGTGATGCTGAGCAAACATCACTCTGAATCTGTTAATAATCTACTGGATTTAAACACATCAATGTAGAGTCTTCATCTTCAGTAAGACAGGCCAAACTGTCACATCTCATTTGTTTGTGTTGTTTATTCCCTCAGGGCATCATTAATTTTTATTTTACCTTAGTTAAATTGGATTTTACTGACTTGTTTTAATGACGAAAACACTTACTGTTGTGTATTTTGGCATGTGCTTCACCCATTAAATAAGGGTTATTGTTTATATGGCAGAGCATAATGAGGCTGAAATTCTTGAGGTCAGTCTGGATGCATATCCATCAGTTTAACTTCAGCCCTTTTCCCAAACATCAACCATCAGCAGATGAATGTGCGATGAATGGTAATCAGCTTTAATGTGTATTTGTTCTGTCATATCAACATGAGGCTGACCTCAAGCACAGCTCACTGCTGATTCAGAAACGATTTCATCAGACAGAAGAAACTGTTTCATGGATAGACTGATCTGTTTTCAGGATTAAATATTAGAGTTCATGTTTTTTGAGAGAGTAACTCCCAAAATGGTATAAATAGTGCTTCAGTACAATGTCATAAAACAAGGCAGACTTTGCTCTGGTCCCTCATGTAGATCTACCCTAAATTAAAGGAGACATATCATGCTGATGCATGATTTAATACTTACATATAATATAATAAATTTGAAAACAAGACATTACACCCCCTTAATTTTCAAAAAATGAGATATTGTATTTTTTCTGATATCCTAGAATGAGATTTGATGCCTCTGAAAATAGGCCATTGCGAGATGTCCGCGAGATTTCAAATGTCGTGACATCACGAGGTACCTTTCTTTTTATTGGAGTAATCTGATAAAACACTTCCTCCTCTGTAATGTCCGTCAGCCCCAAACCCTCACCGAGGAACACATTTGTCCAGCAGCAGTATATAGCTCCCTAGCTCACATGCCCTCATTACCAGCTCAGGCCTGTAGGGGGACTCAATACGCGGACGCTGCTTTGAGCCTGCCAGAAAATACAGTAGAAGAAGAAGGACAGGCTGGCTCAACTACCCCCGATAGAACTGACCAATCAGAGCACAAAGGGCTGTGACGTTGCGAGGTAACTTTAGGTCATCCTTGAGACCAAGCGTTTCAATGAGAGCTTGATAATGGCCTAAAATGAGGATTTTGAGAACGCTATTGTGGGGCAATGAAGGAACTAAATGACTTGTACTGAGGGCAGAAATGCTTTACAGGCATCCTAGTCTGGCATAGTGAAAAAGAGAAACAAGCATGATATGTCTCCTTAAGTAAAAAAAATCCTTTCTGGGTCAAAGGTTGTCCCTAACCTGGGGGTTAGAAACCCATGGCTCCAGAAGCACCTGCAACTCTTTTTCACCAACAGCTCACTTTACTTGGATGAAAAGAAGCAAAAACTATATATTGTTTCAATTTAAACTCTTAATTCATTGATGTCATTTGCACATGTTTAAGTTTTGTCTTGCTACAAAAATGTGTGTTTTTCTCCATGAAATAATTTTGTTCTTATTTTTGATATATTTTAAACTTAAACGTGTCTTATGTGTGACCCTCAGCTGCTTTGAGGAGAGCAGGATGCTTCTGAATCTTAAGCTGTGATCTTTCTGTCATTTTTAAGATTTTGTGCAGCTAATTTAGCCACTGTTTTATGCACTCTTACCCAAGACAAAAACAGTAGTCAAACTTTGTAAAACAGAAGCACGTTGGTGAAAAAGCTTCTCAAAGATGAGAGAAACAGGAGGCTACAATAAAGTCTGCAAGACTGTGACCTTGTTTTTTAAGTGAGGCCATTAAAGCGATTTAACAGGTGCATGATTTCTTTAATTACTGTGTCTGCTGTGCAAGCTGTTATCTTGTGGTCTCTCTCTTTCTCACTCCCTCCAACTCTATTCAGTAGACTACAAGCTCAGGCATGTGAGACTTACCCTGGTCAACAATCTGGAGGTCAGACTTTTTATTTGACATAATTATATTGCTACTCCTTCACTGTGTGCTACTGCAGAAAAAAACATCACAGTCTTCATGTTTGTAAAGATATATAATATTTATTAAATTGAAATGTTTCAAAAACACTGAAGAGTCTCCATAAAGCACCTAAAACATCACAAGACAACTTCCTGATAATTCTAAAAATGATCAAAATGCAAGAAAGAAATGCTTTGAGTTTGAAAATGTCAGAGCAAGACCCCTGACCTCCACCCCACCTAATGGTGTCAAATAGATATTTATTATTGCTCCACTGTAAGTAGAACATCCTGTGGAAAAACAGCAACAATGATAATTATAGTACAAAATACAAAGGCTAATTATAATTGACTGATAATGATGCAAATGCTGAAATAACCCATTTAACACAGTTGTTTTATCTTTAGTTCTAAATCAATAACCAGAGTATAAAATGGCATGATAACAACAAGTCATAGCAACAGAAAAAACACGGCCCACAAGTGGTAAAACCATTAGCTCTGATGTCATTAATGATGATTTAGAGTCAATCCATGCCTTTACTTTAAGGTTCAGATGTGTTTTTCAGCTTCACACGGATTCTTTTGAGGGGAGTAGAGGACAAAAATGACGGTTTTGATTGAAAAGGTTGCAGACCCCTGCCTTAACCCAAACAGAGTTCTATATTCTACACAGAGGTTAGCTTCTATAATCTGTGTTTTATATTCTCTGGCTGTCCATGCTGTGTTTGAATGGAGGTGAATGGTGATAAAGTTCTGAGTTTCAGAGTTAATTAGTGATTCATTATGAGCTCATTCATCACACAGCGTCCGCTCTGCTCTCCGTGGTGTTGAACCTCTATCAGATAATCACAGCTAATTAAAGAAGAATGTTAATGACAGGACGTCAGCCCTAATCATCGGCGATTAACATAAATATCTGATCAAATTATTGATTACTGATAATATTAAAAGAGAGCATCATCATGACTGACAGAATTACTTAATCAAATAATTTCATTAGCTGATCATTTCGATCAGAGGGGTGATTATTGTTGATTATGTATAATTATTGATCACTGATTAGTAGTATGTTAGAGTGTGAAGTTGTGGGTAAATCCTGGAGCTCAGTGTTTGTTTCATTCATCCCGGTCTCTGATGTTCCTCCTTGTCTCCTCGGCTCTCTGTCGCTCCTTTCAGAGAGGATTTACATTTTAGAGCTTCAGAGAGCTAATCCTGCAAACACACCACGCAGCACAAACAACAGCACACACATGCTCAGCCCCCATACCCCCCCCCCCACCACCACCACCACCACATCCTCACCCCTTACCCCCTTCCCATACTCACCCATAACCCCCATCTGCCTCCCCTCTGCTCCCCATCCCTCCTCCCTGCCCTCCCGCACATCCCATCTTCCCAGTGCTCCCTCTTCCTCCTCACCCGCCTCCCTCATCGTCTTCCCTCCCCCCTTCCCCCTTTGTCTTCTGTACCCGTCCTTCCCCTCCACACCCCCTCTCCCCCCCTGCTCTGATGCCTCTGTCTCTGGTCTATGAGGATGTTAAATCTGTGCTCTCTGAACTGAAACTGCTGCAGCTCCTCGTTTATTTCAAACAAACAGCAAACATTTGTGCCCGACAGAGAAGATCAGCACCCAGCAGAAATCATCTGAACCCACTGAAGCCCTAAATATTTCCTGGTGGCTGTAAATGCTGCCAAGTGTTTTTGGTTCATTTATTCTCAGCCCTAAATATTTCCTAGTGTTTGTTTTTTTTTGACTCCCACCTAAATTTCCAGTGTTTGGCTCATTTATTCCCCTGTCAGTCCAAGAAGGCTGGATGAAAAGGTCCAGCACACCAGAGCCCTTCACCAGTGCCAGCTCTCACTGCCACTGCCCTTCATACCAAAACACTGATGTTTTTACCTTGACCCAAACTCTGTACATATATGCTGATATCTGCTAGATTGTAACAAAACACTGATATATTGATATGTTGACTGACTAATCAGCTATCCATACAGATCGACTGAAAATCCAAACTTTAATTGAAACTGTTGTCTGTGTGGCACAGCTTTATTTTGAAAATCCACTTCTAATGGCCAAACTCTTTTGTCTGAACTGTCCAACCTCAGTCTCTAATTGGGTTTTCCCACTACATGGTATCTGCCCGACTGGTCTTGACTTCACTTGTTGGTTTTGTTTTTCTGTTATGGATTGTAGCTTCTGTATCACCTCCAGCAGAGTTACAGGTGAGCTGAGACTAGATGTGATGGGGGACACTGCTGACCTCTGAATGTTGAGAATGTTGAGCATGTTTTTTTTTTTTGGTGCATGCAACCATCTTTGGGACAAAATGAAACTCATAACTGTTACACAAAAAACTCAGTGCCACTTGAGTTCTACATTACAGAGGTACTGATATGGTCTTTTCTGTAGTATCCAAACCATGCAGACTGGCCAATGAGAAAAGAGCGTGAGCTGCCGTTTGTATCTATAAATTTTTACCTTTTTGAATGTTTATGTTTCAGAGTCTGAGTCGAGAGAAATCCTTCACATCTGACAACGACGGAAACACAGTGTTTAAAGGGCACAGGTAAGAGCAAGGGTTTATGAGAGTGTTTCTGAGTTTTTATAAAGGAAAAATCACTAGAGATTAAGATATTCATGATTTTGGTTATTAATTCAACAGCCTTTAGAAACTCGAAGTTAGGGACTGGTGGGGAATTATTGGTTCTAAATGATGTGAACCATCCCTGTCAAACTTAAATCATGTGTCTTTATTTTTTATGATTTTCGTTAGCAATTTATCTCCTGTTATGATGAGTGATTAATAACCAGTCAGAAGAACATAACCAGTAGGAAATAACAAAGCATAATCATTCATTCAATAATTCAGTAACACAAGGGGTTTGAATTTCCAGAAAAGTAATCTTTTGAAACAAATGGAAGGTTTTGGTGAATTAGTGATTTTCCTCAGTTTACATCCAGGCTGCTTCTGCACGTGAATATAAATGTGTTTTAGGTAGATGCAGTAAATTATTGTGAAAATGGGATCTTGCTTCTGTCAGTATATATCTGTTGATCCAGTGCCGTGGTGTCTATCAGGAATCTGGTCACATGTTTGTAGGTATAATTCTGAACTTGCAAATGTTAAAGAGGTAATTTTGTATCTAATTAATTTCCTTAAATCTCCTGGTTTCTCTCAGAAGTCTGGTCTTTTGTCTGTCTGTAGATGTTGTAGATGTAGATACAGTTGTAGTTCTTTATGATTATGGTTCTTGATGCGCTGATTGCAAAACTGATGACTTTCTAATAAGGTGCTTTGTCATAATTCCCACAATTCAGTGTTTTCTCCCCTGTTACATCTCTGTTACATTAAAATAAATATTCTTCTCCAAATCAGCAGTTCACTGTGCCAGTTGTTGGCATTAGATTGGTCTGACACAATGGTTTAAAATCTAAAACTGATCTGTTTACTGCATATTAATTTGCTAATGGATGGTGTTTGAATAAAGATATGTTATCAGCTGATGCTGATGTTGAACCAATGCAGATATGCAGGCATATATATGAACCTTGTCATTTAACTGCCTTGGAGTCTGGTCACTTGTCTGTGGGTGTAGAGAAAGATGTGAGTGTAGATGCTGTTGTTCTCTGTGAACAATAGAATGGTTAAAAAAATGTCTCGTCTTCTAGGAATCTGGTCATCTGTTTATCGTTGTTGTTGATTAGATCAGATTAGAGTAGATAGTACTTTATTAATCCCCTTGGGAAAAACTCCCTAAGGAAATTAAGATTCAGTAGCAGTTTATTACAGCTGAAAAGATTCATAAAAAGAAACACTAGGTCTGAACAAAAATATAAATAAATACATATAAAGAAAATAGAAATAAAGTACAAAAAATATGGCTACTGTCTGGTTACTGCTTCCTCCTGTCCTCTGTCTTCCTGTCACTCCTCATCTTCCCTCAGTGATGTGATGTACACATATCTTGTTTCTCTCGGGAATCCGTTCATGAGTGTGTAGGTGGTGATGTAGATTTATTGTAGATGTTGTTGTAGATGTAGTTTGTACCTTATAACATCATTACTTGCATGTCCTGGTTTCCCTCAGGAGTGTGGTCCTGTGTCTGTCGGTGAAGTTTAAGATGGATTTAGAAGTAGTTTTTTTGTAGATGTTGTGGTTCGTATCTAATAATCTCATGTTCAGGTTTCTCTCTGGAATCTGTTCATTTGTCAGTAGATCCAGTTAAAGATGTTATCAATGTCTTTGTAGAGGTGGATGCAGTTTGTATCTAAATGAACTTGTTAAGCTAATATCCTTGTCTTTCAGGAATCTGGTCACATGTCTGTCGGTGTCAATGGATGGGACTCTCCTCCTGTCGGGTTCACATGATGAGACAGTTCGACTGTGGGACATCCAGAGTAAACAGAGTGTGCGCTGCCTTACCCACAAAGGTAAGTCTGCCCATTGGCCATGATATCACTAATCATATAAAAGAAGCAGTCCTGATTTTTGAGTTGACCTACTTAATATCCATCTGTGTTTGAAAATAAAATCGGTCTAACGCTGAAAAATCAGCAGTTCGTCTCATGTCCCACCCAGCCTCCATGTTCAAACGTGTGTGGAGGGGGGTTATTTCTCGTCTGTTTTGGTTTGAGAAAGATGCCGGTTATAGAGGATTTGGGTCTTGGCTGATATGACTACAGGCTGGTGTGTTGTTGCTGTCTGTCAGGAGGATTCAGACCCACTTCAGCTCCACCTCCTTGTCTGTTTATAGGAGGATCTGGGGGTAGAGACAGAAGCTCTTTTTCCCGCATCTTTAGCACCACAATGTCATCATAACACCTCAAGATGTTCATGTTAACTCCACAAGGGCGGGATATCTGTGTCGATTCATGCTGTGTTATAGCTTGGAACACGGCCCATGGCTCGTACTCACAAAGGCGCTCACTGGCAGCGCTCATGTCTCCCACCGAGTCCGTGTGCCCCTCTCTCTCTAAAATTACCCTCTGATAAAACCTCTGAAAACAGAGCAAATGAGGGATCGATGTGCCCCCCCATTCTGTGTGAGGGCAGCATGAATGAGCCGCAAGTTTTCATCACAGAGATCAATGACGTCTGAATATGTAAGAGCCAATCAGAGCACAGCAGGAAGACAAGAAATTGACTGTGTTTTCCAATGTGTCAAATCATCTCCAAGTCTGTACCTCAAAAACAAATGGAGCATCTCCACTGATGATTCTCCTTCTGAGTGGCAATGATTGCTCTCATGTGAACATGGTAAAAACATGTTTCAGCATTTATCATCTGTGAAGCTCTGTTTTATCTGAACAACACATGCCGTGTTTCGGTTGAAGAATTCTTTATCTCAGTGGTAGTTTTTGCTCTGACATGAACATGTTAGCTGTCTTTTAACGTGTGTCGTCTGTCTTCAGCTGGATTACAAACAAGACATCCACGTGGATGATTTCTTCATGTCAGTGGTAATGATGGCCCCGAAAGGAACATTTAAATGTGCATCAACCCAAATTCAAACCCTAAACATGTTCCTGCAAACATACTGAGAAGTCCCTGTTTGTATCTGGGTCATGAATGGAGCGTCTCTATGGAAACAGTACAGGAGCATGTTAATGTATTTAGACATGTTTAAACGTGATCACATGTTTTTATAATGTTATGAGTCTCTTTCTTTAGCTGGAATATGAATAAAACGTGCCCATAAATCATTTTCAATAGTATCACTTTAACAGAAACTTGTTAGTGTATTCTTAAAAACATTTCTTTGTGCTTTAAACATGTTTTTGGCATTTGGCGTCTCTGTATATGTATCATGAGTGATGTCTCTGTGTGGTCGAATTTTCTCCGTCTTGAAATATGTCCACTTGATAGGACCGTGAAGAGAAACAACCCTGCCAGGAACACATTATATTTTTATAAAAGTGCTTTAAACACGTTTAAACTTGTTTTAACATGTGCAGAGTCTCTGTTTCATGAGTGAAACCTCTGCATGTAGAATATTCTGTCTTGATGGTGAAACTCCATCCTGATCACATTTGCTCTGACAGGAACATGTAAGCATGTTTCAAAAGTATTTTAAACGTGTTTTTAACATGTAAGCGTCTCTCTGTATCAGTATCATAAATGAAGTGTCTGTGTGGAGGATTTTCTCCGTCTGGATGGTCGTACTCCCTCTTGACAGGAACATGAAGAATAATGGCCCTGACAGGAACATGAAGAGCAGACTGACACTCTGTAATTAACTGAATCCTCTCTGCGTTCAAACGAGCGTCAGCAGAAACTAATCCTCAGCCGGCCGGACAGGCGGCCTGATGTCACGCTCCGTCACGCCTGCTGACTTCCTGCCGTCTGATGTTAGAAGAGGAGGAAGAAAGGAGGAAAACATCTTCAAACAATCCGTCTCATCAAGAAAGATTAAATTTTTATTTCTACATCAAAGTGATCAAAACAAGATGAAAAGATTTAATCCAGAAGAGTAATGAAAAAAAAACAGACGATCGTCATACAGTCATGGTCATTTAGGAAAGTTTTTATGACACAAAATTTCCAGAGCTGATCATGCTTGATCAATAATCAGCTTTTATTCTGTCCCATTTATTAAAAACAGAAAAACATGTTTGATCAATAACCAAATGTCAAAAATGATCCTAAACACGAGGGTCAGGCAGAGTTCATCATGACGAGCTGCAAATAAACCCCCTGCCATGGTTCAGTAATATCCAGCCTTATCAAGTCAACACGTCCGCCTTTATTAGCACATTGAAATGACTGTAAATACACAAAGACTTCAATATGAGTGTGGCTTAGACTTTTAAATAAAAAAAACAGCAAACTAATGCATAAACATGATTTAGACCAATAAAAATTAAAGTCATAATGAGGACTTTAACAACAAAACAACTTAGATCAGTTATTTTTTCAGGCTTCTTCAACACAAGGCTCATCCAACATCAGACAGCATCTCATCAGGCACCCGTACTCAAACCCAAGAGAACTGGCTTTTTTAGCCCGTTGTCCATGTCTGACTCTACCTGCCACTGAGTAGTAAGAATTTACCAATTACTACATTATTCTCGATGTATATATTGTTTTCCCATTAAAAAAATATTTAAACTTTTGTGTGTGTGCATGTATGTATATACACACATATATTAATTTCCCTATTTTTCTGCCTCTCGAGATCATTACCTCCGCCAAGGAGGTTATGTTTTCGGGAGAGTTTGTCCGTCCGTCCGTCCGTGAACAAAATAACTCAAAAAGTAATGGCTTGATTTTGATGAAATTTTCAGGAAATGTTCAGCATGGGAAAAGGAAGAACTGATTTGATTTTGGTGTTGATCCAGATTAGCGTCTGGCTGCCATGACAAAAAATGTGATTTTCGTGAATAACTACTGAACTAGAATAGATATCATTATGAATCCAATTGCTAATGGTATGTTTTCATGGTCAAGGAATCTAAATATTTCCATGAAATAAAGGTAGGAGTGATATTTATGGTGAAAATCACAATATGGCTGAAGACTATGGTGCTGGCGGAGGTCTGCACTCTCCGAGTGTTTTTCTAGTTTGTGTTATATTTTTGGTTGATTTTATGTACACACCTTTGCTCTCACTGTTGTTTGTTTTAGTTCTTAATACTTAAATAATAAAAAGAAAAGACTGATTTGCGGAGGGATTGGAATTCTGTTTTTGAAGTCTGTATCTTCATGTGTACTATGTACCGTGACTTCTGCATCTCAGAACTGGAAAAATAAAGAATTTCAAAAAACAAAAAAATTTAAACTCTAAAGAATGAGAGAAAAAAATGTAATCAAAGTAGCAAAAAGAAATCCCTTAACACAGTTTTAAACAGTATTTGCAGCTGAATAAAATGGAAGCTAATAAATGATAATGGAAAAAAAACATTCATGCATTTGTTTTCATGCAGTTGTGAAAATTCTTCAGGGCGCACATCTACCAGTGTTCCCCGCCCCACCATTTGAGAACCCCTGATGTTGACTTATAAATGAATACAATTTAAATCACCAAAAGCAAAAAAATACTCAGAAATAAATACATGGCATGTTTTAGACTAACTAAAAAAAGTCATCATAAGGACTTGAACAACACTGTTTTTACCTGTGACATTTTTTACCGATGACATAAAGACATTAGTTAAGACCTTTAAAACCAAAAAAGAGTGATTTAATATGTTTACAAAATCAAGAATAATTCAAAAAACATCACAGGGATTTTGATATGAATATTTATATTTTGAAAATGAATGAGACTGCATTAAACTTTACATGTCATTAAGCACAGAGTATCTGAGATGTAAAGGTGATTTGCTTCAGCCTTTGCATGGATGTCCTCGTAGATTTCAGGAGAGCTGCAGACTTTTTGACCTTCAAAGATCTTCAGGGTCTCAGATGGCATCATCACATTTGGCTTGATTGTTCCGTACCATTGTCAGGCACAGCTTCTCCCTCCTCCGTCTCCCTGGCTGGTTGCCTTTCACATTACTCTTGTTATTTCATGCCAGGGCACACTTGTATATGATCACATCCCTTACGGCAGGTGGCAGTATGAACACAGCTGATCTGCAAATCCCCCATCAAGATGAGTGAGGAAGGGACAATGGGCACCCTCTTCTTTAGATTCCTCTTAGAGGTACTATAACGGATATTTTTATTACTTTAGAGACGCCAACAAAGACCGTCTTCATACATCCACATCTACTGATCATCCGAGAGGATGGAGTGAGCCTGAGATGCAAAGCTGTGATAATCCCCATTCACGCTGCCGTTTTAAGCTTTAATATTTAGGCTGCTGTAAATCCTCCACTCTGAATGTCACAGAGATGGAGGTAGTATTAGAAGCGTAATATTGGTGGGAGGGGGCACGTTGACTCAGTGTGAGACAGGAGCGTCTCCCTTTTTGTGAATGTGGAGCATGTGCTCTGTCCTGCTCTATCACGCACATCTGAAGCTATTTTGCTCCTTGAACTGACACGGATATCAAGTCTGTTCAGAATTAATGTGAATGTCTGGAGGTGTGATGATGATGGGACTTCATTGTAGTACATTTGTGTAAAGACATTGTAAAAAGGGCTTTAGATACAAGAGCAATACATATCCACCTTTACTGCTCTACATAATGAGTGTGCATAGCCTGAACAGGGAGTTCCTCATACCCGAGCATCACGGTGGTCTCATCTCCTGTCATGCTCAGGGATGAGCTCACCAGGTGATCTTAGGCACAGTGTTCAAGTACAGTATGCTTTTTTTTTCACACTTTTAAATTCAATCAGTCTTCAACATCAGTTGCATTCTGAGCTGTGCCTGGTTCAAGAGTGTGAAAACACGCTTGGATTCTGGAAGCATGCAGACCCTACAACGGGGGAGAGGAGCACTGTGTGTGTATTTAAAAGGTGCGTGCCATGCTCTCTCATGCTCCTCCATAGCTGAATCTAGTGTCCTGCATGGATCCAATGTTTTCAACCCACACTCACATGTATCTGCACATCTTGGAATTGCAGCCTGGCCCAGCACCAGCAATTTTTTTCCTCCGGTGAAATCCGCATCTGCCTGGACCCCAGTACATTAGACCCATGATCCTATGCTGTGTTTCATTAACCCTGGAACTTGGAAAAGGGAAGTGGGAGTGACGTCATCTCCGAGTTATCAGCGTTCCAGCTACAAAGTCAGGAAAAACATGTTGACCTACCAGGCTACTGTTAGCTGTTCACAAATGCCACATGAAGAATGTAAATAAAACTAAGGCAGCATTTCTATAAATATAAGTCAAACAATACTATGTATATGGCTGATTTAGTGCGACACACACTAGTCAGAAATGATAATAAATGGATTATTACAGGAGCTTAATTGCTGTTTACACTGGGAGCAGCCATGTTCAAATGTCATCTTGGGGATGGGGAGGTTCCCCCAAGTTCCCAGTAGGAAATTCTGACCTTGGGGGGCGTTCTGCAGTTTCCTACACAGAACTCAGAAATTGGATTTTAGATTATTGAGGGCAGTGGGGGATACAGAATAAGTTTATGGGTAGACATCTAAGCAGTAGAGGAGCAAAGACATGATTTAAAAATATGGCAGCAGCAGGATGACTGGCCAGACGTGTCGTGGCAGACTCTGATTGTCTCAGTTAAGTGACTGCAAACCCCAAATCAGCTAATGATCTGAACCACCTGTGCAGGGAGGCAGGCTGGGTAAAGAAATGAATGGGAGGTGACTTAAAATGAGCAGATAGAAGACTGAATGAGTAAGTCTCACTGCTTGACCTTCTGCTAAAAGCTTCATTAGTATGACAGCTCATTTGTAAATGTCGTGACTGCTGCAGAGTGGCAGAGTTTCTCCTTTTGTGTGGCACATACCAATCTAAAAATGCTTGCTGAGTCAGTCCAATTATACCCCTGACTCTGGCTAAGAACGGTATTTGTTTTCTTGGCAGATTAGGCTTCCACAACCCTAAATGTTTCATGCGTACACCAATAGCCAACAGCGCCATTAGTGCCTCCTTCCTGCAGAGCTGATGGAGAGCAGGTATCTATCAGGCTGAAAAGTTTCCACTTCAGTCCAAATGTTAAAAATGAGAAAGAGCTTTTGTCCTTTCCAAGTTGACAGCATGGCTTTATCCAACAAAATGTCCAACTCTTAATGGCATCAAGTTTCAAAAGCAAGATTTCCACAGAGTTCACAGTGTTTATATTCTGGTTTACTGCAAAGGGGTGAAGCACGCTCCTGTGACAGTGAGAGGCTGGGGGCGGTAGCACACAGTGATCAGACAGCAGCATGAGATTATTAGATATTCATGTCTTTAATTTACCCAAAAAATATTTTCATCTCTTTCTTTTTGGTTCTTTTGAATAAATAAGCTGTAAAATTGGCTCCTCTCTCTCTCAGCAGCCTTGAGCTTGGACTGCAGACCTGTTGCGTTTTTTAAAGCTCTTCTAGACCAAGAGGACATTAAAGATCCTATCATTTTAAAAAACACCAGCTCGAGAAGAACCAACGTGATAAAAGTTAACAGCTCTGAGCTAAACCCCGAGACTCAGACTGGGTGTTTCCTCTGAGTGTGTTAGTGTGCGCTCTCTGCAGTGTGTTGGCAGCTCCTCAGGACTCTCTCGCTCTGATTTGTGCCTCCTCGTTGGCTCTGATTCAGACCATTAGTGTAATTCCTGCAGCTGGAGCCAGGCGGCCGATCAATATTTGTAATTGAGTGTGAGATAATTCTTTGCTTCGTACGAGCACAACAAGCAGGAAATCCACTTTAGTTTCTGAACAAACCCACTCCCTCCATCACCGTCACATTTTACTGCCATGGGAAGAGTTTCAGGGCGAAGATTTCCTGTGATTTACAGCCCCGACTCGACGAAGTGAAGAAACCTTTTAACTGAGAATTCCAGATCGTCCTGAACATAAAGAAGAGATGGTGTAAAAGTGTCATCATCACAGATTAAATGAGTCTGAAAACATAACGGCTCTCCAGGAAAGAACAAGCTCAAGTGCTTGATCACTCCAGGAACACAGAGAAATATTTTTATTTTTCACATTAATTCATCAGCAAATTTGAGACAGAATGATCCAATAAATATGTGTTTTTAAAAAATACTACAGGGCAAACTCTCAAAACTAGAATGTGGGTGTCAAACAGCAGCATTTAGAAAGACAGCTGCAGTTCCTCTGGTGTCCCCTGGAGTCTGTGTTTGAAGCAGCAGCAGACCTCGTAGATATTTTCAGCAGAAATAAACATATTTACAGCCTCGTTCAAAAAGGACTTAGGTCTGAATATTTCATGTCTTCATTATCTTTAATTTATTTGTAACTCGTCTATTTGAGTTTGAAGAAGAATAATCTTGCAGAATTAGGAGCATGGCTGATACGACTACAAGCCAGTGTGTTTGAAAAGATTAAGATTTGCCATTATATCAAACGTGCTGTCTTTATTTTGACTTCATGCTAAATTTAAACATAGTTTAATCAGTACAGAAAGATATGATGGTTATATGCATCCATCATCTTTTCTACAGCTTTGTCTTGAGTGCCTAATGTAGCGATAAAAGGTCTTTGAAAATGTTTTTCAAATATAAATGTGAAATCGTTTGTAAGTATGATCCAGCAAAAATGTTGGTGATGCCAAATTCTCAATATAATATTGTTCTGACTTGGTTCGTATGAGGGCTGAACAATATGTCGTTGTCGTATCTATGTCGAGATATGAACATTCAAGACATTACTATCGAAAAAGCTACACTGATGTTAAAAGTAAAACTGCACTTTCCACATTCTTTTGTATTATGTTTTTATTTTTCTGAAAAAATGCTTGGCTTCCACCGAACCCGTAGTCATATCGAATTGATATTGAGATATCTGGCGTGAATATTGAGATATAAAAATCTGTCCATATTGTTCAGCCCTAGTATATATGAGGTTCATGGTTCAATACACATGTAAATTGTAGTATTTTCAGATTTGGGTAAAAACAGCTTTCATTCATTGTGCACCATTTCTCTCTGTATTTGCTCTACTGCATTTTGCCTGTGAGGCAGTGCACAGGGGTGAGGAAACTCCTGCTAAAGTCTGGCAAAGATATACTGTCAATGTTATCAGAACTAAACTGAAAAGCAAGACCTACAAACAGGGTACATGTTGAACCATGTGGCTTAGTATATAGTTGCATTCCTATTAAAACCGTCCAAATTCAAATCAAACCTATCTAAATATCAAATGAGTTTCAAACATGGCCCAGAATAAACTATTACATAAACTTTAAGCAGTTTGAATAAGTTTCAAGCATGTCCCACGAACCATTTCAAATGAAAGCAGTTTTAATGTGAAGTAAGATTCAAACATGACACACTTAAATAGTCCGACAAGAAGCATCTTCACCTGTTTGTGACATCACTGCGAGACTCGTCCTTATTTTTCACCCCAGTCTGTAAATTATTTATGACTTGTCGTCATGGCGACCTGAGCATGGTTTCATTGACCCGTTTTGATGTTAATGGAGAGGGCGTGTCCTCTGCAGCTTGTTCGTCTCTTCACATTTAAATTAGTGTCTGTCAGTGTCGTCCTCGCAGACTGTTAATGAGGCTCCAGGTCAGAGTCCCTCTCAAGGACACGTCAGCTGGACTGACAGCAGCAGACAGATCAGACCGAGTTCCAAGAGGGATCTAAAACGTCTCTTCATGGGTCCTGAGGGAACATTTATGCTTACAGAAGATACCTGCTGCTCCTGTAACGTTCTAACGACCTGTCAGGTTTTCTTAGATGATTTTAAGTGTCCAGAAGACAGTGGAATTGTTCTTTAAAATGTTCTTAGGTCTGAAGAAGTGTCTGTAAATGTTCTCAGATCTTTGAAGCATCTTTGTGTGTCCTTAATTATCCGTAGGTGTCTTTCTCCTGGAGTATCCTGGGGTTCTTGAAATGCCCTTGAATAATCTGCTTTAAATGACCTTGGATGTCCTGAAGAGAAATTAGAAATATATACATAAACTGTAGTAACTAGGGGGGCCTTGAGTGTCCTGAAGTTTCCTGAAGTGGCCGAGCAACTTGTGACCCGAGAGTTCCAGAGGTGTCTTGAAGTGACTTAAGGTGAACTGGGATGTCCTGATGTGTCCTTTTGTCTCTTGAAGTGGCATAATGTGTCCTGAATTGTCCTTGATTCTTCCAAAGTGTGTTGAGGTCTCTTGAGGTGTACTTGCTCTCTTGAAATATCCTTTGGATGTTCTTAAACAGTTCTTGGGTATCCTGAGGGCTCTTCATGTTCTTGGCATTGTCCTTGGGTCTCTTGTAGTGTTCTTAGGCTATCTTTGGATCTATTCAAGAGTCCTAAGGACTCAAAGTGTGTTAAAGGTTCTTTAAGTGTTTTTGGGGTCTCTTGAGATGTCATTTGGTCTTTTGAAGTGTTCTGATATTGTCTTTGGGTCTCTTGAAAAGTCCTGAGGTCTCTTGAATTGTTCTTTTGTCTCTTAAATCGATCGAAGGTCTCTTAAAGAGTCCTTCGATCCCTTTGAAGTCCTCTTGAGTTGTTCTTGGGTCTGTTGAAGTGTTACTGAATTGCTCTTGGCTGTCTCGAAGAGTCCTAAGGTCTCCTTGAGGTGGTTTTGGTCTCTTGAATTGGTCTAAAGTCCCTTAAGTTTTCTTGAGTCTCTGGAAGTGTTCTCATATTGCCATTGGGTCTCTTGATATGTTACTGGGTTACTAAAATGTTCTTGGGTTGTTCTTGGCTGTCTTAAAGTGTTTTTGGGCTGTGTCCCAAGGTTCCAAGGGTCTATCTGAGTGCCTTATCCCAGTTACCTCTGGTTGATGACTTGCAGAACGTTGTCATAGGTCCAAACAGCAGTCGTGAGTCTTCTCTGCTGTAGGGATGGGAATCGAAAACCAATTCCAGCTGAGAATCGTTAACAGCTCCATCAAAGAATCGATATCATTAATCTTTTTGCTTATCAATTCCCTTATCAATTCCATCCACTGACAGGGTTCAGAAGCATCAGAATTGTGACTTAATCCTAACTGCACCTACTAGACAACCTTAAGTAAGTGGACACACCAGCAATTTGCAGAGGCAGTTATACATGCTGTGAGATGTGTTTGACATTGTTGCCACGAAAATCCGACCAACATTTGCTCACATGGGAAATCTGCAGGAATCGATAAGGGAATCGTTAAAGAATTGGATCGATTAGCAGGATTGTTAACAGCATCGATATTGATAAAATCTTATCAATTCCCATCCCTACTCTGCTGGGTGTCTAGACACTGCCTTGCAGCTTGGGTTAGGAGCTCATACATCAGAGGAGCTCTGAGTGGAGACGCTGCTCCTTTACATCTAGAGTAGAACATTGTGGGGGTTTATCTGATCAGGACCCTTGTGATTCCCTCCCCGTGGAGGTCTTCAGGGCAAGTCCACCAGTGAGCAGACCCAGAACCCTCTGAAGGCATCATCTATCCCATCTGACCTTCGCCCTCTGGGAGATGTTACCACAGAAAGGGCAGAGGGGCCAAGTGTCTGAATCTACTGCAAATGTGACCTGACCCCAATGAAGAAAAAGATGGAGAAATGTTCATGGATTTATCGCCTAAATTATCTCTCTCTCGCTCTCCGTTACCAGGAAGGTCACTTGAGGGTCGTTTTCTTTTCTTGCTTTCATATTCTCACCCTCCTCTCTTTCTCTCTCTCTCCCTCACCCATCACTCGCCCTGCCCTCCTGGTCTCCCAGGTGCCTCCATGTTTTATTCAGCTGCTCTTCTTCTGTGAAATAAAAACAGATTTCCAGTCGGTGTCAGTGCTTGATGTTAAATATTCGTCTCACGTCAGATTTCAGGGTGTGAGGAGTTTGAGACGCTCTGGCAGAAATAAAGCTGCCTCCCAAATAAACATGAATTTATTTACTAAACTCTTTCTGATTGGATACTGCTGGTCCATGTTTGGAGTTCAGTTAGTTTTTGTTGAACATCAGAACATTGATGTGAGTCAACAAAAGATCTGAAGAATAAAGTTTAAAATTTAATGGGACATTAAAGTGAAACCAGACGGATGGTTCCCCTGTGAGTGGAGCAGAACGCTGAGGCTTCACTCACCTGGCTGGTTACCTTTTCATCTCTTTATTAATCATTCAATCTTTAACTGGTTAGCACCAAATCATATATAATATCTCAAGACACTTTACAAAGAGCAGGTCAATGCCCTTCTCTTCTTTTACTAAATACACCTGTATATCAGTTATTTAATAAATCTGTCATCATGCCTCACTGCTTCATTAAAGTATCTCTCAAGGTTGGGAATTGAAACAAATTATTGAAATGGACCCTGTTATCAATTCTGCTTATTAATCTGATTCCTGTGAATTTTCTCTGTGGAAAAAAAGTCAGCCTCGAGGTGTGATAGTTAATGCCATGCTCTTTTTGCACAGGGTTTTGGGCAGATTGCATCATTGCTTGCGAAATTAAGCCACAACTCTTAACCATCTTTGTCTCCTGTCTGCCATGATCACATCTTTGACTGCTTTGTTGTCATTTGTGCTGACTGCCTCTAAAGAGAGTCTGTCCTCCTTGATTTGTAGGGCATTCAGAACAAAGTGGAGGAAACTGATCAGAAAATTGTTCAGCATGCCTTAAACAGTAATGATACTGATTTCTTGAGGAATTTTCTTTATCAATCCTTTGTCAGAGTAACACTAATGTAAACATTCATCACAAAAAAAGAAGATGGTTTAATAATTTTAAGTATAAATCTGTAGATATAAAATTTAAGTCTGTATACATAAATATTGAGTAATACTTTGTTAGCTATAATCATGTTTTAAGTATAATTTGCTTCTTTGAGTCTGAGGTCTGTGGCTTTTTGTCAGACTGATGATGTGATTAAAATGGACGGTTACCCACAATTCCTCTGGGTCCATCTGCACATAATTACCAAACATGACATCCCCTCTGGAGCCGCCATACCCCCCCCCCCCCCCATTGTCCATCTTCTGTACCACAAACTTCCCCTCACAAATTTGAGCTTTAAAGACACGTCTGACTTGATCTTGTGATGAATGATGTTCAGAAAGCCCTCTCCTTTAATGCCTGTGCAGCACTGACATGTCTGAATGATAATAGGCAGCTACACCTGTCTCCTTGCCGGTTTCTCTTAATTTGTGTCAGCTTTGGTCAAAAGTAACATTAACAAGCACTGCAACTCTGCATACTGAGTGGAAAAGCAGGCATTTTTTTAAAGTTTCATGCACACTCAAAAAATGCTGGAAAGCCACGTCATTCAGGGGCAGAGAAAAACTCTTGTCCGCATCCTTAAATAAGGAAATAAAAGTTTTACTAGTGATGCTATGCTGGCAACATGTCCCTGTGTGATGGCCCCCTAAATGACCTATCTGCACAACACAAGAAACAGAAAAACTTTACTGAGTAATATCTGACATTTTTCAGAATATAAACATCACTGTCTGCATTTCTTCAGATTACTATTGGGTATATAAAGTCACGTCATGATTGTGGTCTTAGCATTAACAGAGTTTTCTGCATACACCTGTTTGTCTGACTCTGCTTTTCTCTGATGTAAACGAAGATTTTTGTGCATGTCTGCTGATATTTATCCACAAGTTTAACTCATTTGTCACTTCTCTCAGGGCCTGTTGGTACCCAGTTACTACAGATTTAAATAACACAAAGCAGTTAAGACAGAATTTCCCCACACGTGAATTACCCCCTGGTCCTCATTTGCAGTTCTCCAGCGTGATCCAAGCCCATCTTAAAGCAGCCTTTCACAAAGATTTGTTAGTATTGTGGTTGAATAATGACAGGAATAGGGATGGGTATGGAAAACATATTCCAATTGAGAATTGACAACAGTTCCCTTACGTAATCAATATTATTCATTTTATTGGCTCCTTCCACTTCATTCTGCATGCCTTGCAAATCAAGGACACCATGCTCTCATCAGAGGCAGTAGGAAAAATAAAATATAGGTAAAAAATAATGACTAACGGGGGCCAAAGTAGTCAACATTGTCTAAGTCTTGACAAAAGACACTTGCAGCATAACTTTCTTTAAGTGAATACATTAGCAACTTGCAGAAGCATTTATCTGTGCAGCATAACACTGAGTATTAGGAGTGCCATGTGTTTGACATTACTGACGCTGAAGCTTGTGTTGGCCAACATTTAATTTGCACTGAAAATCCACAGGAATCATGGATCCATAAGCAGAATCGTTAATGGCATTGTTATCAATAAAATCTTATCAGTTTCCATCCCGACTTGTTGTAGTATGTGTTGAGTTGCACTGGTGTCATGAACTGAGGACTGTGAAATATCAGTCTATGGCAGTAAGAAATAGCAGGATGGATGTTTAGTTTAATCTGTGGTAGAGCTACTACAATGTGTAATCTCCACAATATTCTAGCCGGGCTCCAGTGTCTGCTTGCTGCCCACTGATTTAAGGGTTAATGTGATGGAATTAAACTTGTTGTGTTTTAGTTAGCCACCACTTGAGCCCTGGTGCAGATCGGTTTGTCTCACTTGTGCCCTCTGACTATGATGGGGAAGTGATGCGGGCATGTTTGTGTTTGTATTTGGAGTGTTGAGGGTGAAATAATCAGAGCTTTTTAGTTTTATAATGCAGTGGTATAACATCGTCCACTACTGTTAGTTTCCTGTGGTTACTTTCTGCTGACGCTGTGCTCCACAAAGAGTAAAGGCCTACCTGAAAACAATTGATATGCAATCATTTTCATGAATAAGATAAAGATAATATTACTTGTGAAACACATTATTGGGGAAAGTATGTTTTAAAAAAAGTATGTCATTACTGATTCATCACTGTTTTAGCTGTAAAATTAAGTGAACCAAATTGTTGACAGCCTCAAAGATGACACAGCCTCACACAGCTTGTATGTTTGAAAACCATTGGGATTTGATTTTTGGTGAAAGTGAGAGCCCTTCTCCATAACAAACTCTGCTTCAGACTGTACAAAAAAGAAAGGTTTAAAGTGATTAAGGGATTCATTGACTGTTGAATCCCCAGCAACCTTTTTTTAATAAATAATGTCAGCAGTGTTGAAATCATTCCATCTCTCTTCATCTCTACTTCCCTACCACAACATTTCATTTAAAGAGGAAGAAAATGGGCCACAGACCAACTTCAGACACAAAGTACAATGTTTATGAGACACTCTTGATTTCTGCTGGATCCTCTCTCCTCCAGCTGCTCTGGGCATTAATCTGATGGTCTGTTTTAGGTACCGTCTCAGAAGGATCTGCAGATTGATGGAGATAAACCTCAGTGCAGATGGATCTCAGCGTCCACAGCTGCTGTGGGTTTGAGGAATTATAGTTTTGTCTTCAACCATCCTCTGAAGAGGTGTTTGGTGAAGACTTGTCTGGCTGCAGGGCCTGAGGACGAGAAATTTTTTCTGGTAATGAAGAGCCTGGTGTAATGAAAACGAGAGGTTTGATGCGATGTTGAAGAGTTTGGTGCAAAAATGAACTCAATGTATAAGACGAGTTCAGCTAGTGCTGGGCGATGTGGACCAGATTTTATATCTTGATATTTTTAAGCTAAATGACAATGTTATATATGTATTGATCTATCCAG
Organism: Scarus forsteni; assembly: GCA_036419115.1. NCBI lineage: Eukaryota > Metazoa > Chordata > Actinopteri > Labriformes > Labridae > Scarus > Scarus forsteni. Next base: position 34,695,511 of record JAZDUH010000136.1, read on the forward strand.
ATACATATTTTTAAGAAGTGTTTTTTTTTAAGCTAAGTGGTGAAGCTTAAAGAAGGATTGTTTTGTCACAGAGGGCTGTGAGAGCTCCAGTTTTTGAACCACAGTTCATCATTTTACAGTCATCATATTGCACTTAATGACGCTAATGTAAAAATGATTCCTCATGCTCAAACTTATTTGCCTCCTGTTTTGGCATTATCCTGAAAAATACCATTCTGCTGCTCATCTGAGATTATAAACACTAATTAGTGAGATGCTGATTTTCATTTTGCCATCCACCCTCCTCCCGCTTATTAGATTTACTTAAGACTTTCTCTCCATGTTGGCAGGGGATGAGGTGGGCTGTTGAGTTTTAAGTTAAGCATTTGTGGTGAGGAAGAAAGGAAGGGAGGGGCAAAACACAGTCAAGAGAACAACCCAGAATGGTGACTTATGTGATATTTTAGTTCATTAAACACTGGGCCAGATCCACAAAGAATGGATTGCTCCTGCCAGCACTGTTATTTGCACAGAATTAGCTCACGCTATCTGCCTTGTTTTAGCGCCTTATCCTTAGAAGAATTTGCTCTAATCATGTGCCGTGCTAACACGCCCACACAGTTTGGCATCTGAGCGCACTTTGCGCCTCTGATTGCAATAACTCCCGCATATAGGTGGCTTTGTCCTTGCAAACTTCAAGGAGATGGTGTCTCCTTTACACTGAGCAGCAAAAAACAAACAACGGCACAAGAACAATATGCAGTAACACTGAAGGGCAGTCAGTTTTTATTGTCATATATTTTTTGGCCTTTGTTATTGAAATAGCCTAAAAAAATGCAGAAAATACAACTAAAATTGGTTTGTAAAATTGGGACCCCCTTGACCAAAAAGTGGTCAAGGGGGTCATAGAGGTTTTTAACGGACTGTATTTAAACAAATTATTCATGTTTACTTAAAAATGGTGGAGCGGTCACAGATGTACACAGTAGGCTATATTACTGTCATCCTTGATGTCATCTAGTAGCGCAAGGATCTGGCAACCGCTATCTGCAAATAATTTAATTGTCACTTAAATCAAAAAGTGATACTCTCTCCGATAAATCCTTTTTCGCTTGCGCCTGTCATCTCGCCTGCCACAGTGCCTTCGCCTGGCTACAATCACTACTGCCATGATTACAGGAGAGTCCTGGCATGACAGCCCTTATATAGACTCTAGAGTGAGAGAGGAAGAAAGAGAAATTAATACACCAGTCTCACTGGTGTTAAAATGCACCGCTTTACTGCCTGTGGCAATTAGCGCTGGTCTTTGTGGATTAGGTGCATTTGCGTGAATTTCACCCTTTGCCTGATTTGATGATCGCATGCTATTTCTTTCTGTCATTTGCACAGGTTTAGTCGTAAAAGCAGTGCAATCCTTTTGATGATCTGGCCCTGTATGTACAAAAGATACAGTATAAACTAGAAAGCACTCTGAGAGCGCAAACCTCCGCCAACTTAGCTCACATATAAATTTTACATGAATAAGTAATAGATCCATGATAAAGTTACTATCATAATGAGTTCTTGACCCTGAAAACCTACACCTAGCACAGAGAATTATATTGATATCATTATTGGTTAGACAGTTATTAAACAGAAATAATTATCCACTAATGGCGGTTTTCTGTATCACCACCACAGTCTACTTGTTTTTAAGTTGGGCCATTACCAACATCTCCTTAAAATTTCAGCCAAATCCATCCAGTAGATTTTGCGTAATCTTGCAAACAAACAGACAAATAGACAAACAGGGCCAAAAACATAACCTCCTTGGCGAAGGTTGTTAATTTCCAGTTTTGATATAAAGCATAATTTCATATCAAATATTAAAGTGTACTAATATTTTTCAGAAACTCAAAACTCTCCCAGCCCTGAGCTTGGTCTGGTGATGGGCGGCTTGGGGTGAAGATGATGGCTCATTCAGGTGATTATGGGGTTAGTGTGATTGAAACGAGGATCTAATGCTAATGAGGAGCTTGTTCTGATGATGAGGATCTTTGGGTGAAGATGATGAGCCCAGTGCAATAATGAAGAAGCCAGTGTGATGAAGAGGAGCTCATTCTCAGAGCTTGGGGTGATAATGAGGAGCTTGGGTTGATGATGAGGAGCTTGTTTGGATGATTTTGGGAGCAGTGTGATTGTAACAAGAATCTTTGGGTGAAGATTAAGGAAAAGTCTGCAGCGTTATAAATGTTTGATTTTGGGGGGTTTCAGTGTTTCGACGGATGTTGTTAATGTTTAAAGACCTTCAAAGAAGAGATCCTGTAGATGAGACTTTGGCCAGTCTGTCAGACTTCACTAAAGTTTTTGTTTCTCTCCGTCCAAATCATTTTTTAAGCTCTGCTGTGGTTTCTATATGATCTGCACTCTGTATTTTACCAGAGCAAGCACATTTAAAGGATTTGGTTTGTTAGAATGATCTGGATTTGTTTTTTCTCTCATTAAAGTTGACCGATGTTGATCAATCACAATGTTTCCACTTTTAACCTCGACAGGTGGGTTATGACTGCCTAAAAGTGTCTGTTGACCTCTGTCGACCTCTGTAGAGTATTTATTTACTATTCTGTCGATGAACCCTCTATATCTAAGATCAGTAAAGCACCAACGATCTGCTCCTACTCTGGAGTTAAGAGCAGCCTCAGGGGCCGATCACACAGAGACGCGTCGCTCACGGCGCAGCTGCACCAGTAACGTCTTCGGGGGGGGGGGGGGGACGGACGCAGAGAGAGCTTATGGAGAGGATCTGCATCCGCCCATATGCAGCATAATAAATTGAGCATAAAATGAGCTCTAACAAACAAAATACACTCTGCTGTGCTTAAATACACACACAGAGTGCTTGAAGTGGTTGTCATTCAGCAGTTTGAGTGAAGGACTCTTCTGCCCCTTCATTCTCAATCAGAATGATTCATTATATTGTCGAAAAAACAAAAAGACCTGCAGTCGGCTCATGGAGGGCATCAGTAATCACCCACACTTGTCTATTTGCTTTTTTTTCTTCTTAATTTGTGTCTGCTTTGGCTGATAGTGATAGAGTGCTGTGACTCCGCGTCTTGTGCAGAAAAGCTGTGTGCTCAAACAACTGGAAAACAGTGTCAACGCTGCAGAGAATATCGCCTGGTGGGCGCACTGTTACATGGGAAAGCAAGTGTTTTACTAGCTCTGCTCTTCAGTCAAGTCTCTCTGTGTAATTGACCCCTGAATTTGCTCTCCAGAAAAAAATCTTAGACATGTCTGCTGTCAGGGTGTATAAATTGTTTACTCCAATATGCTTTCAATGCCATTTTTTTAAATGATACCGTACTATAAAACTTTCCATTCCATATTCATATTCATATCAAGCATATCAAAGCTTACAAAACAGATCTACAATCACATTTTTAACTCAGTCCTGCAAAGATTTTATTGACATAAATGATTTACTGAAACTAAAGTGACAAGAAATTTATAAATTAATTTGAATTCATTATCTTGTTCCTTTAATGGTTTACTTTATTTAAATATAAAAAAACCTGTTAACATTTGAACAACATTTAGAAAGAAAAATTAGTCAAGCATTAACAATAAGAATGAGTTTGTTCATAAAACAAGCAGACTTTTAACAATTTAACGCAAATGTGTACACAGAAGTTCAGGTATATTCTTGGACCTGTGTTTTTGAACTGCAGTTTGTTAATGAAAAAAGAAAATCTTTTCTTACAGACTATTAGTTGTTTAAAATTTCTGGGATATTCAAAAAAATATAGAATAATGGATTTTTAAATTAGTAAAGAATCAAGTTTTTCTAGTGTTAGGACAACCTTAGTCTGTCTGCTGCCTTTAAAATGTGTGTGATGTGATGTTGGAGGAAAATTAGAACTCTGACAGTTGTTTGGGTTTTATTGTGCAGCTGATGTTTTTCTGAACTATCTTCATTTAAATTCATACGAAATAGAAATCTTAAAACCAAAAGGAGTGATTAAGCAGCTCTATGAAACATTCATCTGATGATCTTCGTCAAAGGAGCAGCGTCCGCCCATCAGACAGTCATATCTTGTATGTCAAATGCATAAGAACTGTCCTCTAAATCTGACAAAGAGAAAATGGTTTTATAAAACCTGCTGGGTAATACCAAATTCATTCTTAAGTCATTTATTATAGTTATCACATATAAGTCATTTTATCAAACTGAAATATTAAAACAAATTCTCACCAATTGGAAAATCAATCTTTGATCACTTTTAAATAATTCGCCTGTTTTTTAATCATTTAATCTTATCATTTAAAGATCATCAGATCACCAGATTAATCATTTTTTAATATTAATTTATTATTGATTACATACACTCCTAACCTTTCCCATCGTCGCCTTGGTAACAGAAACACCAGTAGTCCTCTAGTTTGATTAATCACTTCCTGTCTGGTTGCAGGTCCGGTGACAAATGCCATCATCATGGCGGCTCCAGCAAACATGTTCCTGCCTGACAGTAGACCCGCCCTCCCGCTGCCACGCTTCAGCCGACACCTGCATGCTGCCGAGGGAGACGCAGGAGAGGCGGGGGAGGTGTGTGTGCGACTTGGACTTTACACGCAGGTAAGTCTTCAGTGTGGGGGATACCTACATCTGTTAACAGGCTTTTATTTTGAAATGCTCTCCTCTTGTTCCAGGAAGAGGAGGAGTCTTACCTGCAGAAAGCTGATAAGCTGAATTCTTTAATATACGCCGTGACTGACAAGGTGAGATGGGTGGGGCCTCCATATTTTTGTCTCATATAGAGTTAAATGTGAATATTATGGGATGTAAATGCTTATTAAGAAAGATGAGATCGATTCCCAAGGAGAGAGGCTCAGGTTTTAGCCTTTGAGTAAAGCGTAGATCACACATACACTTTGGATTATCAGAGTATACAGGCTGTTAACCTGCTTGTGTGTGTTTGTGTGTTTGTTACAGTCAGTGTTTGGTGATGGAGAGAACTCAAAGGTTCGTGTTGCGGAGCTGGAAGAAGAAGTTCAAACTCTGAAGAAAGTGAACAAAGATCTGTACGACTTCAGCAGCCAGCTGCTCACTAAGCCCACGTAGACACTGTACACACACATCAAAAACACACACATTCACACACACTGCAGACACAACTTGAACTTGTATTCTTCAAACGTACAGAATCATGAACGAGACACACAGTGAAACACTTCAACTCAGTGCAGTGTGATTTTTGTAGGATTTTTGTTGTTTTAAAATAAATATTGTTTTTTTGTAAGACTTCCTGTCTGATGATGTCATCAGTTGCACGTATCACCTTCAGATTAAACTCTTAAGATCAGAAGGTCGCCTGCAGTATAAAAGCCTGATGTTCAACAAATAACCCAATGAAAACACTGTTGCCTGCAGTAAACATGGATGCCACATGATAACTTGACCTCTTACTAGCCCCAGCGGGGGCGTTGATTCGAAAAAGTAGTCCAGTGACCTTGTCCTAGCTCAGACCTCACAAAGTCTCTATTGTCCGATAAGATGACTATACGGCCTTGAGAGAGAGAGTTTCTGTTCCAGAGCAAAGTTCACAGGATGAGGGAGTGGAGGGAGGGACCGAACTTCTGTTTGCAAAACATTCCAGGAGAGTAGATACCTCTGCTCAAGGACAGATGGGAAGCCATAACAGAGAGATAAGGAATAGTTTGGGTCAGACCGACTGTAATTTTCCACCAGCCTTTCTAGTCTTTTGGTCTCTACCGATGATGTTCCGAATCCAAGGGCCCATTCAAGCTGTCAACTTCTCCAAGGTGTTGTCCTGCTTGCGAACGAGCTCAAGAATCGCATCAAGCTTGCGATTGAGCTCACAAATCGCTTGAGTCTGAGTGTTGACAGCCCTGCACATTCCTTCAGTCATGACGGGCAGCTTCTCAAGAGCCAAAAGTGTTGCCATCGTCGTCTTAACTTTGTGATAAACCAGGAAACTGCTCTAACTCCAAACAGCAGGAAACCTGTTATCATAAATCCAATTATGTAGGCATCTTCCACGTCCTCGACGGACAGAATCGACAGACACACGATCTTCCACTTCTCCCAGGAGTCCATCGTGTACCCAGCCGGGAAAGTACCATCGGGACAGGCGGGTTCTCCTTTACCCGCTCTTCTCGTCTGGAAAATTTGGTTGATGGCAATGCACGATTCATAAAAGTTGTAAGTCACTGTGAAAGTGCCTAATCAGGCCTTTTCAAAGATACAAAAAGTAAAACCAATTGATGTTATCAAGAGCAAGAAATATTTGACAGAAATAATGTTTCCAAAGTTATGTTTAGGTCTAGAGCTTATTTAGATATCTTATAAGGTCTGGTAGTGAAGAACAAACTTCATTCACATGTTTACGTTCAGCTATTTATCAGTCTTTTTTATGTTTACTCACCTAATAACTTTATTAAAATGTTTAACCATTTATTTTCAAGTTAAATAATCATGTATTTATTTATTATTCTTTTTACTATTTGATTATTTCTTGTGTCTGAATAGTGTGTCAGTGTGCAGGTCAGTGACAGGTGTTTACTCTAAAATAATCCCTCTAATCCTTTGTCTAAAATATGAATGAAAATACTCTCAAACTGGATTAGAGTCAGATTAAAATATCAGAAATAGTTCAACAGTTCAAACAACAGAGTGACTGAAGATTTAGTCGTCAGTGTTTCATGTTGATCTTCCAAATTGAAACAACTTTATCTCGATGTCAGACAAACAGCCATGAGTCTGATTGACGTTTGCTCACTACCTGCTCATGACCTGATGTTTATGTTCATGATGAGACTTTTGTTGATGTCTGTATAGATGTTTTTTGATGTTATGGATGATTTGGGTGTTGTAAATGTTGTTAAGATGCTGATGATGTTGCTCAGTGTTTGTAGCAGTGTCCGTGAGCCGTCATGAAGGACACTAAACCTTTAAATGTCACTGAGCTGATCTTCACTCTGCCCTAAGCTCTGACTGCAGGACTATGACCACTCAGAGAGAGAGAGAGGGATAGAGAGAGAGAGAGGAAGAAAAACAGTGAGCAGTCTGAGGAGTGTAGAGCTGTACCTGCACAGGTGAGGATAAAAGTCTCACATCACTGCTCCACATGGGTTATTAATCCCCACAGCTCATCTGAGGAAGATCCGTGACATTCATTTGATTCTATTCTCATAATATGATCCTTCACAACAAATATTAACAGTCTGTTTATCCCAAACAAGTATTTTCACAATTCAGTTAAAGTCCCTGATGGTGAGCTGTAACAGTGCTGCTCTGAAACCCTTGAAAGCGTCAGTCTGAGCAGAACCGGTCAGATATTCTCACATTTATTTATGCCATTAGGAGAGAAATATGTTTTGAACATAATGTTTAATTTTTATTTTAACTTGCCACAACATAAAAAGAAAAAAAAAATCACTTTTGGTCAAACATAGACCATTTAAACACTTAAATATAAATTCATGACAGGCAAAAATAGGAAGAAGGAAAACAAAATAAATAAGTAAATAAATATATGGATAATTAAATTACACCCAAAGTGAACAACATCGTGGCAGTTTTGGTAGTCTCTTCTACATGAAATCGCATTCATACAATTTTATCTGATTCTTTTTTTCCCCGTCTACTAGAGTAACAACAAGAAGAAAAAAAAATGTACAGTAACTGAAATATTGGCATAAGCCTCTAAAAGTGAAATAAATGGGTATAAAAAGGAGAAAGAAAACAGAGAAAGGGAGGGGAAGAGAAAAAAATGTATCCATATATATGCACATACATACTGATTTTTATATATTTATAACTATAAAGCTGTAGAATATGTTTAGAAGTCTAGAATATGTCTAGAAGCAAAAACAAAAATACATCATTTCATAGGTCGGGTCTCAGACAACAAAAATTCCAATCTTGACTCGCGGTCAACGCCTAAGTTTGTATTTATATACAAAATTACATAAGTGTTTACACATATACATCAAAGTGCGTACCAACCCAAAGACATATGCCTACATGTGCATACATATAACTAAATAAATAAGTAGAGGCAGATCAACTTATAATTTAGATCATGGGGTAATCTTATTTCATCCATCCTTTAATGGGGTAGGTACCCTGTATTCAATTAAGAGTAAATTTAGACCACAAGAACTCAAGTTGATAAACTAAAATATTCAATTATAGGTCTCCATCTTTTCAAGAAAACATCAAATTTTGAATGTATTTTAGCTGTTTTTTTTCCGTTGAATATATGGACACTATCTTTTTATGCCATTGTTGTATTGTGGGTGGGGGTGGCTTACGCCATGTTAAGGTGATCATCTTCCTTGCCAATCAGTAGGAGTACGTGCAATATATATTTTTCCCGACTATTTATCAAACCTGCTGGGGTCAGACCTATAATATAGTATCTAGGATATAGGGTTAGATCAATGCCTAAGATTGATAGTATCTTGTAGTATAGTATTGATAGTAGTGGATACTTTGCCAGTAAGATTTCAATTTTGGACACTTCCAGAAAATATGTGAGTGGTCTCCGATTTGTTTACAATCTCTCCAACATGAATTTGTTATTCTTTGATCGTAGTTAGAAACAATGTTGGGGGTTCTAAAAAATCTCATTTAAATTCTTTCCAAGTTGGGCTGTTGGTGATTTTATGGGCTTTCTCACACACTTCTCCCCATTCTTTATCTTCAATAATCACATTTAGTTCTGATTCCCATTTCTCCTTTATGTCTAAGGTATCCCCTGTTAGAGAAATATATTTTGGATTCTTAAAAATTCAGAATAAGTATGTCGGAGGCAGGAGTGTCAAACATGAAGAATACAAACATACTCATAAGGTATTGAATAACGTATAAGAATGAGAACATCTATTTTGAGGGCTCTGTTGAAATTTTATCAATGAAACAGTTTAAATGCCAGATCAATTTTGACACAAGCAATTTTTTTGTTTGTGTGGACCAAAGGGGTCATTGCCCTTCTAGGATAAAGTAAGGGTCTTAAAAAATGTGTACGGATCATCTGACTTGGAGCTTTAAGGACATTTCAGCTTTTTATTAATCAGAATTAAAAATGTTATGGCAATATTACAACAATGTGCTCACAGAGTAGAAAAGCATTCCTTGTCTGAAGCATGCTCTCATGTGCGTGTATAAGCCCTGCAACTGGTCTGAAAGATACTCTCATGTGGATTTATAAGCCCTGCAACTGGTCTGAAGGATACTCTCATGTGTGATTATAAACTCTGCAACCGGTCTGAAGCATGCTCTCATGTGGGTTAATAAGCCCTGCAACTGGTCTTAAGCATGTGGGTTAATTAGCCCTGCAACTGGTCTGAAGGATACTCTCATGTGGGTTTATAAGCCCTGCAACTGGTCTGAAGGATACTCTCATGTGGGTTAATAAGCCCTGCAACTGGTCTGAAAGATACTCTCATGTGGATTTATAAGCCCTGCAACTGGTCTGAAGGATACTCTCATGTGTGATTATAAACTCTGCAACCGGTCTGAAGCATGCTCTCATGTGGGTTAATAAGCCCTGCAACTGGTCTTAAGCATGTGGGTTAATTAGCCCTGCAACTGGTCTGAAGGATACTCTCATGTGGGTTTATAAGCCCTGCAACTGGTCTGAAGGATACTCTCATGTGTGATTATAAACTCTGCAACCGGTCTGAAGCATGCTCTCATGTGGGTTAATAAGCCCTGCAACTGGTCTTAAGCATGTGGGTTAATAAGCCCTGCAGCTGGTCTGAAGGATACTCTCATGTGTAATTATAAACTCTGCAACTGGTCTGAAGCATGCTCTCATGTGGGTTTATAAGCCCTGCAACTGGTTTGAAGGACCAGCTGCATTTCCCCGGATGATCTCGTTTAAATTTTGCAGCAGGGACTTAAAAACGTTTTTTGGCTTCATGTCACTTTGACATTTTCACCCTCTGTGTGTGTGTGAGTGTGTGTGTGTGTTTGTGTTTCAAACAGATCATTTTATTTTTGTAATTAATGTTGATTTTATGTTCCACTCTTCTTCAAGGAGACTTGATTTATGAAAGTGTGTGTGTATGTAAGTGTGTGTTGATGTGCGTGTGGGTGTGTGTGTGCTTGAATGTGTGTGTGTGTGTGTGTTATATAACCCCCTCTCCCTCTCTGATGTTTCTCAGGATGACGAATCAAAACCTCACTGAGGAGACGCCGAGCAGGATTCTCCACAAAAATCCTCTGCAGCCAAAAAACACAGTAAAGTATTTTTTAAAAATACGCACAAATATCCTGCTGCTAAGTCCTGAAACTACAAATATGCTGATTATTCATTTTAATGTTTATTTATGTGTAGATCAACCTTTAAAGTCAGTCTTACTAAGAATAACCATCCTTCTGCCTATTGAGTGTCTCTGAGCTCAGACAAACACACTGATACTGCATATGCACTGAGTACTTACACTGCATATAATACTGAATATGTACTCATATATACTGCATCTGTATTGAGTACTTATATTTCATCTGTACTAAGCACTGATGCTGCATATGAATTAAGTGCTTGTACTGCATATGTACTGAGTACTTATCTTGCACATGTGCTGCAGCTGTTTTTTTTCTTAACACACATTCTAACCAGATTTCTGCAACAACTTCCAAAAATAGTCGGAAAAGCAGTATGTTTACCTCTATGTTTCATCATCTTTTCATTTGGGGGATGGAGACAGGAACTGGGGCTGGACTCAAAAACTACAGTCATGTGTAGAAGTTTAACACAGATGTAAAAAAAAAAAATGCTGTAAAGGAAGAATTCTTTTAAAGTGATTCTTTCAGTAGTTTATTTTCACTAATGAACAAGTCCACAGAGAACCGTAAATCAAATGAATAATTTGTTTCACCACCCTTTTCCCTCAAACTTCATCAGTTCTTTCAGGTACACTTGGACAAAGTCAGTGATTTATTTTGATTATAGCCAGGTGTCAATCAACCAACGATACGAAACAGGTGCTAACAAACATGATATTCATATAAACATTAAAACACAGTCACATCTGTATGGACGGATTAAAAGAAGCCAAACTCTGCTGCAAAGATGAGGCTTTAAAATGGTTTCATATCACAGATCATACACTTTGGCAAAACTGAGCACAGCAACAAGACAAAGATAGTCAAACTACATCAGCAAGGTCCTTCCCAGGCAAAGATTTCAGGGCAGAAAGGGTCTTCAAGGAAGGAATGTGTCATAATAGCAGGACCTCTGATGCAGGGGGCATTTTCTGAAATTGTTGTTATGAAAAAATTGAGGGCTGTCCATCAATATGATGAACTGACAAAGGAGGGGTCAAGTGTGCCATCATACTCATGCAGACACACACAGACTCTCCTTTTTGCAAGTTAATGAAAAAAGATCCCTCTCTTGGGGGTGCTGGTTTGACAGAGCAGTAGGCAACCAGTCACTACCAATACATACATACTTCTGTCAGCCCAGGTTCGATTCCAGCCTGTGGCCAGCTTGCAACTTCTCTCTCTAGTCCCCATTCACAAAACCTATACACTGTCACTCTCTCTCGCATCAATGAATCAGAAACTAATTGTGTCACTTTGTCCACATGCAGGAGTGTTTTGAGGAGCTGTGGGCTCAACAGTCTAGTCACAGGGTGCTGCCCTTATCGTACAGCAGGCCAGCTTGTTCCAGAACTTTCTCTCGATGCAACGTGTGTGCACTCATGGTAAACCCTTCATTCAGAGAGCCATGCCGTATTATAAGTTAAAAAGTGTTCTGTAATAATACTAGTTAAAACTCCAGGACTTTGTCCAAAGAAACTCAAATCTGCATGAAAAAAATAAGAACAAAACTGCAGAAAAATGTTGGCCGATGTGCCCAAATCTGAAAGTATTTTGTCATAAGCTAGTTTGTTTTCTGGTGGTCTGAAGGGCAGAGCAATAATGAGTGTCTGCAGGCAACACTGAGGCAGGTTTGAGTCTGCATTTCTACAGATGGAGCTGTGGATTTGGTTGGGATTAATTATGCTCTCAATACAGAGAAATACAAGCAGATACTTATCCATCATGCAGTACCATCAGGGACGCATCTGATTGGCCCTGTTTTTCTTCGTATAGGACAATGACTAAAAAAATACAGCTGATGTCATCATGAAGTATCTTCAGGGCAAAGAAGAACAAGGAGTCCTGGAGCTGATGGTATGGCCCTGACAGAGCTCGTATCCCTGGAGTTTGTGTGGGATTACACGAAGAGACTGAAGGATGTGAGCCAGTGTACATCCACACAAGATCTCAACAAGATGTTTGGATCAACCTACCCGCAAAGGCCCTCAAAATCTCTGACATTGTCCCTGGAACTGGTTTGAAAGCAAAGGGTGGCCACACCAGATACTGATCTGATTTATATTTCTCTACTGATCCATTACTTTGACTTTGTTCATTGATTAAAATAAAAAATAAACACTGACAATCTGGTTCCGCAGAGCCTTACTCGACAACCAACCATCATGTGACTGCAGGAGCTGGGATCACACCTCCCGTAAATAAACAGCCTAACCTACCAGACCCACTAAACGCTAGGTTGTGCTTTTCACACTGACTGACACATAAACACAGACTTGTGTGGGATTACGACACACAGACTTTAGTGTTTATATGCTCTGTGCAGCTTTCTGCTCGCTGCAGACTAATAATCTCCCAAACTGCAGGGACAGTGTCTTTAATACAGTCACAATTATAATACGGCTTATCTGAGGTTAGAGAACTTTATCAGTTGTTTACAACATTGAAGACACGATAAAGGGTGAGGGGATGGTCCGCACTAAATCAGGTGGGGAGAGATGAGAAGAAGGATGATACCTGTGAGGACAAAGAGAGAGGCAGATGAAGAGGAATGTGGGTACATGAGAATATATTCTTATATATGTCTACTGCCTGTTTTTAAATGCAGTAGCTGCTCAGGGACAATGGAAACGTTGCTGTCAAATCAAAATCATGTTTATAACGATTAATACTACATGAAGCTGGTACACACATCATATATTTTTAATCAGGGACCTCTGAAGCAAACTAATTCCCAGTGTGTTTTCACCATTTCAGTAAATGTATGTTTATTCATATTTGACAACCCAACCAAATAAGCCAAAGCTGACAGACCCCCTGCCCCACTTTCTTACGTCTCTCCAGTGAGTCCAGACGTCAGGTCGGAAACAAAAGCTCTAAACCACAGGCACATGGATTCACATGAACAGACAGACCAACAGACAGGTGGAGGGATAAATAATTATCTTGAATACAAACATGAACATAATATTTTCATTAACAAGTCTTATTGGTCTACATCAATCAGACTTTATTTAATACACTTTTAATACAAAATAATGTTACACAAAGTGCTTTACATGAAAGATCACAAACAGAAGAAGGACAGAATAAACAAAAAAGGCTGCCCTACCTAACATGTTAACAAATCTATTAAAATAATTCATGGATGCAAATTCCTATTCAGCTCACCACCAAAATTCTATCACTTCTTTCTTGTGCCATGATCAACAGTCTCTGAAAAATTCATCAAATTGTTATGAGATCTTTTTGAGTTGTCTTACTCAGAGACAAACAAACAAAAGAAAATAAAAGATGTGGCCTCCTTGGCAAAGGTAAATATGATTACATAAGAAGAATTAAAATAATAAATAAGAGTAAATGAAAATGCAAAACAGTAACACTAAAACTTGCTGAGAGAGAGAAAATACATAGAACAGATGAAGAATGAAAATCAGCTATAACTCTGACTAACAAGGTCGACCTCGAGTTTGTTTGAACACTGGGTGCTGCTGTCAGGTCTGCAGGTAGACTGATCACAGACGGGGATGTAATAATGAAAAGATGCTTCACCATATGTTTTATCATCTGTGAGGTCATCATCACTGAAGTGTGTGATTTTAAATTTGGGGAAATGTCCCTGATCAGCCTCTCTCAACAGGGCTGCTGTGGCACTGCGGGGAGCCTCCCAGCTTTTGTCAGGGCTGCTTTCAACTGTAAAAAAAGAATCGATGTGTCATGGTCGTGCAGATCATCAGCACGGATCTGAGGCAGTTTTTTCGAATCTTTTGAAACTTCCTGTCTTGAAATCACAACATAAGTGTCTGTGTTTGCTAACATAAGTGTGAATCATGAATATAGTTTCTTTTTCTTTAGTTGGCAGGTGCTTGTTAACCTTGCAGAGAAAAATGACCTGCAAGACTCACTGTATGAAATCCTGCAGGCCTCAAGGCCCACCTCAAATGAGGCCAACATCTCAAGGGCCACTTCTTAGCAGTCCAACATCTCAAGGTCCACCTCATACCAGGCCAACATCTCAAGGTCCACCTCATACCAGGCCAACATCTCAAGGTCCACCTCATACCAGGCCAACATCTCAAGGTCCACCTCATACCAGGCCAAAATCTCAAGGCCCGCCTCATACCTGTCCAAAATCTCAAGGCCCACCTCAAATGAGGCCGAAATATCAAGGCCAACCTCACACCTGTCCAACATCTCAAGGCCCACCTCAAACCATTTCAACATCTCAAGGTCCACCTAATGACAGTCCAATGTCTCAAGAACCACCTCATATTAGGTCCAACTTACACCAGGCCAAAATCTCAAGGTCCATTCCATACCAGCCCAACAACTAAAGGCCCACCTCATACCAGTCCAACATCTCAAGGTCCACCTCATACAAGGCCAAAATCTCAAGGTCTACGTCATACCAGGTCAGCATTTCAAGGGCGACCTCACCCTAGGCCAAAATCTCAGGGCCCACCTCATACCAGGCCAACATCTCAAGGTCCACCTCAAACCAGGCAGACTCTCAAGGTCCACCTCAAACCATTCCAAAATCTCAAGGTCCACCTCACACCTGGGCTATATCTCAAGGCCCACCTCAAACCAGGCCAACATCTCAAGGCCCACCACATTCCAGGCCAACGTCTCAAAGTCCACCTCATACCAGGCCAACATCTCAAGGCCCACCACATAACAGGCTTTCATCTCCAGGCTCACCTTAAACCAGGCCAATATCTCAAGGTCCACCTCATACCAGGCCAATATCTCAAGGCCCACCTAATTCCAGGCCAAAATCTCAAGGCCCACCTCAAACCAGGCCAAAATCTCAAGGCCCACCTCAAACCAGGCCAAAATCTCAAGGCCCACCTCAAACCAGGCCAACATCTCAAGGCCCACCACATTCCAGGCCAAAATCTCAAGGCCCGCCTCAAACCAGGCCAACATCTCAAGGCCCACCTCAGCTTATCTGCATCTTATCCCACAGGAGGTTACTGGAGTTTAAGCTGGCATCAAGTAAGGGGAGAGTTACACCTCGGACCAGATGCCAGCCAGGCTTGGGGCTGACACTGAAAACAGACAGTCATCTCCAGATACAAGTGGGGCCAATTTAGATTATCCAGTTAATCTTACAAGCGTGCTTTGGGTTTGTGGGAGGAAACTAGAGTACATTGCAGAAAACCCACACGTGCAACAGGAGATGATGTCAACTCCACACAGAAAAGAGCAGACTGACCAGAAGTTGAACCAGCAGCCTCCTTGCTTTGAAGACATTGACAAACTATTGCTGATGACATATTCATCAGTCCAACATTCACATTTCTATTCAGTTAAATCCATTCATGATTTATTGTTTAGTTGTATTAATACCTTTTGGTTGTTTTTCCAGGCACCCCTGGACTTGCCTCAAGGCACACCAGCCCCAGTATTTGAGAACTTTGTCATCACTGTAACTTAAAAGCTGTCAGCTCCATCATTGTGAGGGCAGATGAAAGGATGATTGAGAAGTCAACACAACAAGAGCAAGTACTGATGAAGTAAGTAAAAGTGACTGATGAAGGTTCGGAGGCTTGTGCTTGGTCACATGATAAGGTTGTGTGCATTGTTAAACTCAAATCCTATTAACAGTAATCTACAGTGATGAACTTTTGTGTTCATCTGAACCACAACAGCTGCTTGTTTGTTTTAGTCAGGAGGATGTGGAAGGTTCCTGTTTAGCTGTTCATTCAGTGTGACCTGAGGTGGTTCACCTCTCTGAAGGTGCCTCAGCAGTGAAAAGGTTCAGAAACACTGACCTAGATCATCAACAGAAGATATTCATCTTTATGGACAGAACCTGAGACATCACAAACATATAAATAAACAAATAAACAAAAGCATGATGAAGTGAGAACTGTTTCCTCCTTCACCACCATTCCAATCTCCCTTATTTCCTCCCTCTGTCCTTGTGTCGTCTCCACTCCTCATTCATTTATTTTTTTCAACACAGTCCAAACTTTACCTCCTTTCTCCTCCCACCTCTTCTCCTCTCATCTTTTCTTCTCACTCTCTCCCTCTGCTCCTCCTCACTAATTTGACCTTCACGCCTCCTTATTCTCCACCTTCATCACTCCTCTCCCCAAGTTTGACCTTCATCTTTGCTCCACAACAGCACCTCCTCCTCTACTCCTTCATCTCTCCCCTGCATCTCCTCCTCTGCTCCTTCATCACCCCCTGCACCTCCTCTCTCCTCATCATCTGTACCTCCTTTATCAAAGTGAGTCCCCACTTTCTTCCTGTTTACCTCCTCCTCTCGCTCTTTTTCTGTGAAGCACCTCCTGCTCCCCCCCTCCTCCCCTCTTTCCCTGGATCTCCCCCCCTGTTTTTGGACCCTCCTCCACCTCCTCCCCCCTCGGTCTCCCCCTCAGCAGCCTGTCTCTCAGTGTTCCGTTGGAGCAGCAGGAGACGCGGCGGAGCGGCAGAGCGATGCAGAGCGCGGTGGCAGGATGTCTCTCACCTCCTCTCTGTCCTCCCCCCGGTCCTCCCCCCCTCTTCTCCTACCTCACCTCCTCCTGCTGCTGCTCTCCCCACCGTGCCTCCCCCACCCTCAGCCCTGTCACCTCCTGGCGCAGATCGGACACTCGGTGCGCGTTGGTGCGCTCCTGCCGGCACAGCGCGCGGCTCGCGTTCGGGTGGAGGCGGCACTCAGCCGCGCGGCGGAAGCTCTGAGGCGGGAAAAGGAGCGGGACTCGGACAGGTGGATGGACCCCCCGCTGCCCTACAACCTAAGCCTGGAGCTGGTGACCCGGCAGCCCGCCGCCGCGGACCCGCAGTCCCTGCTGCGCGCGCTCTGCGAGGGCGTGGTGGTGCGAGGCGTATCCGCCGTACTGGCGTTTCCGCAGAACCGAGCGGAGCTGCTACAGGTGGACCTGCTGGCGTCACACCTGAACATCCCGATCCTGAGCGTGAGCGAGCACGAGGAGCCAATACACACTCAGGTAACATACCCACACACACCAAAGGATTGGAGTCTCGTGCGCTACTTGTGAGTGACCTTGACCTGTTTGATGCGTGAGTTTGGTTAAAGATGGAACATGTGCAAATGACTTTGCTTGTTTGTTTATTTGTCTGTAAACTTTTAGCTCAGAGGCAGACTTTGATCAAGAAGACGTCAAAGCAGGGGGCGGAGTGGCCAGGGGTGGCACAGGCCCTCCCTGAAATCTAATTGGTCCCCCCCCCCAACCTTTGCTGTTTTGTATGGTTGTGGTTGTGTAGTTGTTTTATGTAGTGTTGTTGTGAAGTAGGCTACTTTTGTTGTTGTGTATTTTTTTTGTTGTGTGTTAGTTTAATCAACCAGAACAAACACTTCTGAGTGTGTGACAATCACTCAGAGTTAGTTTAATGTATTTGTCATGTTTCATTCACATCACTGTCTGAATATTTTCATATTGGATCATCTCACACTGTACAGTGCCGGTCTAGAAAGGAACTTCATGTCGACCAAACCAACGAAATCACCAAAGTTTGACGACTCAGACAATTTTAACCCAACCAAATCTCCATGCTTAAACTCAAACCCTGAGCCAACATAGACTCAAATGGTGTCAGGTCTGAGTTTGTGAGTCCATGAGGGTTTGAGATCGAGAAACAGAATAACAGGACAGATTTCTGTGACATTGCACATGAGATGGAAAACTAGCTCAATAACGAGGTCAGTCTGTGAAAACATCAAGGCCTGAGGGACCATCTTCATTTTAATTTCACTTTAAGAGATTCTGCAGTGTTTGGACATCATCGGCTGTTTGTTTCCAGGGAGAAATGTTTGAAATATGAGATCAACATCATCTGAAAGAAAAGATGGTTGTGTTGTTGTTTTATGCAGTTGTACAGTTGCTTATTGTGGAGTTGTTTTTATGCCATTTCCTGGGCCAAGAAGGTCAAGTGTTTGCCTTCATTTGTTTCATCAGTTTGTTGACAGGATATATCAAGTAAAATTTTCTGGGAAGGTTGGCTTGGCAAAAGAAGAACTGATTCGATTTTGGTGGTGATCCAAACTCCAGAAGTGGATCCATGGATTCTTAAAGGCTTTCTTAACAGGGCAGTTTTCCACGTTTCTACGAAAACTCACCTGACAATGTTGGAAACTGTTGTAGCATCATTGTTCTTGTGTTTCTATAGTATATTTGTTTTTATCCAGTGTTGCAGTTGTGCAGTTGTGTGGTTGTTAATGCACTTTTGTTATGTTGTTATGTATGTCTGTGCCTGTGTAGATTTATGTGTAGTAGTTTTAAAGTAGTCATGTGATGTAGTTTTGTGTTTGGGTAATAGTTGTGTAGTTGTGTGGTTGTTCTACTTTGAGGTTCTGTAGTTGTTTTTATGCAGCTTTGTAGTTGTATAGTAATTGTGCAATTATAGTGTTATTTTGAAGTTCTAGCTGTTTTGTTTAGTTCTGGTGTTATAATTATGAAGTTGTAGTTATGTTGTCTAATCGTGTAGTTGATGTAGTTATGTTGTTGTGTTTTTGTTGTGTTTTTAGTTATTGTGTTGTTATTTGTTAATTATTTTGAAGTTGTGATGTTGTGTTGATGTTGTATAGTTAAGTACTTGTGTTGTGATAGTTGTTTTGATATTATGCTTTTGATGCAGCATTGGTTTAACTCTGATTGTGGCATAATCTCGTTAAGAGCCCCTCGTTAGAGACTTAACGGGCTGATAATTAACTGCAGACACTTGTGCTGATAATCAGAGAACACACACACTCACACCCACGCACACCCACACCCACACTCACACACTGACGGAGCTCTGAGGGGCCTTCAGGCTCTCTGTGAAAAACAGAAATCAGAAATATTTACATTTTTTGGAGGGAAACTTGGTAACCATGGAGACAGAGACATCGCAGTAAAATAAAGCAACGCCACAAACAGAATTAGGACTTTGTTTTTCTGTTTTCATAACACAACGGTTAATCTTTTCTCTGTTTTTGAATCAAGGCTGTATCTTTGATAGTTTGGTTTCTCTGTCTGGATCTGGCCCATAAAGTTGTTTATTTCCCATCCCATTAGTTTGTCAAACAAACATCAGTCTGTAACACTGATTGAACAAATGAAATTGAATATATAAGTCATATAATCAAATAACATAAGATCAACTAACCTATGGAAAGCACACTGATGAATGTAGAAATCTTTATTTATTCTTTCCTTAAAACAAGGTCATAAAGGAGTTTCTCTGCATCGTCAGAGCTCAATATATCTCAAATTTCATCAAATAGCATTAGATAGCTAACAGACATCTAATGATGATAAATGATTACTGCAATAATAATAATAATAAGAATCATACAATTGCTTATACTATAACAGAATAAGTAATAATCATAATTTATTTGTTAGTGATATATTTATGAAGTGTGTCTCTGAGGCGTTTTTGCTGAGTTCAGTAAAATCCAACTGTCAGGTTTAAGAAGATGAAAACTGTCCCTCGGGTTTCTCGCTGCTGCTCTCTACATTATTGATTAGTTTTGTCTTCTTTGATAGGCACAGTTGACTGTTGTCTGCATAACAATTAACATTCATGAAAAAAACAACAACTACAACAAAAAACAGATAAGGGACAGGAAGCTGTGGTTACATAAAGGACCTCATTGACTCATTCACATGGTAAAGGGCCAAAAACATTCAGACACTGAATCTGAGAAGTATTCCCAGGGATGGGTGTTGATCATTGGGTCTCAGTGGGGGTGTTTATTAATTTAAACAATAGCAATGCTTGAGGAAATGCTTGGAATCACAGGCAAACCAGTAAATTATTGTAGAAAGAAACTTTAAGGTTGACATGAACACACTGTGAAAAATAAAGGTAATTGAACTGTTAAAGGGGCGAGCCGCAGAGTTTTTCTTTGTTCATTTTAAACAGCAATCTGTCCTTGACATCTCCCCCTCCATAGGAGAGGTAGGGAACCATTTTTTTTTTGTAGATGTTGTTCACATAGGTCATTAAAATACACAATTAAAAGGCAAAGTTCTAATAAATTGTCAAAAAATAATTTAGACGTATGAAGTATGCTGTTAAAATACTTAATCTGTAATAAAGTATTTTGTTAAAATACCATACTGAAAAATGCCACTGAAGCAGGTAATCAAGACACGTTGTTGAAATCAGTTGTTAAAATATGGCATTAAAATATTTTGTTAATTTTTTTCATAAAAAGACCAAGTTAAAACGCTATGGAAATGTATGCTGTTTAAGTAGGTCATTAAAATGCATCTGTTAGATACATTCAAAAATTGCTTTTAATTAATTATGTAAAAACTATTATTTAAATACTTTGAAAAAATGCCCCTTGAAATAGGTCATTGAAGTAGTTTATTGAAATAGGTCATTTAAAACATTTCTAAAATTCCTTATAGGCTATTGAAAGTTGTGGAAACATGCCATCAAAGTATTTTGGTAAAAATATCACCTAAGTGGGTCATGAAAGTTTTTTTCAAAAATACATCATTAAGATACGTATTAAAATAAGATGTTAAAATGTTGTAATCTAAATACAGTGTAAAGGTATGTCATTAAATCTGAATGAAAATACATAATTAAAATACATTAGAAAAATACATTGTAAATAAAAAGGGCAATACAGAGTAAATAGTTTTAAAGACACTTTTTAAAATTAAAGGAAAAAAAGAATATGTAACAAAATATGCTATGGAAGCATTTTGTTAAATATGTAGATAAAATGAGTTGTTCAAGTTTGATGTTTGAAGTGGTATTTCACGTAAGTTTTTGTTACTAAAACACATTATTAAGATAAATCATACAGAATACATAATTAAAGTAAGTTGATAAATAACATCTTCAGAGTTTGTTGTTGAAGTGTGACATGACTCCATGTGAGGACAGTCATGTGTCAGGACCACCTCAGTGCAGTGATGGTCAGTTTAAACAGTTTTTGATTCATCAGTCTTTGAACGTGGCTTAAGGTCTGCATTGAGGGAGGGGGTGGGCAGCACGAGGCCCCTCAGCCTCCTATTGCCCACCCTGCATCCAGAGGGGAGCTGTGTGAGGTGAACAGGACCTGACCAAACACAGAGCCCTGAGGAACGCCATGACTAATTTTGGTTTGATAAACCTTCATCACCATGACGAAGACTCTCCTGCTGAGGAGGATGAAACCTGACACCTTTACTGTCACCATGGCAACCAGCCAGGTAGAAGAAGAGCCAGCTTTAGAGGGAGTGTGCGTGTGTGCGTGTGTGTGTGTGTTGCAGCACTTAGACGTCACAGACACATTTAGTGACTTCCTGTTTGAGTCCTTTTGATCTTCCTGCTGTCACTCCATCTCCTCGGCTGCAGCATCTGCACCTGTGATCTAATTGGTTGTCTCTTTGATTGACAGGAGACAGGCAGGAGCGCTGACCCGCTTTATTCTGATCATATATGTAATAAACATGGAGATCAAACAGGAAGCAGCATGAAGGTTGATTAGACAGGCTTTTATTTTGGTAACTGATGTTGGAGAGGCTGCAGACTGAGCGCGCTCAGCGGGTCACAGAGCTGATTTACACTCCCAGCATGCACAGCACACTTCAAAAAAAGACCAGGCGATGAAAAATAAAAACTTCCACTTTGATGCCATTTCAAAGTAAAAGCACTTCTTATCAGTGAGACCCTCTGGGTTTAAAGATGACTTTTATTCTGAAGGGTCTTCCTAGTCTGTTCTTTAGTGAATGAAGCCACAGTTCAGGATTGGTGATTGGCTTGTTCAGAGTTGTTCTAAAGTGTTGTACTTGTGGTTGAAGATTTTATGGATCTGCCTGATTATAGTGTTACCCTCAGGTGCTCCTGAGATGAGGTGACCCCCTTCTAGGAGCCGGAGTAGAAGCAGTGCTACATTGCAGTCTAAAATTTACATTAATTTAATTTTCTTTTTATCCATTCAACTCCAGACAGAATGGACTTGCACAGATACTCTTATCATAACACCTTTGAGGAAGGGTGCAGTAAGTGTGTGTTATTTAAATGTAGGTAAACTGTATTTACTTCATTCTGGGGTGACACCCTCTCTGCTTCTCCTGAGGGGCCTGGACATCGGATTAGAGCCAAGGTCATAGGGTATGATGAGTTAGTAGAAAGTCCAATATCTCCTCACAAGTCCTCTCCTCTCCACTTTACCCTGACCTTCCTCGAGGCATCCCAGGGTGAGGATAAAGGGATGGATAAGGAGAACCTTGGTGACAGGAGGATCAGCCAGCCCTGATATTAGGCTGGAGTTAGTATGTGTGGACCACTGATGGACTACAAAAGCCCGGTGTCAGCTGGGATGGGCTGCAGCACCAGGTGACCCTGAGAGGGATCAGCGCTGTGGATGATGGACGGATGCCTTGCACAGCAAAACCTGAACAAACCAATTAACACTATCAGAGTTAATATTAACATGAACAAGAGTTTATGTGGGTCACCACCAAAAAGTGTTGTTTTCACTTGTTAAGGAGAGATGATCCTTTAACTCTCGTCAAGTATAATTGTTAATTTTTGTTTGGAGGTTGCAGTTCTTACTGTAAATATTTACTGTATATAAATGTGGAAAATTAGCTGGATAGTTTGTTGGAGCACATTTATTAAAAAAGAAAACCTTTGCACTGCAGTCTTCATGACATGAGCTTGTGGCATCTGTTGGCACTTTCCAGTCATAGGAGGTGGGTTGGATATTTAACTCTAACTCTTTTTAAACTGAGAGCGAAATGTTTGGGGGTTTTGACTCCATCCAGAGTGTAATCAACCCTTTACTATTCTGTATTTATGGTGTGCATTGAGTAAAAACTGAAAAATCTGAAAATCACTGATTCAATGATGAAAACTAAATGTGTGACCCAGGTAAGCACAGCCATGCACTCCACACGTTATATGCTAATGTTAGCTCCGCTAGCGTGGTTGCTAATAGCTGCAGGTTACAGACAACTGAACCATTTATTTAGCTTGAGATATTAGCAAAGATACCTGTCACATGTAAAGCTTGATAATGTGTTAACTCAGAACACATTAATTCATAGATTGAATGTTTACTTTTGTTTAATTGCTTTATTGTGTTTCACAACACTTTACAGAGTAATTATTTTAAAGAGACTGTGAGGACTTTCTAAGTAATTACAAAAAAATCTCACTTTTAGATATATGCCTGATCGAAATACACACTTTAAGATGAGTTTTATAGCAGCAAAATAGGTTATCTATAAATGCTATTCCTTAGCCTTCTTGTCGGGTCAGACAGGGCTGGACTGGCCTGGATACTCAACTTCGGGAGCAAGACAATTAAAACTAGAACAAATTTATATTATTTTATTATTTATATTACATGACTTAGAGCACCAGGCTGTAAGTAGCCATATATAGCAGGCTACAAAACTACGATAATAAGTTTTCCAAAAATTGCTTGTTGTCACACATCAAAAACTACCACTACGTAACTAGAAAGAGATACATTACCTTGTCGCTTTGCATCCTGTAAGTTGCTGAAAAAGAAGTTGTAAAGTAATGCAGAGTTCTGAGCAAGGTCTGGGCTGCATTTACCACAACAAGCACACACTTCGGCTTCAGTTACGTCTTTGGTGCGTTCCAGTTGTAGTCAGAGGTAGGAATTTCTGGGTTCCGAGTAGGAAACTGCAGCTGGAAGTCTGAATTTCCTACTGGGAACTCGGTGAAACCTCGCCACCCCCGAGTTGACAATCGAAGATGGATGCCCCCAGTGTGAACAGTTATTTAGCTCCTGTAATAATCAATTTATTTGCTCTTCTGACTGGGGTGTGTCGCTCTAGATCAGCTGTATACATTGTATTGTTAGACTTATATTTACAAAAATGCTGCCATAGTGATAATCATATTCTTCATGTGATATTTGTGAACAACAACGCAGGGCGTGATAACAACAGCTAACAATAGCCTGGTAGATCGGCATGTTTTTTTCTGACTTCAACTGGAACGCCAATAAGTCGGCGATGATGTCACTCCCTTTTCCGAGGTTACTGGAACGCAGCATTACGACAGACAGCGCGCGTGCTCATGGGTAGCAGAGTCTTTATTTCACCGGTAATAGATTCTCCTCATAGCACCTTTAATGTGTAAATTTTTTAACATGTACTATCTGAAGCAGTTAACTACCTCAACATGAGGGAAATTATTTTAAGTTGCTATTGCATAGCGTATATGGTTAAATGCACTTTGGACATTTAATGTTTTTGGTTATAAAAAGGAAAGATTAAGTTTAATTGTCATGATAAATTATTGTATTTATTGTTAAAGTGCATTATTTGAGTTAAAATGGTTAAAGTTATTTAATAACCATTTATTTCTGAGTTTAGAGTTTTGTTACTGTGTTATTCCATAGAATTTTTCTAATACCCCATTAGTTATAATTATAGTTAGGTTAATAATACAGCCTACATGGACTTTGAGTTGGATTAAAGCTAGCTATATTTCATCAATAGAAATTAGAAGTAAAGTTAATTCTGGTCTCATTGTAGGACAATTATTTTGGACCACTGGGTATTTGAGCCAGGATATCAAAGGATTCATACCTGAGCTATCTGTGGAAATGAACTGAAACCAAAAGCATGCTTAGGACTGAAATTGAGGATTTTGTCTGCTGTACACTTCGACAGTCAGAAAGGACATCACTGTCCGCGAGTGAAGTGGCAGCATATGTTCTGGTGACCACAGTCGCGAAAGCCAAAAGGCCTGTTTTTTAGTTTTTAGTTTTTACCCAGGTAAAAGTTATGTGTTTGGATGGCTTGGATGTTTCCACTCTTCCTATAAATACATGTAACCAAATATGAGGAGAAATCCTTTAAATACGAGATTAGGTGTGATAATGATTCTTCTGGGATTGTCTGGTTCTCTTTAGGCTCCAAAGTTGTACTTAGTCTTCTGTGTTCCAGCCCATGTTAAAGTACCTTTATTTAACATTACTCATTTAAATCGAGCTAACCTCAGTAAAGTGTCTTGTAGGGCTGAACGATTTTAGGAAAAGATTGAATTTGGATTTTTCTGGCAGATATTGCGATTTCAATTCGATTCACGATTTTCTTCAAATCAAGCTTTGGGATATTCTCATGTAGGGCTGAACGATTTTAGGAAAAGATCTAATTTTGATTTTCTGGCAGAT
This sequence comes from Scarus forsteni, assembly GCA_036419115.1. Taxonomy (NCBI): domain Eukaryota; kingdom Metazoa; phylum Chordata; class Actinopteri; order Labriformes; family Labridae; genus Scarus; species Scarus forsteni. The sequence goes on from JAZDUH010000136.1 coordinate 34,720,941, forward strand.
ATTGCAACTCACAATTTTTTTTTTCAAATCAGACTTCAGTGCAAAATTCACTTTGTTTACAGTACAGACAACAGTAAGGAAATAATTGACGAAAAACACTTAACACATTATTCACCTTCAATAGTGATGATAAATAATCTGTTTTCATTAACTTCTACTCCTAAACAGAGGCTTTGTGTTGTTGACCTGCTTACCAGCAATTTTACCATATAAGTTGTCTACAAATTTGTAAAACAGTATGTGTATGATACTTGACACAACAGTCAGTCAGGAGTGCTGCAAAAAATTGCTGCTTTGGCGATCACAAAATTGCATTGTCTAAAATTGCGATTTCGATCTGGAAACGATAAATTGTTCAGCCCTAGTGTCTTGTTTTTAAAGTGACCTGATGATGCAGACTGTTGTCTCTTTATTGGTTGCAGCCTGGGTGAAGAGCCAAAAACAAACATCTTAATTCGAGGGAGTAAAGTTTATTTAACCTTGAATGTTTTTACAGATCTTAGAAATCTCTTCAGGATAAACTAGCTTCAGCTGTTGAGAAAGTCTTAATGTACAAGAACATTTGTGTTTAATATTTCTTAATTCTGTCTTACCTCATATAACAAACATTTTACAGACAATTTAAGCCTTGCTGTTGTTACAGTCATATGGGTTATGTCTGATTTTAGCTCACATATCTAAAGATACAGTATGCAAAGTTTCCTTTCTTTCCCTTCTGCTGCTGCTGTTTTGTTTATGAATCTTATTCATATTTTGTGGTGCTTACCTGTGCTGGGCCAACATTATTCTCTGCCTGCTGTCTGTTATGTCACCAAAGCTTCCTGCTGTGACTCTTTCCCTCGTCTCCCTTACATTTGTTTACAAGTGGAATTGACATCCTCCGTCTCCATCATCCCCTGTCACTATCTTTTTACACTCTTTGGTCTCGGCTCAGCCTCAGTTGTTTTAGCCCAATTCATGCTGCTGTTTCAAGGTGTGGCATTTACCTCTATGTGCATTGCAGCATGAACCGACACAGTGTGGCCTCGGAGAATTATGCGAATGTCTCTGGATGTAAATATAGCCGAGGCGTGTTGAATGAAGGGAATGTGAATTGGGCTATTGCTAATCTAAGAGTTCCCTGTTGGCCTAATCTTACAAACTGTGTCTTTTAAAGATTAAGATTTATCTTTTGTTTTGGGGCTTTGATAGTGAGGCTATTGATTGGGCTTCGGGGCTTTTCTCCGCTTTTATCAGCCAAAAGGGAGAGACGGCGGATAGAGGCAAAGAGTAGGGCAGGACAGTGGAGGGAGGAAAGTCTCAAAGGTTAAAGGTTGTATTTAGCAGCAGAAACACATAACGGTGAGTACAGCAAAACATGTAAACTATTGATGTCAATGATGCCCTTTGCAGAATTCCCAAAACTTTGCATCTTTAAAAAATCAAAATCAGAAATAGAATGTTTACAGGATTCTACAACTTAAGACACTTACATTTCAGAGATTTTAGAAATAATTATAAATTTAGATTGCAGGCAGCATCATATGGTCTGGTTTTACTAACACCGTCTGGTCTTTACCGGTGGTGATATGATCACAGATGTCTTACAAACAGCACCGGGTTGTATTGTTCTGCATGGAAAACAAATCAGCGTGAAGTAGGTGATGATATACTGCTCTTTTGATTTTGTAGTAAGGAACTGAGCTCATCACTGCAGTTATTGAACTTTCACTACACCATTCTTAATTATCAGAGTGGTGACAACACCGTCTGAATTACTGACTAATTGGTGATCATGTAGTGAAGACTAAGTAAAGAGTGAATTCAAGTTGTCAAAATGTTATGGGTTGTTTACTACAGTCAGGATGTTCTCCTGTTTCTCTTCTCTGACGTATAGTACAAGCATCATTTGTTTGCTTAAACAGAATTATTGTTTAATTCAGTGAAGGTGGCATATTTGCTGAATGATGGTTCCATGTGTCTTATCCCAGAGGAGAATGGAGATGAAAAGAGTCACTGAAGCCCCTGAAGCTCTGATCGTGGCTGATAGAACAATCTCCACGGGACGTTTCTCTGTCAGGAACCCTCCGGGACAAAAAAAAAAGACAATCGAACGGGCTCCATCTTTCATCATCAGGCTGGACTATCAGCTGATCATCTGCTTGGCTGCTGGTCATCAGATTGGCTGCCTCTGGTCTGATTGGCCATCTATGAGCTGACTGAAGCTGTTGTGTTGATGTGTAGTGTATGAAGTAGAACGTGCAGCAGCTGTTTTCCCAGCAGACATTGCACTCAGTGAGTCAGAGCTCTGCTTCGTAAACAAACATCAGACTCAAAGCTCCTCCCCCCACTGCTGCTAACATGCTAACAGCTGTTAGCTGGTACAACCTCAGAGACACAATGACAACACAAAACACCACCGAGACCACAACAACACAATGACAACAAAACACCACCGAGACCACAACAACACAATGACAACACAAAACACCACCGAGACCACAACAGCACAATGACAACACAAAACACCACCGGGACCACAACAGCACAATGACAACACAAAACACCACAATCACTACATAATGACATTAGAGCAGAATTTGAACAGACCAGAAACAGCAACATCATGACAGATGCACAGTAACACTGAATCAGCCTTACAGTGAGGCCCAGTGTGTGTCCACAGCTGCTGTATGTTAGTTTCACTTCAGATCAAGTGTAGTCCTGAATTGTCGGCCCTCTGCACCCCAGCAAGCAAATGCTGTCAGTGTCAGATAACTTTTATTGTTACACTTTTAGTTGTAAAACAGGATAGACTTTTAGAACAGCGCTGTGCTTGTATATATTACCTTTCTCTCACCTTCTTTCTAATGAGCAAATGGGTAATGTTAAAAAAAACTTAATAACAGGCAAACATTATCAGAGCAGTTAGTTGAAAATGTTTTGATGGCACTTTGGGTGTAAAACATCACAAACAGCCTTTTGTAACACAGTCAGCACTGATTTACATATTGTAACATATCTGTATATTTTAAATGTTGATCCCAAAAGACTTTTTTTAAACTGCTGGAGCATAATCAACATGTGTACCAATTTTTATGCATGTAGAGTTAACCTGGTAATGTGTCACCTGACTTAAATTTTGAGAAAAAATTTAGCAAGTTTTAGGACATACTAAAGCTCCCAAAAGATAAATTCATTTTATGAAGAAATAATAATAATTATAATGATAAAAAGATAATGATAAAAATGGAAATAAAAATGATCATAATGATGATGATAATAATAATAGTAATAATGATAATAATAATGATACTGATGAAAATGATTATTGTAACAATGGTATGGCCATAATTCATTCTATCTATCTATCTATCTATCTATCTATCTATCTATCTATCTATCTATCTATCTATCTATCTATCTATCTATCTATCTATCTATCTATCTATCTATCTATCTATCTATCTATCCATATACATAAACATATATATATATATATATATATATATATATATATGTATGTGTGTGTGTGTGTGTGTGTGTGTGTGTGTGTGTGTGTATATTTGTGTTTTTATCTGCGGTGTCCACCCGTATTAAAGGTCATGTCAAAGGCATAAAAAGAAAAAAAAACATCAACTGTGGTGTTAACTCTGTTAGCTCATTGCTTCTATGTTCAGTGACTTTCTTCTGTGGAGCTCATTAATTTAAATAAAATATAACAATTTCATTAATAATAAATAATAAATATAATCTGAGTCTTCATAAATTATCACAGTATGATGAATAATAAATGTAAGTTAAGTCTGTGAGGATCACTGGTGAACTTTATTGATCACTGAATGAGAACACGCAGCGCTCTGAGGATCACTGAAGATCAAACTGATGATTTATGAATCTCCAGGACCCCCACCCCCTCTTCATGTTTTTATTGTTTGAATTTTTTATGTTTTACACGCTTCATATTTATGTGAGTGTGCGAGTGCTTGATATTAAGCAGAACACTCTCAAACAGGCTCTTCTTCACTCAGAGCCCAGCACATTTCCCATGATGCCCCGGGACACACATTGGCTCCATGAGGAAGGGGAGTCGATGGTTGTTAGCGGATTATAAAACTGTAAAACATATTCAGTCAGCTGATTCTAATGTTCTGACCTCAGGAAAGTTTAACTGCTGCTATCTGCAGAAACAGCTAGAACAAAGATCTTCATCATTAAGTTATTTAAATCAGTGGTCCCAACCTTTTCTGTGCCACAGCACGCTTTTACATAACACAATGTAGTCATGAACCAGCCTTCATGAAGTGGGAAAGAGTATTACTCGCTATAGGGCAGGATCAGAGAAAGCCATGGGCTTGATTTTAAACCAAAACAAGAAACATTCATGAGGACCCACTCTGTTTTTATCAGCTGATTAACAATGACATTTAGGAACACATGTTGGCTTGAAGTCACCAGTTGACATAGTAACTAATTAAACAGCTACACCTTGAAACAATATTAAAAGGGTGCTGACGGTGTGCATGTTCTCCATCAGTCATCAGTCTGAGCTGATCCAATGTTTCTATTGATGATTGATGGGTTCTTTATCCTCCTTAACTCTGAAAGTTGAGTGCTCTCGTGTGCCTTGTCCTCCAGTTACACAAATCATGCAGAGTCTGTTTCTTTTACAGCTACATCCAGAGAACAGGTGGAGGATTGCATGAGCATAAAGCTTAACTATGAGTTTATCTCAGGTTGTACTTTTTCATCCATCACAGCGGTGACAAGGACATAGATATAAGTGTAAATCTGAGCAGATATGAGAGGATCAGGACATCCCATGGATTAATGAAAAAAAAAATAAAACAAACCCTAGCCCGAACCCCTCACTTATATTTAATATGGTTTGTTGCTGTACATATGAATATTGATTGGTTGATTGAATGATTTATTGATATGAGGAGGAAACACCGTTTCATCATTAGGTCATGTTGCAAAGCCTGATTCGTCACATTTACAACGAGGCACAGCTTGTATGGATCGTGTCTTTGTGCAGTGAACAACACAGCTGAACATGTAACACCTGCCAAAAATGTGCCGGTATACAGAGTGGCAACAGTATTTGGTGTCAGCACTTAAACCAATTCCAAACTTAGACCAAGTTTTGTGAGACTGGTGAACTCAAGGATGGACCACAGGAAGATAACACCCCAAGAGGACTGGTTTTACACCCTTGTTTCACTGAGGACCTGTAGGCTGTTAGGCAAAGAGGGGATTTTGGCAGATTTTGTGGGAGGGCGCTACCTGCATTTTTCTCATTCCATGAATGCACGACCCTTACAGGTTTTGTCTCTTGTAAAGGTGACATATGGTTTTCCAGTGGTATAAATGTAATACCAACTGGTATTATTAAAGGGAGCCAGTTCATTGAAGTCAACAGGTGGTTAAAGAACTTTAAAGAATATCACGTTTCACACTCTGGCAGTAAAAAGAATCTAACAGTGACAGAGATAATGTCCATCTCTACAGTCAGTGGTCCATCACAGCAGTCTTTTTGTTCATCATCAGAAATTGTGTTCACTCTGATTTTTTCTGTGATATCTCTGGAATAATTAGGATTAACTGACAAAGGAGGAAAATCTCTGACCCCAGGCTTTGGGATATTAATCATCATCAGACCCTCTAGTATCCTGATGATTAATGGCCTGATTTTTGTCCTTCTCCCCCCCTTTCCTCTCTCTCTCCTGTTCCTCTCTCTCTCCTTGTAGAACCCGTTCCTCCTGCAGATGCTGACAGGTGTTCCTCAAGCTGTCCTCTCGGATCTCTTGTTGACAGTATTGCGGCGGTCAGGATGGTACGAGGGGACTGTGGTCCTGTGTCGGGGGTGGGAGGAGTCAGGCGCTATCTTGCAGCTCCTGGATGATCAGAGCAGCAGTGGGGCATCATGGGATGTTGGTGGTGGATTATCATGGCGTCTTCGTGCCATCCTAAACCTGACACAGTCCTCACATGATGATACTCAGATCCATGACTTCCTGTCCCGGCACTTCAAGCAGAACCATTCCTCGCCAGCGTCTGTGCTTCTGTTCGGGGATGATCCACAGTGTGCAGCGGCTGTCTTGCGCAGTGCTCATGATCTAGGACTCACTTTACCCATAATGCACTGGGTTTTAGGCAAGCCGCTCAGCCCTGATGCACTGCACGCCATTGGCCTGCCACTGGGTCTGCTGGCCTATGGTGAGGTGCATCGGAAACCTCTGGACTTTTACATCAGAGACGCTCTGCAACTCATCACCAGGGCCATCACCACGGCAACCATGGTGAGACCCGACCTCGCCCTGATCCAGAACATGGTGAACTGCTACGACACGCCCACACACCCAGTGGCATCATCAGGACCATACCTGTCCAGGTAAGAACAGACATGTGACTGTTACACTCCAACCTTGAAAACCTGTTTATGAAAAATGTTATCTAAGAGTGAATATAACAGTTGAATGGTGTTCATTATGTCTTCAAATTACATAGATACAGTTTTCTTTCTTTTATCTCAGACATGTAGAGCTTTCATGTACCTTGACATGTTTCACCAGATGATAGGTGCGACGTGTTAGGTGAGCTGGTGTTAAGGAGGCGTGACCCTCCTGTCAAATTTTCTGACAGGAGGGTCACGCCTCCTGCTGTCTGTTCGCCTCTCATGTATGCCCCCTTGTTCCTGTTCATCGTCCCTGGGCCCCGTTTCCCAATGGCTTCCCTAATCTAGATGTTTGTTGTCCTCGGTGCGGGTGACTCTGGCCTTGTCCCAGTCCATAAGATGACTTTCTCTTTGCAGTGGTCCGTGTGGCAGATTTGTAGTTTTCCTGTTGTGCTTTTTCTTTTATTGATCTTGTTTGTCTTGTTCCTGTTTCTTTTTCACACTCCTTCTGATGTTCTCTCCTTCGTGTGCTGAAACTCCTCCCCGTCTCCCCGATGTATGTTTTATTGCTGGATCGGCATGGTAACACACCGGTCAAACCACACACAAAACTGAGACAACTGTTGGTACACTCGAAGGACAAAATCAAACAAAACAATAAATGCAATGTCATATATGAAATACAATGCCAGTATGTGAAAAATCTACATGTCTGAGAAAAAAAAAGAAAACTATATTGAGTGAATATAACAGTTTGTAACTTTATTTAAAACAGAGATGAACAATGCCAAAGTACAAGTACAAGAAAAACAAAACAACAACCAGACAGAGTGTGAGCAGCCAGAGATTAAAATATCCCCGGTACTGTAAGAAAAGATGAAAATCAAATACCAGCTCAGATGATGAGAGCAATCTTCTCTGTCATAAATAACATTTTTCTTTATGCTTCGTGATTTCTTCATTAATGTCCTCAGATCAATTTAGCATGCCTAACAGATCAACTAGGTCAGTGACAAAGGAGTGAGGGAAGCAGTACAGGAGACAGAAGTGGTCTAAAATGAGGATTAATCTGACACAGAATGACACCAGCAGCCCAACGTGTAACTTCTGTGTCTGTGTGAGTTCAAACTAGAGTGGAAACGACAACAACATGCTGGAAACAAGGGGAAACAATCTGCCAAAACCCTGAAATCCACATTACAGATAACGGAGAACATTTTTAGAGCAGAAATAAACATGTTTACAGTCTGGCTCAATAAAGGATTCTGGTCTGGGTAGTTCAGGTAGTTTAGTCCTGTCACTGTGGGGGTCTCGGTTGTGTGTGAATTTAAAAAAATATATTTTGCCTGTTTTGGTTTTGTCAGACCTGTCCACAGACCTGAAGGTGTGTGCGCCTTAGCTGTGCTGTCACAGTGCACCGCGGTGTCTGCTGATTACCTCCGCCAAGGAGGTTATGTTATTGCAGAAGTCTGTTTGTTTGTTTCTCTGTTAGCAACATAACTAAAAAAGTTATGGACGGATTTCACTGAAATTTTCAGGAAATGTCCGGATTGGGACAAGGAACAAAGGATTAGAATTTGGGAGTGATCCAGATCACCGCCTGGATCTGCCATGATGAAAAATGCAATTTTTGTACCTAACTAATGAACTAAAATAGATATCATTTTGAATCCAATTGCTAATATGTTTTCAAGGTCAAGGAATTAAAATTTTTTGATGAAATAAAGGTTGGACTCATATTTATAGTGAAAATCACAATATGGGTGAGGACTGTGGCACTGGCGTAGGTCTGCGCTCACCAAATGCTTTTCTAGTTCTTTTTTGAATCATGTTGAACTCTGTTAGCTCTCCCTGTCCTTCTCTGCCTGTTTTATCACAGCCTTATTTAGCTTTTCTCTAGTTTTGGGAGATCAGAGGGGCGTAATATGTTTGCTTTCTCCTAAGGTGCGTTGGCCTAATATGTGTGCCTGTTGTCCAGTTCAGATGGGACAGGCTAATGAGCAGTTGTGTTATCAATACATTTGTAAATATAATTGTCCATTTGATAAACTTGTATTGATGTTATCCATTGATAAATTTAATTTTATCTGCGTAAGATAAAGCCATCATCTCTCAGATGGACTCAGAAAGACTTTAACAGTAAATCCACAGTTATTTAGATAGTATTCTGAGAAATCATCCTCCCGATGAGCAAACAAGCTGCTCAGAGGTTGAATGGTGCCTTCGTCCAATCAGGTGGCCGTTCTCTCTCTCTCTTCTCGTCCAATCAGTGATGGGTGATGTGGCCCTCAAAAACCAACCTTTTCTGCTATCTTAATGTCATTGTGTTTAGTTCTTTGCCGTTGTGTATAGTTATTTGATGTGGTGTTTCTTTAAATGTGCTGTTGTGTTTAGTTATTTGCTGTAGTTTTTTTTTTAATTTGTTGTTGCGTTTAGTTATTTGCCATTGTGTTTAGTTATTTGGCGTGTTTTAAGTTGCTGCTGTGTTTAGTTATGTGCTGTAGTGTTTAGTAATTTGTGGTTGTGTTTAGTTTGCTGTTGTTTTTTATTTGTCTTTGTGTTTAGTTATGTGCTGTAGTGTTTTTTAATTTGCTGCTGTGTTTAGTTATTTGCCATTGTGTCTAGTAATTTGTGGTTGTGTTTATTTGATGTAGTGTTTTTTTATTTGCTGCTGTGTTTAGTTATTTGCCATTGCATTTAGTTATTTGATGTAGTGTTTTTTTAATTTGCTGCTGTGTTTATTATTTGCTGTAGTTTTTTTTATTTCCCTTTTTGTTTAGTTATTTGCTGTAGTGTTTTTTCTAATTTGCTGCTGTGTTTAGTTATTTGCCATTGTGTTTAGTAATTTGTGGTTGTTTAGTTATTTGATCTAGTGTTTTTTTTAATTTGCTGCTGTGTTTAGTTATTTGCTGTAATGTTTTTTTCTAATTTGCTGCCGTGTTTATTAATTTGATGTAGTGTTTTTTCTAATTTGCTGCTGTGTTAGTTATTTGATGTAGTTTTTTAAATTTGCTGCTGTGTTTAGAAATTTGCAGTTGTGTTTAGTTATTTGATGTAATTTTTTTTTCTAATTTGCTGCTGTGTTTATTATTTGCTGTAGCATTTTTTAATTTGCTGCTGTGTTTAGAAATTTGCCGTTGTGTTTAGTAATTTGTGGTTGTGTTTAGTTCTTTGATGTTTTGCTTTTTTAATTTGCTGCTGTGTTTATTATTTGCTGTAGCGTTTTTTTATTTGCTGCTGTGTTTAGTTGTTTTCTGTTGTGTTTTTTAATTTGTGGCTGTGTTTAGTTGTTTTCTGTTGTGGTTTGCTCTTCAGGGCCACCACACAGTTGTTTATCAGTTGTATGCACTTACCAGAGTTGAAGATTCAGTTCTGACACAGTAAGAGTCTCACCCAGAGATGACTTTAGACTTGACTTGGCACAGGAAGGCAGGCTCAAGGCATTCTTGGCACAGGTGACTGACTTTGGTGACACACTGAAGAGGAGTGCTTCCTTAAATCCACATTTTCTTCCCTCTGTTTTACAGAAGCCCATCATGCAATGTTTCAGACAGGTTAAGAGCTGTCACTGTTTCATCCCTTTAGCCTTTTTCACTCAGGATAACATGCAGCCAGTCACCCCGGGTAATTCTCAGACATGTGTGTTCACAGTTGCACCTCTCAGCAGGAGAGCTCTAAGTATGTAAAACCCTGTGTATTCCCCTTGTTGGTTTTAAATTGAAGGTTGATTTATAACATAATGCACATTCATCTCTATCAATATCATGGGATCAGTGGTTTAACAAACTATTTAATATAAGCAAATTTTTAAAGTCAGTATGTCGAAGGATACTGGCTAATCCATTTATAATAGGTAACACTACTTCTTACTTTTTTCAGCAATTATACATTTATTTATCTTAACAAGATACGTGACAGACTAGCAGCTTCCCCTTAGATAACCAGGACTTGACTTATACTTGCCCTAAAGAATTTAAGACATGATCAGCTGATTGAATGTTTTGATCGGCTGTTTGATTGTTGTGATCAGCTAAATGAATATTTGACTCAGCTGACATAATGCTTTAATCAGCTGATTGGATGTTTACATTAGCTGATTGAATGTTTTGATCAGCTGATCTATTGTTTTCATCAGCAGCAGATTTGAATCAAATTAAAATATTTATTAGTATTTAAAATATTAACGCCTCCTCTCTGCAGCAGCTGTTTGACTCTAATCACCCTCAGATAGGACTTTGATTTCTTCATCCTCACCCCACAGGAGGGAGGAGTCTCGCACACACACATTCATATATATTCATGAACAGTCTGTTTTTCTGTGTTGGTAAAAATTGGATGAAGGTCTAAAATTTTATTCATGAGAAGGTTTATTACAGCCTCTAGCTCCTCAGCTCACCCTCTCTGTGTCTCACCTCTCTCTGGCTCGCCTTCTCTCTGTCCCACTTGCCCTCCCTTGCTTGTCCTCTTTCTCTCTCTCTCTCTCTCTGTGAAAACAATATTATCCCATTTGATTTGTTCTGCTCTCGGTTATGTTTTCAGTTTTCCATCAGAGAAGAAAATCATCTGATTATGAATCTTATTTCATGTTTAAGAAGCGAGGGGAGAGCTAATTTTTTGGCTCTTATTTAAATCACAGAATAAGAGATGCTCTGTAGTTTGGAGGCTGTAGATCCATCTTGTTTGATTCAGTTAACCTATGACTCTACAGAGCAGCTGGACTCCCGTGGTTACATGTCAGTCATCAGGTGGATCCGTTTCTCTAAACTTCAGCCTTTTACACTTGTGCCTGGTCAAAAAGTGACCAGACCAATCAGCAGGCTTTAAGGAGAAAGAGGCAGAGCTTTGATTTGGTTAAGTTTTGCTGTGAAGTAACTAAAGCCAGTAAATGATGGCAGCCTTTTTTGTCTTTAGCGTCTACCCTCAAACACCATCCCAGTAACCCCTGATCGTCCTGTGTTTCCACAGCAAGTAGGACCCATACTTAAATTTCCTTCAGGATGAATAAAGTGTTTATCTATAATCTGTCAGTGAACTGCAGTGAGGAGAGGAAAACGAGGCCTTGAGCTTTGCCTTTCCTCTCTAAAATGAGAAAAAAATACTTTCTGGAGAGTTTTTAAGGTCATCCAGCAGGACAGAGACCACGGCCAGATTCTTTCTGACCGGTCAGAGGTCAATCCAGCTATCTTTACTTGTATCATCCCAATTGAAAGAAAATATAAAATCAGGACACTTTATATAAGATCAGATCTGGACCACCCTCACAGTGCAGATAGATCCTCCCAATTCCATGTCTATAATACGATTGAGCATATTCTGCATAAATACACACACCAGATCATTATGTTTCAGGAGTCCATCTGCATAGCAGACCATAGAAAGTGTTTGGGGAGGGCAGACTGAATGATTGTTCCATCAGTCACATTCGTTACGGGTCACCTAGACGTGCACCACTGCCACTGTGTACAGTACAAAAAAATGTCAGGCAACTATTTAGAACAAACGGCCAAATGTCAGAATGGAGCAAAAATATTCTCTATTGGTGAATGTTTTCAGTGTTAGTACAGAAATGTTGTCTCGATCTGATTAAACTGTCAATGAAGCATCTATGCATATCTGTGCATGAGCAGTCACTTCCTGCTGTCATCTCACTCGTAGCTTCCACCTCTTCCTGCTTTAAAGGTGACTGATCAGGTCAGCTGCTTTGTGCAGACTTTGTATATGGTGTCAGATTAAATCAAAACTCATTCATGAGCAAATTCAACATTCACACACACATAGTAAAACTACTCTTGTTCTTTCTGCTGAAAAACAATATGCCAGGGTTTTTTAAACAACAAAAGTCTTTCGAAGACCGAACAAACAGAGGGTGAATACCTCGACCTCCTTCATTATTGTTACATGCCCGTGTTGATGGAAATCATCATCCAGGTGTAAAAATAAGGTTTCATGTGGGAGGGATCAGCTCTGAGAGTGACACATCACCAAAGAGGCAGGAGCCTTCCCCCTTTGTGTCAAAAGTCTATTTTCTGTGCAGGGTTTGACTTCAAGTGAGCAGAGAGAGATCATGTGGTCAGAGCAGCATCAGCGCCGTGCGTGTGCCACACTATGGCGTGCTTGTTGGTGTTGAATTTTCGCTTGTTTAATTTGTGAGTAGTTTTATTCTGTCTGTGTGAATGCTGAAGTTGTTCATAAATGTGTAAAACTGTGTGCTTTGATTGAGAGTTTTGATATAAATCTGATGCCATAAGTGTAAATGTAGACTGGGGCTTGGCACGATGGATCTGTCTGATTACAGATATTGAACCAGATGGATCCAGCTGCACTGCAAGGTTAAAGTCTGATGTGGCACTGACCAATCAGAGTACTGGAGAAAAAGAAGCAAAGGCACAAGCTATGGTGCCCTGGTGTCATAACAACACTGAGAACATTTCTACATAAGAAGATATTCACACTCATTCACCTCCCAGATATGAATTTAAAAAGATTCTTACTTTTCCAAACACTTTGTGGGCTGCTGCCTGGATGGAAAACTGAGATATATCCTGTAGATACAAAAAGCTGTCTTTCCAGTATGTCAGATTGGTTACCTCTGCCAAGGAGGTTATGTTTTCGGGAGAGTTTGTTTGTCTGTCTGTCCGTCCGTCTGTCTGTCCGTCTGTGAACAAAATAACTCAAAAAGTAATGGATGGATTTTGATGAAATTTTCAGGATGGGAAAAGGAAGCACTGATTCAATTTTGGTGTTGATCCGGATCAGCGTCTGGCCGCCATGGCGAAAAATGTGATTTCTGTGAATAACTACTGAACTAAAATAGATATCATTATGAATCCAGTTGCTAATGGTATGTTTTCATGGTCAAGGAATCTAAATATTTTGATGAAATAAAGGTAGGAGTAATATTTATGGTCAGAATCACAATATGGCTAAGGACTGTGGCGTTGGCGGAAGTTTGCGCTCTCCCAGTGCTTTTCTAGTTTAGACTGTGCTCATTACTTCTGTTTTTTTTTTGTTTTTTTTCCATAGTTGACAAGTAGCCAACATGAATCCACCTCGGAGGACTAAGTAGCATTAAGCAATTTTACTGTGGCAGAATTATGACTTTATGGTCGTCAGTGTCTCCAGTTCACATTTTAGTACCAGATTTGGGAGAAAAGATCGGACAACAATCTAAAATGAAAAAAGGAAAAAAGAAAAACAAATAAAGTCGAGCCTGGAGTCAGACAGATAACAGAGAGAGGAATTAAACCGTGAGGTCACAGTCTGAATGACTGAGTGACGTTGCAGCAGAGGGTTAGTTTGGTTTTAGTGTGTTCTTTGTGTTATAGTGTGTTTTAATGTGTTTTACTGTGTTAATATATATGTGTGAGAGAGTGTCAGTAGGTTTGAGTGGGATAAAGAGGGTTTTTTTTAGATAAAAGGTTTATCTGGTGTGCCGAGTTCACTGACAGGAAAGATCAAACGTGTCAGAGGAAATGAAATCACGTTCAGAGAGCGAGGAGAGGATGGATTATCAGCTGTAGAAGAATAAGAGAGACAAAGAGAATAAAGAGGAAGGTGAAGAAGAGCGCGGAGGTTTATATAAAATCAGATCACTGAGACACCCAGACCGAGCCAATCCTCCCTGACAGGAACATCAGGAACACTGACAGCTGATTGGACGCAGCTGAAATAGGTCAGAGGGACGATCAAACAAATTATTCATCTGTACTCTGACAGGTGGACAGGATTGATCAAGAGACATTAGATGTGAAGAACATTTTAAGATAAGGGTGTGGAAATACTCGGGAAAAAGTTAACATACCGTAATTGATTCAGCTAAATGGAAATACATGATCTATGGTTATTGATAAAAGCCAATGAGAACCATGAATAGAGACATCCTTCTAATGTTATCAACAGAAATGATGATTTGAAGTGGAGAGGATTGATGTAGGGGGCATGAATTTTCATATCATGGTTATTGTGACCAAAATTATCACAGTTATCATTATTATTGCGGTATTGTTGAAGTGTGCTCCAAATGTTGAAAAAAGTACTTTTACACAGTCTTGAAATAATTTAATCCCTTTCATATTATACATTTAACAGTTCCTTTGTCTTTTTTTGTCAATAACTGTGTCAGGAAATGTCCTGTAAGTAAATTTGCTTAAACTTTTTTTCATTAGAAATAAAAGTAAACAATTCTAGCAATTATTTGTCAGGATTCCCTTTATAAACAATTGTAAATGAAAATATTCAGTTTTGAGACGGCCAAAAATAATGTAACCTATTTTACATCCACTCACATGTTTTAATTTGCCTGCAGCATAAGTGTCAAAGTTACAACTTGTTATATATATGTTTATTTATTTTTTGTTTTACTGATGATAGTCCCTGAAGCAGTTAGCCCCCTTAATGACTCTCCTCTGGTCTCCCTTCTCCCTGGCAGATCTCCTCCACATCTACTTCTTTAATATTTCCAAATTACGTTTGATTAAATCCATAAAACACGAACTATGTCGGTGAAAAAGACGATCTATTATGACGAAATACAGCGAAACATGGCAAATAAACGGCAAGAACACACTCCAGAATGATACTAATGATGTTATTTACAACCTTTATACATGATTTACACAGAAAATCCTAATAAACCGCCTATAATTCACTCAGGTATGACTCACTGAATCCTCTCTCTCTCTCTGCTTGTTTACTCGAGGAGTTACAGAAGTTTCAATCACGCGCATTTTTGTCTTTCACTGCAGCTTGGTGTTTTAGACAGGGTGACTGTCATCATTCAGTTTCCCCTCGACAACCTTGTAAAATTGAAACTTCAACCAGACTTTAGACTTCAGCTGTTTGAGTGAGAAAACCTGTAAGAGTCTGTTTGCGAGAGACGGCTTCACCAAGCAGTTCAGGTTTTTCCAGGTGAAGAGCAGCATCACCGTGAGTTATTGACACAGTGTGGTGATCAGACACTGTATAACGTTAATTCTAATAGGACACCGTAATGATTGCTGTGGGAAATTTTACCGCCGTTTACCATTTTACCGGTAACCATTACATCCCTAGATTGATGTTCGTTAATATCGCAGCTTTAGTTATTCTGAATATAAATTACATTTAATTAAATAAAAATGAGAATATATGTTGCATTCAATTGTTTCTAATTCAGTTTGATTTGGGATAAAGCAGTTTACAGCAGGCAGGACTACAGCAGCAGGTTGTTTATGTTTGTTGTCATTGCTACAGTAATATATTTGTGATATTTGCAGGAACTACTGTGTATTTTAAGCCTTTCTGCCTGATTCTGAAATTAGGATTAGTGAAATATTTCCAATATGGATCTGTCCATCTGACATGTCAGGTTAGTGTATTTTGATATACAGATCAATCTGAAGTTCATCAGAGCAGTAATGATAATGAAATGGGGATAAAGGAAAGGCCAAATATTTGCTCTGTGATGGTGGCAGCTATGTGTGTCCACAGCAGCAGGCCATCCACACCAACGATCCAGGACAGCCTACAAGACAAAAGACAGTACAGGAGAGAGTGTGAGACATAGGAGCTCAGAGTGCCAGGCAGTCCAAGCCTATTGCAGCTAAACTAGTGACTGGTCAAAGCCCAAACCAGCCCTAACTAGATACTTGAATTGATTTTTTCAGTATCAGAATGATAAACTTTGATTTGATTACAGCAAATTTACTATAATAATGAACTCTGTTTGACACCACAGCAACAAAAACTGAATTCATAAACACCCAACATCAGACATTTTTTATTTAAATTCATCAGAAGGTTTTATTTTTAACCACTAAAGAGTAAGTCCTCTGGTCTCACTCTGATTGTTTATGTAAAAGCTGGAGTCTACAACAATTGTGAAAGCTGCACTGCTCCAATAAGAGTCCTCTAGACCAGGAGGAAATGGGAGCTATGACCAAGACAACAGCTGACTGCTCAAACCGAGATTAGCATGGATGCTAACAGCTTTAGTAGCAGATTTATCAGATCTGCGACCACATGCCTTTGTTAAATGAAAAACATATAACACTGAAAGCACGTGACAGAAAGGGTATTTTTACTCTACTTCTGAAGTTTTTTTGCGAGAGTTTGTTTGAATATACACTGTGGCAAAGCGCCCGCCCACTACAGTATCTGATTGGCCCTTAATAGATGTGATTGACGTGACTGTAACAGAAAAGAGAGGAGTCATCAGAAGAGATGGCTGCTGACTCAGGTGAGTCAGAGGACGGGAATTTTTGCAATGGTTTAGTCACAGAATGAGACATGAATAAGGAAATACACCTCTGATCCATTGGTTTACTGAATGTGTTGGATCATTCTCTGTAGCCATTACATCACTTAATAGTCACACAATCATACCTGAGACGTACTTACACACTGACTGTCTCCTGTGCTGTGCAGTGGACCAATCACAGGGCTAGTAAACCATGCCGTTTTGACGTGTAATCTCATTTTTTGGGATGTGCCTCATGCGTAGCCTTCTCCTTGGGTTCAGATCTACACAGACCTGGAGAAAAGGTGATGCTTTGATGCAGAGACCTCAATCAGCCTTTATAAAGTTGTTAGTTTTAATCCCAAAGTCAGCCAGGTCCTTTTCATGTGTGGAGTTTTCATGTTCTTCCACGATGTGTGGGTTTGCTCCAGGTTCTCCATGCTTGTTAGGATAACTGGTGACTCCAAATTTACCTTAGAAATGAGAGACTGACCTTTTCATTAAGGCTAAGGTTTGACCGATATATCAAGCTCTGGAAGAAATGGATCATGTACTGTATGGACTGTAACTCATTCTAGATAAAAAACCTTGATTTGTGTTATTACTGACTAATTTATGGCTCATATATCTTTTCTTTGTTTCTTTATTTTTCCTTCTCTATATGTCCTATTTCTGACTTACCTTATATGTTACTCAGAAAATTTCAATATAAAGAAAGTTTAAAAAAAAAAAAGAAATGAGTGAGAGAGAATATTTGCTTGTCTCTATTCGTTAGCCCTGTGGTTGACTGGTGACCAGTCCAGGGTGAATGGCTCCATATAAATGCTGGCTGTTTGTGCCTGTGAATCATCTTCTTGCTGACCAGATAACTTTAGTAAATAATCATGAGAATAACTTTAGCAGCATAAATATCACCATGTGGTCAAATCTGTTCATAAAGCATGTTTCTGTTTATCTTCGACCCCGAGTTTGTTTACGGCGCTGCTGTTGATTGCTTACTAGTGTAAACATCAAACATACAGACTCTGAGGCCTGATCTCTGACCCATCATCAGCTCGCCACGCTTCACTTACTGCCTGACACCTGCTCACAGAGCTCACACGTTTACGCTGTCAGGGCGAAACATCACTGACCAATGATGTGTGTGTGTTTTATTCTGTTTCCTCAGGTTCCTCTCTAACACGTCGTTCCTTGGTCTGACCGGTCCAGTGCGAGTTGAGCTGAGCGACTCCCATGTGATGACATCACAGCGTTTCCATATATGGAGTCTGCGGCGAGATGCCTTGGGTCAGCCCACTTGGGTGACGGTGGGCAGCTGGGAGGCGGGGGAGCTGCAGGTGGAGGACCAGGGGGTGTGGCATGGACCCAAACCGTCTCACAGGACAGAGGGTGGCGGAAGGACCAAGGGTCGCTGGAGGCCAGGCATGCCGGTAGCAGGCAGCCGTGTGCGTGTGGTTACTCTTGTGGAACACCCCTTCGTATTCACGCGGGACGTGGACGACGAGGGCAGCTGCCCTGCTGGTCAGTTCTGCCTGGATGCCGGCACCAATAGCTCAGAGACGCTGCAGCGGTTCTTCAGGGAGGTGGCGTGGGGAAACGGAAGCACTCCGCCCTTGGAGTATGGTAAATGTTGCTATGGTTACTGCATCGACCTACTGGAGAAGCTTGCAGAGGACCTGGGCTTCGACTTTGACCTCTACATTGTCGGAGATGGGAAATACGGGGCATGGAAGGGGGGACGATGGACTGGACTGGTGGGGGATCTACTTAACGGGCTTGCTGACATGGCAGTCACCTCCTTCAGCATCAACTCAGCCCGGAGCCGGGTCATCGACTTCACCTCGCCCTTCTTCTCCACTAGCCTGGGGATCCTGGTGCGCAGTAAGGACACAGCGGCCCCCATCGGGGCCTTCATGTGGCCCCTGCACTGGTCCATGTGGGTGGGCATCTTCCTGGCCCTGCACATCACAGCGCTCTTCCTCACGCTTTATGAGTGGAAGAGTCCATATGGCATGACACCCCATGGGCGGAACAGGGTCAGGGTCTTCTCGTACTCCTCAGCTTTAAACCTGTGCTATGCCATCTTGTTCGGGCGCACCGTCTCCTCCAAAACGCCAAAGTGCTGGACTGGACGCTTCCTGATGAACCTGTGGGCCATCTTCTGCCTGCTGGTGCTGTCCAGCTACACCGCCAACCTTGCTGCTGTCATGGTGGGAGAGAAGACCTTCGAGGAGGTCTCAGGGATCCACGATGCCAAGGTGAGAGTTCTGGGAAAGTCCTGGAAAATTTGGGTGAAAAAATGGAGCAGATCTGAAAAGATGATGAATAGAGGGTGAGGGGCAATCGACTGAAACATATCGGCTCACGGAGAGTTTAAAAGAAACAGGTGCCTGCAGGTCCAACACATTCTGAACAAACCACAGGATCAATATTTAAGCAATACAGAATCAATAAAATCTGATCCCTAA